>OX596278.1:7836659-9066618 GCA_951394225.1 Harpalus rufipes
CTTGAAATACTTTCCGACAGATGACACTTTTATCAGTCCTATATAACAATTTGATTTTTTTACAATATTTAAGTAATATCACTATTTTTATTCAGTAAATGCCTGTTCTTGACGATTCCATCGTGGTAAAAATAAATTATTTTAATGTTTAACTTTGTTTAAAATTATTGTTTTGTCAACTTTTTTTTTAAATTTATATTTATTTAATGGTAAGATTTATATTATTTGTTATATTTTTATTATTAAAAAACAACACATTGTAGAAGCTGAAGATGGTGCTGGACCAGCACCGAAACGTCCAATATATTTTTTTTTTAATTATAATTTTTTTTAACACTGATCCTATTTGCCACACACCTTTACCTACGAATAATAATAATAATAATAATAATAATAATAATAGTGACATATTTTTAAGCTCTCATACTTTTTCATGCAATTTTAACTGAATAATTGTTACATTTGTTAAAAAAAATAAGCTCAATAAAAATAATGAGTTTAAGTATTAATTGTTTTTAATCATTGACTTTGTTAAATTTCAATTCATACGACCAAAGCAATGTTACAAGGATCATAAACCAAAAATGTTATCCTGCTCTACGACCCCAAGAACAACCGACGTCATCGGAGGATGGATGTTGCTGTTGCTTCACAATTATAGCCCACGACTTCCTCCCATACTAAGCAACGCATCACATGGAAACAGGAAATCAATAAATTTGCGGCGAGGTGCTACTGCCGTTTAACAAAACTGGAAATCTCTAAATATCCTTTTGATAAAGGTCTTCGAAATATTTCTGAACTAAGGGGAGAGACAACTCGAAACCGAAAGAGATATATCTTCCGTAGCAACAGAAGATGAAAATTATTAATCCGATTAGGACAGTTCTGGCAGAGGTACGATTACAAGATGAAGTACGGAACGATCTAATATTTTTAAACGAAATGTACAACGTACGTTACAAAAATCATATTCTGTAATTTGTAAGTTTACGTGGTACCCTTGATATTTTGTTCAAACGAAAACAGTAAATGTTTTTAGCATTTCTGTACTGTACGGTTAATGCTGTAGTATTGTAAACCTACTCATTTTTTACAATTGTGTTTTCTTCAATAGTTTTAGGATATTTTATGTATCTTTGTGAAAAAATTTGAACAATTGTGTCAGTTACTTCCCGTAAACAACGATTTACCTATTGAAGTCTGAGATAAAGGACAGTGTCTGTCGTTGCCGATATATTATGATGAACTAAAACGTAACAAAATTGTTAATTGATTCAGTTAAAAAAAATTATATATATATATATATATATATATATATATATATATATATATATATATATATATATATATATATATATATATATACCGTAGGAATCCTTGTGACACGGATACCATCTTCTAAGAAAAGATTTATTTGCAAAAATAAATCGTGCGCAAGGTATTTAGGAAATTGATACAATTTATTTTGAACAAATCATCCGGTGTAGTAATAAAACGAAATACTATTATCTTGTAGTTATCTCATTGCCATCAGATTATTTCCATGTCTGAAAAATTCTCGAAAAGTAACCTACCTAATTGTCCATTATTATTGTAACGTGCGCCCCTGACCTAAGAGCATGCGAGCACCGCCACTGATAGAATATGCCCGACGATGGCGAGAGAAAATCCTTGCGCGTCTAGACTGATTTAATGACATCCGGTGGAGTGATCCTTTGTATTCAAAGTCATTGTGGAGTCGGAAAGTTCGAGAAGGACATCGCGCTATATAAACCCGTCGCCAAACCAGTCTGTTATATACAAGCAATGAACAGTGGATGATATAAATAAACAGTCTACGAGGGGTGAACATAAATAAATGTAGTTATATACATAAATATAGTGATATAAATATTTTTTAAATAAATAATCATAGTTTTTAAGCATTTAATAATATTATTAGTCTTAAATAAGTGTTTATAATTATTTAATCACAGTGTTAGTTATTTTTATTATCTTTTTAATATTTATTCTAATTATTTATCGTTTAATAAACGTATTATTTTAATTAATAATATTTCTCTGATTTTTACACTTCACCCAAATACCTTCTTATCCATATTTGTAATTCGTTTAATATTTTGTTTAAAATGTCATTTTTTCCATTTTCCAGAAATTATGATCATAAATTTAATATAAGAAAAAAAATATTTGTCTTCGTCTTCCAACGACAGCTATATAAACGAATGGTTTTTACGAAATTGTCTTTGATAAATGTTCGTTATAACTTTACACGTACTTTCGACAAAAATTTAGAGAATAAAGCAAGTCCGAACGGTTTTCGTTTCTCAGCGTTATAGTTATGTTACAGAATAGGTACATTAAATAAAGTGAACCCAACTGCTAGAGAAAACTATCAAAACTTACACAAAAACGTGAAACAAATATAATAAGAACAGAACAGAAACCTAACAGAATCCTAGTCACAAGAAGAAATATTGAAAAATCTAATCATCATAATAATAATAATATATCTTAAATTACAATGACATAAATTCATTTAAATTATAAAAACAATGTTGTAAAAGGAATAGTTTTATAACTTTTTAATTTCTTTTCAGTATCCACTGATTTAAGTGCCTCAGATAATTTATTAAATATCTGTACCTGCTCTGTCGGGAGAGTTTTTAACGACTTTTAATTTAGATATTGGTACATAAAAATTGTTTTTATTTCTAGTGTTGTAACCGTGAAGATCTGATATTACAGGAAAATATATTTTATTCTTATAAATCAGAAGACATTTCGTAAATGCAAATGTAAGAATATTGTGTTTTTTCAAGAAATCCCTGCAAGATTCTTTATATTTAGCGCCCACTATAAATCCGATAATTCTCTTCTGGCAGACAAACACATTGTGAGAAACATTCAAAGAACCCCAAAAACAAATCCCGTACCACAATCTTGACACAACACAAGCGAAATAGAACATTGAAAGTTGATTAAGATTTAAGTATTCTTTTAGATATATTGTTTGATACTAAACAGAATTAAGTTTGCTTGACTTCGTCACAATGAGGTTTCCAACTTAGGTATACGTTCCAAAATGTTATGTGAAGAAATACAAATAATCATTAATAGTGTGACGTGCGCCCCGGAGAGAAAAGTATACGTACGCCGCTGAAAGAATGTACTAGAGCGATGACGTAGTCCCGGAATTTCCCAGATGTTGAAATACCCGCGACGCGCCGGCTAGAGGTTAATTACGCCGTGACCTCATTCTTTTGTATACAGGTCATTGTCGCTTCGAAGGCTTCTAGAATGATATGAGCTGTATAAATACCGGCCGAAAGAAAGCGAAGAGACAGTCTCATATATACAGGCAACCAGAAATGAACTCAGTGACATAAATAAACAGTTTACAAGTTGTTAACATAAATAAATGTAGTTATATAAATAAGTGTAGTGATATAAATGTTAGTTAGATAAATAATCGTAGTGTTTAAGCATTTAATAATATTTGTCTATGTTTTACACTTCACCCATATAAATAAAAACGTTACAATAGTATTAAAAACATATAAAATTATGTAATGCAAACTCATACTTCATTTATATTTATCAGTGTTGCATAAATATGAATAAAACCAGCGAAAAGCGAAAGTACGTTTATTGGCACGTTACTTTTCCTTTTACCTGCCTCTTTCAGATGTAACATTATTTCCAGATTGCTTATTTAATTTATTGCGTATCCATTTCTGAAGAAAACCTAATAAGATATAATCGATTAAGAAAATAAACTCGATCTAAATAAAAGACAAAAGTGAAAGTATGTGTATTGGCACGTTACTTTTCCTTTCATCTGTCTCTTCCAGATGTAACATTGCTCGCGTTCAGTCGGGTTAGCGCTAGCCAGCGCTAGAGTAGAAAAATAATTGAACAGTTCGCTAGAATCTAGCATTGATGTAGTGCTAGAAGAAATAGCTAGCGACAAACATTTCGCTAAAACATCTAACGAACACTGAAAAACGAGCCACTCAAAATAACTTTTTTATTTATAATTATTTTTTAATTATTTTTGCATATTTGTAAACTAGGCTTAGGGGCTCACAAATCATGGTATTTGACATGATGGTAGCGCTTCCGGTTTAACCGGAAATTATATTAACTATCATCAAATGGAACATCCTATATATTTTTATATATTTGGATTCTACGTAAAATTACGAATTCAAAGATATGCTTGAAGTAAATTATTATTGAAGAAATAAATTTCAAATATAAAATAAATAAATATATCATCACGGCATATTACCCATTGCTGGGTGTACCAATCTGCTTTGTACACAGATATCGGTAATGATGAAATATTTGTACCGTGAGGGCGATTACCAGCCGTCACCTCACGGGCACTCATTGCTAGCGTGGAGAGTGCAACCACAGGGGTCAATTTTGTGCTATTAAAATTATTTCGAATTTCAAATATTGTGGCCGTGAAACAAATTGTTCATTTTTTTTAACAAAAAATGAAATCTGACAAAAATAACTTACTATTTAAACAATTAACTTACATATTACTTAATATTACCTCAACAAACTGTTTTTACAGATTGCTAGATCATAGTTTAGCAGGTTACTTATGCATAATTTTCTATTACGTATTTGTAATATATTTCTTCAATAAAAATGCACTTCAAGCATATCGTTGAATACATAATTTTACGTAGATTCCAAATATATAAAAATATATAGGATGTCCTATTTGAAATATGAAAGTTAATGTCACTTCCGGTCAAGCCGGAAGCGCTACCATCATGCCAAATACTATGGTTTGTGCGCCCTAAGCCTAGTTTACAAAAAGAGAATTAAAAAATAATTATAAATAAAAAAGTTATTTTTAGTGGCCCGTTTTTCAGTGTCATCCTATATAGTGGCAGCTACATGCGTCATGTTTCTTTGTAACGACCGTGACTTTCTAACGAATTTACTACCTAGTAATTAATATTTACTTTTGGTGCATCTTTTAACAGTTCAAGTATTAATTTCCATTTCAAAATGAAGTCTGCGAGCTTTTAATACTATACAGATAGAACTGTCAGTTATTTTCTTACTTTAAACAGCGCTTGCGTGCTTATTTTAATAGATGAATACTGTTCAGTACGGTTCTAGCGCTAATTTTTTGCTAGCTTAGCGCTATCCCGGCTGAACTCGACCATTGTGTTATTCTTTATCATTACGAAAGTAGAAACAATTCTCCCATAGTTGGAACCTCAGGCATGGTTTCCAATTGTGTTTATGTAGTTTCTACTGATGATGAAAATTTATTATTTATAATATTTTATCAAGCGATCACTTCCATTGGAATTATTGTTTTATTTATTTTTCCTTTTTCTTTTAGATAGTGATGACAGCGACGGAGAAGGCGGCCTCGGCAATGTCAGCCGTATAATCATGCGTCCACCAGGTCACAGCGGCAAGGCTAAACGTGGGCATCTTTGCTTCGACGCCTCCTTCGAAACGGGAAACTTGGGAAGGGTGGACCTGGTGTCAGAATTCGAGTATGATCTGTTCATTAGACCTGACACGTGTAGCCCCAGGTTTAGGTTTTGGTTTAATTTTACCGTCGACAACGTTAAGCAAGACCAGGTAGGAAAACATAATTATATATAAATAAGTTACTCTCCCTCTTTATATTTTTTGCCGGGCTAGTTTGAAATAATGGCTACATACATAAAACCAACATAGCTGTGCATGTTTAAACTTTTAAATTAATTTTGTTAAACAGTAAATGTTTTAGTTTAAATGTGATTTTGTTGATAATCGCTACAAAAATATATTTACATCTGGTCACAGAAATAAGACACTTTCCAGTTTATTTAAATTATATTATATTATACAGGATGTATGGATGAAACTTTAAGGGATGATATGATAGTTAAAAGTAAGTTAAAAAGTCGTAATCTGCAAAGTCCAATCTTAAAAACAAAATCAGCCAAAAATCAGCTGATTGTCCTATTTTGATATTTTTTGGAAAATTAAAAAGACATACGAGAAGATCTATTAAATATAAAAAAACCCTCATTTGACCAAAATCGTAACACTTATAGTTTTTAAGATATTAATGGAAAAAAGGCGAAAAATCAGTTAGATGATCTATATCTCGGAAACGGTTGAGAATTGGACTTTTCGACTTAGTTTTAACAGTATTACAATCCCAACACGTTAAGCGTCAGCAATGTTAATTTCAAATCTTGTTTGACAACCCATGTGGATTGCCGATGACCCACACATTTTGATTCTTGGTGGACCGCGTGGTCTGTAATTGACCCATAGCTTATGGTGTTTTATATTGGATATACAGGGTGTTTCCTTGAAACAACCAGCGCTTTTTTGGGCGAACTTATGACTTTAGAGAAAAATGTTATATACAAAAAATTACCAGGAAAAAGGGCTTAATTTATGAGGAATAATAAATAAAAAATTCAACCAGTGGTTCTCAAACGGTAGAATAAAATTATATTTTTTTAAATGGCAACCTATATAAATTTTTTGTCCATTAGATAGAGAATTTTTTTTCTGATTTCAACGATATAAATATGATATGGGGTTGTATAACAATTATTTCGAGAAAAATGATATTAAAAATCCGAAATAATTTTACAATATTGAAGTAGGCTATGCAATAAACAACTATTAATACGACTATTGCCTAGGTTACGATAGTATATTATTTTCTTATATCTAAAATAACTTGTTTTACTAAGAAATTCATAATAACAAATGAACTACTACTACCTGTATCATTTGTTTGCATTTGTTTATAGCATAGCCTACTTCAATATTGTAGAATTATTTCTGATTTTTAATATCATTTTTCTCGAAATAATTGTTATACAACCCCATATCATATTTATATCGTTGAAATCAGAAAAAAACTCTCTATCTAATGGACAAAAAAATTATATAGGTTGCCATTTAAAAAAATATAATTTTATTCTACCGTTTGAGAACCACTGGTTGAATTTTTTATTTATTATTCCTCATAAATTAAGCCCTTTTTCCTGGTAATTTTTTGTATATAACATTTTTCTCTAAAGTTATTAGTTCGCCCAAAAAAACGCTGGTTGTTTTAAAGGAAACACCCTGTATACATCCTAGTCCAGCAGAAATATACAATATTTTAGTGTATTCGGTTCCCGGTAAAACAAGCTTCAGTTTAAAAAAAAGCGGGACCCTGTACGGATTTTTTTAAAAAAGTTATTAACATTTTTGTTCGATGTGTATTATTTTTTCGTTTGAAAGATTTTTTCTGCAATATCTTGTTAATATCTTTATTTATACATCAAATTAAACACAGGAAACAGTTTCCATCTGGGACAACATGGTCTCTTCGTGACCCATAACATATTTTATCAAAATTTAAATAATTGTAAAAAGTATTTCATTTACTACCGAGTATAATAAAAAATGAAAAATATTGCTACAAACAACTGAAATTCATTAGTGTGTTTCAGTAATAACTTAACGAAATATATAGGCGGGCACGGAGCAAAGTAAAGCCGTATTCTTTCGCTGGGTTGGATCAGATCCAACTGATCGTATGGATTAGATCATATCAGGTCACATGGACGCAGATGAATTTATTCGAAAGAACACAAGTATCTGTCAAAATCAGTCGGAAAAATGAATTTCAATTTTCTATATTTATCATTGTTTATTCTTGTTTAAATTTCTTGTAGAACTATTGAAAAAAAAACTTTCAGAACTCAATATTCGATTAAAATGATACAACCTTTTTAGTTTTAGTTCTGTTTATTGTTATAAAAACCGACTTTTCGGCAGCATGAACTGCTGCTTTTTTCAGGGAACCTTAAATGTAACCTCTTGTCCTTATTGACTTATAAAATATGACAAATTCTTCCGCCATTTTTGAATCTTAAGTGATATGATCTTTCTACTTCAAGTTTTTGTTGGAGTAGCTAGCACTGATATGGATTACTTGGTCTTGGGGTGGGGATACTGATCAGAATTCGAAAGAACATGCAATTTACTGATCCATGTAACATGGATCTGATCCAACGCAGCGAAAGAATACGGCTTAAAAGTGTGGACCATTCGCAGACCACGTGGCGCTTAACGTGTTAATGCTTGATCCATAAGTATAGAAACGCCCTGTATACTTTACCAGTAATATTTAAACAAATTTTATTTATATTATTGTTAGTTATAAAAATATGTTTAGCTAATTTAGTTCTACATGAGAATTATAACTCAATATTGTTTTAAGGTTTCTTTCTAGGTTTAAATGAAAGTATAAAAAAAAAGTTTTTGAATTCCTATAAGTGTCTTTTTTTCTCTGGACACTACTGTATTTAATAAACATCAATACCTAAATGAACTATATTTCGGTTAGAATCGTGCAAATCGTGAAAATGCTGAAATATCACACATACACAAAGGCGCAAATATTTGACTAGATGTTCCCCTTTAATGTATGTAGTACTGGTTGCATTGAAATATCTCCGCATGCTCTGTAATTACAATTATTGTCAGCAGAAGTTGTTGAACAAATTATAGGCCATAAAAATGTTAATATATTAGTTAAAAATAAAATGTCAAATCTGAAATTAATTGAAAACGGGAAGTATCGTGTTACTTTTTTATATTTGTTTCAGAAAGTGATATTCAATATAGTCAATTTAAGTAAAAGTAAAAATTTATTTGGGGAACATCTGACACCATTAGTCAAGTCATCCACCAGACCAAAATGGTAAGAATTCAAATTCATTTTTCTTTTTTATACTGCACGATAATATGCTAAAGATCGTGAAATAATTGCAATTTTTTTATATAATTTCGTCTTTAAGTAAATTTTATTTGATGATTTTTTTACCTAAGGGCCGCAAATAGATTACAATCAAATTGTAGTTTATGCAAAAGTACAAATATAAAGATATCATATATTAACAAAAAATAAAAGACGTGATACCAAATATATTGATTTGCAAGAATAATTTATTTTTAAAAGCAATAAATATATCACAACACTTTGACCGGGAGTTGATGCCTGGTAAACGCCCGCACGGTACAAATATGTCATCATCATTACCGAAATCTGTGTCCAAAGTAAATTGGCACACCCAGCAATGGGTAATATGCCGTAATGATATATTTATTTATTTTATTGTACATCATTTTATATGTAGAGTATGTCACTTACTACTCGATATTATTGTTAATATGAAAACGATTTACTGCGTTCTAGAATATTTTATTTTTCCAATATTTCTCAAAATGATATGTTCTTAACCCAATAAGCACCAAGCAATAAACTGACAGTTAATACATATTAATTTTAGTCAACATTAGTTTAATACAAAATAATTAAGACAAAATTGAGTTTAAAAATGTTTTTTCCTCATAGTTTTTGAAAAAAAAAATGCATTTTCGCATCAACAGCGGAAGTATAAGTAAAATAATAAAAAAAATCGTATCATGCCTTTATTTACAAATAGATAAATAGAAAATAACTAAATACTTTTAATTCAAAATATAAAAACATTAACATATAATCATTATGTTATTAAAAATATTTAAAACAGACAAAATGATCACATTTTTGATACATGTATTCCACCAATTTAAAAATAAGAGGCCCGCCAACAAAATTGGAACTTGTAGTTGAAATCAAAACAGACTCTGTTGGCCACATTATAATCCGTCACTCCGAAAAATTAAGAAGGTACAGAAAATATCAAAGCCAGACAGAATATAAGTATCAAATATGTGATGTTCCCACACATTTTGTCTGTTTTAAAATTTTTCATAACATGTAATAATTATATTTTAATGTTTTTATAATTTTAATTAAAGATATGTCGTTATTTTTGTATCTATGTGCAAATAAACGCACGATACGTAAAATCTAAAAATATAAATTAACATCTCTATACTCTTCTAGACATAACCTATATAAACAATTTTTCAGAAAAAATTATTAAACAAAAAAAAGAATTTTATACAATGTTGCGTTTTCGCATCAACTGCGCCTAATGGGTTTTAATCAGGACATCGAACCCGCCAAAAGGGGGTTCGGTTCAGGTTCAAGTTAATTTGTTTTTTGAGAACGGGTTCGGGTGCGGTTCTGGTTCAAATATTAATAATATTTGCGGTTTTGTTCCGGCTTCAGTGTATTGGGTTCGGTTCGACCTAATGAAAATTGAATTACTGTTTTTTTAAAACAATCTTTATATAGAAATAATTTAAAATGGAAGCCGGAATTTACGCAAGACAAAAACAAACACAATTTTCACGAAAAGTGAACGCAGGCAGCAAAGCATACGCCGTATGTATCAATTATCGGCTATATTACGATTACGCTCATATGTTTCAAACCAGGGCATCGAACTCGCCAAAAACTGGGTTCGGTTCAGGCTCAGGTTAATTTATTTCTTGAGAGATGGGTTCGGGTGCGGTTCTGTTTCAAACATTAATAAAATTTGCGGTTTTGTTCCAGGTTCAGGTTTGGTTCGACCTAATGAAAATTGAATTAATGTTATTTGAATAACAATCTTTATATAGAAATAATTTAAAATGCGAGCCAAATTTACGCAAGACAAGAACACGAACACAATTTTCACAAACGGACTACACAGGCGTCGATAATTGGCTGTATTACGAATACGCTTACGTTTCGTACTCAAAATGAACCTGAACCGGAGCTTAACCCTAAACCCGAATTTTAATACCCGGTTCGGTTTCGACTCGAGTTCAATTGAAAATATATTTGAGGATCGGTTCCGGGTTTGGGTTCGCCAAAATGTTACGGTTTGGTTCCGGTTTTGGTTCCGTTAGGTTCGGGTTCGAAGTCTTGTTTCAAACTGAAAATGAACTCGAACCGGAGTTGAACCCTGAACCCGAATTTAATACCCGGTTCGGTTCCGACTCGGGTTCAATTGAAAAATATATCTGGCGTTCGGTTCTGGGTTTGGGTTCCCTAAAATGTTACGGTTGGTTCCGGTTTTGGTTCGGTTCAGGTTCGGGTTCGATTCCCTGGTTTTAATCTTCATAATAAAAATATTAGATGGGTGATACTTTAAGCCTTGATGCTACAATCGATATATGAAGAAAATGAAAATACTCATGTGGAAAATTACCTGCCAACTTTAAATATTGAAAATTCAGTCACCTACGCAGTCACTTTTATTCACCCGCCCACGCAATCATTTTTATTTATTTCCGTTCCACATTTTCAATACCTAATTTATTCTCCCAGACTCCCAGATTTATCGAATTTTACCATTTATAGCCGTGTACATTAATTGACCGTTTATGATTCCAATTATTCGTGTTCGATGAAATTATGTACAAATTATTTCTCGGGCGAAAAAATATTCTTCAAAGCAGCATTGGAAAAAAATATCAATAACTACTTCTGTGAATGAAATGACTAATACACCGAAGTGATATGTATTTATATAAATGTAAATTATTACATTTCCAGAAAACATGAATTGATTTTATTTCTGTTTTTCAATATTTTAAATGCCCCTGTGTTTTTCTCATAGTTTATACCTCTAGCCATTAAATCCATTTGTCGTTCTATAAATAAATTAATTCCTCAATTGCGTTGTTTTACAGGCAGCGAATTCCAAAACGTCACGTATTCTACCACAAATCTCCTGCACATCAGGGTCATCACGTCCTCAGTTTCGCATTCGGATTCGACAAAGAGGACGAGATTTTTCAGTTTGCGCTGGCGCCGCCTTACAGTTATTCACGCCTACAGACCTATCTCACTGTCCTGGAGAAAAAAGCCGCCTATCTCGAAGACGTTTTCACCAGAGAGCAAATTGGAGCGAGTGTGGTTTGTATTGAAGAAAATAAATATTTTTGCACTCATTAAAATTGTCTAGTAAAATAGATTTTTTTTTGCTAATTTAACCGACCTCGTAGCTCTTATAGTTCTCGAGATAGCAATAGTGGACAAAATAAAATAAACACCTGTATATAAGCAGAGCTGGGCAGTTAATAATTACTTTTGGTAATTAATTACTAATTAAATTACTTTTTCCCAAATTGTAATTTGTAACTAATTATTTTGTAAAAAAAAAATAATTGTACTCAATTACTTTTGAAAACTTGGATTTTCAAATATTAATTACTATTTTGAACCAACAAGTAAAGGAATCCCCGGGATACGGGCGTAGCGTAGTTTATCTTCGTTGTGGGTGTAACAACAGGTTACAAATGCAACTTGTCTTGCGCGTTGGGACGTACGACGTACTTTGGACTTTTACTTAAGTTATAATTTATTATTTCTTCTGAATCCTAATAGTAATAATATACTTTTCAAGGAATTTGCAATGTCTTCATATAGGGTTTCATATAAATCAGTATAAAGTATTTTTAATAACCATATACACATATATACAGGATGAGTCTGGGAAGATGCCCACACTTTCAACATATTTATTACAAGTAATCTCGATTTTTTTCATATCTTTATATACAAACTTTTACCTCGTTGAAAAGAGAAAAAATTGCGGTTTATATTTTAGTAAAATAATTATAGGTTTCTATTTAAAAATAAAAGTTGATAGTCGTATTTTGTAAACGTGACTTTATAAAAAATATCTACATTTGTCATCAAATAGTATATTTAAATAAAAAATAAAACTTTTATATGAGTATTTTTTTCTATTATTTATAATTAAGAAGTTAAATAGCGTTGAGGGGGGGGGGGCTGGTCATCAAATAATTGTAATTGTATTCAATTACTTTTTGAAAGTAATTTGCCCAGCTCCGTATATAAGTAACAAATATTGTCAAGGAATAAAATTAGATTCTCCATTTATAAAAAAAATATCTAACTAATAGGTACGTGTGTTAATTGGGGATTAATAATATCAATGTCTATATTATTAATACACTTGATAGTTAAATATCAAAAAAATTATATTTCTTTTAAAACATTCCAAAAAGAGGTTATTATCCGTGGTGATATATTTATTTATAATATCCAATTTCAATATTTGTATTGATTCCGGAACAGATAAAAACTTTCAGCCTTTGACCTTCGCTTAGGTTCAAAGGTCAGAAGGTTTAAAATGATTCTTGTTATCCTACTGAAATTATTCCTTTATCCATCTGATTGGATATAGGATTTTCCCTGACATCGAGACCATTTCTCACTAATTTCATAAGAAGAATCTTTGTTATCATTTATCTTATTATAAAAGAATATGCAATTTTGAATTTTCTTGCTATATTTAAAAAGTGCCCTAAAGAATATTTAGAAGTTATTTGTAAAAATCAGCAAAGTATGACTTTTAGTATTTATCTAATGATCTATGATTTTTTTGGGAAAAATAAATGCATCTGTAAAATGGCCAGAATCTGAAAAATGACCATTGTTTAATCGAGAGTTCGCTTATTGTACTTTTGCAAAACAAACCATTAAATTACATATTTAAATAAATTAAATGTAAAATCAATTAAGATTTATTTTCAGCAAAATAGACGAGTAGATGTTGTAACGCTTGGAAAATTGGACAACAATAACGATAATTACAATCCTAATGCAATAACGAAGAAACGAGTTGTAGTTATCATGGCTAGAGTTTATCCAGGCGAATCTCCTGCATCCTATGTGTGTCAAGGTATGAGTATATAAATTAAAGGAAGTCTCTACTGCTGCAAAAAAAATTAGTCCGTCTGGTCCATTTCTGCGCATGTACGACTATTTTTTTGCGGCTCTGTCTGGACATTGCTGTAAACATTCCCTAAATTAAAATATGGCAAAATACCACTTATTAAAATATTATAAGTACAAAGCTCATTTAAACGGGCATTATTTCAATATTTTGTCCAGTCAGCTACGACGACGGTTCTCCATAGTACTTTCTAAACTATATTACAACTTTAGGAGACCTGGGATGTACACAGTGTGTTATAAAATTTTAGGATTGATTTTATGTACTGTCAAATAACAGCGCCATCTACTAATTGGCACCCGAACTATTTCCGATTAACCTCCGTCAACATCCCCCTCAAGTTTTATTAATTCATGTAAGCGTAGTTTGACCTCTTAGACCTGCTTCGTCATAGATGCATCCGTCGAATAGCGGTACGCAATTTTATGTTTGTTTTTACAAAGATCCAACACAATCGTTTGCTATAGTCCAAAAAGTGTTTGTTTAGGGAGGCTTCATTGACTCATTCCACCATTTTTGGCTGGCTAGAGCGATGAGGGAGATGACAATCAGTGGCGGCTTGTCAGGGTTAGCAGGTGAGGCAGTGCCTCGCCAGAAGAAACAACTCAGAATATAATTTTTAATATTTAATTTAATATGCTGTAAATAATGTAAATTAAATTTCAACTTACTCCGATAATGCTTGTCTTTATAAATATCAAAAGAACGATTTAAGCCACCACCATAACTAATATGTAATGGAGTTCACATAATTTACACCTTGTGATGCATGCCTCTGATATATATTCCAAATGAATGCTTTCATCCCGGTAATAAAACATGCCCTAGACAGGGAGCTTTTTGAGGCTAGCCTCAAATGCAAAATGCGTGCGTAAAGGATAAAAGATAGGTACTTTCCACATGACCCTATAGAGACCGTAACCATGCGTGAGTACATCTACGTCGCGTAGAACATAGTAAATTTTGTAAGTAGGTTCAGGAAAGCGTACATCTACTTTGCATTATTGTAAGCCAGATTAAATGTTATTAACTGCATATTGCATTCGAACATAAACATAAAAGTATTTAATTCTTTTATTTTTACCTTGCGTTTATAGTTTACGCAGTTTTTTTTGTATTTTGAATCTTAGTTGAAAACTAAAACACATATAATGGCTTCGGCTGGGAGTTCTAATTTAAAAGATAACAATTTCGAAGTAAGTTACAATGAAGGAATTCTGCAGATTATTATTGATTTTTTAATATCAATTTCATAAACTGTCTTATATACTGTTTTTTTATTAATGAAGCAATAGTTATAGTCTCAATTTTTTTATGAAATGTTGCCTCACCAAAGTTTTGGTGCACAGGCCGCCACTGAATTGACAATAAGGATGACCCAAGGAGTGACTGCCCCGCACCAAGCAGAAATGCCGAATACATCGAAGCAGTTTGACAGCTGTTGGCATCTGATTTGGCCCCGGTTGACCATATTTCTTCCCCAAATTAAAATTAAAAAATCTGGTGTGGACACCACACGCCTTCCTTGTACGATTATTAAACTATACATATTTTTTTTAATAAATAAATTACAAAATATTAATTTTAACTTCAAAACAGTACGATATATAGCGACCATAAAGGGAGTTTTTAAAGAGAGTTTTGATTACAACAATAAAATATGAGATTACAACAATGAATATAACTAATTTCACAATAAAAATATAATATTTGTTATTGTACGAATCATAAAATTGCACGTATTTAACGTAATTTGACATGAATATTTTTTTTATTTTTTTGTCCTAATCCATAGCAAGCTTTATTTCAAAAAAATAATTTTTAAATTTACATATCTCGCTTATACAAAGGGCTAATTTAATAATACTTGATGTGCTAGACGCAGAAATTAATTCTCTAAAACTTTTACTTGAAGCATTTATTTCTAAAATCAAAATCAAATTATTTTATTCAAGAAAAACTGTTAACAACTTCAAGTAATGTACCACTTCCGGTTAGCCTATTTTAACCAAAATCTATTATGTTATTTCGATTGACATGAAAGTCTTGTATACCAAATTTGAAAAGTTTTGGATTATATTTTAGAACAGTTTTTCATTAAAATCTATTATAGGCTTCATGTAAAGTGCCACTTCTGGAAATTGTGTAATAACCAGAAAGGGAGGTGCACAACTAGATGTTATAGGAGTCCTAAATACAAAATTTCAACTTTCTACGGCTTACCGTTTTTGAGTTATGCGAGATACGTACGTACGTACGTACGTACAGACGTCACGACGAAATTAGTCAAAATGGATTCAGGGATGATCAAAATGGATATTTCCGCTGAAATCTGAAAACCGAAATTTTTCGCGATTACAATACTTCCTTTACTTACGTACAAGGAAGTAAAAACGGTAGAATGGATTGGAAGAGCGTGCCAAGCGCTGCGTAGATTTAGAAGGAATGCACATTGAAGAATAAATTGTAATTTTTATTATAACGGCTTTTGTCTTATTTGTGAGGGAAATCCTAAAACTTTATAGCCATACTGTGTATATGCGGTCGTATTTTATGTAATGAGCGCATAACTACTACTATACATTTACTGAGTAATCTAAAGAAAATTGACTCAGGCTATAATAGAATCTAAATTATTCACTACCTGTCGCACTGAATCGTTCAAGTCTCGCCTTCCAATAAATTCAATACAAACAATGTCTGTTACTTTTCAGGGTTATTAGAAATGATAATAAGCTCTCATCCAATTGCCAGAGTGCTACGCGAGCATGTAATATTCAAAATAATACCAATGTTGAACCCAGATGGAGTATTTCTGGGAAACTATCGGAGTTCTTTATTAGGATTCGATTTGAATCGTTCATGGCACATTGCTTCGCCTTGGGGACATCCAACGCTACGAGCTGTTATTGATACGTTACTCGCAGTTGACAAAAATAAGGTTCATTCGCTTTGACGCTCAATGTTGACCACCGATTCACAACAATGGCAATAAACAGTAAAATATTCCAAAATTAGTTTAAAAACAAAAATAATTTAAACCAGAGGTGTTCATATTAATCAGAACATTTTACAAACTATTACTAAATAATAATGTTGCCATTCGTGTGATCACAGTTTTCAATAGGTTCGTTCCAACATACAATCAAATCAAGGCGTCGATTTTGTAACTACTGGAATTCGATCAGAATTGAAATTTCTCTGCACTCTTTCTCAGAGTAGATTTCAAATTCTACTGGTTTGGAGCAGAATTCGTTTCTTTCGTATATGTTTGGAATTTTTTTATTAAGTCTAGTTTGAAAAATTAAATTGTAAGCATATTTGTATTAATTATTCTTATCCAATTCTTGTACAGGTGTCTGCCGTAAGCGGGTCACCATTGCTAACTTTAACTTAAATTTAACGTCTTATTCAACAAAACAACATTTTTTTATATATATATGCCTCTAAATTTAAAAACAAAAGAGTTTATTTTAAGTTGAAATTTAATTATTATATTTCTTATTTTAGTACGAACATGACATTGTTGCTATGGAAACAACAAAAACTAACATTAAACAAAGAGCAATTGACATTTTGTTTATTTATTTACATTATTGATAGATGCTGTCAACAAAATGTAAAAATATACTAAAGATAAATAGTTGATGAACATTTTGATTTTTTTTTAAGTTTTACTGATGCAAACCAAACATTTTTATTAGCAATTATTTATTTGCTCTTTGATTAGTGTTAGTTAATAATTAATTTCGTTATTTTTTTGTTGTTTCCATAGTAACGTCATATTTTATTAAAATAAGAAATATATTTAAATTTCAATTTGAAATAACTCTTTTGTTTTTAATTTTAGAGTCATAGTGTTAATAAACTTTTTTATTCAGATAAAATATTTCACCGTTAAATTTGTCGTAAAATATCGCCCAACTTTGTCCATTTAACCGCCTTTCTACCTATTCAAATAAGAAAGTTAGGAATGGTGGCCCGCTTACAGCAGACACCTGTACAAATTGAAATTTGTAGAATTTAAAGTTACAAAATCGAGACCCAGTACAAACTGTTCGACGCATACGCAGTATTAAATTGGGAACCTTTTTAATACAGCGCATGCGTCGGACAGTTTTGTACTGATTTGATTGTATGTTGTATCGTTGAGTGAATAATGTATACATTATTGTATGTATATGTATACATTATTCACTCAACGGTTGTATTTACTTTTCTGAAGGTAGACTTCAAACGTACTATTTTTTGCGCGTTGACTGCAAATAATACTACCTTGAAATTGGATTTTATTTTAATCATTCTCTTCATTATTATTATTTGACATATTTATTCAATTATTATTTTGATTTCTTTCGTAGACCTACTTATATAATATTGGCCAAATTTATGAAGAATAATGAAATACAATTATATCTACTTGTTCATAAAATAAATTTAGCCATTTACTTTTCTAGTATAGCAAAATAAAGCATTATTAATAATTACGTAGATTACTTTTCTTTCCATTAGTTACATTTTTATTACATACATCAATAAAATTTCAACTATATTTTCTTTTTGTTAGATATAATGCATAGTACTTAAATATCAATATTCCGACAGGAATTTCAGTTGGATTTTATAATAGATATACACGCTCACTCAAGCCTTAAAGGTTGTTTTATATATGGGAACACCTATGAAGATGTTTACCGGTATGTCATACAAATAAATGTATGTATGAACGTAGTATTTCTACCAAACATAACCTGTCATATTTTAGGTATGAACGACATACTGTATTTCCCAAATTATTAGCATCTAATGCTGATGACTGTTTCCCCACAAATATGATGTTTAATTCTGATAATAATAAACAAGGGACCGCAAGAAGATTCTTTCTATCTGCCTTAAGTGATAAAGTCAATTCATATACCTTGGAGATATCAATATCAGGTTATCATCTACCTGGTACTAATATTTTTATACCTTATACAGAAGATTCATGTATCCTTTTTAAAAAATAATAACTTACCGGAAAAGGTCCGAGTGCCGCTTCATTGTCTGCTACTTGCTATGATGAATATCTTTTTAATATTTAGCACTGCACTTAAAAATTTATCAATATCACATGTGTTAAACAAGTCAAAACAATGACTAATTGTTTATGCGCAAGCGCAACTAATTGTTTATGCGCCAAAACACCAGTTTTGTAAATTATCAGCTATGTTATCTTCCACAGTAAATTTTAAAATGCAAAATAATTCTTTAGCAATGTTTTTAATGTTGTCAGGATATGAAAACTGATTCGAAAAGTTCAAATACTAAAATTTATATTGTTTATACGAAAATATTTAGTATTAAATAAATATTTTACTTTTTGATATTTGCGTTTAAGGTTAAATTTAAATCTTATTATATCAAAATTAAAATAAACTTGTTATTATTATATTTATAATACGGACGAATATATCGGGTGACCCAAGCATTCCTTGACATGTTTTTTGTAAATAAAAATTGTCCGGCAGAAAATTAAGCCATGATATTAAATATGATAATAGTACATTACGTCTTGTACGTTATTTAATATTAATTACATAATTAACATTCCAGGAATTGGAAAAATATGTAAAAAATTGTAAATAAATGTTTCAATATTTTATAAGATTCGGGTTCAATTTTGACGTCATCCGCGGCGGATAGGCAGCGGACCTCCCTCCACACAATTTAGAAAAGGATGACATTTTTAGAAAGAGCGAGTTGATGTACCATGGCCGAATAGATCACATGCTCTCCACTTCAGCACCTCTCTCCGTTGATCCCGTTTCCCGTCATTTGTTATTTAGCCAGCAAAGTTTGGTTAAGTTATTTTGTGTAGTTATCTCTCCTTTCAAAGAGCAATTGTGATCACGTGATAAACGTCGAACTTAGAGCTAAATCTTGCTCACTACATAACTAATTATTAAATACTTTTTTACACACTAGATGGCCACCGTTTTTTTTTAACTCACTAGATGGCGACCGAAACATTTTAATTGTATAAGTCCCCATTCTCCGGCAATTAGTTTTTTTTATTAAAAAAAAATTTTGAACTTTTAAAAATCTATTTTCAATTTCCTATTACAATCATTTAGAAATAATAATACCTTTGTAATAAATAAGGAGAAAATAATTCACAATAATTGATTACAATAATCAACATTAATAAATAAAAAAGTATTGTTTTCTTTTAATAATAATCACTGAGATATATTTTTTATTAATATCAAAAGGAAATATAATGCATTTTTTATCACTGTTTTGATTATAGTAATCAATTATTGTGAATTATTTTTTCTTTATTTATTACACAGTTACTATTATTTCTGAATGATTGTAATAAGAAATAAAAGTTCAACCATTTATTTTTTAAATAAAAAAGTTAAACTGCTGAACCAACTCGAACCAAAATCTTCGACAATTTTTTATTGCACAGGCACAAAAGACACTTGAAAATATTTTCTTATTAAAATAAAAGATTGAAACATTTATTTGCAAATTTTTACATTTTTTTTCCAATTTATGCAATGATAAAAACTAATATTAAACCACGTACTATTATCATGTTTACAAAAAAAAACTGTTTTCCCATGTTAAATGTGTATGTCAAGAATTGCTTCGGTATACAGATATTAATAAAATTTTGTATTTTGTCCTATAATTTAATTAGATATGCGATGCGGCAGAAATTTATTACGAGCTATTATGGAATATTATCAAGTGGTAGAAGTAATTCCTGCCAATATAATAGAAGATATGTTCCCAAAAAAGAAACGAAGACCTCGAACACATAACGCAAGCTCTTCATATAGGAATAAAATTAAAGTTCGGCCAAAAACAACACGATACAACGCAACTGTACATTTTACCGATTTAAACATCAACTATGACAGTTCCACGTCTTATGATGAGCCATATTCTTCAAGAAATCAATTAAGTCCATCAAGGGGTCAACATGGACCGTTAACACCATACAAAAAAGTTGGAGGCGGATTTATGTCAAAAGGACTCCCGAATATTTGCTCACCACCTCCACAAATATTTGACTTCCCACCCCAGCCTAGTTTAACCATAATCGATTTCAATCAAATCACAAGAGGAAGCCTCGAAAAAGCGATGCAGAAAAATCAAACCCCAAGAGTGAATACAATCAAAAATAAATCTGCTAAATAATGACGATTATTTTGTTACTGAATACATTTATTATTAGTTAACTTTGTATCTAGTCTAATATAATACCCGTCGTGTTTGGCCATCGTACTCTATACTTTTTAATTATACAGGAAAATTACAAAAGTACGGCCTAAATTTTACGACAGTATAGGACGTGATTATGACATCTGATTATCACAAGGTTTTGAAATAAATGATGCAGTTATAATTTCTGTTTTTAATCTATCATAACAAAAAGTTTCTATGAGCAAGTGTCACAATTATTATGGATCAAACATTGCAAGTGTACCACTGAAGATTGACAGTCAGGAAGACTGGATATGTTACGCAAGATTTGTACAAGATACATAAAAAGTAAAAAATTTAATACGATACAATTGATTTTATGATCTTGTACTTTATAACATTTTATTAAGATGAAAGTATAAATACGTAACATGTCCATTCTTTTGTTACATAACTTAAAAAAATCGACAATTCATTTACATATACATATAAATGTATAATTGAATCACATTTTATGCGTAACAGGGCTGTTTATTGTGTTTGTAATTGTAACAATTAATAAAATGTAAATAAAATAAACACGCAGCCCGATTACTTATTCATCGTTTGTATAAATTTTATACATTTTTAAGATTTAGGCTGGTTCTGATAAATATAACGCAATTATTTTACGAAAAATAAAGTTATTATATAAATGTGTATACAAATAGAAAAATTTATAAAATAAACCAGCCAGATTTTTTTTTGTACGAATAATTTTGTAATTATTGCATAACATTACCACCGTCAAAAAAGAAAAACAAGAATACGAGTACAAATATAATCAAATCACGATAAATTATAACGTATAAATGATAATACGTAGTATAAGAAAATAGAACAAATTAATCTTGATTTAAATATGTTTAGAATAACTGTAAAATTACAAAATAATGTATCTTAAAATTTATCCTTGTTCAGACAATTCCTGATATCTAGCAAACATCATTTTCTTAACACAGTCTTTATAGGTTTCACCAGGAAGTGCGGTGTAAGCGGCTTGCTTAGAACCCAATCCTACCGTGCTTAGTCTTTGTTCCGCCTGCAAGTAATTTCAAACAAATTATGATTTGATCCAAACCAAGTTCTATTCAATTTCTAATCTGGGTTCATTTGAAAATATTAAGTTATTTGTTTTCGTCATTTTCAAGAGCGCGTACCAAAAATAGTTTGCTTACATTGGATGATTTCCAAATTTGTTAACAAATAAAAATACTGACCTGAATAATAGTAGTTCTACCTTGGTTGCTTTTTCCTAAACCTTGTCCTTCAGTCCAACCCATTTTTTGTAAAAGTCTATTTCCTACATTTTCTGCCCCAATGGGATCACTGGTAGAGGCAGATACCACTGGTGGTACAGGAGGTACTTCCCTCTCCTTCAAATACTTTTCTTTTAGTCGACTTGGTTGAGGTTCATCTGATTCTCCATATTTCAAACGTCGCTCTTTTGCTCTGTCTCTGTATTTTAATTTTTTACCACCTTCTAAAGATTTATTTAAAAACCGCATTTCTAAATTCTTTTTATGTAAAGCAGACATGTCTTTATGGCGACTAAGATCTTCTTTTGTAAAAAATTGTCGTTTGCAAAGCAGACAAATTAATTTTTCCCAGTCGAGTAAGTCGGATGTTTCGTCGGGTTCTTCATCTCCTGAGGTGTCACTACCGTACGCTGCTACTAGACCTTCCGCCTACATAATAATAATGAATCAGTCCACACAAAATATCAAAAGGATAACTGACGAGCTCAAATTCAGTAGACCAAGTCTGCTTTTTGGTAATAGGGTTTTTCAAAGCAACGGTTTTTGAAGAAATAAATATTGCATATAATTTTAGTATTACGTATTTGTAAATTAAAAAATACATGTTTAAAACGAGCGCTAAGTGACGTAGCCGTCCTACCGACGTCACATCTGAAATGGACCTTTTACATAGAAAAGATAAGACAAAAATGAAATATATGTAGTGCGCAGTAGTTTGCGCATTGGGGAGGCCAGATATATTTCAAACAAAATTTGAAATGGCGGAAAGTAAAAACGTAGCTGTACTAAATAAATTCACACAAAGCGATGGAAATCAGAAACGTTATTATGTTCTAAAGACGCGAAATAAACACTACATAAAGTGACAGATAACTGCGTAGTTGTCAGTTTGTTATTAAGAACGTTACAAACAAGAATAAAACTGTTGTTTTATTTTTTTAATACATTGTTTAGTCTATAAATAATGCTTTTATAGTCAAAGTCAATATACTTTGTTTCTGCGTTGTTAAAATCATTTTTTATCAAAAATAAATGCTTGTTCTTTTAATTATTTTACTTAACAACATTGTACCTCCCCATCTCTAGTTCATAAGAATTTCACTACATGGCGCGCATTGCAAAATGACGTCACGGTGCAATAAAAATGTAAAAGGTCCATTCCTACACTCGAAGGTGTGTGTGCGCATGCCGGGCTTTTACCGCCAATTATTTTGTTGACGCTTAAAGGCTGTCGCGCACTTGCCCGATACGAAGACCAGGTTTTTCAGTCAATAATTATGTTCATACGACCATTATTTTTTTCTTTATTTGATGTGTTTATAGTGACATAAAAAAATATAGTTTAGTGCTGCACTGATCAGTAAAATGAACGATTCAGATGAACAAATACTACTTTCTTCGAGTACTGTTACTTGGCACTTTTTCAAAAAATCAACGGAAAAAACGTAAATTTAGTATATATCCAATTAATACCAAACAACCAGCACCTTTTTTGGCGAACTAATTGGCTTTAAAGAAAAATGGAGGTAGTTGGATCATGAAAGCAATGCTATCTATTGTTTCCGTGCCGAACAATGTAGACAAACTCTAGAGATGCCTGTCTGCTTCAAGTCAAATGGCTATTTGCATATTATATTTATTCTGCTAGGTATCGCAACAGCTAATGCTTGTAACCATGAGGTAAACAACGTAAAGAAAAATGCCGAAAGTTAGAAATCATCACAGATGTTTCTCAAATCATGGATGGCAAGTTCTAGCAACAATGCGCGTGAAAATAAATAATGAATTTCCAATTTGAATTTGTTATATCTTTGAAAACAAATCAGCTTGCATGTCGTTAACTAGTTTTTTCCCCAGACATCCATTTATATTCACCTAGTTTTTAGTAAATATTTATGGGTTATCGTAATTTTAGAGACAATTATGTCGATGATTTCTTAAGCTTCCCTATACTCGTCATGTTAAATCTTCCAACTTTGCGAGTTCAATAACTTCGAACGTAACTGGGCAAGTTGCCTAAAATTTCGGTTTTACATCGATCGAGCAATACTTAATCTAGCTCTAAGCCAAAGATTATTACAATTTTATGGATTTTACTTCATGCTTCAACTACCTTAAAATACAAATTTGAAAATGTTTCAACGGAAGTACCAGCCGAATCAAACAACTTTAATAAAAAAGTACTTGGTCTACTTGTGCTCTGAACCCTCCAATTAAGTGGTATACCTGTGCCTTGGGTGTAAATGCTGCTTCAGGTTTCTGTCCAGCAAAAGTAGTCAATCCTTGTGTATTAACAGAACTTTTCTTCTCTAATACTGCAAAACCAATATCGGCAGCCGCAGTGGAAGTGCCATTCATTTGGGCCTGTACTTCTTGCATAGTAGGCATTCTATTAGATTCCTTCTTTTGATTCAAATTCTTTGCCCACCGTTCCATGTCTTTAGCTATCTTTTTGGCAACTTTAACTCTGTCCTGTTTCTCAGGTTTAGGTTTTTTAGTATCGGGTGGCTGAATAATTTCGGCGGGTGTGGAAGAAGTAGTTGGCGCCGCAGTAACAGTTTCAGTAGATGTTGGTGCTAATATGTAAGTGCATTTTTCGTTGTCCCAGTACAAATACTTTTGTATAACACTGTTATAATAATATTGTGAATTTCTATCATAATACAGTCCTGTTGTGGTGTCATAATAATATCCAGTATTTTTATCATAGTGGTATTTAGTAATGTCAGGTACTGGATATTTTTTTCCATCTGTACCGTTAGGAATCTGTACCGGCACCGTACTACAATTTTGCTCATACATAGCTTTACTACTATTTCGTTGAAGGATGGCATTTTGCGCTAAGGCCGCTGCGGCATTGGCAGAATCCATTTGATTCTCGGAATTTAATGTAATTGACACACCTTCATTAATTTGTTGCGCAAAATACATTTTATAGTACTGAAAATATTGCTGATATTCAGTTGAATTTTTAGCATACCGACTTGCGCTGTAATCTGCCAGAGAATTTAAATCATTCATACTATAGAAATTGGGTTGTGATGCAGTTGGAAATTGCATTTGAGAAAACGCTTTTTTCACATCGCCCATATGATATTTACAATATGAAATTATAGCTGAAAACAAAGAAATTATAATTTTGTTCGCTGCACCAAATGATATAGCCATGCATACTATAAGCAGGAAGTCGAACACGACGTTCATACGTTGGCAATTCGATTCGAACCGAATGAGTGTGTTCAGAAACATAGAATTGTTATTAACGAAACCCTACGTATTTATTTCGTAATTAAATCAGGGATTTATTTATTACTTATACACCAATTATTCAGTGTTTGCATTTTTTACTTCAAAAACAACGTAATGTTAAACAATGGGAGCAGGCGGGAAAATCATAATGTAGATGGCAGCACACTAGTGGCTAGTGTGCCACGTAAATGCTAAATGTTTGGTTTGTAGGAGCAAAAGTTAAAAAATGTTTAAAATATTGACCATATCAACTAATTCACCATTAGTATATTTTTCTAATTTTGTTGAGAGCATCTATCAACAATGTAAATAAATAAACACAATGTCAATTGCTCTTTGTTTAATGTTTTTGTTGTTTCCCTAGCAACAATGTGATATTCGTATTAAAGTAAGAAATATATTTAATTTTCAACTTAAAATAATTATTTTGTTTTTAATTTTAGAGGCATAGTGATAATGAACTTTTATATTCAGATAAAAAAATCTTTTAAATGGTACCACTTTTAATATGGCATTCCATTTAAAAAAAATGTTATTTTGTTGAATAAGTCGCGTATTTGATGTTGAATTGTTTTGCATTTTCACCGTTAAATTTGTTTATAATATCATCCAACTTTTCCATTTAACCGTCTTTCTATCTCTTCAAATAAAAAGTTAGCAATGGTGACCCGCTTACGGCGGACACCTGTACTGTTGCCGCAGATAATTTTGACAATTTTTATTGTGTCCTACAAATACAATTATATAGTCAAATCCACATTAAACAATGTTAATTAACTAAAAATTCATTTTTCTCAAAATTGTCTGCACAAAGAAATAATTGTTTTGTATTCGGACTTAAATTTCATTACTCTTTTCTTCTTTCACCTTTTGGTAAACTATAAAGTTTTTTACATGTATCTACTACAATAACGCATTTTTTTAAAGAAGAATCCAAGTAACTTAAGGTGGCTTTAGACGATCAAATAAATTGAACTTTTATTGGTCACATGTTTACAACATATTTTTTGATCAAATGGTTCCGTTTTACATGTTCTAATTATATGAACATTTTTTGCTTAAAATTTGAGATATTTCATTAAAATGCGAACCTGGTGGCAAAATTTGGAACTAAAAACAAGGTAGCAATTTTACATACGCGCGTACAGTTTATATAGTACAAAATAGATAATAGAACAATATTTACAATTAATGAAACTACTATTATCTAATATTTATTGTAAAACCAAAGTTTTTGTGATCCTAACCTCGTTTTCTTTAGAAATGTCATAATAGATGAGAAGTTAGATGCATGTCAAAAAGTTTCCACAAAACTTCTCGAGTTTTAACGGCGCCGTTAACTTTCGGGCAACTTTTCGTACTTCTTCTTTAGGAAACAAATTTCAGGAAACTTAGCTAAAAGTTTCTCCGTGTGCACTAGGCATAACGTTCAAATCTTGACTATGAAGTTAGCGCAGATGCACTTCGCGCGCTCACAATTTAAAAAGTATAATCCGCAGTACAAATTTTAAATAAAAAATACTAACAATAACTCCACCTATCCTGATTCAATACATAATTTTCATGTACATTTTGTACTCCGGAATGTACTTTTTCTGAAGAAAATACACATTCGTGCCTTTGCCTGACGATATGAATTTAAATAGTTCGTTGAGCTCAACCGACTACATAGTCTGCATGGATATAATAATCACAGCATTTGTTTTGATATCTGAATTTATAGAAAACATGATGAAACTTACCAGTCTTTCCATCAATAGTAAGTGGAGTTTCCAAAGACGTTAAAGCGCCATATAAAGATAAAGCATCACATGTACTTTCAAGGGCTAAGTAACAAATCCCCCTGGATGTTGAAGTCAAAGGATCTCTACCTATTAAAACCCCAGAAACTAAGCTAACCATATCTGGGATAACGCTTTTAAAAACAGTCATCACTGAATCCTCAGTAGTCAAAGCATCTAAATTGCGCAACATAATTGTTTTGGTAGCGTAAGTACAAACTTCATCACTACCACTGCCACCTTCTTCACTTTCCATTCGTGAAGCGTGACATTTGAAACAATTGTCACGTCGTTTAAAATTCTGAGCACCGCACTATAACAAAAATAGTAATTGTTGCTTTGTTGTTTCAGGGTATGTTGACGTGGAGCTTAACAAAGACTAAAGAATACTAACTTTGATGCAAAACCAATCAGCCGTAGCTTTTGATGAGGGAGGCTTTTCGGATTGCTGAGAAGCATCTTTGGGAATGCTGTATTGCATAATAGCTCGATACTGGTCTTGCAGCATCAACACGCCCTGTCAACAACAAGACCCCAAATTATGAAAGATATGTAAGGAATAAGTTGAATTTCGACTGTTATTCCTTGCTGTCTCGGAACAGCAAACCATTACGAATTCTTATGAAAAATCTAATTAAACAATAATATGTAAATAATATTTAATTCACAATGGAATAATGACGTTTTGCTATAACATGTAATGTAAAATTATTCAATAATAAAATGAATTTAATGAACCACTTTTCTAATAATTACAACATGCATTTGATTTACGTTACGAATAGAACAGAGCGCAACGCTAGTGCAAAGCTATGCCGCATTACATCTCGTTTTGGAAAAATTTATAAGTATTGAAAATATTCGAGTAGTGAAAAATGAAAAGATGGTCCTCAATTATATTATCCTTTAGTAATTTTGTCTTGTTACAGAATCTGAATAGAGCTCGAGCACCAAATCAAATACTTAGCCGTGTTTTATTAAGAATATGTAATATCGGTTACTACTTATAGTGTACGATTGCTACTGGCCGTTTCTCTTCCATTTGCGGCTCAGATACCTGTTTCATCTCCATCCAGCGCGTAGCTTCTTGCAGAGTAGTAAACTCGACAAACGCAAATCCACGAGATGCACCTACACAGTAAATAATCACACAAATAACCAATAGTGTTGAACGGCATTTTCGGACCCACACGCACCGGCAAAATAAGGAAGGATTCGACAGAATTTAAAATTGCTTGTTATAACGGATATGAAATAGGGCCACCGAATACTTTTCTCATTTTCTTTTGTGTTTTAATAAATTAAACAAATAGAAAACAACAAAAATATGTTCTGCATTTACCTGTATCCTTTTTCCTAATCAAGCGAATGTCCTTCGGCATTAGACCACAGTTTATGATATCTTGACGGACCTGTACACACATTAAACAGAATTAATATTATTTCAATAATTCGATTCTTCTTGTTCCCTTCAGATTACGCAAAATTACAATCAAATTTATGTACAAATCTGCGCAGACAATAGGTTGCAAAGTACATGGATCGCCCTGTAAATTCCTTCCTGTGTACTGCGTCATAACAAACAAATCTTATCCACAAAGCATATATTGTAATGCCGTTTGCTGTATACCCAACATGGCGGTAAACTTTATTCCAGGTAAGAAGACAGTGTGGGCTAGCAAAGGTAATGTAAATTTACAATTATTAATAATAATACGATATAATAATAATATATGTAAATAGTATTAAAGTGAAAACTACTAGATACAGCAAATATTTATTTGTAATAGCAAAATAAAAAAAAGTGAAGTTAAAAAAATTTCATCACTTTAAAGTGACCAGACATCCGGGATTATGCGGGACTGTCCCGAATTTGAGTCGTTTGTTCTACATTACAAACTGTCCCGAATTGAATATATACTAAACTTTTAACATTTCGAAATGGAACGAAGTTGTTGGTTCTTCCATTTTGTGGCAACATCGGGTATCTCAACTTGACAATTCGTTTTGTCCAAAAAATAAGATGGTTGCTGTGGTCACTTAAGCGACGGTATGTATCTTTTTCTCGTTTTATTAAATACTAATAAAACCTAATGACGCACGATTAAATAAACTAAGAAAATCATATTATTACGAACACATTTTTTTAACACGTCACGCCTTGTAGCATCAACTAACTGGTCAATTTACTTTAAAGTAAATTTTTGTTCGTCTATATCCAAAAGATATTAATCTGTCAGTTCGTGATAACTTTTGATTTTGTGTTAATTATATTTGTCATTTGAAGGTAAATTCCTACTTTGTATTAGCCTTTACAAACTAACATTACTGTAACGATGTAGTCTTATTTAAATAAAAATGTAATTTTTGAAAATAGTCTAATTCAGAAAACTGATATTTTTTTCAACTGAATAGCATGCAATGTTAATATTTTTTAAGTACTAATAAAACTAATTAATTAAAATAACGTTATCTCCATTCATAATTAAATATCACTAGGTTTAAATTTAGCGCTTAATTTTAGAACTAAAATTTACTTTTTCTACCGGATACATCAGTCTTCTTACCTGGAATAACGTATATGAATAAAGAGGGAGCAAGTTGCTGTAAAAGTGAAACCATTTCCTCCACTCCAGGTAGCGCCGAACTATTGACCCTTAACAAAGTTATTTTGTTTTGATTGTTTACATTTGTGTTGTTTCGTTTAACAGTGTTCAGTTCGTTTTCGTCTTTTTACTTGATGTAGGAACCATTTTTTTTGGAAAATTGTGTTAATATGAACATATTTTCAAATTTAACAAACCACTGCTTAAAGCAAGGATCTCTACAGAATCACATCACATTGTACATTTAATAAAAACTATTAGCCTATTATTTTAAAGTATAATTTCATTATTTTACAAAAAAAATGGTAGATAAATCTGAAATATTCGGCATTATAAAATATATTTCAAATAAAATCTGCGATATTTGTTTTATTATTTTGTTGTTCATAAGATAGTAAACTTATTTAGCTAAATATATTCGTAATATAATTAACTAAATTCAATAAGTAAAATGTATATAAAAATAATGGAATATTAATTTCAATAAATAAGTACAGTGTGTTCAAAAAAATCTTATCTCGGAGTAGGCTATGTCAATTTAAAAGTATTTAATTAAATGTCAATTTGACACGAGATATTGTCAAAAATGTTATCAAAAGAAATCAAAGCTTTTCTACTTGAATTTTATTTTAGAAATGGAAATAAATTATCAAACAGCGAAAGGCATACTGTATCCTTCTTTATTATTTTTTTACATTTTAACAATTTGACTTTTGAATTGAATAATTATTATCCCCCACTAGATTAAACCAGCAGAGGTGTTCGTCCGTGCCTAGTGGGGACTAGGCTCCATTCCGATGGCCATCAATATAACGTCATGCTCCCTCCTTTTATTTCTACCTCCATGATATCCATATCCATCCATTCTTGTTTATATGACAATTCTGTCCGTACAGTTTTTTTTTGTTTTGTTGGTTTCGTTTTTCAAATAATTATGACAGGTCCACAAAATAGTGCCATTTGAAATTTTTGTCTGGTTTGGCAAATAAAAAAATGAGGTTATATTTATGAAATACAGTACTTTATAATTGATTGTTGAATATACTTCACTTTTTCATATCCTAAATTAAGAATTTAAACCATACCTTGTACTCAAATTCATTTTCACAACTCCTGAATAAAATCTAAAACTATATGCCGGGGTCGAGTAAAATATTAAATGGTTCAAAAAGTAAATGTAGAGGTCGCTCAAATTGAATCGAAATAAGTTTAAGCTGGTTTTTGGCGACACACTGGTTTGATGCTGGATCGTAGTGTTTTGAGACTTATTATTTTCTCGATTCTCGAATGAAAACGGTTCAAACAATGACATCACACTACGACCGTTTTGAAACAGTTTCAAACCAGCCGGCAGCAATGGTTTAAAAATATTTCGAAGTGGGGAAGGTTTAACCAACAATTTGCTCAGAGTTACTGTAAACAAACTTGACAGATTCAATTCATTCGAAATAATGAATACAAATCTTCTAAATATTTATGTATGTAGCTTGCAAAAAATTCCTCCAATCTAACATGCGTTTTACGATAAAATAGAAATAGTGTTATTGAATTTTCTCTATATCACTACTATCCCTTCAAAAACGCAAGAAATGAATTTGCTCTATGGTATTTAGTCATCTTGAATCAACTTCAATAAAATTTGCAATTCTTGATCTTCAACCATATTTACAAACGATACATATTGACAGCTCTGTCTTTCAAATTCAAATACGTCGTGACGTCATTATTTTAAAACCATACATTTTTGCGAGTTACAAAACGAAACGTCAGATACGAAAACGGTTTTAAAACCTTATTGAATACAGGCGAATTTTTGCGACGAACCAAAGCGGTTTGGTTAATGAATTTTATGAACCAGTACGTTCTCGCGACGAACTAATGACATCAATCATGGACCAGGTTCGTCGAATCACGAACCGAGCTAGCGAGCAGGTTCATGAATCTGGTTCATCGGTTCTCTCTTTCTAATCTAAATCCATCTCAGTCTATCTTTGTTTTGTTTATACACTTGAGCGTTTGAGATTTTGATTTAAACTAGAATAAATTACAAACATGGAAAAAGTCACAATTTCCAATGGATTAGAAATGCTTGAAGTGAGAGTTGACAGGGGAACTGTTGATATGTTAAATAAAGGTAAAAGTTAGGTTAAAGTTTTGTTTACAAATAATACAATCAATTATTTGCTGATCCTGTAGTTACAAAATATTTCGAAATGTGTAAAGATCGCATACTAAATAACTCATGTCCATCTCCATAAATTCATCTATAATATAACTCATATACTTCTCCATCGTTTAAAATTAACCGCCGAATGATACAACAGGTTTAACCAAACTGATTTTTCGCGATATCCTATCTTACGTCATAACAGTGACGTTTTCATGAACCAAACGTATAACCGTGGTTTATGTTTGGTCCGTCGCGAAAAATCGCCTAATGTTCTTCGCCAAAAAACGACTAGTTATTAGGGTTATTTTTATATACAGTTTGTACTGCGAAGTGCTTTTTAAATTTTAAGCGCGCGAAGTTCATTTCCACCAACTTCATGGTTAAGATTTGTACGTTATGAAAAAGTTATGGCGCTGCGCAAAGTAAAAGTCCCTTACGTCATTTTCAGTAATGTGCTGCGCTAATCCTCGAATCATTATTGTGTTATTGGGAGGCTGGTTTTTATAAAACCCTGAATCAAAGCCGCTACTTGAATTAGAAATAGGACTACGATCTCTTCCTTCATTACTGTCTCTATCGTCATCACGATAACTTCTGTCCCTATCACGATCTCGGCTTCTTCTGTTTTCTTTATTTGATCGTCTATCTCTAGTCTTGTCTCTTCGGAATCTATCTCTGTGATGGGAATCGTATTCTCTGTCTTTATGATGATGACGCTCACGGTCTCTATATTCTCGACTTCTGGATCTTTCGCGATCCCAGTCTCTGTCTTTATCGCGATCTCTGTGGTCATAGTCACGCTCTTTCTCTCTGGCAAAGTAGTCGTACTCGCTCCCGCTGCTGTAACTTCTTCTACTATGACGCGAGTGGTGGCTATCTGAGTAGTCTGAGTCCTGGCTGCTGCGGTATTCTGAAAACAAAAACAAAGAACATTCAATATATACTGGAACTTTCTTTAGTGTTTTTTGTTAAAAACGACATCTGGTCTGTTTGATACTGTTTTCGATGTTAAAAAAGGTACAAAACTTTAACATAAGTTTTTGGTATTGATAAAATAAATTTCGAAGTATTTTTCGAATAATGAATTATTATTTTGTTCAATTATTTTTAACAAAATAAATTTACCACTATACATACCTACTATACTCTATATTTTAAAAAGTAATTCAGTTATTTTTTCAACGACTATAGTGATAAAATATTTGATAAGCTATAAGAGGAAATAAAACTGTAAATATTTTCATAGCTGGAGTATTTTAAATAAATAAATATATCATCATGGCATATTGCCCATTGCCAATCTGCTTTAGGCTTTGCAAACAGATATCGGTAATGATAATAACATATTCGAATAAATTATCCATTTTCTCAAAGCAATATAGATAATAAATTACTATTTATCGCAAAATAATTATAACAGTATTATATTGTTGTTGGGAACACACGTATCGTCCAAATATTCATAAAATCAATAGAGGAAGCTGTTGGCACTAGGTGAAACATTTTTCAAAATGAATGAGAAAAGCACTCGGTTGTTTCACAAAATTAAAGAAAATTCTTAATTGTACAATTTCGGCTTAGGCCATCATCAGAAGAACTAACTAACTTCTGATGATGGCCTAACAGCCGAAATTGTACAATAAAGAATTTTCTTTAATTTTGTGAAATAACCGAGTGTCTTTCTTATTCAAATATTCATACATCGCTCCGTTCATTTCTTATTTCGTTTTTCCTAACGTTCAAATCTTGAGTATGAAGTTGGCGCAGATATACGCGCGCTCACAATTTAAAAAGTATATTCCGGAATACAAATTATTTACTGAGTCAATGAATCGGAATAGGTAGAGTTATTGTTAGTATTTTTTATTTAAAATATGTACTTTTTAAATTGCGAGCGCGCGAAGTTCATCTGCATTAACTTCATGGTCAAGATTTGATAGTTAATGTTAGGAAATTCAACGAAACAAGAAATGAACAGGGCGATGTATAAACATTATGACGCTGCATACCTAGCCATTGTTGTTTACTGAAAAGTCTATATTTAATCTAAAATGAGATAGAATTCAAAGTAATTTATCTCGCACGTGATAAATGTACAAGTTTACAAGATGAAGGGGTATAAATTTGACAATTCTTCAATACAAACTATTTACAGCTACTTACGTTCGTGCGGAAGCAATATAAACTATATATAGAACAATGTGATTGAAAATTGAAATAAAATGTATTTATTTAAACACAAACAAATAGAAGTAGTTACATAGTTTTTATTTTTGTCTAAATCTGGTGCTATCTCCAGTTTTATATATTGGCCTACTATTTTTGGATTGCAAGAAAAAAAAATTCAATGTAATTTTTATACCTATGTGGGTGCGAATGTTTAGATAGGAATATAATTTAATTAAAACAACGTATTTGTTTGAAATACGCAATTGACGAAGGTCGAACAGTAGGTAGTGAGATACAAAGAAAAGTTACAGATTTTGAGTTAGGAACAGAGACAAAATTATACAAAGTGTTGATTTTAAAAGGCCACCATTGCTATCTCGAGAACTTTAAGAGCTACAAAGACGGTTAAATGGGCAAACAATTTCTATTTTATAAGACAAAATTAAATAAATAAATTCTTTTTTTCGGATTAGTAAAACAATTAATAAAAAAAATGTTTGTCACGATACGATGGTACTGCCTATGTTATTAAACATATTTTTTATTTATATACAAATGCATGTGGATCCTGCCTGACGTCATAAATTCAAACAAATGTTATTTGGTTTTATTTCGTTGTTTCCTGTTTCGGTATTTTCCACATTCATTCATATTTGAAAATAAATTGCGAATTTCATAAAGACGTTAGCAGAAGATTTAAATGTAGTATGAATTTTGAATACAGTACATGTGCGAATGAGAACCTACCTGATTTCCTTAATCCTATTATAATTACCATAAAATCAAGAAGAAAATATTTATACTATTAACGATTAATAACACTTCTATTATTTTATCATTAATTGACCTGAAATAGGTAAATCCCCCAACGAAATATATATTATAATTCTATTGTTTCACAATTAACTTACAACATTCCAGTTTCTAAATATTGACAGTTGACTTTGGTTTGAGTACTATAGAAAATAATTAACTATAATTATACATAGTTTTCAACGCAATTTAGAAACTAAGAAATAGTAAACATATTTCTTTTATACTGTTGATAAGTAAGTAACTGTTCAAATGTTTTTAAAATATAGATAAATGGAATGTAAAATAAAAACTTTTAACTTTCATTATTTTCTACGAATTAGAACATTATTATTCCATTGTCTCGTAATATAATTACAAAATTAGTTTCTAAATCTAAATATTCACAAATAAATTGGTCAGATTACTATAAAATATAATTGATATGTAATAGTATTCAATTTAGAAACTGAATTAATAAACAATACTCATACGTATTACTGATAAGAAAATAGCTGTGTAAATGCTTTTAAAACATGCATTTATTAGACTGCTAAATAATAAACGTTAAATGTTATTAAAACTTATATTTATATAAATAAAACAGTTTTTTTTTTTAAATTCAGTCAACATTCTAAATTTTGTGATGATGCATTCATTTCGTAAATGTAAATATCAATTCCTTTGAGATTTTTAGATGTGCAAAACTAATCATCTTTCTATACAACTACACCACACAATATGGGTGAAGGTCATGATATATTTATTTGTTAATATTGACGAATTCATTAACTATCTATGGATATAATTATTACTTTATTGAACTATATAATATAATATTTATAGGACTTGAAATATGTACTGTATTTTATTCTATTGCAATGAAATAAAATTATACTTTTCGACTTTTCACGTCCTTGATTTTAATAATTCTTTGTTTATATATATTAAATACTACAAAGCTATAAATTTTGTTAAGAGTTTATAAACATTGTTCTGATTTATGTTTGCTTCATAATGTTTTCTTTTATTTTGATCCTTTCTGGGAGCTCACATAAATTCTATTTTTGGTACTAGTTTTCAGCGATGTGAATAGACTAATTTTCAATCAGAACTTGGCAACTTTAATTTGAACACATGTCATAAAATGAACATCTTCAATCTTAATACAATTATGTAATTTAATTGCAAAGTTGATAATTTAATTTCCTTATCAGTTAAATATTCTATATGAATGAAATGTTGTAAAATATACAAAAATCAAACAATTTTCTTATGAAGACGTTAATTTGTCCAAAATTTTCACGACTGCATTATTATTTAAAACTTCATGTTATAATAAATCATTTCATATTATTATTTCTCATTTTTTGATCATCAAATTACAACATAAAATAAAGCAAATAAGTATGTTAAATAAAGTTTACTCAGCACTGAAAATGAATTTCACAAGGAACGTGTTTCATGCTAGTGAAGATTTTTACAACCTTTAATAAAAAATTCGAGAGGGGCCTTCGTCTTCATTTAATATTTAAAAAACTTTGCAAACAATTAACTAATATTGAAAAATATATTTTACAACAGTCAGAGAAAATAAACTAATTATCTACGTACATTATGCCTCTTGCAAAATGAGTAAACAATTTTTAAGAATTTATACACATACTTATTTACTATTACAATGTTTTTTTGATTAAACAAACACATTAAACATTGAAAATATCCATACAATCAATTTTTAACTGGACCACGTGAATTAGTAAATGATAATTTGCTCTTACGTGTTTTGTATGAAACGTGATTGTGGGGCGAAATTGAAGGACTCCGACGCCCAGATGAATATCTCCTATGTGGAGACAAACTCCTTTCATTATAATCCGAATTATTCCTACCATAGTGTGGAGATCTGGACATATTTCTTCGGCGAGGCGAATGACGGTCACAATTCATTATTTTTATTCACTAAAGTTACAGTTCACAATTATATACACAATTTTTATATACACATTAAACAAAAAAGTCTTGATTTGTAAAACTACATAATTTTGCCCTTAACAAACTAATGGCGTACGTTAACGTAAATCACTCTTCTCATTTGCCATTGCCCACACCACCCCAAACTAACAATGTCGTCCAGCGCATGCTTTAGACATGCGCACTACAGACGTTTTTTAACAAGTCAGCTCAATGACTTGTGTACCTAGACTCCCATAGCAACGAATGTTCCCAGAAACACCAGCTTTTCTCAATTTATTGTAGGTTATCGGAAATAGGGTGAAGCCATGGAGGGGCAATCCTATTATTTTTGTGAGATGCATCATTACTGCACTACGGTTAGCAGACTTATTTTGTATATTTGAGAAATGTACGCGTGGTGTAGTGTTGCCAATATAAGAAAAAATGAAATTTTCTGCTACTCAAAATTTATATATTTTGAAAGAAGTATTTTTGTGAAACAAAACCAACTTTTTTATTTAAAACATTTTTTCTGGATATTGGATTACCTATATTGTTTAAGTTATTTGAAACTAAAAATTTCGACCAAACTCAGTTTTTCTTACATCTAAGATGCAGTGGCGACTCGTGACTTTATTAAGATAGAGGCTGCAAATAAATACATTCATACCTATTAATATTAATTTAATATTTTTGTTACGAATACTAAATAAAAAAATAATAATAAGAACAACAATATATCAAATAATACATGAATTTTCATACAGAATTGAAATGATAGATATATTCTGATTGATACGCTCTTGATAATCACCCAGTTAAGCAGCTAGAGCCAGTTTGTTCTATATTCTTCTGTATTAATGAAAAATTCACTCTTTTTAAATAAATATTGTTCTTAGGGCCAGTGCCGCTCCGTGGGTAAAAGGCGCCCTTGTGCAAAGTTATATTTCGGCGCTCCCCCATAATGTGTAATTTTCAAATTAACACACTCTTTAAATTCTAAACTATATTTTTGATTCTTGGAATAATGCTGGATTTAAAATATTGATGAAATATCCTTTCTTACATTCATTCTTGTAATCAAAATTGTTTGTTGTAATCAACAATTTTAATTATATATTTTAATTAAGAGTAGTATGCAAAAAATACTATTATTTACTGTCATGAAATGGCGCCCCTCATGGTCAGGCGCCTTTGTGCGGGGCAAAACCTGCCCACTCGCACGGAGCGCTCCTGTTGTGGTGGGTATAGTGCAACGCGATGCGTCAGAGTGTGACAAATAGTATAAGAAACAGGCGTGTTTTTTTTTAAATAATGAAATATTTCTATATTATTTCATTGTTAATTATTTAAATTATATAAATCATTTAACAGAATAGCTCAATTTTTAACTCAGGGCTGCACCCCCGCAGCCCTTACTCACGAGCTGCCACTACTATGATGGTCTTCCAAAGACGCACTACATGTCCAATTTATCCCAATGGTGGCCTTCGAACTCCGGACACTTGTATGCCTAACAACATGTATTTTACTTAAGTTACTTGGAAAGTTGCGACAAATAAATAATTCTTTTATTTCAAAAATTAAAAATATATTTTCTATTCTTATATATAATCTTTGATATTAATTATAATATAAATTGGTATTACCCTGTACAGGCTGTTTCAAGAAAAGTTGGGAGTAGAAGAAAATCATTCAAATAAAAATTGTAGTAAATCGAGGAAGACATTCACTTATTGAAGAAAAAAAATATTTAAACCACTGGTTTTCAAAGTATAACACAAGGCTATATATTTTTAAATGGGATGATATACAGGTGGTAACCGGCACAGCCGAACATAGGACTTTAACATGTAAAATCAGACTTCCTTAATTTCTTGCCTCCCTAATTAATTTAGTTAAAAAAACCTCAAATAAAAGTTGTAGAGCATAAAATTCTGCATCTGAACAAAAACCAAAATTAATTTTGTATGCCTTGTAACGGCAAAAATTAGGTATGAAAATAATACATGATCGAATTCAGAGAAAAATACGTTATCGAATAGGTATAAAAAATATGTATAATCCCATTTGAAATATTATGACTTTGTGTTGCAACTTGAGAACCACTGGTGTAAAAAAATATTTTCTTCTTTAATAGGTTCCTTGGTTTCCTATAACTTAGTTCTATAATATTTTTTTGTAACTATAATAATAAAGAAAATAATGGCGGTGGTCGGTTTTGGTGTTACACTCTGTATACCATCCCATTTAAGAAAATATAACTTTTTGTTATAATTTGAGGACCACTGTTTTTTTTTTTTAAATCATCAATAAGTGAAGAGTGAATGTCCCCCTCGATTTATTACAACTTTTATTTGAATGATTTTCTTCTATTCCCAATAATAAAGAAAATAATAGAGTTGATAATTTTTATTGAAACACCCTGTATGTCTATATCTATACTATTTGGTATTACAAACATTTTATAATGCAGCATTTAAAAAGTGCTATTATACAAAAATAAAAGACATTCTATCGTTGTTATCAGTCTGTCCCCAAAAATTATGAGGAGTATCACAATGAATCATCAAAACGATGAAAAAATATATATTCTACTGGCTTTGGTGAGTATGAGGTTATGTTCTGTCATGGCTGGCGGGATCTCTATTAGCCGAAGTCGTGTTCATCTGCACGGACCTAACATCTGTAACGCACGTTTTCAAGGAATTACTTGAATTTGAAACACTACCAGGTATCATACTTGACTTGACGTTGTCAAACAGCTTCTTATACGCAGAACGGTATTGTCGGTTACTGGCTGCATATATGAAGGGATTTATTACACTAGACAACCAAGCCAATATGGACGCCATCACGTGGAGCGTTGGGTACTTGATGTTGTCGTCGAAGACGTTCATCATCATCAAAGGCAAGAAGCACAAAACAAAACAGACGAAGATAATCAACATTAGTCGAGTTAAACGTCTGTCTTCTTTTTCTCGATTTGCTCTTGCTTTTGTTTTCACGGTAGCTTTCATCCTAAAACAAATATCCAATAAATAATTTTTATTACTAACTAATAATTATAATGAGTTTAATCATTTTTTCAATGACAAAATAACATTTTAATATCATGTTTACTTTAGTAATTTGTCATTGTCAATGTTATAATCATTATAATATAAATTTCAATTTACGCTATTTTAATTTCTATATCTTATGTTTATTTTTATTGAAGTTACTAATGAGATTTGGAACTCATTTTTCGATTTATTTTTATTATTTATAATTATGAATTTTAGTGTTTGTTACACTTTCCAAATGAGTAGGAACTTTTTTTATAGTACTGGGCCCCATTTCCAAATATGCATAAAACATTACACTAGTGCATGGCGGAATGCCTAAATACATATAATTTACTGTTCAAAACATAATATCATAATACGTAAAACTTATTTCAATCATATTTATACGGAGACCTGCACTTATTCTAATTATTTTTCTCTGTAAATGAATGCGTTTTTCTTCGAATTCTATACGGAATTGAGCTATTTTAGTCACATGCATGCAATTATAAAAAATATAACGAGAAAAATACTGATATCAAAATTTATTTCAATGGGGTAGTTTCGCCTTTTTTGATTTTTTTATTAGAAGCAAGTATTTTTAAATTTTCCATATTTTTTTATTTCCACAATTTTTGTTTTTAAATGAGAAAAAAATTACTGAAAATACCGGACATATCTATTTCAACGTTACTTTTGCCGTTTCCGTTGCAACTTAGTTCCGACGTGCTGCTCGAAGTATGACAAAGATATTTTGCGACGTATGTCTTGTGGGGTAAGGTGAACTCGTTTTAGGTTAGATTGCTGTCAAGTTAGCACGTATTTTTACTTATTTATTTTTGTTTGAGCAAGTTTATAACGACGTTTTGTACCGTGCGACGCTTACCAGGTGTCACCCACGGGCACTCAATGCCAGCGTGGAGAGTGCATCACAGGAGTCAATTTACTGCCATTAAAATTCGAAGTAATTTTTGGCGTCGGTCGGGATCGAACCCGGGTCCCCAGATTCGTGACCAGACATTCAAGCACAAAATAATGTGATTATTAAAAGAGGAATAATTTAAATGACAATAATCCAAACGCTCATACATTAATTCGAACTAGTTTCGTAGTCGGCATTATGTTTCTCATAAAAAAATAATAAAGACCTAATTTACATAAGTAAAAAAATTCTATTATAATGCAATGAATAATAGTACGTAAATTAATTAATCTAGGACTTATTGTATCATAATTACAAAGCTGGTGGTGGTCATTACTCATTTGAAATAAAATTATTCCTACATATTATTTTTACTCGTACAGCCCAGCGGTTGCTAAACTTTTTCAGTCATCTTTCGAATTAAGGATGCAATGTTCTTTTAATAAAAATATTTTAAATGTTAATTTTATTTACTAAATTTCCGAAAGGTATGAGCCAAATTTGTTTCTTCGTCCAAAGTAATTTCGGTTTCACAAGTAAATATTGCAGCGCGCCCGAATGCGAGTGCTCGAGCGATGACGTAATACCCGGCGGGGGAAAACCCATACGCGTCTAGACTGTTTTAATTACATCCGGTGGGCCGATCCTTTGTATTCAATGATTGTCGCGTCGGAAAGAACACTGGGCTGTATAAATACTGTCGGGAGGACGCCGAGAAACAGTGTGTTATATAGAAGCAACGAGAAGTGAATAGTGAGTGACATAAATAAACAGTCTACGAGTTGTGAACATAAATAAATGTAGTTATATAAATAAATGTAGTGATATAAATGTTGTTTAAATAAATAATCTTAAATTAGTGTTTATAATTATTTAATCATAATGTTAGTTATTTTTATTATCTTTTTAATATTTAGACCACCCAAATAAATAAACGGTACAATATGCAGCATTCACCTTTGTTTTTCTTTTATATTTCACCTAAAATTTAGGTTCCACGGAACACACTTTGGAAACCGCTGCTAGGGTCTATTTACTATATTAAGATTTCGAATGAAGAATGGTCATTATATTCCATGTATAGGGGAATAAGTACCAGGATGACAAATTTCTGTCAACAAAATGTGTAGCGATAGACTAGAAGTAAATATAATTGATAAAGCAATATTTACATATCATAAAAATACGGATTTTGTGTTAAAAATATCTGGCTTCAAATTTAAAATATTTATAATCATCTGGATAAATTGTTTTTAAATTACGTTCAAAATCAAAAATATTAAACAATTTAGTAATCATAAATATTGACTAATTTAGTATTGTCAATATTTGTTAATAATTAATGAAATATGTACATTACTCAGCAATCAACATATTCAAATAACTATAGTAATTATTAAAATAATTACTAGTATTGTAAATTTAAAATAACTAAATTATAATCTATTATACAGGGTGTTGACAGCGACATCGTCCTATGTTCCGGTGTTGCGGTTAACACCCTGTGTTAAGTGATGTTTATACGTCACATACAAACTGAAATAAAAACATAATTCATACTTACTCGTGAGCTTTAAGCTTACGTCTGGACGATTTCACGGCCCAAAATATGCAAGCGTATGAAACAATAATCACTATGCAGGGCAGAACAAATCCAACTAAAAAGATAATCTTTTTCGGAGAATGACCGTCCTTTTCCAATATAGTACAGGAGAAGGTCGGCTTGTGTTCACCCAGCTGTCCCCAGATACCTAACAACGGTGGTAACTGAAAACAACACAATAGAATGTATAGGCACCAAACTCAAATAAATAGACAGCAAAAGCCAACCATCGGCTGTTCACTATCCAACGCAGGGGGGGACTTGGATATATATTTCTTTAAAAAATGTTATCACATTTTCTATTTACATTTTAATATTATCTTCAATATTGTTTCTTAAACTATGAATCAACAAATATTGAAACATTGAAAGTAGTAATAAGTTTTTTATTTATTGTTTCATTTTAAATTTCAACAGCTTACAAATAAATTCTAATACTTATATTAAATTATTATTTTTTATTTTATAAGTGCAAAACATTACTCCCGAAATCAACAATACATTACAAACTAAACAGGGTGTTAAAAAAGGGTATTTTTTAAGCGCATGTATATGGACTACAAAAAAACAATAAAATTTTATATGAAACATTTTTCTCAATTTTTAATAGTTATTTGAAAATTAAATATTGACCAAGGTCGCCATAGTACTTTGTACAATTTTTTGTTTTTTTTTACACAAAAGCACATCAAAGATGACCTCTGAAAGGTAAACAAAAGTCTCATTTATTCGAAATCGTAACTCTTATACTTTTCGAGATAACAGAGTTAAACTCCATACTGCCTTATATCTCGGTAACAATTAAAGATCGGACCTATTTTGATTAAGTTTTTTTACTCATTTTGGTAATATATGCCTTTAAAAAAAATTACCCTTTTTTTAACACCCTGTATATACCAGTAATTATTACTTGCTGTACCATATTTAATTAAAATATAGATTATACCAAAATATTTGAAGAAATATAATAGAAAGTGTGTTATATTTATTTACAAAATCTTATCGTATTAAATTTTCACAAGAAACAAATGTATATAAGTTCTCTATTTAACAAAGATGAAAAGACGTCAGTCTGTCTGTTCCATTATCTATACCGAAACCAGCTGAACTGCTCAAAGAAGATGATAAAAGTTAGCACAAATATTTCCCAAAAATCTGCTTAAAAAAGTCTGTATTTGATTTAAAAATATTAACATGAAAATAATATAAAATGTTCAGGAAAATTTGCTATAAATTTGTAAAAAATTCACACATAAATGACTAACTTTCAGTTGGTTTCTGATATGTTTATTTGTATAATATTGTTTGTATATTACAATGAAGGAGTGCTACGTTTTATCTATTCTGATTACAAATAAATTAGTAGAAATTCATCAAATTTCAAACATATATTTCTTCACAGTTTACAAACATATTACGTCGATTAAAACTGTAAATCACTAAATGCACTATATAAATAAAAAATTGAAATTATATGAGGCATACATAATAAAAATTACCGCAAATGTTTCTATTTACATTAGTAGATATATGCACGCATAAAATTGAAAATTTTAAGATATTACGGCCCTGAGCTAATAACGTTAGCAACTTACCATCATTGAAAACGAGAAGCCCCATACGAATAGCAGCTGAACGCATATGGATTTCAGCGAATAGAACTGCACGTACAATTGATGACAGGATATTAGGAGGTATCTAAAATGAAAACAAATATGATCAGACTACCTCATTAATTGAAACGTGCGCCAATATTCAAACAATACAATCTATCGACTACTTATGCAATGAGTATAAATTAATTGTGAAAAAGATTCTATAATGAACTCGCTTGTTATAGAAACTCTGTTATAATGTACCCTTTTTTAAAATCCCAGCACAAAAACGTGAAAAATCCTCGATTAAAATTAACTCGATTATAACAAACTTTCGGTTTTTTTTCTAGATAAAGATTATATTGCCAAACCGTAGATCCAAATAAAACTAACCAATTTTTATTCAAAATATGCAATGGTAAATATATGCGAGTATGTAAATACATGCAGGGTGTATTACAGAAAGTGAAATATAGGCGTTTAACAAGGGAGTTTTTCCGTGCGCATTGCTCCCCTAATTATTTTAGACAAAAAGTTTCAAATGGATGTTGTAAAGCAAAAAATTCTACGTCCGAATCAATAAAAAAATTCATTTTGGTTACTTCATAACTGCAGAAATAAAATTTGAAAATTCATTACAATTTAGTAGTATTAGCCATGGAATTAGAAACAAGAGACGAACAAAGGCGTATTATTATTATTAAATTTCTATTTAGAAAATGAAAATTTACTACGTAAAATATTTATTTTGACATTCATTATTCTGTCATTGACGTATAAAACGTTACACTTTTGTTCGTCTCTTGTTTCTAATTCCATGGCTAATACTATTAAATTGTAATTCCGTGAATTTTCAAATTTTATTTCTGCAGTTATGAAGTAGCAAAAATGATTTTTTTTTATTGATTCGGATGTAGAAATTTTTGCTTTACAACATCCATTTGAAACTTTTTGTCTAAAATAATTAGGAGAGCAATGCGCACGAATAAACTGATTTCCCATGTTAAACGCCTATGTTTCACTTTCCGTGAAACACCTTCTGTGTATGTATGTATTACAATAAGTTTTTCGCTTTTATTTTCATGCTTATGTATACCTATTTACGAGTAGGTACATATTTTCATGTTGTACCTAGTTACCTTTTTTTAAATAAAAACATGACAATGAAATAACATGAATATGCATTTGTTTAATTAGTAATTATTCTGATGAGATGAACACTCGACTATGATGGACTATTTTCCTTGGTTCCCTGAAGTCCATTATAAGCGGATTCTACTGTATATATATACCGGGTTAATCATTAAACATTAAATATTGAAACAATTATTTATTTATATTTTTTTATAATTTTTATTTTCCACGCTTAGTAACCGAACAAATTAAATCTAAAATTTTGTACAATTTACTTCTTTATAGTGTAGCCATAGTATTAAAATAAAATCACAAACAAATATGACATTTTATTTGCGTATCTGTTACATTGTGATATATTTTATCTGTCAAAAACTCTGAATCCATTTCGGATAGTACACGGTACAAGAATGAACTAAATTATATTGTAAAAATACAATTCAATTCAGTATAAAAAAACTACCTAGACAGAGTATCAATACATATTATTAAGCAATATTAAATATTGAACGTTGAGGGCCGTTTAAGGAATAAAGATCACACGTTAAAAATTAAATTAAGATCATTGAGATCAATTTAAAAAAAAGATCAATTAATTGACCTATTAATTAAAAGTATCTGACCTTGCGACTATATAACGTATTACCTTAACTCCTAAACAAATTGTTCATTAGTTTTATATATTTTTTTAGTATATTTATTATTATTATTATTAGATTCTATGTATGTTTATATTTTTTTTTACTCCCGATAAATACTTAATGCTTGTTATTGTTACACAAGTTATAAAAAACCCGTGTATAATATGAAATAAACCACCGATCCGAACGTGTGACAAAAAAACGACCTGTAACCAGAGTAAAAAACAACATGTAATAGTATAATAATAACACGCAATAAACTTTTATTAAAATAATTTTAGTTATTCAAATAAGAAATATTTAATACAGGTGATTCATCGGTCTGTTCGTTTTAATAACTCGATTATTTTAAATATTATAGAAAATAAATTCAAACGAAGTTTATTTTATATTAAAATGTCTATATGTAGTAGGTATAGGTTTTTCTACAGGGTGTTTCACTTCTACGCAATGGTATGTAACTTTGTATTTTCAAATGGAATACCCTACATATTTATTCATATTTGAAATGTATACATAAAATTTGCTATCCAATAGTATAAACACAATATAAATAAATACATTTTTATTAAATACAGTGCGCTTTGCAACACTATTTTTTGAATTAGAATCTGATTAAATAACAGGTGTAATAATGAAATATCGAATTGAATTATATGATTTTTTTTTTAATTTGAAATGTGTAATGTTAAAATAATGTAATGCCGAAGCCTACTGTATTTAATAAAAATGTAATATTTAAGTCATTAGTCATTGTACTTTTTAATAATATAACATATGATTGTATTATGCTATTGGACAGCAAATTTCATGTACTTTTAAAATATGAATAATATACACAATGTTCCATTTGAAAATAAAAAGTTACATACCATTGCGTAAAAATGCAACACCTGTAGAAAAATCTATACTGCAGATTTATAGACAATATAAAATAAATTACGTTTGAAATTCCTTTCCATAATATTTAAAATACTCGTTATTAAAAAGAACAACCGATGAATCAGCTGTATAGTGGTTTGCAAATACAAATATATTAGATTTATTCTTCAATTTTGAGTGGAAATTTGAAATTAGAGGAACATATAATCTATAAAAAAAAATTAAAAAAAATATATTTCTTGAATAGATATAGTCAGTATTTATCTCAAAAAGCAAGTCAAACAATTTACAATACTATTATTTTCCCATATTTTTACTTTGCTGGCTCCATATTATATTTATGTAATCAAAATAATATAAATAAATTGCAATTAATTCAAAACAGGGCAATGCGAACAATATTACAATGTAATAAATATACTAATGTAAATTCAATGTTAAGTGAATTAAGATGGTGTAATATTAAATATTTATTAGAATTACAAGTAATGGTATTGATACATAAAATAAAATAGGACTTCAACAAGAATGTTTCAGCAATAAATTAATAAAAATTGAAGATATTCATAATTACAATACTCGTAACAAAAATAAGAAGTATTAAAAAAAAGCACCGCACAAGTACAAAATGCACTGCTGTTCAAAGGAGTACAAATATACAGGCTGTAACACCAAAACCGACCACTGCCATTATTCTCTTTATTATTATAGTTACAAAAAAATATTATAGAAAAAATTTGTAGAAGACTAAAGAGGACATCCCGTTAGAGAATAAAATATTTTTTAAAGCAGTGGTTCTCAAGTTACAACATAAAGTTATATTTTTTCAAATGGGATTATACATATTTTGTATGCCTATTTGATAGCGTATTTTTTTCCTGAATTCAACCATGAGATTATTTTATATCCTTACATATCAAAAATATTGAGAAAAAGTCAATTGAAATTTAAATAAATTAAATTTTTATAGTTATTTTTCAGTAGGCTATAAATGAAACACAATTGAGCTTAAATTAAAATGAAACAAATATTTGTTAAAAACGTTATAAACAGTGTTCTATTAGATTTCTATCCTAAATAATTCGACGAATAGCAGGTTTTGTTTTTCATACATAGCCTACTGAAATATGACTATAAAAATCAAATTTATTTGAATTTCAATCGCATTTTTTTTCAATATTTTTATTATGTAAAGGTATAAAACTAATAAATTGTTAAATTCAGAAAAAAGACGCTATCGAATAGGCATAAAAAATATGTATAATCCCATTTGAAAAAATATAACTTTGTGTTGCAACTTGAAAACCACTGGTTTAAAAAACCATTTTCTTCTTTAATGGGATGTCCCCCTTGGTCCCCTATAACTTTGTTCTGTAGTATTTTTTTGTGACTATAATAATAAAGAAAATAATGACGGTGGTCGGTTTTAGGTTTAAAACACTTCAAATTTGCTAAGAATATTTATTTAAATAAAAGTAAGTTTAACAGATGTAAATTATTAAGTTACTGAACATTTTTTATATGTAGTTATACTATTATTGCTTATTATTGTATAATACCATGCTAAATAAAGTTATTACTGATATTGTTTTATAAAGTTTAAAATTGTGTTCTTGAATTAAATATTTACAAAATTAATAAAACTAAATCTAATATTAATATAGTTCGCTTATCATACAAAGATTCATTAATGTGCCAACAATTACAACAATTTTAACACTAAAATCTGCATTAATATAATACCTACATAAACAAACTATGTATAAGAACGTACTTATCTTAAGTATATACTACGATTCATGTTACAAGACGTTTTGTTTAACACAATAAATGTAAACAATAATTTAAGTCATTTACAAACTTTCCTCTATCAATATTTTTTTGTATATTTTACTATTGCATTACTCAAGTGTCGAAAAGTAAGTTATTACAGGAAATAAGTAAAAAAATCTCTTAGTTTTATTGACATTATTTTCTAACAATATTTTATCTTCTGTTTATGTGAAAGTCATGTACAATTAAAACATGGAATCATTCTTTTACCAGCAAGACGAGCTGAGGAGCGAAAGAATTTCAAATGTTTTGTTCACACACTACCACAGTTTATTTACAATAAAGTATTATCTTATTTCTTCCTATCAGCTAGTTCATATGTCTGTGTCAGATTTTATCGCAGTAGCCCTCAGTCGTGAATAATAGAGAACAGAAACAGTATCACATTTGAGAGTGAAATTTAACGAAATTAACAAGATTATAATAATTCACAAGTTTTATTGTTACTGTTTTACAGCGCTATAAAAATGAGAACACAACACATAAATTAGTATTTTGTGAACCAAAAATATTCAGATTCTGTCCCAGAATAGATTCAAAATAAAAATATGATTTAAATCAATCACATATACGGTTAAAAATAACTAAGAATTTTAAACTTGTTATTGGTAAAGGCGATATTTTATGTACATGTAAAACAATAAAACGCATAGCTAAATGCATTGTTCCGGGTGTAATTCTGATCTATATCAAATTTGGAAATAATTTTTACTTTTCAAATCGCTTAGGATTTTGCTAATAATTTATAAAAATAGATTTTTTTTAATAGTTTATAGGTTTGCTTCGATGCTAGTAGCACCTTCAAAGTAACCTCCCTGATAATAAGCTGTTCTGATATTACATATTATTATTTGTAAAACAGAAAATAATTGCTTCAAAAATATGTACAAAGATAGGCTACCAATTAAAAAAATGTTTCTTATGTTTATACAGAAAATGATGACGAATTACCATTTATCAAGTAACCTTATTGGTGATCTTAGATTAATTGAAATGTCTTCGTCATCAAATCTTAAATAGTAAAAATTAAATATTTTGGTCGTTTATTATGACTCCAATATAATAACTGTTACTAAATTCGCAAAACATTACTGAATATTAAGATAAGATTAATTAAAATAAATTCTTTAGCTAAATTCAAATATACAGGATGTTTGAAGAAGAGTGATAAGTTTGATAATTGGAAATAGAAGAAAATCATTCAAATAAAAGTTGTAGTAAATCGAGGGGGGCCATCCACTTATTGATTTTTTTTTAAACCAGTGGTTTTTAACATAAAGTTATATTTTCTTAAATGGGATGGTGTATATTTTTTAGGCTCATTCGATAGAGTATTTTTTTATATTCTTACATAACAAAAATATTGAGAAAAAATTCAATTGAAATTAAATAGATTTTATTTTTATAATTAAGTATATGTAAGGATATAACATGATTACATAGTTGAATTCAGAATAGTATATTCTACAACAAGTAATGGAATGGCCCATATTATGCCATTCCAAACGTGTAGCCTATACTTTCTCTAACAAGATTTTAGAAATTATACATAAAATGTTGATTGATAATAACAATATATATACCATCAAATATTTTTTTTTGGCGCCAGTCCATAAATTTCTTATAATAACTCCATACATATTTTTCTTTTGATTTATTTGGTAATAACTGACTCCCTGTATCATCAGCAAATTCCCTTATTTCTGGTGACATACATTCCATATCTATAACTTCATTTCCACTTAATATGTTTTTCTACAAAATGTCTTCAGTTAATTTTCTAAGTAATATATTATTATTTACATAAACTTATTATTCTGGACAACTCCAAACACTGTAAAAGTTAACAAAAAACTCTAAAAATGTTCAAAACTTTAAAACGTCAAACGCGAATACAGAATAAATAAATATAAAACAAAGAGTCATAACCATAGCAACCGAACGAAGATATTTGATATACCGCGCTAATATGCGGCTAAATAGATTGTGATTCGTCGAAAGCCGTGCGGAATTATTCCAAACGGCGTACGGAATTATTCTACACGGTTTGTTGGAATAATAATAATTCCAACATAATTTTTAGGTGTGGAATGTGTAGTTTCCAAAATAGTGTTGGAGAAAAGAAATACTCTATCGAATGAGCCTAAAAAATATATACCATTCTATTTAAGAAAATATAACTTTGTTATATTTCTTCAAGAGAATGTCCTCATCGATTTACTACAACTTATATTTGAATGATTTTTGCTATTCCCAATAATAAAGAAAATAATCAAGCGGATCATTTTTCTTGAAACACCCTGTATAAATACCATCCGAATGTTGTTAAAGATAATAAATTTAATTTTTTTATGGACTTACTAAAAATCTGGGTCAAGAGTCTAACGTTTATTTCTTGAAGAATAATGGACAATAAAATTTTATTTGTAAAAATTGATTGAATCTTTGTAAGTGTGAATAATTATTAATTTCATTAGTGCATTGACATTGCTCCCAGTTTATTTATAATTTATTCCTGGGCTAGAAGATATGAATTCGTGAGTAGTGAAGAAGCCCAGAAGCACTACGAAGAAAAGTTTTACTTTTAAGATAAATGAGGAGTAAGGGGCATCGGCCCTGCTCGACAGACGACTCATTCATACATACACGCGTTTAATAAAATATAACACACGCACTGTTCTTAAAGGATGTTACTGATAATGGCAAGGCATGCACAAAAAATACATCATTCTTAAAGCACTCGAGAAGGAGTGCTCAAACCGGCGCCTGAGTTCACACGATGCCCAATTGGACTAATTACCTACTTGCTCAATATCTTTCATTGCCGTTTGACTCACAAAATTACCACTTTTACGCTGAATTAGGTCTAGGCAGGTATACTGGTAATCATTCGTAAAGTGGAAAATCTATAGATAATATAAAGGAAACGGGGAAAACTACAAAACTAGTAAAATTCTGTAAATGAACTACGAGAGTTATTTCATAAATAATGCACAGATTGGCAATACTGCGAATTGAATGATGCAACAGTGACATTTACGTCAATTGTAGTAGAAGGCTTGGGGAAGAAGCCTGTTTTGTTTTCAACTATAGCGTAATCTGTTTTTCACAAACGACAGCTAGAAATGGAACCTGCACGTGTCTTGGGTATTGTGACTGTTGAAGATCAGAGGTGGTACATTAAAATCGAAACTTTACGTGACAGAAATAGTCGCTATTGATTAAACGTGTTCTTCGGACGTGTTAATTACACCGGTGACCTAAATCCTTTGTATTCGATGTTATTGTCGCGGCGGAAAGTTCCAGAAGGATATCGCGCTATATAAACCCGTCGCCAAAACCAGCCACCACATTCTGTTATATAAAAGCAACGGACAATTAACAGTGCGTGCAATAAATAATCAGTCTACGAGTTGTGAACATAAATAAATGTAGTAATATGAATAAATGTAGTGATATAAATATTGTTTAAATAAATAATCTTAGTGTTTAAGTATTTAATAATATTCTTAGTTTTAAATTCGTGTTTATAATTATTTAATCATAGTGTGTTATTTATCGTTTAATAAACGTTTTATTTTAATTAATATTATTTCTCTGATTTTTACACTTCACCCCACCCATATAAATAACCGTCACAATACTTTAAAACTCAAATGCAACTGAAGTTACTATCTACTTATTTCAACTTAATATTTGTTTTACTAATAAATAATTCATACACTTCTATTTAATTTGGGCTAGTTACATTTTAAAGTAGCATGTATAAATTTGCGACAAATTGAATTTTTTGAACAGAAAACACATTCGCTGCATAAGACACAATATTATATTGAAGCTTGGTTGTCCAGGATCAGCTGTTCACCCGCCATATTGTGAAGTAAGTACAAGTGCCCTATAGTAAAGCTCCCCAGACGTTGGGATTCAGTCATTGAAATGCAGGGGGGCTATATTGAAGGAATGTAAAGAGATAATAAACAAATGAATAAGCTAAAAATTATGTGTAATATTTATGAAATGACCCACGTTCAATATAATGACACTGTTTATTTTGTTAATATTTGTAAATTAATTTGAACAATTTTCCTTGATTACAAATTTGTGTTGAAACCTGTGAGGTATAGCCAATCTATTTCCTTTTAATCATAAAAACAATGAGTCACAACAATGTCGCGAATGAAATCAAATAAATGTTCTCATATATAACACGTATGTCATGATGAACAAGATGTTGAACAATGAATAGGTCAGCCAAAGGTTAACACATTAAATGAATTCATTAAGATGAGCAGATATTTAATTTTAAGGTAATAAGGTTAATTGTCACTCTCGCCTTAACAAATATCATCATGATAAATGTCTGTATATTCAGATGGTGAATATAAACAATTATAAAGATGCATCTATATCCATATCACACCTTGGATGCCAAAGCAAACACGAAATAGTCACTTTTATATATCCTGCCTACCTGTTTATCGTAATAGCGACCATATTCAATAAGGAAACAGCAACGTTTCCATAAAACAGCACAGGGAAAAGTTTGCACAGGGCTGGCCCAAGAATCCACTCTTGGTAGATGTACCTGGACGCTGTTAGCGGCATGTTTATCGCACAAAACAATAAATCCGACACACATAAAGACAACACGAAAGCTGTCGTTGCATGTTTACGTAGTTTTGGACAACGGATCAACGCAAGAATTGTTATTAAATTACCTGCCAACAAGATTACCATTAAAATGAACATTATAAAGCGAGAAAAACTCATTTATGTGCGAGTAATTTACTACAATGTTTATTATGACATTCACAAAACATAAGTAAACATGTAATAACAAGTATTTATACAGTGGCTCTCAAAATTATTCGTACTTTACTTTTATCAGTAAACGGGTTTCAGAATCAAATGATAGACATCAAATTTAAAAAATGTTTAATTTATCTTATGAAAACAGTAGTCTCGATGCAGTGAACTAATTAATGCAGGGCCATGTCACATTATCGACTTCTTATGAAATAATTACAATATAATTCTAAACGTTTTTATTGGTTTTAATTACTTTAACACAAGTTAAATTTCAAAATATTAATTTTTAATCAGTATGTCCTGAATAACTAGAATTTTAGAAAACTATTTCATCTCTGATATTTTTAAATATCTGTAGACATCCATTGCTAGCATCAAATGAAGTTTTATCTTAAATTTTTTTAATAATCTTTCTATCAATTGGTGCATGTTGTTTTTCTTTGTTTTAAGAACCACTTATAAAGAATCTTTTCCATTTTAGAATATGCTATGTTTTCACTATATTGAGGCATTACTTGTTCACTATATGGAGTTTAGTATGAAGTCAATGTATTTATTTTTGTGTTGATCACATTGGATAGTTCACTATACAGGGTGTCTTGGAACACGCCCCCCTTTAACTTTTTTATTATAAGTAATAGAAAAAAATAGCTCATACAAAAATTTTATTATTTGAATTATACTATTTTATGGCTGATGTAGATATTTTTTATATAGTCAGGTTTACAAGATACGACTATCAACTTTTATTTTGTTAATAGCAACCTATGATTATTTTACCACCATTTTTTTCTCTTTTCAACGATGTATTAGTTTTTATTAATGTATTTGAAAAAAATCGAGATAAATAAGAAAATTGAGATATATGAAAAATAATTTTTATTCAAATATTATAAGTGGCTATGTGAAAATAAACAAAATGTAACAATGTTAATATCAACAAAGTATACATTTGTTTGTTATTTATTTATTACCTATTATTTACTTATTTATTTATTATTTATTTTCACATAGCCACATAGAATATTTGAATAAAAATTATTTCTCATGTATCTCAATTTTCTTATTTTTCTCGATTTTTTTTAAATACGTTAATTAAAACTAATACATCGTTGAAAAGGAAAAAATTTGGCGGTTTATATTTTAGTAAAATAATTATAGGTTGCTATTTAAAAAATAAAAGTTGATAGTCGTATCTTGTAAACCTGATTTTATAAAAAATATCTACATCTGCCATAAAATAGTACATATAAAATAATAAAACTTTTATATGAGCCATTTTTTTTCTATTACTTATAATAAAAAAGTTAAAGGGGGGGGGGTGCGTCTTCCCAGACTCTACTATAGTGCGAAATATGTCATCATCATTACCGAAATCTGTGTACAAAGCAGATTGGCACACCCAGCAATGGGTTATTACCCATGCCGTGATGATATATCTTATTTATTTATGTAATTGTGCTGAGAATAAATTATATACAAAAATTGAAACACAAAATTATTCGTACGCCCACAGTTATACAATTATTTAAGACGTAATATTACATTTTAATACTTAGTAGGATACTCATTGGCTACTAGACATTGATTTTATTAAATTAGTAGGCACGAAAGGTGGATATTTTTTTCCATTCTTCAGATTTCGCCTGAAGTTCTTTAATGATGGAAAATGGCTTTTTTCGGGGTCATCTTTCTAGTTTCGACCATAAATTCCCAATAGGGTTTAAATCAGGAGACTGGGGAGGTGTTTGAAATTGTTTCGATATGTTGCAGAACAGCCATTTCTTAACAATACGTAAGTGCTGTATGTTTGCGATTATTTTGCTGGAATATATAATTTTTCTTATAAAATTGATAAATATTTATATTTATTCATAGTTTCATTAATAAAACATAAATTCATCAACCCGTCAGCAGACCTACAGCCCTAAACAATAACGTCGTGTTTTATCATGCCACACAAATTATTTGCATCTAGTTCGGTATTTGATATTCTTAAAATTATAGGCCTACCATCTGGTCCATAAAATTAAATTTACTGTTTTCTGAGAAAATAACTATTCCAAAATTCAGAGCATATTTTTTTGCGAAGTCTAGATACAAATAACTTGTATGGCATGATACAATTTGACTATGTAAACGTAATTGTTCATTAATTTTAAAAGAAAATTTGCAATCATCTGCGGATAAATTTGGATTGGGATGTATATATTCTAGCAAGATAATGAGCCCAAATACACAGCACTTATTGTTAAAGAATGGCAGTTTTACAACATACCGAAACAACTTAAAAACACCTCCCCAGTCTCCTGATTTTAACCCTTTTGAGAATTTATAGTTGAAACTAAATAGCTAACCCCGCAAAAAGCCATTTTCCATAATTAAAGAATAAATAATTTTATAACTATAGATGCACGAATAATTTTGTCTCAATTTTTGTATACAATTTCTTTTCAGCACTATTACATAAATTAAATTAAACATTTTATAAATTTGAAGACTATCGTTTGATTCTGAAATATCGAAAGAAGACTATGATTTTTTTTTTTATGAATTTATTTTTTGGAAACTATTTTACATTTTACTGATAAAAGTAAAGTGTACAAATAATTTTGTGAGCCACTGTAATTTTAAATAAAAAATGTTTTTGCACTTCGTACTACAAATCAAGTTTTATACGATTGCAATATTTTAAAAAATGATTGCAATATTTTTATATAAAAATCTTTTATTGAATAATTTTATTCTCGATAAAATTCAAATTTATTACTGTATTAAAATTTCAAATTTTAATTCCATTATATATGAGTTCCGTTTTCCGTTCAATTTCAAACTAATTTAAATTATTACAAAAATATTATTTATAAACAGAACTACAAATTATATATTACCGATTACGCCAATGATACAAAATAAAATCGCACAGAAAGACGCAAAAATCGTCATTTCTTGCGGATATCTAATATCAGTCCTATTATCCATTTTAACCGATGAATGTCACTATCTTGGAATATATTTATAAAACATATCACACACGTAAGTGCACGAGAATTGTTGTTAAATGAGCGAAGCAATGATTCACACCATCTCTCTGTCACGGAATTTGAAAAGTTTTAACAATACCGGCACGAAAATTACGTTGTCATATGCTGCTGGACTATTCACAACGTACGACCGTCGACCGACAACATAGAACACCACGCGCGTACTGACTTGTATATTATTACAACCGTGTTATGAGCTTCCCTTGTTGATAAGTTATAGGGTGGGGGGCAAACGATATTTAAGAGATCAAGGATAGAAATTGGTTAATGACAAGTAACAAAGTTTTTATGTGTGGAATTTTATTGCTCATCTTAAAATTTGTAAAATTTAAGTATTTTATTATTCCAACTATTTCTACAGAATTTTGTTAAGTATGTATAGTTAAGAAGTACATAAATTTGTTTTAAAATTTAATTGTATTGTTTAAATTTATATGAAATTATTTATACGCCTGACGTACAGCATCCAACATGACATGTAAGAATTGAATTTGTATAGACAAAAATTATTACTCCTGTTTATAATCCTTGCAAGTTTATAATAGTGTGTATCAAATTTGACTTATTATTTACCATACAATGAAGATTTCTTAACATTTTGATTAGTAATAACAAATTTTCATAGAATTCCACAAAAATGAGTGATAAGATGACGTTATCAGGAAGTATATAAATATTTACTTTTACGTACATCATGAAATTGTAAATAATAAATGAATAGTAGTTTTTCCATTTCCACACCTTCTGGTAAATGATTATTTATTTGTATGAGTCAACGGTAATATATATAAAAAAAACCTGAATTTAATCGGTTGTAAAGTTTAAATAATTTACATAGTAATTGCGAGTTGCAGTGTAATCGAAATAGTTGAACACAGGTAAAAATAGAAGTATGCACAGTAAACAAAACAAAATAGGGTGAATTTATAAACAATACGAGGTCTGTTAGAAAAGTATCCGACCTTTGACCGGGAAAAAAAACTGGCATACCTGGAGCGTTGGAAACCAAATCACACTCAAAGTAGTCTCCTTGGGACTCCACACACTTCTCCCAGTGGTGCCGCCATTGTTGGAAGCATTCCGAGAAAGCTTCTTTCGGAATGGAGTTTAGCTCGGCTGTCGTTGCACCCATAATGTCCTCTCTTGTCTGAAATCGCGTTCCTTTCAATGGCCTTTTGAGTTTGGGGAACAGCCAGAAGTCGCAGGGGGCCATATCAGGAGAGTAAGGAGTCTGTTGAACCACAGGAATCTTGTTTTTGCTTTAATCTGTGTGATGCCCATAGCATCGTCACCGAAAGCCGTCTGAATCTTCCACCTGACTGTCGCCCAGTTTCAGGCAAAATTTGATGCAATAGCGCTGCTCCAGTCGTTCCGTCATTTCCTGTTGCAATGAAAAACCGACGAGAGCACTACACACTAACTCACTCAAATGCTGCTTGCCAGCAACAGACGCTATCGACAGGCGGGAAAAAATTCACGCATGCGCACGAAGGTTCAAGGTCGGATACTTTTCTAACACATCTCGTATATTTAAATAGTTAGTAATCAATTTATTTATTATAACAGTTTGACACATCTCATTTTACAAAATTTGGTTTGAAGTATTAAGTAATATTTGTTCACACACCCTGTATACTGGGATTTTTTAACCGGAGAAACAATCCTTTTTAAAATTCAGGTTAAAAAATTATACATTACTACAATTAGTCCCATTGGATCGTGTGGATCCATATATAGTAAAATCTCTACATCTCCAATAAACAGAACCTCTATTATAGCTGGACAATTTTACGGGAATCGACATTTTTATACTGATTTTCCTAATAAACATATCTCTATTAAGAGAACACGCTATTAAATGGACACAGACACTAATTTTGGATCCTATTTTTAAGAAATGACTTCTCATATAAGGACGGTAGTTAAAATCATTAGCATTGTACTGGACATTCCCCTGTTTACGATATAGTTTGGCTTGACTCAGAAGCAGTCGATCTTATTTGTACTTATTACAGTACTTCAATACGCACGACTACGTATTGAATTGTGTTAAATTCACATTTTGAAATGACAAATACTCGTAAACGCATGGTAACGTTGCGAGAAAAACTACAAGTTATTGAATTTTACGACAAAAAAAAAACAGTATACATAAGTTGGCAGTCCGGTTAATATCGGGATATCGCAAGCAGATTAAATTATAAAAATCTGATGAGTGATTATTTGTTACCCATAAATGGGTGGAGGTAGAAATTTGCCGATAGCACCATTGGATTCTACGTACATATAAATATTACAATTTTTAAAATATTTCATTAAAAATGTATTTGTAGGAAATTCAGAGATATATAAAAACTGTCAAAGCAGTCAAATCATAAATAATTTTTGAAATTTTTTATTTACATATGTAAAATCAACATTTCTTGAAATCTGATTGGTCAATTGAATAGTCGATATTATTGATTTTCGCCTATTTACACGATACAACGTACATTAAAAAATAGTTCAGAATTTTCACCATAAAGTTCAGTAGTAGTATTAAATTGGTGTTAATAATTTTGAGAAAATCCATTTAGCTAAACTAAAAATATTTCGACACTGTTTATCATACAAAAAATATTTTATTAAAAACTATTATAAATTATATCATAATTCAATGATATTGAATCTCGGGATACATAAAAATAATTATAAATATTTTATAAAATTTTCACGTGTGTAGTTCTCATTTGTTGACTATAGATGTCATTACAGATATCAAAATTTGCATAATTTAATGCATTAAAATTCGAAGTAATTTTTGACGTCGGTCGGGATCGAACCCAGATCCCCAGATTCGTGACCAGACATTCAGGCAAATAAAAATGCATTTAACCTTTAGAATATCAAAAATAGTATATATTCACTATTTTTTTATTTTAAATTTAATATAAATTTAAATAATACATTTTAAAATTAAAATTATTGATTGTTCATAATTTTTGATGATGAATTGTTACAAAATATTTCAGGTTGTACCTAAATATTACAATTTTAATTCTAGTCCCGACAATATTTTAAATTTAATTGTTGTTATAAAAATATACATTATTTTAATTTTTTTTTTCAAATGTCAATGAACTTACACTTTACTCTTTGTAATGGGTTTAAATCCAAAATAAATTTGGCAATGGGGTCGTTTCACATTTTCTAATTAATTTTTTTCTTGAAAGAATAGGTCAAATTAAATATGTAGGTGTATGTTTTACACCTTACAAGTCTTTAGAATCAGAGCTATGATCTTTTAAATGTTGTCTATAATTTCAAATATTTGGACGCTGACGTCACGGCTTGGCGGATGCGGCAGTAGCTCTCTACCGGTTGTGTTTGGAACTATGATTGGGTTATCACTTGTCAATTTGATTTTGTGACAACATATTGTTAACGAAAAACATATTTCATACAACTTTTGGTATTTATATTAATAAATGTTTTATTTACATACCTTTACTCTTAACTTTGCTGTCACCTGTCACAATTTTAGGTTAGGTTGTTTACAACAGCAAACGGAAATCACGTGGACCGTAAATGTGTGTGAGAGGAAAGTCTTTGTGTAACAAGCCGTGACGTCACGAATTTTACAGCCGCGAAAGTTTATTAACAAATTTATGAATGAAAAGTCGCATATTTCATGTTATTTTATATTACTATATTTATTAAATGAGACGGAATTCACGATTTTATAAAAAAAAACGATTTTTTTTTTAAATGACCCCATTGAATTCCACACTCCTCCACAGTGTTCAATTTTACGCAATGGTATATAACTTTATATTTTCAAATAGAACACCTATATATTTATTCAAATTTGAAAATTTGCTATCCAATAGTATAAAAAACAATCTATGTTATATTATTAAAAAAGCAATGGCGAATGATTTAAATATACATTTTTATTAAATAAAGACGGCTTTGCATTTCATCATTTTTACATTACACATTTAAAATTTAAAGAAAATTAATTAATTTAACATTTCATCTATTTCAATATTACACTTGTTATTTAATATTATCAGATGTTTAATTCAAACAATAATATTGCAAATGGTGACGGCATATGCAGATAATTTCAGGAAGGAGCCATTTTTCAATTTCTTATTTATATTCTTCCATGTAAAATATTAGAAGAAGAAGAAGATTACTACATGTCCGTTAAATTTTGATTGAATTGTCTTGTTACATAGTTTCATAAAAATGCACACATTTTACACAATATTTTTTGGCCTGGTAATCCTTATATTTTTTGTTATATGTTATATTTTCACATGGGCCATTCTATTACATCTAATAGGATGGTGATACATGAGTTGAAAAAAGTTATGTAGTTTACTAATTCATTCTCGTTACAAACTTTTTCCAATAGTTATAATAGTTTAAAATGAAAATTTGTCGTGGAAAGCAGTGCATCAGTTAAAGAAATATTGTTATTTAACCGCAAATAGACTAAATGCAACTTCTGAAACAAGTTTGGATTATTAAAATGGGACATATACTTGACTCAAGATTGGATGAATTGAATGCGGGTCTTTCCAATTCTATAGGAGCAGAACTAACAGATAAAAAGTCTGTTGTTGAGCACACGACAAATTTGAAAGAAATGGAGATACCAAAAACCATAGCATTTCACTTGACAATACAGAAACATAGAAAAATTAGCGACTTGAAATATGATTGTAGTCATATTCGACGTGAATGTTTTTTGAACGAAAAGGTATTTCTAAATTTATTTATCTTAAATATATCTTGTCATATCAAAAAATATTTCAGGATAAATTATTAAAACCTATTCTTTCTGGCCTTATGACCCAGCTTCTTTTCAAAATGACCACAATGCTAATACATCTACATAGTCAGAAGATGGATAATTTTTTGTCTCACAAGAGGTACATTTTAGCTAAAATGTAAATATTAAAGTAATAAATTATTTTTTTATAGTTACGACGCATTGACCAAACGTCACGATAAGCTTGTAGAAGATGCAGTCGCTAAGAACTGAAGGACATATAGGAAATTTGCGGACCAGTATGAGCGACCACGACAAATATGAAAAATTTTCATTATTTTTAATATTGTTGTTTAAAATAATAAAATTCTTATAATTTTCAAAATGTGTTACTTTGTTCACCCATGCGCAAAATTTGACTCCTAAAAAATACATTCGTTGAAAAAAAAAGATTTTACCTGTTTTTTATTTAACTTTTATTGTATTTAAAGTAAAAAGAAAATAACTACATAGGGTTTATTTGCTTAAGTATGTGTAAAATTCTGCAAACATTGTCATATGATATGATTTTGTAATATGTACTTACTTCTTTAAAAATCAGCAAATAAGTTCAAAAACTTATTTTATTATATTACATTATTTATTACAAGTAATTTATTTATAATCTAAGATGAGTAATTAAAATTTACTTATATATTTTAATGGTTACATTGATGTTCGTATAGTAAAAAACCCTTAACGTGAAATAATATTTTTGGTACTTAACACTTAACAAATGGAATTATATATTTATACATGGCTTACGAACATACAAAAACAAAAGCTACTCTAGCATTCATTTTTACAAATTATCTGAGTTGTAAGTAAAGTATCGCAATCCAAGACTAAAATATACACACAACATTACACATTACCTGATTATTTACAAACAAATAATCACGAAATATTTTAGAGAATATCTTAATCTAGAGAAAAACTTCGGAAACGACTCAATCCAAAGATGCAGGTAACGTCACTCACTTTTGTGAAAGCAAGCATCATTTTAGATGGTCGCGTCCGTTACCAAGAAAATAATCAAAAGAAAAAGATATTTTCAAAATCAAGAAATTAAGCAATAGGAATTGAGGCGTCAGTTGTCTGCCAAATCATTCGTCAATCTAACGATATTTCAAATACTTTTATATATAAAGCAAGCGAAACAAAATATAAAATAAAAACTTGCGAAATGTACAAGAGTGCAGAGTTGAGCATAAATTAAATATCTACAACTTGTCAATTAAAAACATAAAATAATAATCAATTTTTATATAATCGATTATAAATCTGATACAATATTTCTTGTACTCAACTCTGTGGAAAAAATACAACGTTCTGGACTATGTATAATAACATATAGAAAAATTAACGATTTACTAGCATTTTGACAAACTAAAACTTTACTTATGCGTTAAGTAAAAATTAGGAATATAATATCCAACAGTAATTATTGTACAGATTATGCTGATTAAAAGTGGACCCAACAACCAGCCTCTCGTAGCGGAACCAGCGACAAATCCCATCCACTAGCACGTAATGATCAAAGAATGTGCAAAAATTAAACCGATAATACACAAGTGAAGAAAGCGGGGGCGGACGTGGCCGCGCTTTCTTGTCTATTATTAGACAAACAATAAAAATAAAATGAACACACATTAGTCATCTAATCATCCATAGACTCTTTCTTCGGGGAATCTTCCTTTGCGGGCGAGTGACTGCGTGATTTTGACTTACTGCGTCCTTTACTTACGGATCTCGATCTGGATCTATCTCTGTGTAAATAAAAACGTAGTTAATAATACAGCTCAACCATTATTTCGAATACATACATTATTTGGGACAGTTTTATGTTACTAAAAATATTAAGATTCTTCTTTCAGAAGCATTTTAAATATTACCTTATAAACATGCAGTTAAAACAGCATGCTTTATATTAATACAGGTGATTCCTTTAAAACAATCACTGCTTTTTTGGGAAAACTATTGACTTTACAGAAAAATGGTATTTTATTTTGTCTACTATTGCTATCTCGAAAACTATAAGAGCTACAAGGTCAGTTAAATAAGCAAACAATTTCTATTTTACTACACTATTTTAATGAGCATAAAATGAATTTTCGTCAACCAGTGGTTTTCAAACTGTGGCGACTAACTTTTTTATTTATTTATTAGATAGAGAATATTATTCTGAATTCAGTTATATAATATTTTTGCATACCCCTAGATAACATTTTTTTGAGAAAAATTCATATGAAGTTTTATATTAATTTGATTAAAAAATTAGAGTGCCCTGACAAAAAGAAGCGAATATTTCTTTCTTTTAATTGATCATAAATGTCAATGCAAACATTTATACAAAAAGTAATCAAGAATAATGGTCTAATTTATTGGTAATAAGCCGAATATTCAACTAGTGAATATCAAACGGTAGAACAAAATTATATATTTTTTTAAATGGTAACCTATATATTTTTTTTAGTTCATTAAATAGAGATTTTTTTCTGATTTCAACGATATAAATATTATATAAAAATGTTATTAAAAATTAGATATTGATACGACTGTTGCGTAGGTTACGCTGGTATATTATTTACTTAATAGCAATTTTATTTCTTATTTTTAATACCATTTTTCTCGAAATAATTGTTATACAATATTTATATCGCTGAAATTAGAGAAAAGAATCTCTATTTAGTAGACTAAAAAATTATTTAGGATCGCATTTAAAAAATATATAATTTTGTTCTACCGTTTGAAAATCGCTGGATACATTTTCGGTTTGTTATTACGAATAAATTAGCTCCTTATTCTGGATCATTTTTTGTATAAAACATTTTTCTGTAAAGCCAACAGTTCGCCCGAAAAAACACTGGTTGTTTTAAAGGAAACACCTGTATACAATGTGTTTAACAAAGACCTAACTGTAGAGTAGGCTATGAACAGAGAAAAATATGTCTCAATTTGAAAGTATTTAATTACAGTCTGACTAGCGACTCGTGACCGATTAGCACTAAGCCTAGCCTTAAAATTGTGGCGGGGATTTTATTCGCTTGCTAGCAAAAGGCAAAAGCAATTTCAAGCCAAAGTCGGAAAACTTGTACCTCGCGTGACTAGCTATCTCTTTCCCGCCTAATGCTATCTCTCTCTGCGCATTACTCATCCCCACAGCTTACGAGTCGCTGGTCAGACTGTAAATTTGACGATATTCTCAATAATGTTTAAAAACAGCGAAATAACATTTCATGATCAATTTTCACAACTACTTTTGAATGGGGACTTTTGAAAATGATGTCACATTCTTCTCTCAAGTACTACATGTTTTTAGAAAAAGACGGCAGACTCAACGAGAGATATAGTTTTGTAATAACATGGCCTCTCTCTCTTCACTTCTTAACGTATTGTCCTAATTCGATTTGATATTTACCATTTTATTTTTCCGTGGTGTTTGACGTTTTGTTATAACAATAGCTGGTGATAAATTCTAAAAATAATAATAATACCGAAACACAAAATTTAAATAATACTGTTTTAAATTTTATCAAAGAAGTCATGGTAGTGCTTTATTGTCTCTCTTTCCGAGCTTGTCGTCTTTGTCTAAAGAGGTTACTTCATAATTTAATATGTGGCAACAGTAAAATTTTAAAATCATAAGTTCCCATTGATACGTTTCTTTGTGCATAGCCTACTCCAAGTTTTTGTAACACACTGTAATTTAATTTAATGAGATGAGAATATTTTAGTGATAAGACGCGTGCTAACTACAAGCTTGATTATGGCCAGCTTTTAAAAAGCTTGATGAAGATGATTGCACATCGTTGATGGAACAGAATCACAAGTAAGTTTGAGATCACAACACAAGGCCGCGAATATAAGCGAATTAAGATCAGAATTAAAACAATCGAACTTGTGTGTGAATGAACCTGAAGACACGAACTTACTTCGATTGTGCTGTTCCTTTAGATTGAGATCGGGACTCTCGTTTAACCTCGGACCTTGAACGAGATCGGGAACGTGATTTAGACTTAGAGCGCTCACGAGATCTATTAAAAACAGCAAAAGGAAACCAAAAATAAACTATCTACAAGATGTATACAAAAAAAAACGGAAAGGAAGAAATCAAATAACTATCATAGCAAACCAAAGATGCGGTAAGTAACTAAATAAACAAAAATAACTAAATTATAACAAGCAGATATAAAATATTGTTGGTTTTTTGCTTACTTTGAACGAGATGGTGACCTTGATTTTGAATGTGCAGGTGATTTGCTTTTGGAACGACCGCGAGATTTTGATCGACTGCTACGTCGGGATCGACTTCTAGAACGACTGCGGCTATGAGACCTAAAATCAAATTGAAACCATATTGGAATACTACATAGTGCGAACCTATTTCTTTTTTACCATCAATCCTAAGAAAACATAAGAAAAAATTATGTTTTATACATACACATATACAGATCTTCCGTCACTCTGTTACGCCGGTTAAGGTCCAAATTTGTTAAATTAGAAATTTATCAGCAATTATTAATACCGCAGGTTTTGCAACCAATCACATACTTTTCTTTCTAACTCTCTATCTTTATATCTATACCTAAGGGACAAAATAAAAATTAAAACAAAAAAAAAAAATAATAATAAGGCGTGAGCCTTTCTACAAATCACTAGACCAATATACTAACAATATATTTAATTGTATATTTTTGTTTTCAACATACCTTGATCTAGAACGAGATCTTGTACGACGCCTAGAACGTGAACGCGAACGAGAGCGGCTGCTAGAAGATCTGGAGCGACGGCCACTACCACGACGTTTATCTTCAATCAATCTGATTCTGCGCCCATTTAAATCAGTTCCATCTAATTTTTCAATAGCATTCTTCATATCAGAATATGATGCAAATTCAACGACACTATAAAAGAGTTATATTAGTTATGAAAAAAATAAGTTATGTCCTAATTTTTACCCTTCATTTCTACGTTGTTTGTGTGCGTCTGCGTAAGTAACTTCACCTGCTTGACGCATATAATCCTTCAGATCCTGATTAACATAGGAAAAATATATTACTACATATAATACATTACACAGGGTGATTCACACAACTTTACAAGCCTGGCGAACTTTAAATATTCTTTTCTGCATGGTTTAAATCATTGTATAATCCATTCATAACATATTGATAAAAAGTTCTGATATATTTAAATTGTGATGAATAGATTAAAAAATATAAAATGATTTAAACCACGCCGAAAAAAGTTCGTCAGGCTCGTAAAGTTTTGCGAATTACTCTGTATATACATAAATAAATAATATTGAAAATATAATGTATTTAAGAAAAATAATGACAGAAAAAGTAAGAAAAACCTTCCCAATGTTTAACAGGAAATAAATCCAGAGAAAATAATATAAAGAAACATAATATTATAGTGCTCAAAATTAGGTAACATTTTGTTGTTATCCCATAATGATCCGTAAATATTAAAAATTTCATGTAGATTTTCTTTTGTCTGTATTGGAGCTTCCTTTGGCAGTCAGTATATTCATTACATTATATTTTATTATTTTCTTCTCTTTCATTTCTCTTTGGTATTCTACCAGTATATGGGAAACACTCTGTCCCACTTGTTGAGCTCCTATCCTATTGGCACGGATTACGATTGCGAATGCGAACCTAGAGGAATAGCCATTTGAGAGTTTGAGAGATGTCGATGCCCCGTTGATAGCGCCAGGCCAAGGGGAATGATGTCGATTTCGATTTCGATCATGGTTCGGAATGATAAACCGACGCGAGGATGAATGGAATGGATCGGAAGGAAAACCCAATAGACTATCCTGGCACGTGGCACTGGTCGGTGAATTCATGAATGTAGTATGGTTTGATTGCGAACTGTGAATGTTCCTAATTTCGAGCACTGGTCTGTTATTTATATACATACATGACATGAGTACAACGTACAACACAACGTCTATGTCTATGTACATATAATAATGATAATACATAATAATAAGAAACGTGTTCCCGTACAAAGTGATAATTGGCGGCAGCAAACATGCTAGAGGTGGGCCTCTATGTGCAAAGTGAACGATTTACCTGATGGCCTTTGCGCCCCTGTGCGTCAGTGCGCCGCACACCGCGCTCGGCTCGGATTCGGGGGCAATAGACCATTGACCACTGACCATTGGCATTGACCATCGACCATTGCGAGACCAGAGGAGAGGCAGAGGGTTGTACTGTAACTGTAACTGTACCCAGTCCCAGTTCCCCGGCTGGCACTAAGGAATGGGGGAATGACGAACTTGGTGCCATGCCTTAACTCATAGCCGCCAATTTGCTTTGTTCATACTTCCGTTGGTTTGTACTGACTGTGACTGTGACTCTGACTTGTTACACTCGGGATCAACTCAATCGGTTTGGTTTGGACTCGGTTCGGTTCGGTTCGATATGTGATTGACCGGAGCACCCTAACCAATCGGATTGGATTGCATCGGATCGGGATCGATTGCACATCGCATCACCATCACATCGATATGATGTCAACACCAACACCCTAGTGTAAGGTACGGTACACCTCCCTTCACCGGAGGGGGAGCGAGCGTCTCTTTACAAAAATATAATTACTTTTACTTTATACATCAACAACAACTCAACTCAAGGCATGTGAATGCACGTTAAATAAAAACTAGTAGGCTCAAATACCATGTAACATCTAGTATCGGAAATGAAAAATATGACTCGAATAACTGGGGAGTGTCAGGTGGAATATGTGTTATAGGAAAATAACAAGAAATGAACTGGTGGCGTTGGCATTGACGTTGGTGTTGCTGTTGCTCGCAATCCCTGTTACTTCCAACAATGCGTGGCGTCCAAGAACCCTCTGGTTGAGTGCTTGTGACTTGTGGCTATCAGTCCCTGTCCGGGTCCGGCTTTGGCTTGGCTTGGCTGGCTCCGCGCGAATACGAGTGGGATTAGGTCATCAGGAGGAAAGGATTCTAGAGATGTGAATTGGAACAATCTTGGCAACACATTACCATTGCTTTCCTTTCAATTCATATTTATTCACCATACCACTCACTCTTATGTGTTATGGTCAATAAATTATAACAAATATATAAAACTTTAGATACTATGATTATGTGTGCCTTTAAGCAAGGATATCATTATTAAAAAAAACTAAAAAAATTGTACTAACTTATTTTTCAACAATAACGTGCATTGTAATATTTTTGAAAAACATTAAAAATCATAATAACATCTCTAGAAGGTTTGTGGCTAAAAAGCTAATAACGGACGGTATGTTTGTTAAAAAGATTTCCAACCCAAAAACCCGAATATAAACGGTATCGCAAGCATGCATCGTTCGCGAATGAATTTATGATAAAATAACGGTGAATTGAACGAAACGGCATGACATTAGGTAAATCATGATCCATGATGTTTAGAAGGACTTACCTGCCAACTCACGCGGCTGGACAAATTTTCCACGGTCAATCTATACTCCGTTCGGGTAGGTGGGCCGTATCTACAAAAGACAAAATTATTACCATCAACAAATTATTAATAGAGCTCAAATAAGAAAAAAATAACTATGAGTGCTGATTTATACCAGGTAAAATAAATAAATATATCATCACGACATTGCCCATTGCCAACAATGTGTGCCAATCTGCTTTGTACGCAGATATCAGTAATGATGACTAGGTGTCACCTCACAGGCACTCATTGCTGGCGTGGAGAGTGCACCACAGGGATCACTTTTGTGCCAATGGGGTATTCTACTACATTTTTTATAATTTTTTTCTGAAAGTACTGCTTTTTTGAAATACAAATGTGAAATTTTAAGGTGTTTGCATTTAATTTGAGCGATATAATTTTTTGAAATTTATTAAAATATTTGAATTTTACCGTAATGACGTGGATTTTCCTGATGACTGATCAGACTGGTGACTGCGCTGCCTACTGCTGAAATGTAGAAACATCATCGCTTGTGACAGTACAAATAAAAAAATCTTATTTATATTTTATTGATGTTTGATGTTCATATTAGTTATCTTAATTGTTTTTTCTATTTCGGTGTCTTTATGAATCTATAAACGCACTGAAAACACGTCGTTAAGAATATTTATAAACGCACGGTTTTTGGCGTTTTTTGTTTTCTAGAGGTGAAATGACTATTTACAAAATTGACAGATGAATGACAATAACCTCAAATTGTTGTCAGTTAACAATGAATTTTCATCTGTGAAGTTAATTTTTTTAGCGGGAAGCGCTACGAACATAAGTCTTATTTTTAACAAATCGAATTTTAAAAAAATCTAATAGAATTATAAAATTACCTCAATAGAAAAAATAGTATAAAAAACATGTTTCATAAGATTGCTTTATGAAACTTGTTTTTTAATATACTACATTGTATTATTTTCACGTGTATCTAAAAGGTAATATGACAAACAAGCAAAATCACACAACAATCAGCTGACTGCTCGTCAATGGCGTTCATGCAAGTTCCGGTTTACATTATAGTCGGGTTAAAAAGTTTTGAGAGCTGTTACCAGGAAAATCTACGTCACACGATTTACGCGCGAAACTATGTTTAGAAAAATAAAACATTAAATAAAATAATTGTGATTTTTTTTTAATTTTTCTTGAGAGTTATCTCTTATATTAAAATAGTTTTAGTTGTAAATTTTACTATAGTACCTAGAGCACCCCATTAAAATTAAAATTCAAAAATAATTTTTGGCGTCGGAAGGGATCGAACCCGAGTTTCGCGACCAGACACTCTCAGGCATACGGCCAAGAGACCCCACTGAAATCTATTAGGGCAATTAGGGAATAAAATGTTATTTTTTTTTATTTTACTGTAGTTACTTAACTGCCCTATTAATTTTAAAGGAAAGTTGTAAATACAAAACTTGTTCAGAATTTAAAAAAATCTTTTAAAATAAGTTACAGAAAAAAATAACATGGTATTCCCCGTTAACAGACACCCAGTATTTAAATAAAAAGACGAATAAATATTCAAATAGTATTACCTATCATGAGAACGCATATCTGGCTCTCGGCTGTAAAACAAAATATACTAATTAAAATTCAATCACATATTTCTGAGTGATAAACAGGATGTTTACTTTACAATAGTGGCAAATAAATATTATCTTGAATAGGGTTTTCCACGATTTTTTGATTTTGCATAAAAATTAACAGAATGGGCGAAAAATGCAAAAGAATTTAGCAATGTGCTATGACGTCATCGCGTGACGTCACAGAGCCAGATAGATCTTGGCTAGCCCCAGCGAGAGAAAAACAGTTGTGTCAAGTTAATTTAGCTGCAAAAATAAATTCAATATAATAAAATATTTTTTTAACTACTTTTTTTAAATACTTGATAAAACAATAAAGTTTAACCACAGTTTTCTTGTTACGCACGTGTATTAACAACCTTCCAACGTCAACAAAATAAGTTACGGAAAAGCCAGGCATGCGCACAAACACCATCAAATGAACCAACTTCGTTGTGTGACCTCGCTAGGGTCGTGACGTCACTTGGCGACCGCTTTAAACTATGTATTTTTCAATTTAAAAATACATTTGTAAATACTATATAATTTATCATTATTTTTATTTTATACTAATATACTTTATACTAAAATTTATATGCAATACTTATTTCTTCAAAAGCCGTTTCCTTGGAAAACCCTATTACAAAATAATAAAACGGCGGACTTTTGAAATATAACATAAAACCATTCAAGAATGTATAAAATATTGTTTTATTGATACTGTTGCTCAGATAACGTTATGTAAATGAATTTATTTAATAAAAAACATTATCATTCATGAATAAAAAAAACAATACCTCGCCAACAAAACCAATAAAACAAAATTTCATACATACATCTATTTTTAGTTTAAATTTTCTTGGTAACCAACAACGCTAAGTTCAAGAAATTTGACAATAATAACAAAAAAATTAACGTTGAAGTTTTTTTTGTAAACTGTCAAATCAAGGACCACGACAAATAATATTTTACAAGTAGTATTTGACAGTTTTGGAAATAATAAATTTACTATTAACAAGTGTTTAAATTAGTTTACTGTTGTAAAGACAAATTCAAAATTTTATGCTGGAAATTTCTTTGTGTAATGAAAATATTTGAAAGAAAAAAATCTATTTTCACGTATTTGTCACGGATTCTCGTAATCACCCTGTTTGTATACTATGTGTTTAGAAAGTATATGTATGTCTGTGTGTATTATATATGAATAAGTAATGAGTGTCAGTGTGTATGTATGAGAGAGATATGAGTCAAGTGTCTGCTTTGGTTAAGCAGCTTACTTGTCACGACTCCGCAAGCGCGGAGGCGGACCGTACCCTCTTCCGCTGCCACGCCACTGGTCACTACCCCTCGGAGTACCACGAGCCCTTTCTACCGAAACCCTGCAACACAGAACAGACATATTTTTCGACTTAATTATGATGAACATTAAGTCACAAAATAATATCAAAAAGTATTCCGGAATTTTTTTTCAATAATTCATGATTATGACTATTTAATTATGAGTAAGAAAAACTATATATCAAGCAAGATATGATTTTTTTAAAATTTCATCGAAATTAAAATTTTCCATCATGGATAGAGAGAAAGACATTATAAGAATCTGGACACAACAATACAGTGTGTCCCATTTAGAGCTGTCACCATTAGGATCTCGAGAACTATAAGAGATACAATGTCGGTTAAACGGAACTTTTTGTGCACCTATAGGGGGCCGCCATCTCAGATGTGCCTTTGTTTTTCCAAAAATTATCATAGGGCACTAGATAATGACGAAAAACTGAATTTTGTTGATATTTACTTTTTCTACTTTGAACTATTAGTAATCCAGAAAAATGTTCCAAATAAAAAAGTTAGATATTTTTATTGTCTAACTAGAGGCGTACAAAATAAAATTTTATATCCGTAAATTTCCGAAATATAACATAGCTATATTCTTTTAAATGCAACCCATTGCTGATTTTAGACTCAAAAAAATACTTATTTTTTTTTTTTTCAATGATGTAAGAGTTATTGTGTTTCGTATTTGTTTAACCTGCAAAATTTAATTATTCACAAATTTTGTAATTATTTCACAAAAATATTATTATATTCCATTTGGTGGATACAATTCATTTTATGACATTCTTGCACAAAAACTGACAACTTACAATTTACACTATAACATGTCAAGAGCGACCTAATAAAAAATATTTTTTGATTTGAGTTTAATTGATTTTTGGGCAAAATTTTCTAACAAAATAAATTATTTAAATAAAACGAATATTTCTCAATAGAATTATTACTAATTTTTCCAGAATAACACTAAATTTACTATAAAATAGGGAAAAAAATATCAAAGTAAAATAAATTCAAAACACAATAACATTTACATTATTGAAAAGAGAAAAAAATATCTATTTTTTAACTAAAACCAGATGTGTTCGATTTTAAAAAAATTCTTTGTTATATCTCGGAAATTTACGGATATTAAATTTTATTTCGCACGCCACTGGCTAGACAAAAATATCTAACTTCTTTACTTGGAACATTTTTCTGAGTTACTAATAGTTTAGAAGTTATTTGAAAAAGAAAAAAAAAACAAAAAAAAAACATATTTTCGTCATTATCTAGTGCACTATGAGAATTTTTGGAGAAACAAAAGCACATTTGAGATGCCCCCTATACATGCACAAAAAGTTCCATTTAACCGACATTCTATCTCTTATAGTTCTTGAGATCCTAATGGTGGCATCTCTAAATGGGACACACTGTATACCTATTAAACCAATAGATTGACACAACCTATATCCGCCATGTTTATTCATTTCACAGCAACAAGAAAATACAGCTAATTTCATGTACTTCACGAACGACTAACTTCAATTCCGTCTAGATTTTGTTGCTGTTGTATTTACTAATAAAATCATGGTCGATTGTAGTAAAACTTGTAGTAATTCCACAAGCAAAGTATATTTTGAGAAAATGAAATATGTATTTTGGAATACCAGTTCATGTAGTAAAGATTAACAAGTTTTTGATTTTATTATACTTTTATATTTGAAAATTATACTAATTATTATTTCTTCCTATTATGTAATTTGCAGCTATAATTCTTTCTTTTGTGAACATTTAAAAGGCAAGAACATACTTCAAAAATATAAATGTTCTGTTACAAATGTGGTACATTTTATTGTATTTTCGCACCACTGAATTTATTTTTTGTATAGTAAATAAAGCTGATGATTAATTGGAAATACTTTAATACACGTATTTCATTTCTTATAATTTTGTCGTATATTCAAATTTAAATAATGGCGGGACGCTAATAAACATGGCCGACTAATCTCCCAACCAATCACAACCTGCCGCGTCGTGTCCAGACTCTTATTTTAGTGTCTCTAATCATGGCGCGCATATGACGCTCATCCGCATCCGCCTGTTGACATCTGTACTGAACTTCAGTGCCTAAACCCATGTTTAAAAACCCTCATTTGTCTGTTAATTTTTTTGAACAAGTAAACGTACATAAACAAATGTCAGAGACAAAAAAAAACGCGCGTACTAGCTACTAGCGCCATCTGCGTTTCTAACCGAAAATATTTAATCTGAAATGAGCAATAACGTATCAAATCTCCGTCACAAGTGTCAAGGACGTTTCTAGATCTGTAAAGGATTTCAATTTTCTAACAAAAAAATATAAATGAAAACTTTTTACTAAACTTGGTTTATCATATTTTCGTAATATTCAAAGATGTAAACTATAGAAAAAAGTGCAAAAATTCCGTAATACCGGAATACCCCATTATCAAAACTTTTTTCAAATGTTATGGAAAAATAAATACCTTTCCCCTAATAATTCCTTGCCGTTCAACTCATATACTGCGTCATCTGCATCTCTATAATCGTCAAATTCCTTAAATGAAAAAGAATAAATAGTATATATCTTGAAATGTTGAATATATTTTTAAAAACTTACCACAAAGGCAAATCCATTCTTCATAGCAACTTCCTTTATTCTGCCATACTTTCGGAAAAATTTCTCTAAATCGCGTTCTCTAACGCGATACGTCAAACCGCCTACGAAAACACGTGTACCCATAGCTAGAATACAAATTAAAATTGTTTTTTAATACTTATTTTGTTATAAAAATGTAGAAATTGTAAAAAATGATACCCTAGCGGAATTTGAACCCGAGAACATCGAAGTAATAATGCTATCTTGGTAGATATTATTATTTATGCGTTAATAATTATATAACAGGAAGAAAAGAAATAAATATTTACTTTTAATAAATGTGATGTTTAAAAGCAATTATCAAGAAAATAATAATTCATAATAATAGTAAATAAAAAATATAATATTCAATAAGCGATACAGTAAAGGTGCCTTTCACACATAAAAATGAAATTGCGTTTTACTTTAAATCAATAACATATTTCAAAACTTTTTATCAAAAAGATAAAATTTGTTCATGGGGCACATATTTATAGAAAGCAAACAAGATACGGATAAAAAAAACTGATAAAATTATTAACCAACGCGTGTACAGACAAGTAAACTAAGCTAAAACTTTCATCTCACCTACTTTAGAATTTTTTTTCAAGTAATATACAAAATTAGGTCACAACATACTTAAACATAGTTATATTATTTTTGGGTCTGTACAATGTACACGAAACCACATTTGCATCATTTCTATTTGCCGCAGAAATGTCCTGCACACGTATTTTCCAGAAAAAAAAAATGGCGAATGGTTACACGAGTAATTAATTATAGTTATATACACAGTAGTTTTTTTCTTCAAAAAAGCATTATTTCTTCCGCAAATAACGATAATATATAACAAATTAAATATAATATAGTAGTATTTAAGTACATATTAACATACTATGTATTAAAATAAAAAGTAATTACGTAATTCAATTTCAGTTACCTTATTTTCTATAATGAAATTAAAGCAATATGCCTATTACTTATTTAATAAATCACTACACAACACCAATATGAAGTAAAATAATAAATATCTGAATAGAAAACAAGTATCTCAAACGAGGGACGCTACTCATCTGTTCAGAACCAAAAGGAAAGGTGTTGTCTGCGTAACGATTTTTAACAACCGGATGAACAAGTATTCTCAGCAGCGCGAAAATTAAAATTAATTTCAAGTTTCATTACGCTCAAGCTTATATAGCACTGTTTTTAATATTTATATTAATCTAAGAGTAACTAGTTGCAAAATTTAACATAAAATATTTATGTGTAATACTTATATAATAATTGCAAATTATAACTTTTATATGGGTCCGAGATTATATTATTTCCTGTGAAAATGAGCGGCAAATATGAAATATTAACTTCTTACAAAATAATAAATAGTAGATAAATACATGTGTTTCTTTTAATTTTTATATCTCATTTAATTCCTAATTATTACTGAATATATGTGTGTAACGAATTTTTTTAATTTATCAGAAAATATTTATAAAAACGTATATCTATGATAAATAAAATATATGAAATATTTTGACGTTTAATAAATTAATAGCAATTTGAATCGTTTAAAAATATTTAATTTTTTTATACTATAGAATTGTTTATAATTTAAAAATATTTTTTTGACATTCAAAATGTAAAAAAAGTATAAAAAATCTCATAAACATTCATAATTCCAAATCGTTTTTCAAATGCCTACTGAAATTATATCTTGAAAATAGTTATCCTTTTTCCTTGTAGTCTACTCTGTATATAACAGGACGAACATATTAGTTACGATGTACGTTCCGCAATGAGACACGGTTAACTGTGTTATCTTGCATTTAGTAGGCGGAATACAATGACAGTGGTGATGTGAATGGTGTTATGATCTGTCACTTTTTATTTTTCGATTACTTTAATAGACATTTAAATTAAAGTTTTCAATTCGGGAATGTTTTGTACGAGTGTGAGGTTATTGATTCAGTTATGGCACCACCCCCAGTTGTAACAGGGTTATCGCCAATAGAAGGTCCTCCCGGTACTAGGTTAACAATAAGAGGAGAATATTTAGGAACTAGCCCTAATGATCTCATAGGTAGGTGTATAATATATGCATAATTTTATATGTAATATAATATTTTTGTTAGGTTTAACTATTTGTGGGTGTGATTGTTTGCTGTCGGCTGAATGGAAGTCTTCAGCAAAGATTATTGCTCGCTCAGGCCCGGGAAAAGGAAAAGGTGATATTGTTGTTACCACAAGAGGTGGTGGAATTGGTACATCAACGGTGCAATTTAGAGGTAAATATATATGTTACTGTAAATGGCCGAAAATCAACAAATCTACGAACAATTATATAATTAATATAATGTTGGACTATTACTAAGCAGAGTTTTCCAAGGGTGACTTTTGTGCGTTAGGTTAGGTTATTGTTATTATATTTAGACTTTAGGGAAATATACTAGCCAGATTGCAAAACATTGCTAATTCAACGAAGGTTTGACAATGTGGCCGCGTTTCTCCCGCGTTTAATTAAAAGACGGGTTTTACAATATGGCTACGACATACAGGTGTAATAGCGAAACTGACCAACCCCATTTTTTTTTATTATAGTTACAAAAAATACTGTACAACAAAGTTGTAGGAGACCAAGGGGGACATCCTATTACAGAAGAAAATATATTTTTTAAATCAGTGGTTCTCAAGTAATAACACAAAGTTATATTTTTTTAAATGGGATGCTATATAATTTTTATGCCTAATCGATAGCGTATTTTTTTCTGAATTCAACCATGCAATTATTTTATGTCCTTGCATAATAAAAATATTGAAAAAAAATTCAATTGAAATTTAAATAAATTTTATTTTTATTTTTTAGTAAGGTATGAAAAACAATTGAGCTTAAATTAAAATGAAACAAATATTTGTTAATAACTATAAATACGGTTAAATAACTAACTTTCGCCTATAATGAACCCAAATTCGTTATTTTGTCCATTACAAGCGGAGCGATTCGGTACTTAAAATAAAGGCAAACTAATTTTAGATTATATAGCCAAACCGTGGATCCAAACAAAACTAACCGACTTTTTTCAAAATATGTAATGTTAAATATATGCTTTCGCTTTTATTTTCTTGCTTATGTATACCTATACAGGGTGTAACACCAAAACCGACCACCGCCATTATTTTCTTTATTATTATAGTTAAAAAAAAAATATTATAGTACAAAGTTATAGGATACTAAAGGGGACATCCCATAAAAGAAGAAAATATTTTTTTAAACCAGTGTTGCTCAAGTTACAACACAAAGTTATATTTTTTTAAATAGGATGATATATATTTTGTAGGCCCATTCGATAGCATATCTTTTTCTGAATCCAACCATGTATTAATTTTATATCCTTACTTAATAAAAATATTGAGCCAAATGCGATTGAAATTTTAAATAAATTTGATTTTTATAGTCAATTTTCAGTGGGCTATGTATGAGAAACAAGAATTGCTATTTGTCAATTTGAATTATTTAGGATAGAAATCAAATAGAACACTGTTAATAACGTTGTTAACAAATATTTGTTTCATTTTAATTTAAACTCCATTGTTTTTAATTCATAGCCTACTATAATAACTATAAAAAATAAAAATTATTTAAATTTTAATTGAATTTTTCTCAATATTTTTATTATGTAAGGATACAATCACGTGGTTGAATTTAGAAAAAAATACTCTATCGAGTGGGCCTACAAAATATGTATCATCCTATTTAAAAAAATATAACTTTGTGTTGTAACTTGAGAACCACTGGTTTAAAAAAACATTTCTTTCATGGGATGTTTCCCTTGGTCTCCTAAAATTTTGTTCTATACTATTTTTTTGTAACTGTAATAGTAAAGAAAATAATGGCGGTGGTCGGTTTTGGTGTTTCATGTTGTATCTAGTTACTTTTTCTTAATAAAAACATGACATTGAAATAACATAAATAAGCATTTGTTTAATTATTCTGATGAGATGAATACTCGACTATAATGGACTATTTTCCTTGGTACCCTGAAGTCCATTATAAGCGGATTCTACTGTAGTATTATATCTGCAACAATAGAAATTATGCACAATTCAACTATAAATTTTTTGTCACTATTTTTGTCATGCAAGGATATAAAATGATTACATGGTTTAATTCAGAGGAAAATAGGCATAAAAATATGTATAATCTCATTTGAAAAAATATAACTTTGTACTGTAACTTGAGAACCACTAGTTTAAGAAAATATTTTCTTCTATAAACAAATGTCCTCTTTGGTCTCTTGCAACTATGTTCTATAGTATTTTTTTGTAACTATAATAACAAAGAAAATAATGGCGTGGTCGGTTTCGCTCTTACATCTGATTATAAAAATGCAATACCAATTTGCAAGTGCACTACTACGTTTGAACATCTGAAATATTAATTAGACATTTTTTCGTAGATTTACCACATAAAATTGGTAGATCCTAAGTTTTGCACGTCAGTTTCAGGGTTTACCGATTTTCGGGCATTTACAGTAACATGTAATAGCTAAACGAATTACCTCAAATATATTATTAAAGATAAAATAAAATGCTATAAGACAATCATACAGACACCACCAGTAGTTCTCAATTTACAACACAAAGTTATATATTTTTTTTAAATGGTATGGCATATATTTTTAGGTCCATTCGATAGAGTATTTTTTTCTGAATTCAACCGCTGCCTCAACACGCTCGGCCACCGAGGCGGCGAATAAACATAATATGCAAATAGTCATGTGACTTGAAACAGACAGGCAACTCTAGAGTTTGCCTACATTGTTCGGCATGGAATCAATAGATGGCATTGCTCTCATGATCCAACTACCTTTATATAAAAATAAAATTTATTTAAATTAGAGTTGAATTTTTCGCAATATTTTTGTTATGATAACATTGTTGAATTCAGAAAAAAAATATATGCCGTCCCATTTAAAAAAATATAACTTTGTTTTGTAAATTGAGAACCAGCGGTTTAAAAATATATTTTCGTTTCTAATCGGATGTCCGCCTCGGTGTTCTGTAAGATTGTCTTATAGCATTTTATTGTAATAAAATAGGAATTATTTGAGGTAGTTCGTTTAGCTGTTACATCCTGTGAACAACTTGTTGTGGAATAAATGACATATTTGACATTTTAGGATATTATGAAACTATTGGTCCCACGAAGGAAAGCGCTGTTTGGATACAAGAAGCACCTGTGCAATTATTTTGGGGTCGTAGGTCTTTATCCCCTAGTAGTTACCAGCATGAAGATCCTCTCGGTTTGTCAGTGGAAGGAAATGAAAAGAAATTCCCAGAAGATGATTTGCATGAACTTTTTCAGCTTGGATCTGGTGATATAGCATCAGAAAATTTTTCTGCAGGGTGGTTTTTGCTTGAAAATCACCACGCTACTAGTTTCAACGATTTAAAAGCTGGTTTGTCATTTCTACGGCGAAAAGTGGAAGGACAAAAAGAGGGACAGTTATCATTTTTAAAAGCTAATGTTGGTTCTGTAATTGATCAAATCGACACGTTAAAGTCATTAAAAGAAAAATTCGAAGAAGACAAACAAAAATATGGTTCTGAACCTGTGCTTAAACTAGAAAAAGCAATAAAAGAATCCGTACATGAAGCTAATAAACTTTTCGAAGACGTTTTAACGAGAAGAGATAGAGCTGACGCAACAAGAAGTGCCCTAAACGTACTGACGAGATTTAGATTTCTGTTTTGTTTACCATGTGCCATCGACCGTAACATTAAACGTGGTGACTATGACATTATTATTAATGACTATTCCAGAGTGAAAAATTTGTTTAAAAAGACTGACGTCCCTGTGTTCAAAAAAGCTTTAGCGGAAATAGAAAAACGAGTGGTAAGTCTTCAGGAAATGCTACATGACAAACTTCAACAGATGCCTGTAAGCGTGGAAGAGCAAAAACGCATAATCAGATATCTTGTGAATTTGGAAGCCGAAGGCGAGCCTGCTTGGGACGCAATATGCAGCCATTCTGAATATATTACTCATCGGCTCAAACAGTGCTACGAAGAACACAGAGCTGCTGAAAGTAGTCTGGCAGAAGAATTAGGGAAAGCGAAGAATGCTTATCCAAGTTCCAAATATCATAAGTATAATGCAGTTCAAGATGCTCAAACCATGCCACAGTCTGTCTTGTTTGTGGAAGAAATATGTGAAATTATGTCGACGTCATTTCCTGATTTGTGGAAACTGGGACAAGCTTATTTTTCCGGAGAATTGCAAGTTAAAGTGGAACCGGGTCGACAGACAGGTTTTAAGGTAGGATTATAAATTTTAAGAGTTTAACGTCGAAATAAATAGCGTGTACGGTAAAAATCATTTTGGCTTCAGTGTGCATACGTATATAATTTTTTTATGGTATGTATATAGCATTGGGTATTGAGAAAATAAAATTCTTATTAGAATTTTGTGAAGGGGGCTGAACAGTTCTAGCGACTGTATCATTAATGAATTTATTTAAAAATGCAGACATTTGCCAAAATAAAATAAGCCAGTATTAGTATGTTTTTCGTTTATTTTGTGAGATAAATATAATATTTATTATCTTCTCCCAATGTTACTATTCGCAAATACTAAGATAGTTTTCATAATTCCCGCGTTTTTAATGTAGCAAAACTATTTAGCGCCTGTCAGAAACGCTCGAGGTTTCGCTAGATGCACGAGCAAAACTCAACTTAGCAGTGCGTCTAAGAGAATTGAACGCACACATTTACCTTTTAGAAATCCGACGAAAATTACTTCATATTTGACGTTCAAGCAGACATAACCAAACTTTTAGAGAAAGATGGTTGCAATGGTTTAGTTACATTTTATTTTGGGCAACTGTATGTAGAGGTTGCAAGACTGTTAACCGGTTGCTCCATTATTTATAGTATATACCGAAATTGAACCACGATAACCACTGAAATAGTTACGGTTTAACCGCGGTTACATGTTGCCGGCACCGGGCTAGAAAAAAGGAACGCTTTTCTTCAAAAATTTGGTGAACCAGCTTACTTCAACTTGTAAAATTTGTAGTTGAAAATATTGAAGACAAGCTAAACCCGTGAAACGTGCACGAAAGTGCTTATCCGCTCCTCTTTGGCTTATACGTTAATAATTAATATATTTTCTATGTTCCCATTTGTCATGCGCCAAAATGTAACCACACCACAACCGCCGATCTAGCGCGGTTAGCTTGAGCTGTTTTTTGGCGACGAACCGTATTCAACAAGGATTTCAAACCGTTTTCATAACTGACGTCATCGTTTTGTGACTCGCCAAAATGTATAGTTTTAAAATAATGACGTCATGACATTGTGACAGATAGAGTTGTCAAATGTTGTATCGTTACTGTATTTGTAACTATGAATAAAGAAACAGAAGTGCAAATTTTGTTAAAGTTGATTCAAGATGACTATGAAATGAATGTAGAGCACATTAATTTTCTGCGTTTTTTAAGGGATAGTATTGATATAGAGAACTATTCAATAATATTATTTCTATTTTATCGTAAAAAGTATGTTAAAATGGAGGAATTTTTTGAAAGCTGGATAGATAGGTATTTAGAAGAAAATTTCTATTCATTATTTCGAATGAATCGAGAGACATTTTATTCTCTACAATGTTTTTATTCATACTAACCAGATAAAAGTGTGTTTGCCGTCTTTTCGTCAACATTTAAAATTAAATTATCTATTTCTATTTGTACCATAGCCATTTTGTACACGGGGAGTCAACTCTACTTTAAATATTGCATCTGCATCTATCACTGACAACTGACAAGTGTGCAAGTTTGTTTACATCAACACTGAGAGTAAGGTTAACCTCTCCCCTCCCACTTCAAAAATGTTTCAAACCACTGCTGCCGGCTGGTTCAAAACTATTTCAAAACGGTCGTCATGTGACGTCATTGTTTGCACCGTTTTCATTCGAGAAAATAACAAGTTTCAAAACACTACGAACCAGCATCAAACCAGTGTGTCGCCAAAAAACAGCTTTGGTTACGGAAAAGTTACCAGATCTTTCAGTAACCGCGTTCCGAAAACACAACCGGTTACTGAAAAAGTAACCGCGGTTAGCGTGGTTCAATTTCGGAATACACTATTAATGGGGGAATTTTCGAATATTTGATTGTTTTATATGTTAAAGTATTTTTAAATCTAAAGAGTTTTTACTTTTTTACTTTGCGAAATTGTAAAAAATACCAGAGAAAAAATATACTTAAATTTTGCAATATTTTCTTCCCGCCATTATGGCGTATATAACATCAACTATGTGATAATTAGAACTCGACATACGTGCCCAAAACAACGTGCTTCATAGAAAGAGATAGAATCAAAACAAACAGCCACCTCTTTATGTTTACATTTCACAATTTAACTTCTATTAATTTGTGTTTATCGTATTTTCTACGTTTTTAATTTCTGCGCTAATGAAATTTGTGTTATTTCTATAAAATTCGTGAATCATAAACGAATTTATTGCGGGCAGATTTCTAGCATCAGCTATTCATATCCTTCTTAATATTTTGAGGTTACAATTGACTTTGACGTTTCAATTTCAAATGGAAAAGACATACGTTACGAATACGTTCATTTTTTTTATTCTATACTAGCGTTCGTAGCGGACAACTACGGCGAACCAAAGATGCTGCATACGTCATCGTATTGAGGGCTTGAATCGTTGAATGTTTCCTCAGCGCAAAGTCCTCACGCTGTGATATCACGCATGGAGAGGGGATAAGCATTCAGGCCTGTATTCCTGTGCGGCTTCGGTTCACGCTATTTATTTTGACGGTTTGTGAAAACTCTAATATGTGTGATATGACGTTTTAAATCTTTTGCAGCATATAGTTTTAACGTTAATGGATAAATTCTGCAAGACTTTGCGATCAGCCCTATTACCCCATACATTCGACAAATCAGTCGATAGAACGCAACACGGCGTCTGGCCATTATTAGAAACAGATGTAATTGCTTCGTGGCTACCTCACTGCTTACGATACGTTCGTTCAACGTACAGCATCTTTATAAGATTAGATTTACCTAGTGAAGCTTTAGATATTATATCTACATTAATATTAAATTTACGCTTACATTGCATGACAGTACTTTTCAAACAAGCTATTGAGCAAATAAAAGCACTAGAAAAAGAAGAAACTTGGAAAATCGTTTTTTCAAGTGGACATAGCGGAATAACTCAGCTTCCATTAAAGTTCGAAAAAATTGTTCAAGAAGTAGTACAACTTGTGAGAGAGTCCGTATTGTTGAGCGAACAAAGAGAAGGGCCGTTATTTGAAACTTCTCCTGCACAACGGGAATTGGAAAAGCAAACAAATGTTTTACTGCAGTGTTTTTGTAATACATTGAACAATTTGGCATATCAGAATAAAAACCATGATGATGAAGATCATTCAACAGCAGTTTCGCAGCTAATTGGAAGCCCAGTTCTGTACAGAGGTTCTGAAAAGTCAAACTCAATGCCTATTTGGGAACAACGATTACTTACTATGTTGTCAAATTGTCAGTACACTAGTAACATTATAGTACCAAAAATTCCTGAACTATTTACAAAACACGGCTATCCTGTTCCAACTGCTCCAATAGAAAATATGAAAGCTTCATTGTGTAATTTAGACAAATCAATATTAGATACGTATCTCGAACAAAAAAGCGATCCTTTAGTGGGGACAATTGAACCCAGCATGTATTTAGGTAAATTTGATTGGGATACGAACATAAAACCAACAGATATTAAGCCTTACGCCAAAGAATGCATAAATAATTTAATAGGTGTTCATACAGAAATACATAGTGTATCCCCAGCCTTAGTAGAGAAAATTTTAACTGAAGTTGTTGAAATAGTTGCTGAAGAATTGTCTAGGCTTATGTCATGTGTAAATAAATTTAGCGCTTATGGAGTTTTACAAGCCAAGGCTGATATTCAAGCATTACAAGAAACTTTGCAGTTTTACACGACTCCAAAAGCAAAGTATATTTTTTTTTTACTCAAGTTGCATAATATCTAATCATGTATTTTTTTAGAATATTCTTTAATGAAGCTTTAGAAGCCATTCCAAATGTAGATAATCAGGATGTAAAGTAAGTTTTGACTAGTAAAACAAATATAAATAATTTACACATATTTTTCTTTTTCAGAAATATAGAAAATATATTAAAGCAATTTCGAAGTAGAATGCGTCTTCAAATATTGTGTTTCAACACAATGCATCAAAGTAATGGCCCTGTAAAATGTTAGTCTGAGTAAACAATTTATTTTCCTCAAATAAATTCAAAAGTTTTGTTTTATGCAATTAAAATTCCGAAATCGTGTAATACAATAAGTTATTTTAATTATTTAGATATGGAGTTTGCTCCCATGGTGCTGTCAAAATGTAAAAAAGTATTTTGTTTAATAGTAATTTTACATGTTTATATTTATAGCAATGTAACAATTGTACATAATGAATTGTATAAAAGTTATATAATCTGTATCGTTAAAATAAATTGATAATAAAAAGTACTAACAAGATAAATTATTAATAATTTATTATATTCATCAGTGGTAAAAAAAATCAAATTTATTCGCCTTATGTTAGACTCTACAGCTTTACAGCTGCGTTGGTTTTGTCACCAAAATTTGCTCGATCATGTTAGGGAGGGTAGGGGGTGAGGTTGAGGGGCGCCAGTAGTAGTAAGTTGTCGGCAAAATCGTACCTGTGTATATAAGTAAAATTTTGTTATTAGTAGTGAAATTTTGTTAACCATGCCTAAAAGACCGTGTCCTTTTGATTTAAATTGTTTACCTCAATTAAAAATACATATGGGTCAGAAAGAATATAATTTAAAAAATGAAGATGCTATGGCAAAAATTCATGGTGAGTCTAGGTTATGTTTTGAATATTGTTATTTTTAAATAACACAAGTATTTTATTTTTATTATTTTGCCAGATAAAACATTGCAATTATTATTTAATGGTGCCAAAGAATTGTATAAAGTAAATGGGAATGCTGTGCATAATAAATCCACACACGGTATTGCTGGAATAGAAAATAAATGTAGTTTTAAGGTAATTTTCACTAAAAGTAAAGAAATATTTTTCTATAGAAAATTATCAGAATGTTTCAGAATATTGTTCAGTATGTAATGATTTAAATGTTGCTGATTATAAATGCTCATTTTGTGATAAATGGGTATGCCAGATGTGTAGTGGAGCTTGTAGTAAATGCACACAAACATTTTGTGTAGCACATTCATTAAAATTGTAAGTGTCAATTGAGAGCAATAATGGAATAAACTCTGACAATAATGTTGGTTGTAGGTACGACCAAAATGATGATTGCGTGTGCCTAAACTGCTGACAGAAAATGATTTTAAATTAAAAGATATTTGAACTGTTTTTAACTATGTAAATATAACTTTGAATGTGTATATTTGTAATTAATGTTATTGTAATAAACGATTTTATGATACAATTTGTTTTTGCACAAAGTAATATTTCTTTTGCTAGATGTCGCATGTGTTTGCGATAGCTTGTTTTTCTTTAGTTATAATTTTTTTTTGAACGGAAATTTCTCAAAATGGCCGACAAATAGAGTATTTCAGTTATCTTTTGTTGGCTATATATAATTTGGCCTTGCTTTCGGTTTCGAGAGGATCTGAATCTGAAGTTGAACGACTGCTGTGATGAGCATGCCGTACATGTTTATGATTCTAATGTTATATTCCTAAAAGTACCATGTTGTGATTGTGGTTAGGTAAATCAAATCAATAGTATGTGCGAATGAAAAAATGTTTTCATGAGTAGTAGCGTTTCTGTGTGCGTTTAAACAAATATAAATGGACATTTTATTCAATAAGTATGAGATCATATGACAATTCATTGATTCTCGATGGCGTTGTTTTCTTCATTTATTTTACCACACACAACACACAAGTACGTAGATTTTTACTATTGCAATTAATATCCTGAAGAGGACGTGTGTATTGTTGCCTATCCGCAGAAAATGAACGTACATGCCTGCTCGTTTAAGAGTATGCAGCCAATGTGCAATGCTTGAGCTTTGTAGCGCGTGTATTATGGTTGCCGGTATGTTATGTATTAATATAAATGTACAATGATTGTTATCGTAATTTTACATTTGTTTTGTTTACGTGCTTGAAAAGAAAGGTTGTTTTAGTTGCATTACGGTGCTATAATTATAAGTAAATATTTATGCAGATGTTTATGCGGTTCACATGCACTCATGTAATCACTGTCAGTCAGAGCAATCATCCCCATTTGTACTATTATTTATAGCTGTCGGTGTCGGAGGAACTGCGTAAACATGTTTACTTTTTCATTCACTTGTAGTCGATGTCGATACCCATTGGAATAGTATGCAATGTAACGGTTTGCAGTTAGGCTTTGTGTCTTTGCTCTTTACTTTGACTTTAATTTAATTGTTCCGCATTATTTTAACCTTGATGTTGAACCAATGTTACACTTCAGTCTCCGTTAAATTTTTAAGGTCACCTTCCCCCTCTAAACTGTTCTAAGATCATTCTTGGACTCTATTCATGACATGTTAGGTTCGCTGAATTGTTTGTCATTTTATTAGGATGAAAAAAATTAAAAAAATAGATCCAGCAGATAAATAAATAAATCGTCTGTATCCTGTAAAATATATATTTGCGTAAATATAAGCATAATATAAATAAATTTATTTTATGCTATAATCGACGCACACCTATTGTACAAAAACGTCCATTTAAATTTGATTCTTTCAAGGTAATGCATAATTAAAGTTGAAAAATCAAGTGATATATTGACCTTGAATTTTTAGTTTTTAATAGTCTCGTGGTCTGCGCGGAGTGCTCGGGGGAAACTACAAACTAGCTAGACAGGGCCCGATGGTGCTTGTGTACGAGTGCCTAGTCATGGACTTGGAAAAGGGTGACTGTGACTGCGACTGCTTTTGCTTTATTTGTGCTCACTAGAACATCGTTTTCAGTTATTCAGTTTCTGTTTTGTTTATTCATATTCATATGCTGCAGTGGTTGCCGTTGCCATGGCTAATTTATATCATAGTTATGCTGTAGTGCAACTTCATTCATGTTAAGTGTAATTATCACCCCATGTTGCGGCACTATTTACCCATCTGCGCGTCGCTTCATCTTGTCAAGTCAGGATGAGCACATCTTGCGCTAGGTCTTGTGTTGTTTTACCCTAAATTGTTGTGTCATTACGTGCTGGACAGTGTCATCCACTTTAGACAGACATGTTTTATTAGTGAGAAAATTAACTAATTATTTTATTCGTCAAATGTAAGTGCTTTTATTTTTCCTGTTTTTATTCTTTTATTTGTTTAGGTATTATTGTTAGCTGAAATACTTACGACGTCTATGTATATTCGAATTATTGAACATGTAAACAATAACCACTTAATATGAAATTTACATTATATTTTACTTAGTTTTCATGTAGTTACATGTTTTTTCGAAATATTGACGAAATTTTAAAATATGAAGAAAAGTTATAACAATTTTTTCTATTACGTAATTATATATAATTGAAAATGTTTAAAAATGTACTCACGCTTCAAGAGACAAACTAATGATATGATAAAATTTATTCCATTATTAATATATAAATTATTCTCAAACAATAAAAAAGTAGATGTTATTATGATAAGTAATTAATAAGAAGGATGAAAGTAAAAGTAGTGCGCATGGAAGAGCTGATGCTGATTAGTCTCAACTTTTTTCTTCCCTCCTTTCTTTACGCATATTTTACTTGTAAATGCTAATTTTTGTAAGAATTTCGAGCTCCCAGCTAAATGTATCGTCGATATTAGTTGGAAGACACGTGTAGCTAAGATTGGGATAAAACGGTCAATGTCTCAACTCAACTTGTTCGCGTTCGCACTCGCTGGAGCTAGTGCATAAGCTATAAGCTGTTCTGTTCCACACTTGCCAATGAGTGAAAGTTGACTGGCCCTAGAGTAGGTTAAGCAGTGGCGTATCATCCACTTTTTCTCACACTTTTAACCATTTTAACCCTCAGGATAATAATATAAAAGAAAAACATTTCCTACAAAAAAATTCAATAAATTAATTTAAGCTGGTACTATAAGACAGTTACATACAAAAGTTTCGCAAGTATACGAATTTATAAAAATACATAATTCTAATTATTAGTCTACTAATATATTGGGTACTTTTAAAGAAAATCTGTCGTTTGTTACATGAATTATTAAGAAAAAACTTCCCCGCGGGATATTATTTCTATAATGCTAGTGCGTAGTCTTGCTTGTGTAAAAACTAATGAAAACTAACAGGATTTTTTTTTGTTTCCTAGATACTACAAATTTAGAAAAATATGAATTAAAAATATTGTAATTTAAAATTAGGTCAAAATATAATTTAAAAGCAAAATCAAATTAGAATAGAAAAGTTACTTTAACGATTAAATATTTGTATCAATAAAAATTTTCAAAAAATATATTTACTCCCCTAGTTTTGATAAATAGTTTAATACAAAAGGTACATTTCCTATACACACAATTATTACTAATCTTTTTTACTGTGGTGATTGTAGGAATATTCGATGTGCACTGATTAAATATTGATTATTATCGATAACGTCACAATAACTTTTGAAGTGCAGTTTAATTTGTGACAGAGTGGATTACATGTGTGGAAAAATAAGGTTAATAAATTCTAATTACTTATAATTTTTTACAGAGAGAAATGCCGAAAAAAGTGACTACTCACGTTGTACTTTGGTCTCTTGGTTTTTCTAATCTGTGCACTGGATGTAAAAATAAAAACAACATCTTGTAAGGTATGGTTATACAAGTAAATATTTGTACATGATATGATACCAATGTGTCGCAAAAAATGTTTCTGTTATTACTTTCTTATAACTGGTACATCCTATGCTATATTTTTATTTTCGTATTTTTATTTAAAGAGATACAAAACTTTTAAGATTTAAATTATTATTATATATTTATTATTTTATTCAATATTAATTAAATAATAAGAATAAGTCCTCATTCTCTCTTTGTTGTTATATCGTGAAATAGTTATTTTCGAAAAAACATCAGACAAAAAACAAATATTATTTTACTAAAATGTCTGTGTGTGTATTCAAATTTACACACAAATCTTGTTCTGAATTTAAAAATAGTTTTAATTTCTGTCCAATAAAAAATAAGTGTGTTTGTTTCGGAAAATAGGTTGTATCAATCATATCATACCCTAGTTTAGTGCACAATGTTTTGCTTGCTTACCTTTGCCTCATTCACAAAGTAATTGAGATCATAAGTGCGTACGGTTGCTACTTGCACTTTCTATCTCCGTGTTCACATGCAATGCACACATCATAGAAACCCACGTTAGACTTCGTTATACAATAATCAGCTTTGACAAATTATGCCGCAGATAAGACAGGGACAGTATATAATTCAGTAAATAACACTAAATTTTGAATTGGAAGATTCGGGTTAATTTAAATTATAAACAATAAATGACGAAGATGGCAGGTTGTGCGCTCGTTTCGGAGAACTTGCATACGTTTCAGAATCACATTTCATCAATCAGAACAATTTTTAATTAATCCTTGCAATGTGAATTTGCCGCTACAAAATTCATTCAAGTGTTCCTCTAATTTTGCCGGTGTGTGTATGTCTATATAATTTCATGGCTCACAATTCAATACATGACCTTTTATAGAAAAATCGTTAATATAAATACGTAAAAACATTTTGTGGGCAGGGTATATTATATCGATACTCTATAATTATATAACAATGTTTCTGAAATTTCAGTAACTGGAATATAAAATAGACCATATTTTGAAATGTGCCTGCCTATGGACAAGATTGTCATATCAAAATATGGATAGAAGGAGTGATGATATATTTATTGATAGCATTAGTGTTAGTATTCAATTAATAACATTGATTTAAACTTGGCGTATGAAGTTGTTCTTGAAAGCAATTGTGAGTGTGACGCTCGACTGGGCGTAACGTTTTTAAAAAATCTCTTCTTTTCGTAACAAGTTGATGCCGGCTTCTCGGAATGTTCACGAGTGGATGCATACAATTATTATAAAAGCCAAATTTGGAAGTTTTATACAAAAATAACCTCATGTACGTCACAATAACAAAAACAGAACAGTCTACATACTGAAAATATTATGAGTACATTACTAAATATAATTTTACTAAATGCATGTTCGTTGACGTTACTTTGAAATACGAAACTGAATTCTTCTTAATAGTTTATGATGCATTTTATGATTTTAGTGTTACCCGTACTTTTTAGTAAAATAAATTAACAGGAATATACGGGAGAAGTAATTTTTTAAAAATATTGAAACGTCGAAAAAAAAGTTACTACTGGTTAAATTTAATGTACTTATTTTTGTTACACGAATTTTTGTTTAAATTATTTTTAGGTACTGGAAAATCAATAAATTTTCCTTTTGTGATTTAAAATTTTAACTTAAAAATAAAGAAAAATGCGGTTGTGAGCTTAATATGAAAAAATCGGGGCATGCTAAAACTTAAAGTTAAAGAATGCGCTTCTATTCGTTAGCATTTTGTGTCGAAACATCGGTGCTTTAATTAACAACACTTTGGAAGATGTTTATTTAGAACTCGCTGGTCGCTTTATAAACGACCATTTCATAATGATTATCATCAAACTTCAACCAGCAACTTAAGCGCAAATATGCGCAATGTTATTAACAATTTTAAAAAAGATTGCAATTTTAGAATTCGTTATAATTAAATAAATATTTGTTTATTATTGATATTAGGAAGAAGAAATTATGATAGTTTAAAAATAAATAATAACATGGGGTGGCGTGACAATTTTGTAGTTCTGACACTCGATTCAATTATGTGTTATTATTTTCAACACTTAACGATGCATAAATATGTTAAAATAACTTTTGTGGTCAATAATTGGGAATATGCGTAGATAATAAGCAATTTAATAAAATAATTAATAAAAAATAACTTAAAAATATTGCAGGGTGAAAATACCGGGTTTTATATAAAAAATCAACCCACCTGGATTTTATTGGGGATTATTGGATTTTTTTGTTTTTGTATTAAAAATATGTTTAATGTACTTATTAAAAATAAATAAAAAAAATGCGGAAAAAATACTTTTTTGCATTTAAAATCCAACATAAAGATATTTTTTTATACAGTTCTCTTCCGTAAAATGGTGGCAAATTATAAAAACAAAAAATACAAAACAAAATGATGCCAGAAGGTTTTTGTTTGATAAGTATTCATTCATGTCTAGCCAGATCGGCATGAATTGAAAGGATTTTTTTCCACAATTGGATTAGACAAAAACTTGAAAAAAATTATAGATATTTGAGAAGAGAACATGTAAATACAGAAAACTATTAATCTAGTACGAGTGTTTTAGTTTATTAAAATGTTAATAATATAGGTAATTCATGTTTCATTTTTATTGGTTATTTAAAAATCCATATGCATACTCTTATTGTTTTACAATATTATGTATTCAATATTGAGTATAATTTTTTACAACCTGGTATATTGTAGTCCAAGGTTTAAGTACCACCGACAGTCTATGTCATTCAACATATCTTTTACTTTCATACCAACGCATGGAGTCCGACATGGTATCATAAATTTGAACATGTGTTATTTGGTTTATTTCAGTTGTATTTTTATTGTTATTTTATGCATTTATATATTTGAAAATGTATTCCGGATTTAAAAAAGACGATAGCAGAAGGCTTGAGAGAAGTAAGAATTTAGAATAGAGTGAATCTGTGACATAGATATAGAGATGAGGAAATGGTATTAAAAACTCGATTATTTGAAAAACTAACTTTTTTTAAGCTTTAATGATGATAACATAATTTTTAAATGGAACCCATATTTGATTTTGGTTTAAAATTGTATTTTAAATTTACATCAAAATATTAATAATTTTCATTATTTTCCGTAAATATTTTTATTTTATCATTGAAGGTATAATTCTCGTCCCAGATGATACTGCTTTTTTGTCGTTACGTGTATTTTTCTTTTTCACCTACGAATTCTCTATTTGTGTTTTCTAGACATGGGAAATACCTTACAAATGAGTACACTGATATTTCATGTCGTAGTATGTGCCGTCATTTAATCGTAAGTAGCACAACTCTGACGTATGACTTGCACGTTACTCGTTGTCGTTACATATTTAGTATGACGTTAAATCAGATGCACTTGCATGCTTTGCTAATATCTGTGAGTAATGTCATCATTTAAAAAGTGCAATGTACCATCTTTTGAAAGACACATACAGCGTGTTTTCTCTAAAACAACCAGTGCTTTTGGGCGAACTAATCACTTTAGGATTGACAAACGGTAGAACAAAAATATATACTTTTTAAATGGTAACCTACATAATATTTTAGTACATTACATGGTTGTTTTCAGGGTTGACAAAAACCCGGGTTTTATGTATAAAAATATGTTTAATGTGATTAGCAATTGATTTATACCAGGAAAAAAAAATTATGGAGAAATGATTTTTCTAAAAACGATTTGCTCGGACCTTAAATACACTTTAAGAAAAGATTAGTAGAATAAGGGTAATATTTTGATTATTTGAATCAAAATAGTTTATATTGACATGACTAGTAGAATTAGGGTAATAATTATTTATTTGAATCAATATATATTATTATTTATACTTTGACAACACAACACACAACTGACACGTGAAAAGTTAGGTTATCAGACGCAAGGCGGTGTATCAGTGTTGCCAATGAACCAATTTTAAATCTAAATTAAAGTTGTCAAATTGTGGTTTAATCTAGAAAAAGAAAAATATAAGACATAATTGTATATCACTAACATAAGGATTTTCAATAAAAATAGGAATTTATTTATAATTTTTATAATATATTTTTTTGTAAATGACACTTATATTAGTAACACTTCTATATTTTTCTCTCTAGAGAGGAAAATCACATTTTCCTTACTATTTCGGGAGAAAAAAGTTGAGCTTTCTGTGCATGTCGTGACAAAAGATATTTTTCCATCATTTCTTTTTCAAGAAAATATTATTAAGCAGTTCTCTTCCGTTACATGGTGGCAAATTATAAAGACAAAACATACGGAACTTAAAACTTTGTCAGAAGGTTTTTGTTATTCATTCATGTCCAGCCTGTTCGACAGCAATTGAAGGGAATTTTTTCCATAATTGTATTAGTAACTCACTCAAAAAAACCCTGGGTTTTTTGGACTAGGTAATATTACAACAACTCTGGTTATTTTAAAGAAATACCCTGTATAATTAGGGTAGAAAGCCTGTCGGTATATATTTACTTAATAAATAATTTTACTTTCATTCACGGTGTTAGAAATTACTGTTCTTATCTATACTATATGATATAAATGAGAAAATTAAAATAGTAAAGAACAATACAGCATTGTTATAGTATGATAATAACACATTCAAATTTAAGTATTATTATCTGAGATTATAAAAAGATAAAAAAATCTTTAAACGGTTTTTTCGTTTTTATTTCACACTATACTTTCTCTACTTTTACTGAAAGCGTTTATAAAACATTTTGAAGATGATATTTCATTTACCTGTGAATTTATTGCACTCGAGAAAAGCTTTTAAAATATGTATCGTTCAATAAAATTCAATTCATTGAAAGAAATATTCGGTCACCAGGAAAAAAAACAATGAATACGACAGTCATTTAGGACAAAAATTAGGTCATACCACCAAAACAAAAGCAAATCGTTGGTGCTCAATTAGACAGTTGTTTTATTGTGATTAAATCAGAGTCCAAGATTACTCCGTAAGAACAAATACCAATTATACAACAAAATTGTCAAATTTATGAAAGACCTTGTGAAATGTTAAATTCTTGTAACTGCGTATAAAGATGATAAATTTAGAAAATTGGCATAATTAAAAATGGACGCCTAGTACGAAAATGTACCTACGTGTTTTTTTTTGTGGAAATAAATTTGACGTATTGATTATTAAAATTTTGTTGTTTGTATAAAATTATACAAGTTGGTAATTATCCAAACAAAATTTGTAAAATTTGAATTTCATATGAAATGATTACGTTATTACTCTACTTTAAACTGACACGTGTCTGAATTGATTTTATTATAATTTATTTAATGAATGCTTTATGTTATTACAGTAAATTTTAAAATGTGAATAAAATTTAGAGCAATGGGTTTTTCTAATTCGAAAAGTGAAATGTGGAGCAAAAATTATCTAAAATAATAACGTTATTTAGATAAGGTTACAATGCGAATTGCTTCAAATATTAAAAAAAAGTTTAATGTATACAGAAACAAAACAACATCGGTAATAAATCATTTGTTATATATTTATGTGATTTAATGTGGTCAATATAATACAGTAAATAAACATGTAATAAAATACTCATTACGCACTGTTAAAAATGTAAAGTGTTAAAATCTTGAACGTATATAGCGACGACAAAAAAAATAGTTTACTCCTGGTTTATGGCTCGTACTTTTATTATATGTACGAATATAAAAACTGTTGACGTATTTTTTTTTGTAATAATATTTCAATAACTATAATACATTGAAATATGAAATGTATACACTATAAAATTCACGTCAAAATGTTTTCTTTATTTTGTTTATATTGGAGTTTATAAGCACAGAGAAAATTGATCAAAGAAAAGTTAGGTAGGTAACAGATTGAAAAGAAATTGTTTTCCTGTAGGAAAACACAGTCAATTTGTGTTACATTTACTGACACTGTCTATCTTATTTTTTATTATTATAAACTAAATATATTTTCTTGTTTTTAATACATATAAAAATTAAATGAGAAAATATCTGTTTAACAAAAAAATTATAAACAGTAGGTATTGATTGTTTTGTTCGGTATCAAATTTCTTGTTTTTCTCAGAATTTTATATGTTTTGCACGAACAAAGCTTACTCAGAACCGTACTAATTTTTATTTTATCTATGTATGTCATCAACAAATTAATTGTTGTATATATGTGTATTTACTATGAAATATTATTTCTTGTTATTACTTATATATTCTTTTATCAATTTAAAATTTTACATCTTTGTATGTAACACCAAAACCGACCATCGCCATTATTTTCTTTATTATTATAGTTACAAAAAAATACTATAGAACAAAGTTGTAGGAGACCAAGGCGGACATCCCATTGGAGAAGAGAATATTTTTTTAAACCAGTGGTTCTCAAGTTACAACATAAAGTTATATGAAATGACTAGAAAAATCAAATTTACTTAAATTTCAATCGCATTTTTTTCAATATTCTTATTATGTAAGGATATAAAACTAAGACATGGATATATATATATATTTGTACCATAAGGTGTAGGATGTACAGATATATTTAATTGAATTTTAGTTTTATTGCCTGTTTCTGTTGGTTTGTAAATTAAATAATTGTAAATAAATCATATTAAACATATAATATCATCCACTAATCAAATTTGAATTTTAAAATGTTTCCCAAGTCGCTTAGAAATTATAAACAATATTGCCATAGTTGGATAACAAAAATAATGAGAGACGAGCAAATATAAGTACAAAGTTTTTAAGAAATAAATAAAAAATACTAATATGTCATTTATGTACTCCAAAAATGGTCATACATTTTTATTTTATATATAAAAACACCTTATCTAATTTTTATTTCCGTGAAAAAGCTCCAAAAGAGCCTTTACAGCTGACAATAATCCTGAAACAAGTTTCATGCTGCCATCTTGTATGGCGTCAGTAAACCATGAAACGTCAGTTTTCGAAAATTTTGAGACAAAAAACATTCAATCATCATATATTTGTATAAAATAAGGTCTGACGTCAGATATTTATATTTTATCTGTATTGTTTTCGAGATAAAGTCCTAAATTAGCTTTTTCAGCTATCACTAATTCCTGAAACGAGACTCATGCTGCCATCTATCCAGGCATCGTCAAACTATGAAACGTCTATTTATCTAATTTTGGCAACATTGTTCTTAACAACCTGAAAAATATTTCATCTAAATTTTGATTGGACAACTGCGTTTATATTGTGATTGAGTGATAGAATGTTTAATGAAAAATGATATTTCTGTGTACAATATTTACGAAGAAATAATACTACAAAAAATTATTCATTCAGGCAACGTTTAGTTTTTCAAAAACTTTGAAGTTCGGTAGTTTACCGACGTCACATAAGATGGCAGCATGAATCATGTTTCAGGATTAATGACAGCTGAAAATGTTCATTTCGAGCTTTATCATGAAAATAAAACTTCTAACGATATTTTTATAAAAGAAAAGGTAATGCCTGACCATATTGTAAATAAATAAATGATGTTTGAACATTTTTTATTCATTTCTCAAAAATTCTGTTCTTATACTTCCTCTTCTCCTATTATTTATCTAATTTTGGCAACATTGTTCTTAACAACCTAAAAAATATTTCAACTAAATTTTGATTGGACAATTGAAATGCGTTTATATTGTGATTAAGTGATGCATGTTTAATGAAAAATTATTTTTCTGTGTACAATATTTACGAAGAAATAATATTACAAATATTTATTCATCCAGGAAACGTTCACTTTTTCAAAAACTTTGACGTTTGGTAGTTTAGCGACGTCACATAAGATGGTAGCATGAATCATGTTTCAGGATTAATGACAGGTGAAAATGTTCATTTCGAGCTTTATCATGAAAATAAAATTTCTAATGATATTTTTATAAAAGAAAAGGTAATGCCCTGACCATATTGTAAATAAATAAATGATGTTTGAACATTTTTTATTCATTTCTCAAAAATTCTGTTCTTATACTTCCTCTTCTCCTATTATTTATCTAATTTTGGCAACATTGTTCTTAACAACCTAAAAAATAGGTTTGTTCATAGAACATATTTCCAACGGTTGGAGTTTGAGTTTGAGTGCGCATGCGTGGTTTCAAACTGGTTGCAAATCAAACTGTTTGAATTCTTCTGTGAACAGCATTATGTCACTTAACTTTTTAAAATGAATAATAAATGTCTCTGCTTAATTTTGGTAGTAAATATATCGATATTATCGATCACTGTAGTGACACTTGTCAGTGAGTCAGTCTTTTATTATTTTATTACATTAATTTACAATGATTTACTTACCGTAAAATATTTATTTCACTAATTTATTTTATTTGTAAGTATATAACCAAACATTAAATGAAATCAAAACCTGTAATCAAAACAAATACAAATGTCTTATCAAAACAGTGTAAGTGCGCATGCCTCAAATTTAAAATTTCCTCCCGAGTTGGAAATTATTCTGATAGTTGGCAACCGATCAGCAACCAGTCAGAAAGTTTCTATGAACATTGAACTAATAATTAGAGTTGGAAATTTGTGACTCTGCGAACGCTTTTATGTAACTGCGCATGCCTCTGACGGTTGCTGACGGTTTCAAACCGTTCTATGAACAAACCTAATATTTCAACTAAATTTTGATTGGACAATTGAAATGCGTTTATATTGTGATTAAGTGATGCATGTTTAATGAAAAAATATTTTTCTGTGTACAATATTGACGAAGAAATAATATTACAAATATTTATTCATCCAGGAAACGTTCACTTTTTCAAAAACTTTGACGTTTGGTAGTTTAGCGACGTCACATAAGATGGCAGCATGAATCATGTTTCAGGATTAATGACAGGTGAAAATGTTCATTTCGAGCTTTATCATAAAAATAAAATTTCTAATGATATTTTTATAAAAGAAAAGGTAATGCCCTGACCATATTGTAAATAAATAAATGATGTTTGAACATTTTTTATTCATTTCTCAAAAATTCTGTTCTTATACTTCCTTTTTTCCTATTATTTATCTAATTTTGGCAACATTGTTCTTAACAACCTGAAAAATATTTCAACTAAATTTTGATTGGATAACTGAAATGCAATCATATTGTGATTAAGTGATAGAATGTTTAATGAAAAATTATTTTTCTGTGTACAATATTTACGAAGAAATAATACCCGGGCCCTTCGTCCATCCCCCTCACCCCCCTTATATATGCCACTGGCAAATTGAGAACCACTGGTTTAAAAAAATATTATAATGAGATGTCCCCCTTGGTCTTCTACAACTTTTTTCTATAGTATTTTTTTGTAACTATAATAATAAAGAAAATAATGGCGGTGGTCGGTTTTGGTGTTACACCTTGTATATATTTAATTATAAGGTATGTGGTACAGGAAAAAAAATAATTAGTAATTATGTACGTTACTTAGTGAGTACTTTATCACTTTTTGTATCAGAAGATAGTACAAGTGCTGATTTTATGACTACATGTTTACATGTATATGTTAACGACAGTGTGTAATACGGTATTTTATAAACTGTCTAGACATTTTATATAATGCGTTGTCGAAATTAGTAAAATATAAAAATACTTTTTTCTATACAGGTGTTCATTTTACATGGGCCACCATTACTATCTCGAGAACTATAAGCGCTACAAAGACGTTTAAATGGACAAACAATTTCTATTTCACAAGACAACTTTAAAGATTTTTTTTTTTCGACCAGTGGTTCTCAAAATATATTAAGTGAGAACATATACTTTTTATTTGCTCATTCGTTTAATCCTGAATTCAGTGATATAATATTCTTATATAACAAATTTCTTGGGATATAAAGTTTTATATTAATTTGATTAAAATATAGCTATAATAAGAGTGCTTCAAATGGAAAAAATCAATAATGTTATTTTTTTTACTTAGAATTAGAGTCTGGCAAAAAGAAGTCAATATTTTGTTCTTGTAATTGATCATAAATGGCAAACAAAATATTCACGTATTTCTTTCATGGTATTCTACTTCTAGGTAAAAAATTACCACGTATTTATTTTTTCCAATCATGACACTCTTATGCCTAGTGCACACGGAGAAACTTTTAGTAAAGTTTCCAGAAACTTGTTTCCGGAAGAAGAAGAAGTTTTGGAGAAACTTTTGCATCAACGTACTGTGTGTTCACACGAGAAAAATAAAAGTTTCCTCAAAACTGGTAATTTTTCTCTAAATCTATAGGCTCTTGGAGAATTATTTTTTCGAAAGAGAACAAGAAGTACACAAAATTACATGTAGGAATTAAATTTAACTAAAAGTAAATGGAGAAATAAACTATACTATATGTGCTTATAACTAAGAATTCTAACAGAACTAAATTTATGAAGTAAACTAAACTACATAAGATTTCTGAATAAACTACACTGAAATAAACCAATTTTTATAAACAAGAATTATTGTAATCGACGCCAAAAATCAAAGTTTTTGTGATCCTAACCTCTTTTTCTTTACAAGTGTCATAATAGATGAGAAGTTAGGTGCACGTCAAAAAGTTTCCACAAAACCTCTCAAGTTTTAACGGCGCCGTTAACTTTCCGGAAACTTTTCATACTTCTTCTTCATGGGAAACAAATTTTCGGAAACTTAGATAAAAGTTTCTCCGTGTGCACTAGGCATTAGTATACCCATATTTTAGTCAAATTAATATAAAACTTTTCTCAAAAAAAAAAAATCATTGTATAAGGGTATAAAAATATTATATCACTGATTTCAGAATTAAATTCTCTAACGAATGAGCAAATAAAAAATGTAAATATACTCATTTAAAATAAATAAGTTAGATCCCGTATTTTGAGAAAATGGTGGAGAATCACAAATGTTTTGGGGATGTGTATCTACTTGTGAAGTAGGAAATTTAGTTTTTATAGATAATGATTCGAAATATACTGCGAAGATTGCTAAGGAATGGACCCTTTATAATTGTCCGAGAGTAATTCAAGCACCTCCACGGTCTCCAGACTTAAATATAATAGAAAAGTTATGGGATGAATTAGATAAAATTCGTAAACATGAAATTTCAAACAACGAAGTTTTAAAGGTGATCGTAAAGAAGAATGGACCAAAATTACATTCAAAATTTTCAGTCAATCCCTGGAAGATTACACGCTGTAATTAAAAATACAAAATATTGAAAATGGTTTTTGTTAAATTTATTAGTTGTACGATTTATAGTGTGCCGCTGTTATTTATAAATATTTGTTGTTTATGCTGAAATTATGGTATGAAAATTCATATTTATATTGTTTTTGCTTTCTTATTTAATTTATGTTACATTTAGAATGATTTTTTATATTGTTGTACTAAGAAAATATTGTTTTCAATAAAAACTACTGAAATGGGAGTGTATGATTTTCATTGTGACAGACTGTAATTCAAAAATCACATTTTATCTTGCACGTTTTGTAACCGAGAAAATTGAACATAAATTTTATAAAAGTTACATTTTTATAGTTATAGCCATGGTATTGAAATCGCAAACGAAATAAAATTTTACCTGATTTTTCAGCGAAGTTTGGTACCTATAAAAAACCCTGACTACCCGATACCTAGAACCAGGTAGTGTTACCTGATACCCGGTTCAACAGTAAAAATAACAATAGAGTTTGTAGGTAATTTTTTTTGTTAGTATTAAATAGGGAATTCATTTCTTCTGGAGCTTATTTAAAAAATAAAAATTTGTAAAATTTATATTTTCGTTCATATCAAGTGACCCATGTATTTTTTTCCGGAGAAACAAATGCACCACTAAAATAGCCTTCTGATGTTCTAATGGGGCAAATTTTGTTTAATATAACTGGCTTTAATCAAACGGTGAAATATTATGGCTCATTCATTTATATTTAGTAAAAGAAATAAATAAACGGTGGTGTTCTTGTTTTCGATGTGTGATGTGCCTATCTGAGTATCTAAATCTAAGGTCTGAGTAGAATCCTAATATTTTTTGTTATATCTGTACCATCCGAATGAATGCATCAGCATTTCACTTGTTAGGGGACTGCCGGACTACCGACTACGAACTGGGAACGATCCGTTTCCCCCGCCGCTAAACGACCTTGAGTTTGGGATTAGGTTAGGTTAGGGATGCAGACGAAGTCTGGCTCTGGCTCGGGACTACGTGACAAAAGTTACGTTCGTGTTCGTATACAGTCTAATCGGGTGCATCTGTACAGGAATTTCTCATTTATAATACATTGCAGATACCTGTTCTACTCATCGCTACATTTCTTGCAGGTAAACATTTACCTGAAGCTAATATTGTCCCCTAAATAAAAAAATGAACGATGAAATTTGAACGTTTTTGCTTTTAGACTAAGTACAATTTTGTTATGCTACTTAAATAGAAATAAATATATTAGCAGGTCTATTATTCAGATTAACTGTGACAGTTTCGTTTAAAATATCAAGAGATGCAAAAAATATTTTTTGTATAGTTTTACTTTTATTGATTATCGCTCGTCAAGTTTTACATCGAGCTTACTACCACATTCTGCAGTATGAATAGAAAATGTTATACCTAATATATTATGGATGGATCAATATGCATATACAGTTTATACCGGGTGATTCATCGGGCTGTTCTTTTTTTAATATCTCGATTATTTTAAATATTATGGAATTTTTTTTACAGGATGTTCTATTTTGATGCAATGGTATATAACTAAATAATTTAAAATGGAACACCCTATACAGGATGAATCTCGGAAGACTCCTCCCCCCCCCCCCCCGGTTTAACTTTTTTATTATAAGCAATAGAAAAAAATGGCTCATATAAAAGTTTTATTATTTTATATATACTATTTTATGGCAGATGTAGATATTTTTTTATAAAATCAGGTTTACAAGATACGACTATCAACTTTTATTTTTTAAATAGCAACCTATAATTATTTTACTAAAATATAAACTACCATTTTTTTCTCTGTTCAACGATGTATTAGTTTTTGTTAATGTATTTGAAAAAATGGAGATAAATAAGATAATTGAGATATATGAAAAATATTTTTTATTCAAATATTATAGGTGGCTATGTGAAAATAAACAAATTTAACAATGTTAAAATCAACAAAGTATACATTTGTTTGTTATTTATTTATTACCTATTATTTACTTATTTATCTATTTATTTATTATTTATTTTCACATAGCCACCTAGAATATTTGAAATTATTTCTCATATATCTCAATTACCTTATTTTTCTCGAATTTTTTCGAATGCATTAATAAAAACTAATACATCGTCGAAAAGACAAAAAAATGGCGGTTTATATTTTAGTAAAATAATTATAAGTTGCTATTTAAAAAATCAAAGTTGATAGTAGTATCTTGTAAACCTGACTTTATAAAAAATATGAATATCTGCCATCAAATAGTATATTTAAAATAATAAAACTTTTATACATACGTTTAAAATTGGTGCGGTTTTTGAATTCGCATATTTTTACATGTACATCTGCGCAATTATGCGCGAAATATAGCCGCCCTACTGCCCCACCACAACCTGTCAGTGGCGTACGAAAAATCGCGATGTCGATATATTACGTGATTTGATGAACCACGGTACCACTCCTAGATTATTTCAAAATTTCTGTTTCGTTTTGTATAATTTTTGTAGCGAACTTTCGCGTGCAACTCTTACTATTATGATGTCACGCGTACCGCGGGTTGGGTATCTTTGATCTAAACAAACCAAACTTAACCTAATGTAATCGATCCGAACCTAATATACTGTATGAAATAAAAACGATTTTCTCAGTATATGTTCTACACCTGTTCCTGTTCCACTTATAATATCTTATTGATAAATATTGTTTTGTAATAATAAACTATTATTATCTTCACTTTATTTACCAAATGTCAATAGTTTTTTTTTAATTTGAAAATGATTGGTTTTCAAAAATTGACAAAAAATATCACAATTTTTTTAAAAAAATGTTTTTAGATTAATAATGGGGTATGTAACCAAATTTTTATTTTTACATAGTTTGATAATAGACATGAAAAATACCCGCATTTTTTTTAAATCGATTAATTATTCGTCTGTGAGAAAATAATTATTAAAAATATGGGGAAAGGATATGTGACGTGAGCATGGTAGAATCGTGGAAGAAGTCTCATTTTGTGATCACTAGATAACCTCCCCCGTTCCCTTCTGAATAATCCTTTTTGACTGATCACATGGATTCATTTCAGAGCAAATTTAAAAATGGCTGACGACAATAGGTTTTCGAGCGTAGAAATTGATCACAATGGGGTATGTTGCATCAAAGGAAATATGATTTTCCTAAAAAGCATGTAATGCCCACCATACTTTTGAAAACAAAGAAAATATGTTACATAAAACATTTGTTTTAACATACTTCATATGATACCAAGAACATTTTTGTTTTTACTTCGATATGATGCATTTTTAATGGGCTGACCATAACATTTGACAGTAGATTATTATAAAATAAATTAGTTTGCATTGGTCTACATATGATATTTGACGCTAGATGGTATTTATATTATTCAAGTTGTTTTCTTGATAATTTATAACTATCTCTTTCCCTCTCGCAGTTTATCTGTCTTCTTCCACGATCCTACCATGCTCGCGTCAAGTATTCCTTCTCCAAAACATTAAATTGCTAATAACAATATTATTACAAACTAATGTTTAGTTTTTTTTATTATAATGACAAGCTATTGTGCTTAGTTTTCATATTTTATATAATGAAATTCGAATATGGTCACATATCATTTTTTATATCCATGTGTTTGTCTAATGTCTATAAACGTATGAGTCTGAATTTAGCTAGGTAGTTCCATAGTTTATTACATGTTTGCTCTTTTTTTCGTATAATTTATTTCTTTCATTTGTTTTCGTTAACAAAATTGAATTCTGTTTCCTGTGAATTATCTCTTCCTGTGGACGATTATTTTTTTATCATTGAACTTGACCTCAGTTTTGGGGGTTTCGAAAAGTGACGTTTGTTTCTAGATAAGTCGTAGACAGACAATACTGACTTGTTTTTCTGAGAAATGTGTTGTTTTGGTTGAAGTGTTACTTGAGATGTACTATAAATCACCAAACTCATAATTAGTATTGTTAAAAGTGGTTAGAATGCAGTTCTTGTACTAATAAGATTATTTATTTTCTATTCCTGGAGATATGAGCTGTCGTTTTCTGGTCTTTTTATCACCATATTAATAATAGTGGTTTTGAAACTTTTTTTATTGTGTCTACGTAAATATTTCATCTCATTAATTTGTAAGTGTGATAAATATATTTGTTAATTACATAATATTGACCTGTATTTGCTGTAATTTTTGTTAAAAGTGGCGTTTTAGGTACGTCATGAGAAATATGTAATAGTCCACTTTTTTATCGCTGATATTATACAGGTGGTTTCCTGTGTCTGTTTTTTTAATATATCGATTATTTTAAATATTATGGAAAAAAAGTTTATTTTATATTAAAATGTCTATAAATCTGGCGTATAAATTTTTCTACAGGCTGCTCAATTTTTTCGCAATGATATGTAATTTTATATTTTCAAATGGGACACCCTAAATATTTATTTAAATTTGAAAAGTATATGAAATTTACTATCCAATAGTATGAAAACAATCATGTATTATATTGTAACGTGCGCCCCTGACTAAGAGTAAGCGATCGCGTGGCACTGGTAGAATATGTCCAGAACGGCGCCGCGCTGGGCGATGATACAATCTTCGCAATCGCCGGCGTAGTAAACTCGTTACGACCTGTCTAGCTACTTAGGGTTACCTGATTCTTTGTATTCGATGTTATTGTCGCGTCGGAAAGTTCCAGAAGGACGCCGCGCTATATAAACTCGTCAGAGACGACAGCAGCGGACATTCTGATATAAGACACGTATCGTGATTGAACAGTTGGTGATATAAATAAATAGTCTACGAGTAGTGAACATAAATAAATGTAGTTATATAAATAAATGTTAAACCATTTTAATTTAGAATCTCTTGAAAACAGGCGATTTAAAAACACAGTACTTTTCCTCTATAAAATTGTAAATTATATGATTGATGACTCAAATTTATTGATGAATCTCAATTTCTTTGTAAACAATTGTAACACTAGAAATGTAAACACATTTGTTTGTAATTTTTCAAGAACAAAATGTGTCCTTCGTACAATACAGTTTGTTTCGCACTTGAACACATGGAGAAAAATCTATACTGCAGATTTATAGACAATTCTATATAAAATAAACTTCGTTTGAATTTTTTTTCCATAATATTTAAAATAATCGAGTTATTTAAAAAAAGAACAGACCGATTAATCATCCTGTATACATTATTATTACAAAATACGTTTTCTAGGAATGTAGGAACTACCATTGGTCAATTACATTATATTAAACCACATATCACAATTAAATAAATGTATTTGCCCAATATACGCGGCTTAAAATAATCTAACCAACCACATAACCTATCCCAACTAAATTTACGTTAATGTTTACGATCAGAAACAAAATAAAACGAATAAAATAAATTAATAAAAATAGGGTTTTGAATATAAATATTAGAGGTGGGCGCGTGAATAACGTTTTGTTCACGGTCACGCACGCTCACGAATTTATTTTGGTACTCACGCCCGATAACGCCCGGTGGGTCACGTTCGTGTAACGTAATTGTTTCTACATTTAAAATATGTGTATCTTTAATGATATCGAAGCTACCTATGTGTATAATGATGGGTACTAGAAAACTATTTTCAAGAAAAAAAATCACATATTACGACCTATTAATAATAATATAAAATAAAATATAAATGTTAAAACTACAATTTGTTAGATAAAAAATAGAGCAAATCATATTGCTCACGCCCTATTAAATTGCAATAACGCCCAATCACGAACCAAAATTAAAATATATTGACGATCACGCGGGTCACGTCGTGACCCATTGTGACCCGACAAAGTAAAAAATATCTTTTAACAGTGATACACTGCATGAATGTAATAATAGTATATTATTCAACGAGCGTATTATGGTAGCTATTATTCACGAGGGTGATTTTAGAACACGAGCCGCAGGCGAGTGCGGTAATTCATCCGAGTGAATAATAACCATTATACGCGAGTAGAATACGATATTTTATCTACACCTGCCATTGAAACCATATTATACCGGGTAACACTGAAAAATGGTCCACTCAAAATAACTTTCTTATTTATAATTTATATATCTATATACAGTAGAATCCGCTTATAATGGAGTTCAGGGGACCTAGGAAAATAGTCCATTATAGTCGAGTGTTCATCTCATCAGAATAATTACTAATTAAACAAATGCTTATTTACGTTATTTCATTGTCATGTTTTTATTAAGAAAAGGTAACTAGATACAACATGAAACTATGTACCTACTCGTATATAGGCATAAGCACGAAAATAAAAGCGAAAAATTATTGTAATACATACATACTCGCATATATTTACAATTACATATTTTGAAAAAGTCTGTTAGTTTTGTTTGGATTCACGATTTGGCTATATAATCTGTATCTAGAATTAGTTTGACTTTATTTTAAGTACCGATGTAATGGACAAAATAACGAATTTGAGTACATTATAGGCGAAAGTTTGTTATATTCGAGTTCATTTTAACCGAGGATTTTTCATGTGTTTGTACTGGGACTTTAAAAAAGGGTACATTATAACAGAGTTTCTATTACAGGCGAGTTCATTATAGCTGGATTCCACTGTATTTGTAAACTTGGCTTAAGGGCTCACAAATCATTGTATTTGGCATGATGGTAGCGCTTCCGGTTTAATCGGAAGTAGCATTAAATTTCATATTTCAAATGAGATATCCTATATATATAGAATCTACGTAAAATTATGAATTCAACGATATGTCTGAAGTTAATTTTTAATGAAGAAATAAATTACAAAATTATGAATAATTAATCTGGTAAGGTATGGTAGGTTGTGAAAACAATTTGATCATATTTTTTTTTAACAAAATATAGACTATATATGACTCATAATCCATGGTTACGTACATAATCAATATATTACTAAATTATTAATATTATTCGTCGTATAAAATTGTTATTTTAATTCGTATTTTATAAAAAAAATAGGTTTTGTATTTTTTATGTAGCATTATGTCATATTTAATTAATTTATAAGTTAGTGACAGGAATTTATCTAAATCCAGATACGACGTCCAAAATATTGGATGTCATTTTTAAAGTCATTAAAGATAACTATAAGAAACCCTTGTTATCGAAAACGCGTCATGTGATAATTTACGGAGTAAGTAGAGTAACAAACAGAATAAAAACCGTTTAAATAGAAATTCTAAACTGTTGTTTCCTTTTTGCAAGCCCTAGTCTAGTCTTACCACGTGTGTGTACAAACGCGTGATTTGCCATTTTGATGTGTGGTCTAGTTCGCGGTCCCTTTGCTTAGCACGTTACTGCCATAATACGCGAAAGTTAGTGCTACTTGCGTTAGTATTTGAAAGTTCCATATGCTATTATTTGAAATGCAAATTCGGTACGTTTCACTATCAGTATTTGCGGATTTGGAATATCAAAATCGAAATTTCCAATTTGTAAGTGTGCAGAATTTCGCGCTTTGTCGTCGTATGTTCTACAGCGACACAGAAAGACCAAAATTGTATGCAATAAAAATCGTGCTCTGAAAATTAGACATTTTATTTACCTATACATAGATAAAAGATATTGTGCTAGTTCTATTCATGCACTGTTTAATTTTTTATAATATTTATACTTTTGAAAATAAAAAATAATATATATATATATATATATATATATATATATATATATATATATATATATATATATATATAATACCTTGTGCAACTAATTTATCATTTTATAAATAAATAAAAAATAAATAAATATATCATCACGGCATATTACCCATTGCTGACTGTGCCAATCTGCTTTGTACACAGATTTTGGTAGTGATGAAATATTTGTACTGTGCGGGCGCTTATCAGGCGTCACCTCTCGGGCTCTCATTGTTGGCGTGGAGATTGCACCACAGGGGTCAGTTTTGTGCCATTAAAATTTGATATAATTTTTGGCGTCGGTCGGGATCGAACCCGGGTCCCCAGATTCGCGACCAGACACTCAGTCACACGTATATTTTCACATTCTTGTCCAAGATAGTTAAAAGTATATGGTATAGTACCTTATAAAGGTACATATTAAATGCCTACGTTATAAGCGGTGATAAGGTTCAGGCGTGTACCTAGCTACATTTCATATTAGGTACAAATTAATATGTCCCTAGACACAGTATAATAATACTACAGTCTTATTGGAAGCTTAATAAAAAATCTGTTGTACCCAGCACAATACCTCTCGCCACTTCCGTTATTGGTTACATAAGTATAGGGCGCGAGAAGTCATGTGACATAGTTGGCCTTGACAAGCAGATATTGGGGCCCGTGTCAGAATGGCAATTAGTAATTATGTACATAGATGTCAAATGTCAGAATTTTTCATTAAAAATTTCAAGATTTTCAAATTCACGTAGTTAATTTGTCACCAGGAGTATGGAATTTACCTGTTGAGGAAAATAAACCACATGGAATTGGAAAATCACGAAATCTAGAATGAAAAATTATATTTTACATCTATGTACATAATTACTGGCTATCATTCTGGCATATCTGCTTGTCAAGGCCAACAAAGTGACATGACTGCTCGCGCCCTATTGTAATTAACATTTCTTGTATATCTATACTCTACACCAAAAATTCTATACTTACATCTATTCTTTATATTTAGATTTTTAAATTTTAAATTCATTTTATGAAGAAATTGTGTCCTACTCTTCTAATTTTTCGAAATGTTTCCAATTCATTGTCGGGATTGACAGTATTTTTGAAGGGTATGTATACCTATAATTTTCAATATTTAACTATTAATACAATAAGAAATAATATAATGTATGTACTTCCCAGAAAAAAAAATTGACACTGACATTTATGTGTCAGTTACAAACATTTTCATTTTTCAATTGGTATCCATGACATTATTCGGGCTGTGAGATTTATTAGAACAGATTATTATATACTTTATATTTCTTTATCTCTAAATCTATAAAAGATATAGTAAAATATTAATATGTATTAGACAGAGAATTTACTCTTCTTTAATACTAGCAAGAATAAAATTTTTCAAAAAATAATATTAAGAAGATTTTCTTTAAGAATGTACTACTTCCGATTGTCCAATTATTACCAAAACCTTTTCAGCTCTTCCCAGTAATGTCCGATTGAGAAATACGTAGACATCATCGTAAAAATATTAAAATTGGATTGTAGGGACCTTAAAACGTGCTTAATCATTATAATAGGGATATGCGATTTTTAGCATGAATCCAATACCTCTCTTAGCAAGAGGTAAAAAATAAACATAAAAAGTGTAAAATGTACCATTTATCGATTTGTTACATATAAATACGTTTTTTTTACATATTTATATTTTATAATAATATTACATTATGTTTTTCAGTTCGTTTATTTAATTTGGCATATACTTATTTATTTTTTCATATTTTATCTTTTTTATAACGTTTCCATCATAAAAGAAAGTCTCTAAAATGAATGCATACCTAATTTTGCCATTTTATAAAAACTGAAGTTATTAAGTTTTACCGAAGCCAAGTTGATATGTATATAAAAGGAAGACCAATAAAAAGCAGTGATTCGCATATTCTGCGTATTTGTAACAGAAACGTTATTTTCTTTTGCGAATTATTCCATTCAGTGAGGTGTCATGAGGACCACGTTGTTGTTTACTGTTAAACATTAGGATGGGAAGATAGAATATTGGCGTCACAAACTGATTTCCATATTGCAGTTTGAGAATAAGAAGCCAGCGGAATTCTACACCGCGTCATTCAATAACTTATTGACAACCTTCAAATTTATAAATCACTATTTCAATTTCTATTTTTGATGCATTCATTTGACAACTTTTTCGAATACAATATATACAATTCCATACTTGAATTCGGACATTGTCCGAAAAAATATCTAGAAGTTTTTTACCACTACAACGGGTATAATTTAATCAGAATTGACCAATATTAGTAATGGTTAGGTTATGTTACAGTTTGTTTAAAAAAATAAATATCAGTCCTTGTCTTGTAAGTTTAAATAAATCCACAACGCGCCGTGGCTGTTATTCGGGTTTAGATATTTTCAGGAGTTCAAAACTTCTGAGAAAATTTTTTAGATAATGCCCGAATTCGGGTATAGATTGTAACATGTACATACCTATAATTGGTTATGCATATTTATTTATTGAAACTAAACAGACACCTATTCATTAAGGTGAGGGCTTTAAGCGCTAACCGCTTTTGTCACTGCGACCTATAAGATTTGTTGTAACTGGCCCTATCTTAGTTTTCTGGAAGTAGTTCCAGAGTTTTTAAGAAGCCAATTACTGCTCCAGGAGTCAGTTTCCCGATCTCATTTCCCGCGAGGTACCTTTTACTAAGATGGTTAAGTCTGCTTACGGCCACAGCTGGACATTCACATACAATGTGTTCCGAAGTTTCTTCGTCCTCTTCGCAGAGTCGACAGATATTGTTTTCATACCAATCTTGCATAGATGGTAATTCAGAGGACAATGACCAGCAAAGATACATGTCATAGTTCTAAGGTCCTTCTTGCGTTTGTCAATGAAGGTGAAATGAATTTCTTCGATTGACTAAAGCCCAGGATTTCTCTCCGATATGAGGCTATGGCTGCTTCCTCCTAGTTTTTGATTTCCTTCTTTATATGGCTTTTCAAGAGTCCACAAGAAGGTTCAGGCCCGTAAAATGGTAGTTTAGCTCCCTTTTTAGCGAGCTCATCTGCTTTTTCATTGCCTAGAACTCCCTCATGCCCCGGTACCCACCACAAAGGGACGTGGTTATCTTTGACCAGTTGTTGTAGGGTGTTCATGCAATTCCAGAGAGCTTTGACTCACAAATGAAGGCACTTAGTGCCTTTAAAGCAGCCTGGCTGCCTGAAAAAATGTTGATTATTGCACCTTTGAGACCTTTGTTTAGGTTTATTTGAGCACAGAGATGTATTGCGTATATCTCTACTTGAAATATGGTGGGACTGGTGCCTGTGGATTCCTTTATTTGGTAACCTGGACCAAATACACCCACTCCAGTTTCTCCTGACTCTAGTTTTGAACCATCCGTGAACCAGGACAAAGAGTCCCTTGGGACGCTTTTGTTCGTATCTTGTTTCTAATTCCATGGCTACTATTAAATTGTAATTCCGTGAAATTTCAAATTTTATTTCTGCAGTTATGAAGTAGACAAAATGTTTTTTTTTATTGATTCGAATGTAGAAATTTTTGCTTTACAACATCCATTTGAAACTTTTTGTCTAAAATAATTAGGGGAGCAATGCTCGCGGAAAAACTGATTTCCCATGTTAAATGCCTATGTTTCACTTTTCGTGATACACCCTGTATCTTTTTGAAGTAATTCTTGTGGTGTTTTCTCCACTATAGCTGTACAATAATATACATTATATATTTATATTTAACTATGTATAAATATGAATTAACAGAAATTTTAAAATTTCTTTTTAAAATTTTGAAGTAACTAGAAATATAAAAAAATTATAAAAACAGTTTTACATGGAACTTTCTTCCTGGAACTTTGCATTTTACAGTTTTTGCAGTAAAAGGAAGATGAGAGCAGCAAATCTCATGTTAAATCCCTATGTTCACCCCTAACTTCCACCACCCGGTATTTTATATTTTTGAAAAATATATATTTATTTTGCAAGATTGGCAAATAAATTGTATGTTGTATTATTAAATAATAAAATGGCGGATGTTTAAACTTTTTTTCATTAAATAAATCAAATGTGTGAAATTTTCTTTCATTAGTGTTGTTGTCGAGATAATATATATTGTTATTGTTGAAATCAATATAAAATATTTATACACCCATAATAGGTATAATAATGTTATATTTATTGTTATTTATTATGAGGAAATTACACAATTTCTCATATGTTAACATATTTTTTGTATGGAGAATGGCTAGAACAGAACTACCACATCTAAAAAGTCATTGCGAATTTAGTAAGAAAGTAGTGGAATAAAGGCACACATATTCATTTTACTACAACCGTTTCCTGTCTTACTTCTAGTCGCGTTTATATAACAAATCGGCATATTGCGTATGTGATACAGTCCATAATATGCATTTGACTGAGATAATACTCGTTTCATTAGGTTTTCAAATGCGTTGCTACGTTAGCTACTTGGTAACTCTTTGCTTCAAACGTTCTTTTTGCCGACGGTTTTCGTGGTGGCTCTTTAGTTTCTTTCAACGAGATCTACATTTTTTGAGTTATTTGTCATTTAAATTCTGTCGTAGACGTATTATTCTAGTGTCCACAATAAATTTATTATTGAGTGAATTATGGTTATTTCTAGTTTAGGTGAGTGGATTTTTTAAAATGATAATTATCCTCACTTCTATTTACTGATTACTTCGTATATTTGTTTTTGTTTAGAAATATTCTAATACTTAATAGGTACTTTACTGAATGTTTTATGATAATTATTCTAATTTTATATTTATTGCTTCATACATTATTTTAATATCTTAAAAATAATATATTCTTTTTGGCATAATCATATTGTCAATCAAAATTCGTAAGAAAGAAAATAATATCTTTCAACTCACGTACTTATTGGCGCTACTGAATTCATTATTAACTTTTAGCCGAAAATTTTGATTTTTAACACGTGTAGTCTGCAAAAGTTATTAACCCTTACAATATTGATAATAGTCTGGATATTTTTTTATCATTACAAAACTGCAGTTTCTATTCTGTAAAATATTCACTTAACGAATCGTTATTATGAAAATCGTTATTTCTACTTTACGATAATCGTTATCTTTGTATCCGTATTCTGTAACTCATTTTAAAACATAAGAATCTTGGGATCAAGTTAAGAACTTTATTTCCTAAAATTAAATTAATTTCACAAAACTTCTAGGTTATATTAGTTCTACTGTCATCTGTAGACAAATTGGGAAGCTTGCGTTAGGCGCTAGGAATAAAAACTTATTAAATTATTTTAATATAACCTTGTAAAGAAATATAATGTGACGGGTTTTTGAGATCACTATTCAACATAATAACAATTTTATTTTGACACGAATAAAAATACTGAATAATTGACAAAACGTTTATGTAACGAATGATTTTTCCAGTCGTTAAAAAATAACGATATCGTTACCTTTTTTTCGTTATGTAGAATTAAATTATTGTTTACAGAATACCACTTTAACGATTATCGTTATAATAACGATTTAACAATGCGTAATGTCATAACGATCGTTTACAGAATAAGCCTATAAATAGCAATTTATCGTTTCATATCCAGTGACCTTTGATTTTTTTTTTCACAGAAATATAAAAATATCCGTAAATAACGGCCAGATGTGATGCTAAATATTGTTAAAAATACAAATTATTGATTGGTTCAAATGAAATGTATGAAAAATATTTTTTTCTTTTAATAAATGTGTAAAACATTTTTCAAAAAAAAATATATTTCGAAATATTGCTTTGTCTAAAATATGTAATAATGATTAGTATTTCTTAACAAATAATTGTTATTGGAGCTAATTGCATAGACCTAAATAATATTTGGAAAAAACTATAATTTACATGACATGATATTGATTTTTATTGTTCTTTGTCTACTACGTTTTTGTTGCCAACTTTGATAATTTGATTTAAATATCAGTGAAACTTGGCAAAAATGCATTGTATTTAAAAATAAACTTTTGCATAACATTTAAGTCTTTGATGTATGTAAATAGTGTGGACGTAGACTAGAAATACATAATTATACGAGCATATTAATATTAATTTTTTCGAGGAACGCATCATTTTCACATATTATAATTTAATGATTTTTCGTTGCTGTGTATTCATTTCTCTATTAAAAATTAAAACTAAGATTTTTGAAAAACATTTGTGACTTGTGAACCTACAAGAGGGAGATATTACTTCTTAGGTTTCTCAGACACGTTTGGAAAGTGTCAATATAATTTTGTATTTACGCGACATTATTGCACGACCTTCATGAAAATCGTGGCATATTAAATTAACCAATAGTATAAAGACGCATATAAATATAAAAAAAATATTTTAGTTTTATTATGACATATTGTAAATTGCAGGTTAAAAATGATATACTCGTACAATAACAACTTTTGAAATCTGTGTTGCCGAAGCCGTATTCCTTCGGGCTTTGATTCACAATCTAAATCATCAATGGATCATGATTAAGAAGAAGCATGTTTTTTGTTTCTTATTCATTTTGTGATCATTAAACTACCTTCCCCTTTCCCTTCTGAATCTTCCTTTTTGAGTGATCATACAGGTTCATTTCAGAGCAAATTTAAAAATGGCTAACGACAATAGGTTTGTTAGGGGTTTGTTGCATCAAAGGAAATATGATTTTCCTACAAAAGCATGTAATGACCCACCATAATTTTGAAAACAAAGAAAATATGTTACATAAAAGATTTGTTTTAACATATGTTATCAATAACATTTTTTTTTTTACTTTTATATGATCCATTTTTAATATGCTCTATAATACTCGACAATAGATTATTTATAAAATAAAATAAATTAGTTTGTATTGGTCTGCATATGATATTTGACGCTAGATGGTGTTTATATTATTGTTGTTTTCTTGATATAATTTTTAAATCACGATTAAACTAATCAAGATTCACAAAATCACAATCACAGTCCGAGGGAAACGGCTCGAGTTAAAAGCAACAGAAGATAAACTTGAAAATCTTAAAAATTATGAACTTTTTATACTATTACAGCAGAGACCATTTAATCCGAAATGTTAGATTTGTTCGGGTTACTGAATTTGTATGGATGAGAATAACTATGATTTCGATTGTTTTGAAATGGAAACAAAAAACATTATCTTATTTTTTTAGTTTTAATTTTTTTCTTGTGTATGTATTTACATTCATTTACTTCATGTTGCTATGGAATATTATTCTGTAATTGGGATGTAAATGTTGAATTAAAAACAATAACTGAATAATTAATCCTGAACAAAATCATAAATTTGTTTGTTTTCGGGTGTTCATTCAGGCTTTGATCGCCAGTTGCCGAAATAAATTATTATTTAATAAGCAATATATGTACATGCATCCACCAGTTTTAATCTCGGGATGAAATGATTATCACATCCCGCCAATTGAGGGATGGAAACTAAATCAAAAAATGATAGTTTTTTTTTCAAGATTCACACGTGCTAGCTATTTCGTTTGGAGAAATTTTATTCCGTGCCTATGGCGACTTCGCCATTCGATTCTACGGTCAAAAATACATAAGTAAATGAATTTTAATAAATTATGAACAATGGATACAATATCTAGAACAAAATAACTGAAAATGGTCAAAAATCACAAAAAATCTAAGGTTGTGATTTTTTTCAGATTTTGTCCAATTTTAGTTATTTTGCTTTAAAATTGAAACATTGTTCAAAAAAATTGGTATACTCATGTATTGCCTGTAGAATCAAATGGCGATATCGCCAGATATGTAGCTCCACCCATTTTTGGGGTGCGACCCAAAAATGTGTAAATTTTCAAATATAAATATCTCGAGAACTAAAAGAGATATCGAGCTGCGGTTTAAAAATTTGGAATCAGCAAATTTTGACGATTTTGGAGAAAATAGATGTAATTTTGGTTTTGACTGAGACAAACTTGTCTGGGACATATATGACCCGTTGAGTATTACAATTACCGAGAGTATTATTAACCGTGTAGGGTGCCTGGAAAGAGTGAATTCCTTCCCGATCAGCTGTTGGAAGTTTGGAGATTTGGTGTGAGGGTCATCCTGTGCGAATCTGCGGGAGAGAAAGCGAAAAGCGACCCATAGCCATAACCACCACCACGGACCACGCTAGTCGCGTCGTTTTGCCGTAGCCGTGGTCTTCTCTGGTCGTAGTCTTATTTCAGTGCGCTTGCGTTTGTGTCGCGATCCGTGCGTCCGACACTCACACCCGCTAGCTGTTCGTTCGTGTTTCGTGGATAACTTGTGATCGTGATCCGTGATCCTGTGTTAGTGATGAGTGGACCATGAAGTAATGCATACCAAAGGATTTGAGGTAATCATAAATATACTACACCACGTGCCGGTTAACCTATATCAAGGAGATTGTCACTATCTTCAAACTTTTCCTTTTCACACATTTTACCATTATTTCACTTTCATTCACACTTAAAATCATCGTTAAATCACTAATAATACTTGTTGTCTCAACAGTTTCACTCATTTCTATTTATAAACATCTACCCTTTCAACAAAACAAACATTTACTAATAGAAAATCAAGAAGTTTTTACTAACAACATATAATTTTCATCGGCTTTTGAAGTAATAAAATCACCTGTTGACGGAACTATTCTTTTTATTTTCATTTCAGTATAAACAACCCTTCCACCATACCTTGTTTATTACCTTTATTTAATCATTTTTAATTACATTTTATATTTATCTGTTATAATTAAAAAATTGTAATGTTTTTGGTAAAACATTTGATATATATTTGCATTTTTTAAACATGATCAATATTTTTATTTTAAATATTGTTATTAGATATTTTAGAGTTTATCCAAAGTGTCTTCTTATTTAAGATTAAAAAAGTAATAAATAAGTTTGGCACATATTTATAATTCTGATCCGCGATAAAATTCAAATATATGGCGTAAAAAATGTGGAATAAAATGATAAACTTCATTGTGTACAATTATTTTTTTTTGAATAAGAGTAAGGTTAGCTTTTTATCAGAGTTTATCTAAAGTTCGCCGTCGTCTTCTTCGCGATTGCTGTGGCCAGAATATTTCGGTAGTCAGAATTTTTTCATTATTCATGATGCGTCTTATACTACATATGTACGATGCTTGTCTTAGGTGTAACGTTGATCAACTCAATGTGTTTATTTAAATTATTGACACTATTGCCAAAATTGACAAATGACAACCTTCCATACCGAAAAGTATTAAATCTGGGAGAAATTTTCAGAATGTAAAAGATAAAAAATGAGTTTATGACCAATATTTTAAATGGTTATGACATTTTTTTGATAAATTATGGCGTCGTAAAATTTACGAAGAATTTTTTAATTATCTTCGGCTTAAAGTATGGAAATTATTTTGCAGCATACTCTTATGCATTTGTGTACATAATATATTCTTTTCAATAATTTTTCATCAGATTTATTTTTCTATTTATCCAAAAAATCCAATATTACATAACACCGAAGACAAATTATTTTTATATTCATATAAGCGTTTTTCATGTTTGTTAAATCAAAATATTTCAGATGGGAAGTTGATAAATATTATTCTTTGAAAATTGAAAGTATAATTTGTTTTAAAATTCATATATTTCTGCTTAAATTTCATACATTGCTTTTAAATTCCCCGAAAGTTATTTTGAATCTGAGCAGCAAATCTTGATTGGCATGATTGTTTACAACATTGTGCACGTTTTGTTTTTGTGTTGTTTCTGAAATGTTAATTTCGGTGCGTTAATAACAAAACAAAAATGGTCAAGAGCAGTCGGCTTTCTTCAAATTACTGTACCCGCAGAAACAAATGACTTTCCTATACCCTGTTCGGTATGTACGATAATGACATAGCAAATTCGCTGTACTGTGATTATATGTCTCCTGACATAGTCCTTGATTTTGTTTAATAGAGCGGAAAATGATTCATATTTTTATACTTCTACATTGTTTTGTGTAGATCATTGCAAGGGTCAAATGCAGTACTCTATGTGAAGGATACTGAGATAGCAACTCAAGAATGAGTATAGGATAATTATGTATATTTTCATATTAAAATTAATAATAGATTCTTTTAAAATATTATTAGAACATAATATTTAGCGGTGGACGTGAATTTTGTCGGATCGCGTGAACATGATTATATTTTAAATTTTGAGTTGTGACTAGATGTGACGTGAACATGAGGAACTAAAAATGTATCACGATTGATCGGGCGTAAGTGATATGTTTTCACCGATTTACAATTAGAATTATTAGGGTGAAGTCGCTTAAATACGAAGTCGGGTAAGTATGTTCATGTCTTGTAGTTCTTTCATTTTTGTACGTATCAATATGGTGAGTTAATAGAACCCTCACACCTACACCCGTACATAGGTGATATCGCTCAGCGCCATCTAGAAGTGAGTACTTACATCAGATTTAATACGACGATAAATAAAGACATGGTGTAAGTTTGCCGTCTTTTGTTTGACGCTCATCATTTGCATATATTTGTTTTTCTGTAAGTTTGATTATAATTTTTGAAATGGTTTTAATTGATCCAACCACCTACTTATTTTTGTATTTTAACTCTTTGATTAGAAAAAAAACATACCCTACTCACTTGCCCTACAAAAATGCAAAAGTGGGAAAGTGCGTACATTACAATTTTTGTTAGTACGCACTTCCCGAAAATATGAATAGGCTATTCCAGCTCAATCGAATTATGAGAAATTAGAAATTCGTCCTATAATATTCAGTAGTGTTTTTATTTTATTATCCTTATGTTACCTTTTGGTTTTTGTGTCAGTTAAATTTTGTTTATTTTTGAGAGAATAAAGACGATTGTACTGCACGTTTTAGTATGAAGTTATGGAGGTGTTACGCACTTACCCTCCAATTAAGAATATAAATAGTTTAATACAGCCGGTAGGGTTCAATAAATAATACATAAAACGTACAAATAATTGTTTTAGAATTTAAAAAATAATAGGCGCAAAGTTTTCAAGTTTTAATTTTTATATTTAATTTAAATTCTCATTTTTTTTATTGGAAAATAGTTTTTCTACTACACGAAATTGTACATATATTCGTGAGCGTGAGCGTCAGCAGTCGTCTGATCGTGAATCAAACAAAAAGTCGTGTGCGATCGTAAATAAAAAGTTACTTCCATCTTTTATCCATATTTGAAATTTTGAGGAAATATTTTTGGTTGATATATCAGATACCGCGAAATACTATTCATATTCATTTCCAACTTAAGGTTCTTTTAATTTCAGCATTCAATTGTTCGTGAAATGTCAACCGGTAACTGTTTTTATTGGCAGAATATATTAGTAGTTAAATAAATATTATTTTTTGGAAATTTGTTTTTATAAATGAACTAAAAACCCAAGTTTTAATTTCGTTAAAGATCTATATCGTAAAAAGTGGTACTCTTAAAATTAATTAAAAGTCGTCATGGCTGATGCTCGTATTTGCTTTTGCTTTTGGGAAATAGGCTAATATTTAGTGAAAATATATATGTATGCAATTCCAGATGTAACATAACAAATGACAAATAGTGTGTTACAGTGTGAAAGAAATATAAAATTGCAAAACATGTTTGTATCATGTGAATTATCTCATTATACTACAAGCACATATTTTGACTTAGAATGTCGAAAGAGCATTTTTATGAAATATTCAACATGTTAAAATATATGCTTATTGAATATGGACTAGATTTCGAAGGTCATGCTTTTATACCTACCTGCATGTATGTTACATAAGTCACTCTTGTCGAGTCCCTTCAGTTAACACTTTATTTATTTTTATATTGTTCCCAATCAGTCACTAGTATGTTCTAATTTTAGGTTAGTTGTTTAAAATCCGTGTTCTCGCATGCTGTTTGTTCATTATTCTGCTTTTGCTTGCTTGCGGCGTCATCGCCGAAATATTTGTTCTTTTGTTAATTAACTGGCATTTCCACATTATTTGTTATCCATTTTAGTACCTAAAACACTCATTTGTTTTTCTTCAAATACATTATCTTCATTTCATTCGAATGCTGTAGGTACTGGTTTCAGTTTGTTTATTATTTCACTCAAAAGTGAAATGTTAAATGTACAAATAATTTAACCTTTAAATTGTTTAAATTTAGTAATGTTATGCAACATAGATAAAAACGGAAAGCCGAATTGAATAAAAAAGTTGAAGGTTTAGGTCTTTTCATAAAACGATTTAATCATTGCAGAATTAGATAACAAAAAAAAAAGAAATGATCTGATTTGTAAGGAATTTTTGTTATTATTATTATGTAGTACAATGTTGATCATCTTGATCTTCTAATTCTCGTTTGAAAGTACGATTTACCAGTTGCACGAGAATCCTATCCTTTGTTATTTCCCGGTATCTACACTATCATATTTATTCATTTAATGAAATTACACAACCACAAAATAATAACATAAACCAAATTTATTATTAACTTATAAATATATAATTCTGAAAAATATAGACAGAAAAATTGACTCTGTCGGGTCCAATGCTCTGTACAATAAAATAATTTTACTTTAATATAAAAACTATTTTTGTTTGAAATAATGTTTGGAGCTGCAGTTTTCATTCCCATAAGAACTTATTTCAAACAAAACTAGCATTTATGTTAAAGGAATAGTAAGATTATTTTACTTTACAGACCAGATAGACAGGCAGAGGAACCTTTCAATGCATGAACAGAGCGGCGTGAATAATGGCCTGTTGGCATCCAATATTATAAAACAAACTATAAGCGATATGCCTCTTTATCATAATTATGATATTTATAGTTTTATTGCTGGACCCGACAGAGTAAATTTTTCTGACTATATACGATGTTCGTCAAAGCACAATATTGTATACAAATATAACTGAGAAAAAACATTTCATATTATAAATCTGTCCCTATGCTTTATTTCTTGTAATATTGATCTTTATAAAATGAATAATATGAATATTTTGACTGTAACAAATATTTATATAAAACTGAGTAAAAGGGACGTAACAATCTGTTTTATATATTTGCCGTATCCAAAACTGAATGTCTTTGAAATGACTGATATGAGAACTGAACTCTGTGCAAAGTTATATTCAAAATCACGTTTCCAAGTCATGTTTCAAATCTTTTCTTTTACAGCGTGTATAAAAAATAATAATTTTGTTTCTTATACAGAGTTGAAAAGAAAGGAATTCAAGAAATGAGTAAAAACGTGCGTGAATCATTTATCTCATTTTTTGTGGTAATGTATTGAAGTCAAAGTCAAGTAATTATTTGTTAGGGTATCTAGAATGTTAATGGTTTTGGGATGGCAGCTGTGAATCTAACGTGTAAGTTTAAAATGTTCATGGACCGTGGGATTCACACCTTTGATCTTAATTTCGTTGTAATTATAGTAGATACTCGTAGAACGAGAGTAAAGTGCTCCGTCGCTCAGCTGTTAGTTTCTAGATCAGTGATACAAGAATGAATGAAAGTGCGTTTCGTAGCGAAAGAAAAGAAACGTTTTCATAGTCGTTTTATTTTTATTTTATAAAAATAAAGGTTATGTTGATAAAAAACGTAATATTACCGTCTAAAAAGGTGTCAAATAGAAAACTTTCGTTACGAAAGAAATCAATAACAAAAATGAACTAGAAATTACTTAAAATTTATTTTAATTAAGTGAAACGACCAATTTTTTCGAACTTAGCTTGTCATATGCACAACCTGTCGATTAAAATCAATTCGCATATTTTGTAAATTTCCTATACACATTAATTACTTGTACACAATGAATAATTAATTTGTAAAGATGCTGTGAATGATTCTGAGTAATTAATTTTTCAATGTTTGTAAACATTTTCAATACAGTAATTAGTAATCATTTATTAATAGAAAATGGTTCTAAAAATAGATACCCATTTCACTTTCAAAATATAATCAAGTTACCATTTATTGATTTGTTTATTTTCAAAAGAAAACATGTAAACAAGTTACTTGATTGTTGCTTAGTAAAAAATGTTCTGTTTGGTTTATACATCTTGTTTCAAAATGCTGTATTAAATGAAATGCGATATAAAATGTAAATATTGCATTTATATTTCAATGAATAGGAATATGCCTTTTACATTTTAGTTATAAATTATGACAAAAACGAACAATAAATCTTCCCCGAAGAAAAGTCTTCTAAAAATGTTTTCCTTGTTGTATCATATAAGTAAATTATAATTAATCTTTATTACATTTAAAATTTTGTGTTCCTCATAAAATTTATAATTCCTTATTTTACTAATTTGAATATTCAGCATCCATGTCCTTGAGAAAAATCTGTTATTTCGCTACTACAATATACTTTCATTATATGATACGAAAAATACATTGGATGCGCAAATTACCCAGGAAAAATATTTGTATACCTTGTTTGACAACTTCTCAAAAGATATTCAGACTTTCACTTAATTACAACTAATTTTTACATACGAAGAAACTAAAATTGCAGTTAAGTGAACCAGGTCAAAGATAGTTTGCCATTTGATTTCGGTAAACTGGTCACTCCCAATAAAAATTAAAACTTTTAGATATTGTCTTAGAAGAATTTAGAATATTCTTTGCGTTTTTGCAGTAAATATTAAAAATTATTGTATGTTACTTTTGAAACATTAACAAAATAATTTTGTAAATATGTTACTTAAATCATATAATACACAAAATAAGATAAATATATTTTTAAATACATATTTGTAATAACCTAAAAATTGTATCTTATTCGAAGAAATATTTTTTCGTTATTATTACAGTGATAATGTAAGTGATTAAATTTAACCTTAGTTTTTTTTTTGCTGCAGAAATAAAGATAATTTTTTAATAAACAACTGCACTGAATAAGATTTTGAAATATTAATTATTGCATTGTTAATTAGTGGCTCATTCATAGCAGAAAAATGATAGTCTGTGAACAGTGAAACTTTAAGAAATTGTTTCTAAAAGAGATAGTTCTGTGAAACATTAGATACACCTGTACCAAAGATATTTAAGGTAAATACATTAATTTACATTGTGAGTTTGTTGCCTAACAAGTATTTCTTTTTTTCTTTTTTGATTGTCTCGTTTGTTTGACCTTTACTCATTTACTCAAGAAAAAATTGGAGTGGTCACGAATTTCTTATACACAATTTAAATAAATAAAATTTTGTACTTTTTTGTAGATTCTACACTTGGATTTTAGAAATTGTGTTTCACAATAATAATCAAAGTTTGCAATGTTAAAATATTAATGAAGTTCGTATTTGTTTTTGTTAATTATTTCGTTTATTTAACTTTTATTCATTTACACAAGAAAAAAATAGAATGGTAGCGAATTTTTTGTAAATCATTGAAATGTTTTTTTTTGTACATTCTTGGTTTTTAACTCTTGGCTTCCCAAAATAGGGTCAAAACTGACCCGATTATCGATTTTTTGTTCATAATTCTCATGATAGAAATATTACAAACACCTCTTGAGAATTCTCCTAAAATATGTTAATATTTTGTTACATTTAATGTACGTTAATAGAAGTTTAAGAAGTGAGTTTTTTAACATTTCTTTTAATTTGGGTCTACGATGACCCGATTTTGGTTTTCGATGTGATGATTTAATAACCATAAAAATAAAGTAATAAAGGAAATAATTTGTTTATATTCATCAAGATGAAAATGGAGAGTAAATTTTGAAATATATTGTTTACTTGATTGCATTATAATTATTTAAGATATTGTTTATTTAAATTAAGAATAATTTTATATTTTGTTTTATATTTTTTCATGTTTTCTTTTAATATAAAAATTATTAAACAAATACAAATTTGTATTATTATTAATAAAGGAAGTTTAATAAATATAATAAAAGTAAAACATGCATGAATATTCTCATATTAATAACAAAATGTTGCATAAAAATTTCGGGTCACATATGACCCTATTTTGGACCCCCATGGTATAAAATTATTGTCAGACAAGGGTTAAAGATTGTGTTCACTATTTCAAAATTGTAATTATAATAACCATAATTTGCAACGTTAAAAGATGAATGAAGTTTGTTTTGTAAACTAAAACAAATGAAAGCATCCCAACATTTTGAAAAATGACATAATTCCAAATGAATTAATTCCAGTTTATGTAAATAAAATATTAGTTTCTTTTTAAATTCGCATACATATTACTGATTTAAAAGTGCTCATATATTTTTTGAAGTAACTTAAACAGGATACGATCTCAATTATAGAATTTAACCAGTTACTTATGCAATATAAAATAAATTAAGCATTAGAAAACATTAAAATCAGTTACTTCTAGTTCTTATTAGCTAAATTAATTTTCTTTATGGATAAACTAGTTTGACCCAATTAAAATTAAGTTTAATAAAGCTATTAGGGAAAACCAGTAATATCTATTTCAGTGCTTGCTATTTTCTATTAATAATGTCTACTTATATTTAAGGTATTATAAATTGATTCTATAGACAAAAAGTACGTATTACGAAATACTACGCCATATGCTATTTTTCTCTTCTGTATAAACTGTATAATTTTAAGTTAGATTTATGAATTTTTTATGATATAATTTTATTCAAACGACATACATTTTAATTGACTAAAATTTAATTGAATGGAAAAGGAATAATGTAGTTGCTTAACATTATCACACCATATGATGTTTATCATTTTACATCAGTTTATAATGTGGCATATTTCAATCTAACAACTGATTTTGGGTCGCGCGTCATAGGCGTCGTTACTAAATTTATTAAAGGGGACAGTGAGAAGCAATAAAGATAGTGCACATCGCATAGGCGTACTATGATATTTTAATAAACAAACAATTAGTTTGTATCCATAAACAAATGATTTTATAATCGAGATAGTGAATTGATATATAGTATTTAACCAATTAGAAGTACTTGGTGACAACCAATTAAATGCAATTTAACATTGTTTTGAAATAACTTCACGTTTCTGCTATTAATTTTATACTTGTTTTTTGTTATAAATTATATTAATTGATCATTCTATGTAGTTTATTGTTTATTCTAGTTGACAAGTATACCAAAACAAAAGTTTCATTGAAATATTGTTTTGATTTTGGCAATGATTGATATTAAATTTCAAGTTCATTACCTGATACATTGCACACTTGAAAATTACTGTGCAACCTTCAGAAAATACTTGTGGTTTTATTTTAATTCTACTGATAATTTCATTTCAAGACTATTTGCGTCCTCACGGAAACTGACTCAGTGTATCATATTGTTGTAGATAAGAAAATGTAGTTTTTGACATAGTAAACACAGGCGCCATGCGTACAATATAGAGGAATTATTTATTTTGTTTAAAACTACAAGCATAATATTGACATGCTATTTCTTTATTAGATTTGCCGCTCGTATAAGCAATATAATAATTAGTATAATATGAAATTTGGCATAAAAGCACACGTTAAATTTGTTCAAAATTAAATACACGTATTTCGTAACACCAAATAATGTATTTTCAAGATTACATCATAGTGTGTATTATAAATAAATAAGAATAAGATGTTCAAAGATCTCATTTATAGAATGCATTTTACATAGATTAATAGGCCTATTCTGTAAAATATTCGCTTAACGAATCGTTATTATGAAAATTGTTATTTCTACTTAACAATAATCGTTATCTTCGTATCCGTATTCTGTAACACATTTAAAAAATAACCTTGGGATCAAGTTAAAAACTTTATTTCCTAAAATCAAATTATAATTTTAAATGAAATATCTAAAATATTTCATATCACTTACATTTTTTTTAGGTTAGATCAGTTCTGGTAGGAGTCAGCTGTCAACGTGTCAGATGTCAGACTCTTTCTTCTTCTTGTTGTGGGCTATGCTAGAGCTACTACTACCATCTGTAGACAAATTGGGAAGCTTGCACTAGGCGCTAGGAATAGAAACTTACTAAATTTGCAAAAAACTATAATATGACGAGTTTTTGAGATCACTATTCAGCATAATAGCAATTTTATTTTGACATGAATAAAAATACTGACTTATTGACAAAATGTTTGTAACGAATGATTTTTTCAGTCGTTAATAAATAACGATATCGTTATCTTTTTTTCGTTATGTAGAATTCAATTAGTGTTTACAGAATACCACTTTAACGATTATCGTTATAATAACGATATAACAATGCATAATGACATAACGAACGTTTACAGAATAAGCCCATTAAACGATATTCGTTATTATTTTAACGATATAACGTTTTAACGATTAGTTATGTCATAATGACATTTACACAAATTATCGTATTTTGCCTTTAAATGTTAGTTTGTGCATTATCATTTAATACACAGAAATATACGTCCATTCGGTCTTGAATAATATGGTACTATATCCGTGTTCCTTCGGATTGTGATTGTGATTTTGTGAATCCTGATTAGTTTAATCGTGATCCTTTTCAATCATGATTTAGAAATTATATCAAGAAAACAACTTGAGTAATATAAACACCATCTGGCGTTAAATATCATATGGAGAACAATGCAAACTAATTTATTTTATTTTATAAATAATCTATTGTCGAGTGTTATAGTCAGCACATTAAACATGGATCATATAGAAGTAAAAAAAATGTTCTTGGTAAGGAATGTGAAGTATGTTTACTTAAAACAAATATTTTGTCATATTTTAATTGTTTTCAAAAGTATGTTGATAAATTTCTACGCTCGAAAACCTATTGTCGTTAGCCATTTTTAAATTTGCTCTGAAATGAATCTTTGCGATTACTCAAAAAGGATTATTCAGAAGGGAAAGGGGAAGGTTGTTTAGTGATCACATAATGAGAAAGTGGGGATAACGAATAAGAAACGAAAAAACATACTTCTTCTTAATCATGATCACTTTGTTGATTTAGGTTGTGTATCACAGCCCGAATGAACACGGCTTTAGTTACGATAGCACTGAAAAAAAATTGCTGTAAATAATGCAAGAAAAAGTTAAAAGTAAGAAAATGTTTTTTCGTCTGCTGTCTGCAATAAAAATTAAATATTATTATTAACATCCGTAGTGGGGTACTATACCACAGTTAAATTTTAACTATCTAATTATAAGAATGTGAAAATTTAAGTTAATGAGTACTAGCTATTTTTTTTGTTTAAATATTAATTAGTTCGCAAACTACAATTGATTAAAGTTGATTTGTAATTAGGATGACGTATCATGTCTTTGCAATTTGATTGGTTCCCTGATTTTTAAAGCGAGACTCGCGTGCTTGTTTCGCCCGCCTACCGTGAAACATCAATGGAAAAACATGCCATCCGCCGCTATACTTTGTATATTGTCAAACATTGGTCACACTGTTTCAATGTTCTATAATTTATTAAGACAAAAATGCATTTCATTTATGTTATTTATGCTTAATAATAATTTCTTCATGAATATAACATATAAAAATATTCCAGCTATGCGAATATGAAATATTTGCACTACTTAAAAATTTGTCGATCACTGGTGAAGACCTGTTACGTCACGCACCAATTTCTTAACTAAAAATTCATATCTCGCTCATTACGGGAATTTTTTAATTCGTGTTTACATTAAAAAAATTAGTTCATCCTGTTCATCCAGAAAAAAAAATTAAAAAATTGGGATAGGACCCCATTGCGTTTAAATTTGTCTTTTATTTACATTTCCCAAATAACCCATATGAAAGTGAATTGATTGGCTATTTCGTCTATTTTCTGTTCCATCGCCCGGTATCCGACTGGAAATATTTCCCGGGTACTCGTCGTAACCCTTTTTTAAAGAATCAGATAATTAACCCGGTATCAGGTATCCGACAGGAAATATTATCGGGTAATTCGCTATTCAACTTTTTTTGAACAGTGAACCTAGTGCAATATTCATATACAGTCGACTCTCTCTAATTCAAACTCTCTCTAATTTGAATTTTTCTCTAAATCGAATTGTTTTTTTGACACGTACAACTGTATAAACTTGTATATGTAAAAATTATTCTTTAAATCGTATTTTTTAATTCGAACTTTCCTTTAATCGAATTAAATTTTGGGCATTTGTCATCATTTTCAATGAAAGTCGACTCTCTATAAATCGAAATTAGATACAATTTTCAAAAACTTCCAAAAACTAGAAGCGTACTTTGAAAAACAAGCTTACAACAAAATATTAAAACAAACAAAAATTTCAAATTTCTTCAAGCCTCTGTAATTGTATGTATTACATTTTTATTTTTCCGTTATATGTACATATTAACTGAATAAACTTTTTTTTTCTATTTCATATATATATTCTATGTAATTTATACAAATGTTCATTTCATTTTCTTTTAGTCTCTCTAATTCGAACAAATTCAAATGCCTCTTACGAATTCGATTTAGAGAGAGTCGACTGTATAATAATGTGTACATAGTCATTACAGACTAAATTTTTCAAGTAAATAAAAAATATCAACATACTGAAAATTTCTGACATTTTAATAATCTGCCTGCACACTAAAAACAGTACATGTCTGGGAAAATCCAAACTTTTGATCATCCTAGTCTATAATCTCTATTTAACGCTATAATAAATACATAATATTAAATCTAAGTATAGAATTACTAAAAGATATATGTATATTGATTTGTTTATTTTGTATGATGTAGTTAGTTTCTGAAATGAATTTTTAGAATGAAGCATATTGTTTAATATTCATGGTATAATTGATTCAAGATTAAATTAGGTGCAGGTGCAAGCGACATAATGTTAGGTGTATATTAAAATCTCATTAATATGTTTTGCCTATAAATTAATCGAAAAGGTGATTAAAATGTTTGTCAGAATCATGTAGAATAAAATATCTTAACAAAAATATTTATTTAATATTCATTTTTTTAATATACAAGATATGAATGTTTTTTAATATCTAAAACAAAATAATGATTATTTAATAATAATAATAGTAAAGTCTAATGATATATCAATATAAAAATTACTGTTTCGAAGCTAGAACAAGTTTCTGTGTTTTATATGTGAGATAAATAACAAATAAAAAATAGACAATGCAGTGAACTTAATATTTATTTTGATGCCAGTATCTTGGCGTTATTTGCTTTATATGTACTATCATACAAGAATTTTTATACGCATTATGTTTAAAGTCCTATTTCATAAATGGTACGTAAACGTAGGGATTTTTTTAAATTACTATCTCACGTGTGATAAATAATTTAAAAATTTCTTTCCGATAACGTATGTTTTCCTTTCCGAAACGAATTTTTATCGATCGCCTACACCAACTGTTATCTGTCTTCAAAATGGGTCATTTAATCTATGAGAACAGTCAGTCTATCAGAATTACTATTACTATCCATTGATAAATATGACAAATTCTAAATTATTATACTTGGCAGTTTTTGGAAATGTAGTTCAATTATGTACTTGTATTAACGGACATATACTGAACTAAATGAGATTTTGTATTTTGATGAAACAGTAGGCGTATAATCTAGTGATAATGCGAACTTAATTTTAAGAATTACACGACAATTTTGGACGAATCTATTTTAAGAAGGCTGAGTCTAGGGACACGTTAATGTGTAACTAATATAAAATGGTACACGCTAAAACGTTATCATCGCTTATAACGTAGACATTTAACGTGCACCTTTATAATTGCGTACAAAATTTAGACCGTACACGTTAATTTGCTATTGCGTTAAATTTGTTACCTAAAACGTACAACTAGACTCTTTCATCTTTGGCGCCCGCAGAGGGGGACAACAAGGAACTCAGCCCCATTTTTGATTTCAGGTGAAAAAAAAAATATTACAATTTTATATACATTTATAATAATACTTGATTTTCAAAAATAAAATGAACGCCTTTGCCACAACCGGCGTGCTTTTAATTGGGATGAAGGAGGGGATGGAATTTAATGTTGGATAAAAATAGTTCTGTTGGACCCTGTAACCCTAATAAATATTTATAATGTGCACATCATTCCACTATGCACTTCTATTGTAACATATTACTGTCAAAAAAGTACCGAAAATTGGTCAATAAAACACAAAATATGCATTATTCATCCAAATTTATTTTATCGCCTTCTAAGTAGGCCCCTTCCGAAATAATACACTTATGCCAACGAATAATCCAATCATCAAAATATTTTTTCAACGCATTTTCACGAATCGACCAGTACTCGCCGCGAATTCTCTTTTATGTCTTCTATCGATTGACAACGGGTGCCTCGAAGTGGTAATTTGAGTTTTGGTAAGAGGAAAAGTCGGCCGGAGCCATATCAGGGAAATACGGTGGTTGTTCGATAAGATTTGTTGAGTTTTTGGTCATAAATTCGTTCACAATGTTAGCCGTGTGAGATGGTGCGTTATCGTGGTGCAAAATCCGAGTTTTCTTTCCACAAATCTGGTTTTTTTTTTCGACTAATTTACTCTTTCAAACGCCGCATAACGCTCAGATAATATTCTTTAGTTACTGTCTCACCTTCTGGCAAGAATTCCAAGTGCACAACACCGCGATAATCGAAAAAACTTTCAACATCACCTTCACATCTCGACTGCTTTTGAATGCTCTGTACCACTCATACGCACGTGTTTTTGATAAAGTCGATTCACCGTAAGCCTTATGTAATATTTCCAGCGCTTCGGCACACGAAATTCTATTTGCAATGCAAAATTTAAGACAGATTCTTTGTTTGATATTTTTATCCATTTTAAACATCGCTAAACACCCGAGATGAACTGACAAATGGAGCACTGTAAACAAACTAAATGACAGATGGCGCTCAAACTCCGCGTGAGCATAGAGGACAGTTGTGCCAACGCAGCGACAAAAAGAATTTAGACACTCCTTTAAGCGGGCTTTTTTAATATACAATTCTCGGTATTTTCTTGACAGAATGTATACATAACACTATTACACTATACGCGCACGTTGACACCTAAATTGTAAATGTTTGGTGATCAAAGTTGGAATATCTGCTATACCGAACCGAGGGCTAAACATTAATTGTGAACAGTCAGTTGACTGCCGGTTGCCATTTAAACCGTAGTCGGCGCGCCGGCTCCCGTTGATCATTTTTTGGTTGTTATATACAACAGTCAAATTTAGTGAAATGCGTTGGTAACACCCCTTCCAACAGTAAATTATTTTTCAGCCCCATCTTACGAAAATTCCTGCTGGCGCTCTCGACCGTATTTAAGCATGCCCATAAAACTTCCTAGACATAGCCTTGTTGTCAGACAAAATGATACATTGGAAATGTAACAAAAATTTCAACCCAAGGGTCAGATTGTTAATAGTATTTAAATTATAGCTCTTAAAAATGTTATACACTATACTGGAACATTGAGGAATTGAAAACTAGTGGACGCTATTCTTATTGCAGTACTAGAAAAAAAACTAATCTATTTTTTGTGATTACGGATAATGAATTGATAATAAAAAAATTAATAATTCTTGCAATTTATTTGAAACGGGCTCCTGGCAGTAACAATTACCGTTGATGGTGGTATTAATGTGGGAAAAATAAATAATTTTTGACATTTTGTATTTTTTGCTCATCCAAGACAGCAACAGCAACGACAGCAAGAGTGAAACTGAATGAGTGGAGACCATGCATTTCTGCAGGCTGCAGGTGTGCATGTATAGCGGTACACTTAGGTCGCGTCTGTCGTGTCTCGCTTGTTCACTTCAGAAACAGAAAGTCATTCTGCAAATATTAACCGTGGAATTTACACGCACTGCATACAGATATGATAAACGAGCCCGTATCTATCATAACACAATAAATAATATTCATCAGTTTGTGCGAACTGTGAGCATGAGCAGCAGTCGACGATGAAGGTATAATAACCTTAAGGAAATAGGGGACTATTCATTTCTATGTTCTATTTTACCCTTCTTTCAGCTTGCTAGTATATTAAAAAAAAACTGCCAAACTTGTAAATTTTCACTGAATAACTCGTCGTTAGTAAATATTAGTATCTGTATGGTGACTGTAAACGACCTGCTTCGAGCAATTATTGGTAGTGATTCCAAGTACTTTGCAAGTAATGTTAGCAAACTAATTCCTCCGCAGGGAACGTGATGGGTCCAGATGATGACGGCAGCTCTGTAATAGCTCCCGCCAACCAAGTGTGTGACGGATCTTGCAACGGAAACGTGTGGATGTCAGCAACAGAGATGGCCGGTCACACTCACACCACGACCAACTCCAAGTCGAAGCCACGGAACAACAACAACGAGTCGACAAACGGCGAGGTGGCCCGCGAGGCGGAAGAAATCTTAGTATTAAACGTTGGAGACGTCGAACAACCAGGTAGCCTCAAGTCTCATGGCAGTGATGCAGACCTCACGGACGAAGGCGACACCGAGTGCGGACTCGGGCCTTGCGCACCGCGATGGATGCAGGTCTTCGCCTCCAAACAGGCCTTCCTCGTCGTCTTCTGCATTACCTGGGTGCTGCAGGGGATGTACTACACCTACTTCGTCAGTGTCATCACCACTATTGAAAAACTTTTTCAAATACAGTCGAAAACCACGGGTATCATAATGAGTGCTACTGAAATTGGCCAAATCGGCTCCTCGTTATTGTTGACGTACTACGGAGGTCAGGGCCACCGACCCAAGTGGATCGCTTGGGGAATGGTTCTGTTCGCGGTCTCCTCGTTCACCTGCTCGCTGCCGCATTTCATTTATGGCGAGCAGTTGATCCACGCGAATGATTTACTATTTAGCGGGGTCGCTTCAACTGTTGGAAGCCCCTACGGCAGCGGAAACGCGAGTGAGGTAATGCCGCCGAATTTGTGCCGCGCGCCCCTCAACGACCCTCATTGGTTAAATGAGACAACCCGTTCCTATCATTCCAAGTACTGCGAAGAAGACTACCTCAAAGAGCATAGAATACAATCCAAAGTCACTACTATTGTTTTAGCCATATTTTTCATCAGTTTACTAGGGGTTGGTATGGGACAGACTGCAGTGTATACTCTTGGGATACCATATATAGATGACAACGTAGCTAGTAGAGAATCGCCTCTTTATTTTGGTGAATTTACTTAAAATTACATCAGTTCTAATTTGTATAGCTCTTTGTTTATTTTAGCAATAACTATTGGCGTGAGAATATTAGGGCCCGCGTTGGGATTCATACTCGGATCGTTGTGTACCCGGCTGTATGCTGACTTAACAATTGATCCTCAAATAAGTCCGACAGATCCGCGATGGGTTGGCGCGTGGTGGTTAGGTATGCAATGCATTTCTATCTGTTTGCTGTCAACATATCTAACAAACGATGTTTAAAGGTCTGGTGCTGGTGTCGTCAATGTTGTTTCTTGCCTCTATTGTTATGTTTGCCTTTCCGAAAAGACTTAACAGCGGACGACCACCTCCTCGCTTACATCGCACAGATGCGAAGAATCCTAGCCTTCGAGGTAGATTTGTATATTTGGTAATTTATTGCAGATTGTTGGACGTTTTTGTTGTGTGTAGATTTTCCAAAGGCTGTGAAGCGCTTACTCAAAAACGACATCCTCATGTTTCGAACGGCCAGCAGCGTGTTGCACATACTTCCTATTGCTGGACTGTATACGTTCTTGCCCAAATATTTGGAGTCGCAATTTCGGCTTGCTGCACATTCAGCCGCCATGATCTCAGGTATTTTTGTAAGTTTTTTATTCCTTTTCAGTGAAGATATATGTTTTTGTAGGAGACGAAACGTGTGTAGAATAATTTACAACAATATAAAAGGACAAGTTTTACGTAATATCCATAAATAAACGGATTTTAGTATGAATTTGTAATTTTAAATTTTGTCACTCATCGGTAGTCATTGTCCTTGTATTAGATTCTAATGTCTCATTTACATGATGACATACAACGGTTTGAAAATTATACCCGTATATACCTACACTACAGGATAACTGCGACTTCGGCTACTGAATGTTGAATGCTGAATGTGAATGATAAATACTTTGCAACGTGTTGGTTTTGTTAACAGGCGTTGGCGGCATTCTAGTGATGGGTCTGGGCATCATCATCAGCGGAGTGTTTATCTTGCGCGTGAAGCCAAACGCGCGCTTCGTCGCAGCGTGGATCGCTTTTACTGCTGTCGTCTATGCATTAGGTGTGTTGCATCTCCACATCTGTTCTTCTAAAAATAATCTACACTTGGAAAATTCCTGGAAATTTTCAAAATGAGATACTTTTTATTTATATTTCCGGAATTTTTTAATAAACTCAACTTATCATACAAAGCAATTTTTAAAAAAGCTTCTTGTTTGGTAATTTTCCAAACCGAAAATAATGAGTGCTTGTTTCTAGGAATGGGCATACTGATGTTCATTGGCTGCCCCATGGATGACTTTGCCGGCTTGCAACATGGAGAAGGGTTAGTATAATTTGTTATTTACAGTGAAATTGCAAGTGAGTAGGCAGCCGCTGTGATCTAGCCGCCAGTGTTATTTTCGTATGAACTGTCACCGTTTGATTTTTAGATTGCCAAGTTTCCAACCAGTATGCAATACAACATGCGAATGCGACCGTGATAAATTCAGCCCGATTTGCGGCCAAGACGGCCGGACATACTTCTCTGCTTGCCATGCGGGTTGTCGAAATCTCACCGTAATTGATGGAAAGATAATAGAATTTTCTGATTGTCTTTGTGTTACTGTTGATGACAATATACATGTTATGGACACTCCATCTGTTGAACCTAGTTTCTCTAATCTCTATGGCATGGCTAAAATTGGCTACTGCGAATTAGAGTGCTCTAACTTTGTCTGGTATATTCTTTTGTTTTCGATATTTGTTTTTATACACTCGACGTCAGAAGTGGGAAGCATGCTACTGATACTTCGATGCGTTGATCCGAGGGATAAGGCTATGGCTTTAGGGTTAATACAGTTTGCAATAGGATTGTTTGGAAATGTTCCGTGTCCTATAGTTTATGGTGCTGTAGTCGATTCAGCTTGTCTGGTTTGGGAGATGGCCTGTGGAGAACAAGGCGCTTGCTGGCTGTACGACTCGAACGTGTTTAGGATGTTTTACCATGGTACGTTATCTGACATCAAATATTTGATTAATTGTACTTAGATTAGATGTGACAGTTCCATCGGGATTCATTTACATTTCAACTGAAAACAAATTTAAATATTTTCAATAGGCTATTCCAGCTCAATGGAATTAAAAGAAATTAGTTTAAAAAAGTGAAAGTATATGTTTAATAATAATGAAAATTAAATATAGTAAATTAAAAAACAAGTATCATAAGGCAATACGTTAACGTGTTTTTTATATTATTTTTTCTATTGAGCTAATTTTACAATGAATTTTTTTAAAAATGCGACTTGGTGTTTTTTATGTCAGTTATGTTGACAGCGCTTGCCGCGAAACAATTGAAAATCACATTTTGACAGTTTGTATATTGTGTTGTGAATTTTGTCTGATCAGTATACATTAATACATGTTTACAGTGCTTTTATAGCCCCATAAGAACAATGAAATACAAAAAAAGAAATTAAATGATATAATTAAAATACTTCGGAAAAAAGGGGTTTTTGTTATAGCGTGACGTCACGAATATGAATATATGTTGATTGGCAACTGAAACGAATAGAGGAGATTCGTACTACACAGATTTCGGTAATGATAACCGTGCGGACGTTTACCAGGCGTCACCTCACGGGCACTCATTACTGGCACAGTTTTCTTGTGAATATAAATTTCTTGTATTAAACTTGATTAATAATGTGGGTATTTAGTATTAATTATTATTATTGTAAAATTTGATCTCAAACAATTGATATTTGTAACATTTATATATACATAAAGTAATTATTGATCTGTGATTTTGTTGCCAATCTATTTGTATAAGATTTGTAAAGATCTGGAAACAAATAAACTTTATTATTATTATTATTATTAAACTTGATCATTTAAATACACTTGCAATTTTTATATAAATATAATTTATGAATCGCATATATGTACTTCAAGATATTTAGGTCTACAAAGAAAACTGTTTGAGGTGAAAACACATATTCGTGATGTCACATATATTTTTTAAAACTTTGGGGAACCATAACTTGCTTATTAATTGGGATATTTCACTACGTAGAGATGGCGTTGTGCACCAGCGGCAAACCATCGACAAGGAAGTACTTTTGTTTAACTTCCGTAAGCGTATCATTGCTGTCAATAGTTTTTCTTGTATTTTGACTTTTCTTTCAATGTTTATTTTTATTTTAAGTAGAGTATATTTTTTTGTTTCCTGTTTTATTTAGTTGTAGCAGTAGATTAATTATTATGTTTCATTTTAAATACTTTGAATTATTTATTTTCTACAATATAAACTGTACAGGCCTATGTAAAAACATACGAATAAAATAAAATAGCTCCTTTTACTTCCAAATTTCGTTACCAGGTTCGCATTCTTATTGAAATATCCTAAAAGGTTTTTTCATCGGGTTTTCACCTATATGAAATTATAAAAAAAAATAGTGATGGAATAGCCTATTTACTTTTGACGTCTGCTGTCTTTTTCAGATTGGTTTTGTAAATAAAATTTCTCATTTGTTTGCAGGAACAACTGGGGCAATTTTAATGTGCGCCTTTTTCGTGGACGTGTTAGTATGGTACAAAGCTGGAAGTATAAATTTCGTTGACGAACAACAACCCCAGGAAGAAGAATTAAATCCTATAGCTGGTAATGAAAGTGAGTATAATGCCTGTACGTTGGTTAGGTTCAATAATAAATATTTAAGAATATGGATGATGTATATATTCTTTCTATTCTGTAGCAAATCGGATTGAGAAATGAAGGACCAGTAGCCCGTAAGGCCGGGATGAGGTGCTGCAGTATACGATAAATACCGAATTTTCGTATGCATGATTACTCAAGGACTTTTCATTGTTTTTAACTATTATTTTAAGATTGTTGGTTATTACGAGCATCAGTTTTAAATACCAGTGTATCTCGGTAATCAACGAAGAATTTATAAATATTTCTATTATGTTGTTATTTTTATACAGTTTTCATTGTAAATAGATAGATTTGTATAGCAAAATGGACATGTGAATATATAGTGGGATGTTCTTAATGAAACCATGCTGGACGATATATGTTGCTTGCCAATTCTCCTCCTGATGACGTCATTACTTGGACAGCAACAATACGGAAGACAGTTTTGATATTAAGAGTTTGAATGTACCTCTCACATAGTGATGTCGCGAGACGAGAAAAAATTCATTTTCGAGATAAAATTTCAAATTTACAATTAGTGGTATGTGCGGTTAAATTCATGTTAATGTGACAATAATGAAACAAGAGTACCACTGATTAAAATAATTTTACTAAGACTGATATTTAACTGGTAAGTAAAAACTACTTGCTGATTAATATTTGTTTAGGTAAAATTTTATTATCATGGCAAATTTATTGGATAAATACTTTACAAATAAATATTTTCTTTTTATTAATCATGACAGAATATTACCCATTGCTGGGTGTGCCAATTTGCTTTGTACGGAGATAACATTAATTTATTTGTCTCGAGCAAATTTCGACTTTGTTTTCGTCTTGTGTCGAAATAACGAAACGAGAATATTGTTAATCTTGTCTCGATGAGATGACGAAAACGCGAGATCCCCAGCGGTTCAGTTCTCTGTCTCAACTGTTAGTTACCATTACCAATGCGTTTGCAGCGTATATCATCCAGCAACGGTATGCATGCTTTGTACGTACGAATGCGACGTTTAGTAGTATAATTAAGTAAGAAATAGTTCATCACTGTGATAATACATCGTATAGTTGAATACTCTTTCGTAATGATAAATACATGGTTTTCTATATCGGTTCCTCGAATTGCGATTGCATTTGAATCATGTCCATTTTGCCGGTTTTATTTCTGTGCTTGTTTTTTATTAAATTTTATTTGAATTTTTATAATTAATTGTAATTGGAGACTAGTATAAATTACTCCAAACTAAGGTAGAAAATTATGAAATGTCTTGTAATTGTTAATCTAAAATTGCATGAATTTGAATAATAATTTGGAACATATCTTTTGTTAAGTTACCATATAAGTAATCTTCGAATGAGCAACATTAACGTACCACCAATACATCACAGTTATATTTGTGTATTTTGATTTGTAAATGTGTATGTGTGTTTGTTAAATGAATGTGTATATAAATGTAATTTTAGACCAATAAATAATCATTTAAATAGTTGTAATGTAGATTTAGGTTAAATGTTGCTCATTCCTGGTATAACCTAATACATATATTATGTACATTATAAATGGTTTATTGTTTATTAATCAATTGTTTTATCGAATGTTAATAATAAATTGTAGCTAAGTGAACAACCCGTAAAATAATTTGAATGGTAAAAACTTAACAAAAGGCGAATGGGATATTTCTTCGTAGTATAGCACAAAAGTATCGTATAAATTAGAATAAAACTATAATGTATTTTCCTATTTTTTATTGCCAATTTTGATTAGAATCTTAATTAGGATAGCGAAATATCCTGTTCGTAATAAGATTGGTGTAATAAAATTTTAGACATGAATAATGTGTATAAGTAAAATAGTTTTACGTACTCTGAATAGATTAATCATTTTATTTTTAAAATGATTTAGTGATGATATGGAGAATAGAAATGTCATATTTTATGTTTCAAATAGGCAATATGTTGTTAATTGGGCGCGTTATTTTCTCAAACCTATCTGAAATAAATCTTGTGCCATATGTAAAATGGAAATTACATTAATTGTATGATTGTATTATCATATGAATTGAGGGTAATATCTGTTAGCTAGTTGAACGACATTGACATTGATAATATGTATATACATGTTTTGCAATTACCATTTATACTAAAGGTATATATTTTATATTTCATTGTGAAATCAATATCAGGGACGTAGTATATTTTCTCAAAATTATACAATTAAATTTGTTAGTTAATCATTTTTCAAGGACTCCAACATACTGGCAAAGTCACTTTCTAAGTGCGTATTTTCACAATAATCCTGCAAAAATAGGGTATTGCTTCTTTCAAATTTGCTATATAAAACATAAAATATCTAAAAAGTAGGCGTTTATTATTTAGACAAATTAATTACATATACAGGATGTTACAGGGAAATCGACCAACGTCATTATAATTGACAATTTACAAAAAAATAATATAGAACAAAATTGTAGAAGACAAAAATATTGAGAAAAATTCAATTGAAATTTAAATAAGTTTTATTTTTATAGTTATTTTTCAATAGGCTACGAGCTTAAAATAAAACGAAACAAATATTTGTTGATAACTTAATAAATTTGTGTTGTAACTTGAGAACCACTGACTTAAAAAAATATTTTCTTCTGTAATGGAATGCCCCATTTTGTCTCTTACAAATTTATTTTATAGTATTTTTTTGTAATTATAATAAAAAAAGAAAATAATGGTGGTGGACGGTTTTCCTGCTACACCTGTAAACAAATTTAGATATTTATGTTATAAATAAAATTATTTTTCATTTTTAGAAAAGGTGGCAGCTACGTAAATATATTATATATATTTATATACTTATAAAGAACAAAAGAAAGAAAATCTAAAAGCAATAAAAAACATCAGTACAAAATCGATTCCATAGTTTTTAAACACTGCCCTCGCAATCCATAGTATGCTACTTAAAAGTACTGCCACTAACTCATTAATTTTAGATATACTTTAAATAATAAACAAATTATTACTTCTTAGATGGTTAGATTAACATACATACCTCTTTTATGAATTTAATTTTTTTAAATAATTTTATATATTATTAACTTATGGTTAGACCAAAAAAATAGTCGTTCTAAAATTCAGACTGGCTCAACCGAGGTTAGTTAGATAGTACGGAGATCTATATTTTAAAAATATGTTTGTACAGAAATATTTTCACATGACTGATTACTGTAAACTGTACTGCATAATTGTTCATGTTATGCATATAAAGTGTAGTGTAATAAAATGGATTATTGTACGTACCTATATCACAGATTGCTTAGTTATCAAAAATACATTTTTAAATTGATTGCGAATGTAAAAATGTATTTTTGATTATTTAATTTTTGTATAATAATGTAAATGTACACGTTTGAGAGACAAGTTTGCAATGGATCTGATGGAATTACTCAAGCATCACAATTTTACGATAATACCTCTGAAAATGTAGTAATTGTAGTTAAAATACATTTATACATCTTGTGTTATATTTTTCTTTATGTTTTCCTGTTACTTTTTAGTACTATTTCAGAAGCTTTTATGAATAAACATAATAACGGAGGTAGGTAAAGACTTTTTAAGAATATCAATACATTTAATAATAGGATTTCTATAAATATTATTAACAAACTTGAAATTTTTAAATTATGTATTTGCAAATTTACAAGAATTGGTAATACGATAATAATGAAAAAACTATGTTAAAGGAAAATTGCTAATAATCAATTTTGAAATTTGAATTTTATGAAGTATTTATATAATCGAGTTAGTTGCTATGGCAACTGGCAACGTAATCTGTAGCAAATGACTATTAGAGAAAAATACAGTTATATTCTATAATACTATTAGTGATCTTGTTTTAAATTAGTAAAATATTTAAATAATTCTCGATTTAATTTCACCCGTCCCCCGCTCTAACCTAACCCAACCCACAGCCTAAAGTGCTTTACGTATACGTGGACGGTGTAGTAGGTACATATGAAATGAATATTTTTATTGGATTTCACGTAGCGTGACTGAAGTGTGTAAACAGCTGTTGTAAATAATTTTTATTAAAAATTAACTTTACAAGTGAAGATAAAAAAAATGGCAGATAGATCTGCAAGAAATACAAAAAAGCCATTTAATCCATTATTAAATGTGTCAGTGACAGGTGCTACTCTAGATGAATTTACTCAAAATGCAATTTTGTGTCCTGCTGCCGAACCTGCATCCGTGCCTGCCCCAGTCCTGCAGACAGTTCCATTAAATAGTAAGTTTATTTAATATTTACTATGTGGCTTAATTAATCTGTAATACAAATATAAATTGACATTTTCTCTGCGCTGGCAGTTTTAGGTTAGGTAGGTAAACCTCAGTATTTTTATTGTTTATTTTTTAAACCTTTTATTACTACATTTATAGCTTTAAAATTATATATATTTATAAAAAAAAGAAATAAAATAAAATTAAAATCTAGACGAAGCAACTTGACCTCGATACCTAGGTAAATCTAAAGAGTCTTTCTGTTTGCAACAAAATTTCCTGATCAATATTACTGCGATAATAACTAAAATCACGAATAAAAGAACCCCTAAAGTAATGGCAACAATCGATCCGGTGCTTAATGTTGCATCTGAAAAACAAGGCTTTATTAAGTAATTCTTAGTTCCTATACTTGTATCATACTGTATGCATCAGCTTTGTATGTTCGTTTATTATTATTTAAATCAATTGCTGTAATATCGAGATATGGTTGACAACAATTATTACTATAATATAGGGTAACAGTTTCTTTTGTACCGGATATGTATCCATTAGGGCTGTATAATCCCGCTGGTTCTGAAATAACTCTTAATAAACCTGAAAAACAAGTTAATTACATTATAGAAAGCTTGTATCTATTTTTTTTTTTATTGATAAAGGGAGAGGATTATTTATATGGAATGATGTACAGGCTGTTCCTTTTAAGTGGTACACTATTGCTATCTTGAGAAGTATAAGAGATACGAAGTATTTTAAATCAACCTATTTTTTTTATTTACTTATTCGATTCAGCATTTTTTAAATGCTATAATGAACCCAAATTCGTTATTTTGTTCATTACAAGCGGAGCGATTTGGTACTTAAAATAAATAATTCTAGATAAAGATTATATAGTCAAATCGTGGATCCAAACAAAACTAACCGACTTTTTTCAAAATATGTAATGGTAAATATATGCGAGTATGTATGTATTACAATAAATTTTTCGCTATTATTTTCGTGCTTATGTACGAGTAGGTACATAGTTTCATATTGTATCTAGTTACTTTTTCTTAATAAAAACTTGACAATGAAATAACATAAATAAGTATTTGTTTAATTACTAATTATTCTGATGAGATGAACACTCGACTATAATGGACTATTTTCCTTGGTCCCCTGAAGTCCATTATATGCGGATTCTACTGTATTTTGTTTTCTTCATAGCACTCTTACTACAATCAGATTTAAATTAAATCAGTATAATTTTCATTTGCATGTTTTTCAAATATTTTATAACATTAGGGTATCATATATGGATATCGTTGAATTCAGAAAAAATACTGATTCGAATACGTAAATAAAAAAATAGTTGCCATTTAAAATAAGAAAGTTGTACCTCGTATTTTGAGAACTACTGGTCTAAACAATTCTTGTTTCGCTAATTAAAGTAGTCTTATAAAATAGAAATTGTTTGCTAATTTAACCGACTTCGTAGCTCCTATACTTCTCGAGATAGCAATAGTGCACCACTTAAAATGAACACCTGTATACATTTTTATATTTTCAGAAAGTAATTTAAATTAGCTTTATAATGATGCCAAACATTAACATTTTCATGAAGTTTTCATAAAAAATTAACCTAGTTATTAATTTTTTAAAATTATGAAATTCGTTCTCAGTTTGCCATATATTACTTGTTGTAGTACCATTTTTGTTGGAGAATATTTCAACGTTTACCTGACGTATCATTTATTTTTGATTATTTTGCTAAACTAAAGAAACTGATTATTAAACTAAAATTGCTTAATGTTTAAAAAATAATAATAAAACAATAAATAAAATACAAATTTTTACAGAAGAGTGCATGTACCAAACATTATTTTACTTGCACGTTTATGCAATAAATTAATAAATTGAGTTAAATATTTAAAAATTGTCTTGAATTATAAATATTTTCCCTATTTTTTTCTTACCGGATTCTGCGTCTTGCGCTGTAACTTCAATAGACCATACACCAGAGCTGCAAGAACTGTACGGTACTTCCATGCAAGTGCTAGTGTACTTGTAATTCAAATAAGGAATCGTAGTGTCAGTCATTTTGGACGAACCAGTGTTTACATATAGCATAGCTGATTTCTGAGCCCTTACTTCGCCGTATGCAGTAAGAGTTATTAAATCAGTATATTGTAAAGTTGATGATGGTGGAACAAAAGTGTAAACTGTTACTTCTATTGATCCTTTTGATGGAATTTTTGCACTAAAATAATAGACAACTTTACACTCTACAGTTTTTGCCGTAAAATGAATTGAGAACAAGGAATTATATAAAACCTCGCATAAACATGTTAAATTCCTGTGTTTACCTCCATCCGCCACCACCCGGAAGAAATTGTTATATTTTTTTAAGTTTCAATTTTATAAAGAGTACAATTTTTTGTATTTCTAATTTAGAGTGTACCTACATTTCATATTATGTACACATTATCGTGTTCCTAGACCCTTCGTTTATATTGTAACGTGCGCCCCTGACTTAAGAGTATACGAGCGCCGCTACTGGTTGAATATTTCCGAGCGATGACGTGCGGAAAAACCCATACGACTATACGTGTTAATGAATCCTTTGCATTTAATGTCATTGTGGCGTCAGAAAGTTCGAGAAGGATATCGCGCTATATAAACCCGTCGCCAAAGCCAGCAAAAGACAGTCTGATATATAGAATCAACGAGCAATGAACAGTGGGTGATATAAATAAACAGTCTACGAGTGGTGAACATAAATAAATGTAGTTACATAAATAAATATAGTGATATAAATATTGTTTAAATAAATAATCTTAGTGTTTAAGCATTTAATAATATTCTTAGTCTTAAATTAGTGTTTATAATTATTTACTCACAATGTTAGGTATTTTTATTATTTTTTAATATTTATCCTAATTATTTATCGTTTAATAAACGTATTATTTTAATTAATAATATTTCTGTGATTTTTACACCACCCAAATAAATAAAACGTTACAATATTTACCTTCTTGGTACCAAATCCCTCAGCATACTTTTCTCATCTTGTACACTGAAGGGCACTACTATGGGCCTGTCAAAATTATTTGTAACTTCAAATATGACTTTTGAATTTGAACCTGCTGTTGCCAATAAATTAGATTGCACACTGGATTCTATGATAATCCTTGGAAGATCCCTAGTTTCTCTATTTGGCTCCACGTACGAAATACGTGAAAAGACTTCACCTGTGAATAATGATTCGTAGAAAATAAGATAATGTTTGCATTTAAGAATCATGTTTCCGTATTGGAAGTATGTAAAACAATCGTGGAGGAATGATAATGTATGAAAAATATATGTGAATATAAAAATATTTGCTTCCTGACAAAATTTTAAAAATCCTTAAGGAGGTTATTATTTTTTTGTTATTTTAACTTCTAAAATAATTGCAAAAACTTATAATTTTAATTAATGAAAGTATATTGAGCCTATAGATACATAATTAATGTGTGTTTAATAAAAATAACTGCAATGATTTCAGTATTTTGAACATATGTGCTCGAAGAAAGTTATGTGTCTTGTAAAATTATATTAAATTTATCGATCAATTTCAGTAATCAAAAATTCTAAAAAGCACAAAAATAGCTTTATTATATTCGAAAAAAAGTCCTTCTTCATATGTTCTGCTACTATCGAACGAGAATGAAAAAAATGTTTAACATTAATTTTTAGGTTAATTTGAATGGTAAGAAGGCATTATAAACCTCTTATAATATATTAGGAGTCTTCAGTTTTATTATACTTGTTTTTTGTTCGTCAAAGGTCAATGTAAAACAAATAAAAAAGTATCTACTAGGAACTTGTGTTCTTGTGTATTAGTACGTTGAAAGCGTCAACTTTATAAGCGTTTTTATAAGAAATTAGATGGTGGATTGTTTTTTAATTTTTAGAATAGTTGAATAAGACATCCTTTTTTAATTTTTAGAATTCAAGTTATTTTAAATTTTGAATTCGATGCTTTGTCTTTTCTTGAGATGTTGGAATTGAAAATTTGGTAAAAGTTTTTTATGTAACCACTAATAACCCAGCAATTGGATATTCAGGGGGTGGTTCAAGTAAATTTATGTATAGTTACCTTGTTCTGTAGAGCCAGTAATCTGTACGTAGAATGATTCTTTTGGCAATGTTATATTGTCTGAAATATTCAAATTGAAATTTCTACTGTTTTCATTCTGGATTTTCATGTTTTTAATAGAATCGTATGAGTGGATATGACGACCCAACTTATCAATAATAGTAACATGATCTATTTTTGATATTTTTCCATTTAAGTTTACATTTATTTCGTTATTACTTGGTGATGTTGAGTAAGTTGATTCTGAAATATAATGTTGACATTTTATTTGGAAAGAAAATTAATAGTACCATAATATTGTAAAGTATACGTTATTTATTATACAATCATTAATATCATTCAATCTCAAAAATTATGCAAAATTATTAAACGTCTGGATAGGGAATCGCCACGATTAGGGGTGATTCTAGTTTTATATAATTTCCTGTTCTCCTATTCCTTTACGGCAAAAACTGTAGAGTGCAAAAATTGTTCAGAATTAAAAGTTGCGTACAAAACTGTTTTCACATTTTTTTTATTGTTTTTGGTTTCCTCGCAATTTTAAAAAGAAATTTCTAAATTTCTGTGAATTAGTAGCAATAGCTATGATGGAGTAAATATTTAAACAATATTATTTTATTCATATATTGTCATTTTTTGTAAAAAGTAATTTTATCCACAAGTTAGAATCATGTTCATAAATAATGTATGAAAATCAGAGAAAAGAAAACAAATAATAAATATAATAATAACTGTTTTGTATTCAGATTTTTAATTCTGAACAGGAGAGCAGGAAATTGATAAAACTAACAAAGGGTTGCCAGATTTTTATTTTGTCAGAGCGGAACATATTTTAAGAAGAAAAAAAAAGATTTTGCGAACAGGAAATTCAATGTTAAAATTTTGATTTGTTTGTTTGTTGTTCAATTGTTTCTTATGTACGAGTTAGAAGCAAAAGAAAATACACGATTTAAGACATCAGAGTGCCATGAAAAATAAAACAATAATTTAAGTTTGTTGTTTCTGACATCCGACAGATTTGACATTCCTTTGATTTTATTATTACTAGAAAAATAGGAAGACTTAATTTAGAAGAAAAAAAATAATCACAAATTCTTAATAATAAAATCAAAAGAAATGTCAGAAACAACAAACATAAATTATTGTTTCATTTTTATGGCACTCTGATAATTGCCTTAAATCGTGTATTTTCTTTTGCTTCTATTTCGTACATAAGAAACAATGAAAAATAAACTTGGTACACAATCGGTGCAGTTCTTCATTCTTAGCATTTTTCATTATTACACTTTTTTTTCAAAAATTAATAGGTAAAGATATATCGCCAAATCAAAATTTTAACATTGAATTTCTTATGTTCAGAAAAAAAAGTAGATAAAGAATACAACGTTAATTCTTAGACAAAAATGTATCAAATAAAGTTTGTAGATAATAAAATTCTACACCTAAATCATTATTTTGCACGTTTTGTAAAGCTGTAAAACCGAATATGAAATTTGAAGTGATAGCCATGGAAATGATATAAAATTACAAATAAATGCATAATGGAGATGAAAACAATTTCTCGGACTTGCAGTCAATAATAAAATTTATTCACGCCGACGTTTCGACTATACCATAGTCTTCTTCAGGGCTACAATTGTTGAGTTGAAAAAAATAAACATGTGGATAACGGCAAATACATTAAAAGACGGACATTTAAAGTTATAAATAAATAATTAGTTAAAACTACAGATCACAAAGTGAAAATCGTCATTTATTAAAAAAAACAAATGACAACAATGTAACATTTACAGAAATCTATAAATGCGATCTCACAAAATCGGGACATATAAAATCTTCGTCGGGACGCGGGACAATTTATTTGAAATCGGGACGTCTGGCAACCTTAAACTAACATCACAGTTAAATTTCTATGTTCATCCCTAATCGTCGCCACCCTGAGTTATCTCTGTTCACATGTGTTGCCCGGTTAATGAGCCGTAAAATACTAAACAACTAGGCATTTAATTACTTGTTTGCGATAATTTGATTACTTGTTTGTTTTAAACATAGCGGTATGTAGTGTTGGTTGCGTAGGAGCATCGCACTTAAAACTGTCCCATGCTCCACATAGCAGAGTAGCGGTATTGTCGCCTATCACTTTTTTTTAGTGTAACAGTTTTGTTTTTCTTTTGATTGTGATAATTAACATATTTTAACTTTAAATATGCAGGGTGTGTCAAGAAAATGATCAGCTTCATTATTGGGAATAGAAGACAATCAATCAATTATTTTATGTCCTCATATAACAAAAATATTGGGAAAAATTCAATTGAAATTGAAATAAATTTTATTTTTTTGGTTATTTTTCACTAGGCTACGTGTGAAAAACAAAAACTGCTATCTGTATATTCATTATTTAATGTCTTTTACACTATTTATAGTTATTAAGGTAGTTATATCGTGAAACAATTTTACCCAGAATTAATTGAAATTTTAAGTACATCTTAACTGAGGTATAATCTACCTGCTCTCCAAGTTTTAAAACAATTGACCACGCAGTACCTGAGATATTTGCAATTAAATGTTGTCTTTTAACACGTGAAGAATAGGAAATGGCAAAATAAACATTTTTAAATTATACCTTTATATCCCATACCGACATTTAATCGAAAAACTAATATGTTATAGAAAACTAATTAACGGATTTTATGTAAAAATTTGAAAATTATTTACCACCCAGATTTAATTTTATTGCCTCCAAAAAATTAATTAAAATTAATTAGTTTTGTAGTTCCCATTTGTAGTTTAGAATTAGTAATATCTCAAAATATCTTATTACTTTTATACCTGAATGTACCAATAAATGTCTAGGTGCGACGTTGCCATAGTTATTCTTCAACATTCATACTTTAATGTGAGTATATTGAAATACGACACTTGTGAACGTGTTAGTGCGAGTGGTACAGTTAAAAAAAAATATCTATGGAAAAATAAAGAAAATTCATCTGTTACAGTGTTTGATATTAGCAATCTGTGTATATAATATAATGTTAAAAAATATTAGTTATTGCAAATATAAACTGCATTAGCTTAATTTTGTTTTTAACATAGAACAAGTTTTTGAATAGGTACACTCGAGTGACAACTACCTTAACAAATATTTACGTTTTGTTTTAATTGAAGCTAAATTGTTTTTCATGCATAGCCTACTGAAAAATAACTATAAAAATAAAATTTATTTAAATTTCAATTGAATTCAAAAACAAAAACTGCTATCTGTATATTCATTGTTTAATGGCTTTAACACTATTTATAGTTATTAACAAATATTTATTTTTTTGTTTTAATTTAAGCGAAATTGTTTTTCATGCATAGCCTACTGAAAAATAACTATAAAAATAAAATTTATTTAAATTTCAATTGAATTTTTCTCAGTATTTTTGGTAAGTATATAAAATGATTACATGGTTGAATTCAGGAAAAAAAATACTCTATGAATGAGCTTAAAATATATACCATTCCATTTAAGAAAATGTAACTTTATGTTACAGTTTGGGAACTACTGCTTTAGAGATTTTTTTTTCAATAAGTGAATGTCTCCCTCGACTTACTACAACTTTTATTTGAATGATTTTTTTATATTTCCAATAATAAAGAAAATAATCGACCTGATTTTTTGTACCACCTGTAAATTATACACATATATTAAATGCATTTACATATGGACAAAACAGAACGCATCTTTTTGACAGCAGTAGTTGAAATGTAAGTGCATTTGACTTGATTCGACCCTGGCATCTTCGATTTATGTTTTAACGCATTTATCGTAAAATAAAATAAAAAATTCTGTATTATCCGTAGCATTATTGTTATTTATGTTTGCCATATATGTTGTAAGATGTATACAATTTTTTTTGGAAAATATTGCTCCACAAACAAAATTATTTTTGAGCTTATTCTATGGATAAATTTTCATAATATTATGAATCAAAATGTAAACAATCGGTCATAAATTGACGTTTATCCAACGCATATGCAATTTTCAATTTTTTTTTCTTAAAGCGTCGTTGCGTAATGTGAGACGCATGACGCATAGAAAACAATCTTTGACGAAGTGATCAAAGTCTGTATGCCTATCTAGTATGCTCACATGTTGACAAGCTGCATAAATACTCTTTAGTTGAATGTTAATTATCCTCTGTACTGTGTTCCAAGTGCTTCCTGCATTTAGAATGTGAGTTACATATAAATTTGTTATTCGTTGTGTATTGTATGAATGTTGTGACGGTTAAATTTTACCGGCCGGTATTTTGTGTTAAAGGATACTATAAGTACATACATTAGTTTGCTGAATTATTAATATTTGTATGAATATATTATATTTACTGTGTATACTGCATGTCAGATGCGTGATATAAATATTAATAATGACCAGTGACTAATATTTTAATATATATTTTTTTATAATTATTGTAGACTTTTAAATTATTTCAGTGGCCGGTTAGGGGTGAACATACGGATTTAAGACGAACATGGAATATTAGTTTTATTCAATTTCCTGCTCTTCTGTCCATTTTACAGCAAAACCTGTACAGTGAAAAATTGCAAACAAAGTTTTTTGTTTCTTCAAAATTAAAAAAAATAATTTCCAAAGTATTTTAATTAGTAGCAATCGCCATGACATGACAATATAGACAATACCAGGGCAGCGAACCCGACAAAAACTGGGTTCGGTTTAGGTTCAGGTTAATTTGGTCACCCTAATAATGAATGCTTATTCGAATGTATTTATAAAGAATTATTATGGTGGAAATAGTTTTAGAAGAACACAGGATAAGTTGTCTATAAGTCATTTGATGTTTATAAATAAATTAAATAAAATGAAATTTTGAAATTTCTTTTTAAAATTGCGAAGAAACCAAAAACATAAATGTAAAACAGTTTTCCATGCAACTTTTAATTCTGGAAAACTTTGCACTCTACACTTGTTCCCGTAAAATGTACAGGAGAGCAGGAAATTACATAAAACTAATATTACATGTTAAATTCCTATCACCTCTAACCGCCACCACCCGGTATAATTATTTCGTCAAGTCAGATAAATAGATATTGTGCTGAAGATATTTTGCAACTCATTAACTGTTGTTTTTTTGTTAATTGAATTATTAAATTAGAATTAAAATTGTGGGTAATTTCTCGACTTGATGTGGATTAGTTGTTAACAATTACTCTAAAGTTCAGTAAAATAGCGTTTATTCTTACTATACCAACGTTTCTTACAAATTGTTACAATTCATGTACACGAAATACATTCGTACAAAACATTCAGTTAATTTATTAAACATCGTACAAAAAAGAGAATACATACATCCATTTGCTCTTTCTCTAAAGTTGTCATTTTTTAGAGCATGTTGTGTCTGCTCTTTAATTTTTTTGTACGATGTTTAATAAATTAACTGAATGTTTTGTACGAATGTATTTCGTGTACATGAATTGCAACAATTCGTAAGATCTTACTACCCTGAAGAAGATGCACCGAAACATTGGTATAGTAAAAATAAATGCTGTTTGATTGAACTTTCGAGTAATTATTAACACCTAGAATTAAACTTTCTGAAACAGGTGAAATAACTGCTTTATACTCCGTATAGAAAATTAAATATTATTTACATTTAACTAGCGAGAAAATTCTTATTTACGTCAGATTGAAATGAAATTTAAATATGTTATTATATAAGTATGCAAAATTCTAAAAAATGTTTACAACCTGTGACCCCTCTGGGAGCTCAGATATTTAATGCTAAAATAGAGCAAAACTACATTAGCGTTATAGATAATAAACGACAAATTTGCTAAAAATTATCTACTTTTGTAATAATTCTCTTTGTTATATATTTTTCTTGAATTTACTTAATGTTTATTTTTTATTTTTATATATTTTCAACAAAGATTTAATTCTTTTAATAATCCGAAACTATTAAAACCTAGAATATCTATTTTTAAATTCTTTTACTTGTATATGAGACTGCTACCTTAACCTTAAAACCTTTACCTTCCACAACTTCAGCTTCAATATTTAATTCAGTTTGCGCGAGCACTGTCACATTGTACTCTTTTCCTTCTCCTGCGACGCTGACTTCCCATATTCCTGCTATGGGTTTCGTCACCTTCGCCGTATTGAATCGGATGTGCGCCCAGCCTCGGGCATGCGCAGTTGACGCACCAGGTGACAGCAAACGCACTGACATGAGGTTCAGCAGATTTGTGGTATAACCTGGTGCAAAATGTGCTGAGATGATGGTGTCAAAATAGTGTGGGTTGAGTGAGAAATGTTAGGTTAGATGCGGGTGATAAGGTGAGGATGAAATTGCTTTTTATGCTTTATTAGAATTGAAAATAGAAAGTGAATTTTGCTTTTATTGCGTATACATTGAAAAATTTGTTAATTATTTCTTTAATTAATGTTGAAAATAAATAGATTTTTTAATTGTATTCAATGGAAAATTGTCGTATAAAAAACAAAAATTATGTTTTTTTAGTGCGTTGTATTTTGATATCAATATAATTAATTATTCCGTATTTTTAATTTCAACGCACGTTTAATCTTGGCGACCATATTTTGAATTCTGTTTGCATTTGTCGCATTTAAATTTTTTAATAGGTATATAATTTTTTTTACAGATAATAATTTTGTGACATAAATGTATATTTGGTACAGTTACAATTTATTGTTGTTGATAAAGGCAATAATTAAAACAAAAGCTGTCAATTTATATGATGAAGTAAATTTCATTTGTTTAATTTTATTGTATTTTGTTTTGACATATGAAATAAATATACTTAATTGCTTTTATTTATTTACAAATAAAATTAGATGTTATTTTAATTTTAAATTGATATATCATTTGTTAATATTATTCGTTACAGTAAATTGTTTTGAAATTGAATATATTGAAAAAAGTAATAAATTTTATTGGAATATTAAAACAATATATGAATATATTTTCTAATTTTAGCTGAATTAAATATAAATATTTTTATCAAATGTAACAGTATTACGGAATGTTGCATTCTTATTTTAAATGAATATAATAATAGAAAACTAGAGTTCTATTTATTTACATTTTGATTAATACTGAAATTGTAAATATTTTTAGTATACATGTACTAACCAGAAGGCGAAATCAGAATTGCACTGTGAAAATCTCCTTCAATAATTATGTCTATAGTTTTTACAGTGTAATCAATAGGAAATTGGAGTTTTTCTTGATTGTGTAAGGTTTTTTTAATTAGAATTTCTTCCTAAAATAAAATAATAAGACTTCTTTGTTCAGATGACTAGACAGTAAAAATAAAATAACCTTTGATCCAACCGGCTCGTCAGAAAATGATTGGTGTACTTTTTTGCAACCTGTAGTCATATTGTTGTTTCCTAAATAAAAAGTTCCACTTGAGTAGATAGCTGCTTCTTTTAGTAATTTTTCTTCCTGCCCTTGAGAAGTATGAAGGCCACTCCATACTACAAACAACTATAAAATATTTTTAATATTTTATATTACAGTTTTTTTTTTTCATTAATGATAAAAATATGACTTTCAGTACATTAATAATGAAAAACATTTCTTTTTAATTTATTGCTCTACGCTCTGCGTAAAACAAATATATTCATTATACTAAATTTAATTGGACGTTTATAATACAGTCCATTAGCTTATTAATTTTTCAATTAATTCATTATATTATTATATTAGTTTTACGCAATTTCCTACTGTCCTGATTAATACACAGTAAAAACTGTAGAGTGCAAAAAGAAATTTCAAAATTTGCAACTTTTGCGCTCTACAGTTTTTGTCGGAAAATGAACAGAAAATTGTATAAAAGTAAAATCCCTTGTTAAATCCATATGTTCAACCCTAACCGTTACCAACTGGTATATGTATTGTATCAACCACTGTTGTATTGCTTTTGCTTTTAGATAATGTATTTTAGCCATAGGGGCAAAGATAAATCGATATCTAACGGCACTCATATAAAATGTAATATACAGTTGGCCCTAAGTAACCGTGGGGGATTGCCTCGAGGGATCCTCAGGATCTAATTCGGATGTCAAAATCCATAGTTGCTAGTTTTTTGTATGAAATATGAACACATACTCACCCGTATTCTTAATCATCGCTAGACTACTTATAATATGGTATATATACAGGGTGTATCAAGCAAAGTGAAACATAGGCGTTTAACATGGGAAATCAGTTTTCCGTGCGCATTGCTCCCCTAATTATTTTAGACCAAAAAATTTAAATGGATGTTGTAAAGCAAAAATTTCTACATCCGAATCAATAAAAAAAATCATTTTGGCTACTTCATAACTGCAGAAATGAAATTTGAAAATTCACGGAATTACAATTTGGGGTCTCGTGGCCGTGTGCCTGAGTGTCTGGTCGCGAATCTTGGGGACCCGGGTTCGATCCCGACCGGCGCCAAAAATTACTTCGCATTTTAATGGCACAAAATTGACCCCTGTGGTGCACTCTCCACGCCAGCAATGAGTGCCCGTGGGGTGACGCCTGGTAAGCGCCCACACGGTACAAATATTTCATCATTACCAATATCTGTGTACAAAGCAGATTGGCACACCCAGCAATGGGTAATATGCCGTGATGATATATTTATTTATTTTATTTTTTACAATTTAATAGTATTATCCATGGAATTAGTAACAAGAGACGAACAAAAGTGTAACGTTTTATTATGTCAGTCTCAGAATAATGATTGTCAAAATAAATACTAATAATTTAATGTAACAAAACGTTACGCTTTTGTTCGTCTATTGTTTCTAACTCCATGGCTAATACTATGAAATTGTAATTCCGTGAATTTTCAAATTATATTTCTGCAGTTATGAAGCAGCCAAAATGAATTTTTTTGATTATTATTATTGACTCGGATGTAGAAATTTTTGCTTTACAACGTCTATTTGAAACTTTTTATCTAAAATCATTAGGGGAGCAATGCGCACGGAAAAACTGATGTCCCATGTTAAACGCCTATGTTTCACTTTCCGAGATACACCCTGTATATATATATATATATATATATATATATATATATATATATATATATATATATATATATATATATATATATATACAAGGTGGTGACCGGCACAGCCGAACATAGGACTGTAACATGTAAAATCAGACTTTCCTAATTTCCTGCTTCCCTAAATATTTTAGGTAAAAAAGCTTCAAATAAAACTTGTAGGGCATAAAATTCTGCATCGATAAACAAAATTAATTTTGTGTGCCTTGTAACGGCAGAAATAAAGTATGAAAATATCGAAAATCACCCCAAAAATAGATATAGCCATGGAATTGAAACAAAAAATTAACAAATGTTAACGATTTATCTGTTAAGTTAGGTTAATTTATTTTTATTATTATTTGTAATTTCTGTTCATGTGAATAAATATCAATTTAAATTAACAGATAATTGTTAACTGGGACAGAAATTAGAAATAGTACCTAATAAAAATAAATTACCCTAACATGACAGATAAATCGTTAGACATTTGTTATTTATTTCGTCTCAAGTCCATGGCTATTGCTATTTTTGAGATGATATTCGACATTTTCATACCTAATTTCTGCCGTTACAAGGCATAAGAAATTAATTTTGATTATTGATTCATATTCATTCTACAACTTTTATTTGAAGCTTTTTTACCTAAAATAATTAGGGAAGCAGGAAATTAGGAAAATCTGATTTTACATGTTAAAGTCCTATATTCGGTTGTGCCGGTCACCACCCTGTATATAACTTAGATGCACTATTAACAAAAAAATGAATTCTCTAATTATGTTGTAATCAATTTTAATTTACAATTAAAGTTTGCATTGTTTTGAAATGACCAGTGAAACATATTACCGAAATTTACATTAGTAGATTGGTAATACATATTTTGCAATAGGGCAAAAGCCTAGTTTCCTCCTTAGATATTTTTGATACAATTTGCAGTCTTTTGTTTCTTTTTATACTTACTCGAATTTGTTTTTGTTGTAAGTTAGTCAAAGTTAACTGCGACAAATCTTCATCTATTGGCCTTTTTCCTGTTAAAAGTAAAATAGCACTATTTTTCGGTAATATTTGTACGGCTCTCAAAATAGCGAAAAATGCCACACTTCCGGCTGCGTATGACATCATTTCCGGAGTTCTGGTGATCTCATTTCTGATATAATTTTTGAACTGTTCTAAATTTATGCGTGATTGTGCCAAAACACTTGTTACACCTGAAAATTTATTATTTTATAATTTAGAACACGTGCAAATATTTTTATAAAGAATAATATATTATAATGATTAGGAATTTGGTTTATTTATTTATATGTCAAGGTTAGCTATTTGGGTAGGGCAGATAAATATAAACTGAGATGCGCTCGAATTTATTTTTAATTTCTCTCATAATACTGATTGCAGCAATGCCTAATACCAACCTAATTTTCACTTTGGCAAGGCAAGGCCCAAAACATTCTTCGAATGTATTGTTTTGTGCCATAATGGCAAAGTTGAATAAATAATTTGTCACAAAAAATTGTTCATGATTGTTTGAAAGAAAAAAAATGTCATTATTAATTTATTTCTAAATTTCAAATAGGACTAGTGATCCCTGTGGTGTTTTCTCTATTACAGCTTTGAGAGGCCTAATCTGCGTATAGAAGTAGATTGGCACATCCAGATTATTACTAGCCCAAACTCATAATAGTTCGGCTGATTTACATTTTCAACGTATACAAATGGTTAGAAATTTCTACAAAATTCTTTCGGTTACTTCAAATATAGACTTAAAACCAGGGTTGGCAAAAATCATGATTTTTTTGTAATTGTTTTAAAAGCAATACAAATTTTTAATTTCATAAACGAAAATGAAATCTGTATAATAAAATCCCAAAGAATGCATTTGAATCTTTGCTTATATGTGGTATACATATAACGCGTCCATGCACGTTTGTTTAAACCACCATGGTTTAAACCATGGCTAAATAAAACAGGTCAAAACATGTAATCATAAAAATAAATAAAACTAAAAAAAGTTGTTACTTTTTGAATATATTTAAATATTTATTTCTTTTTTTCTAAAAAAAATATATTAACAGCAAGAAGAAATAAATTTTTAGATTACAATAGTTAAGACTATATTTGGACAATTTTTTATTTTATGTATTAATAAAGTGTACTGGATTTAAATATAATGTTATTACCTAAATTTATCATTTTCACAATAATCTACGGGCAAATATATGACAACAGACACGTGGTATTTTTTTTAGTTCCAACAATAAATAATACAATATTTATGTTAGTATTATTTATAAAACTGAAGGTAAAGGAAACTGACAATATGTTCAATTATTTACTATATTAAATTTAATTTTTTTAGTAAAATTATTTACAAAGTGATATTTATTTATTAAAGTACCACTTACAATTATATTAAAAACAAGAATAAATAAACTTCTGGATGCTATGATTATTACTCCAATTCAACAAATTTTGATATGGTGTATTAATGGAGTGGAGAACTCAAATACATTGTTTATAATAAAATCTCTTAGGTTTAATAATAATTTATTTGCAAATAAACCATTGTCTGCATGTGACAAATATTTTCGCCTTTAATAATTCGCAAATAATAAAATTTAAGATGACAATTAATTGAGTATGTCGTCGGTTAACCTTTACCCTCAGTTATAATGCAATATTAACATAAATATTGTATTATTTTGGAACTTGTCTTTTGTCATATATTTGCCCGCAGATTATTGTTTAAATGAGAAATTTAGTTAATAACATTGTATTTAAATCCAGTACACTTTATTAATGCATAAAATAAAAAATGTCCAAATATAGTCAACTATTGTAACCTAAAAATTTATTTTTTATTGCTGTTAATATATTTATTTCAGAGGGTACGAATACATTTGGGGTTGGGCTCGTATATGAAAATTAAAGTAATAAAACATTCAATTGTTAGATATTATTATATACAGAATACAGAACATACATGTTTTTGTTGTTCTTAATAGTTTTGTCGCAGAAACATTTATATTATTATTTGAGTCTTTTTTCATCTTTGATAAAAAGCAACGAGTTTTATTTAAAAAAATCAGCTGATTTAAATTATGATTTAATTCAGGCCAACCCTGCTCAAAACTTAAAAAAAAAAACTGTGGGCCAAATGACGGGTGATAATAGCTCGACTGTCATTTTAAGGATTATCTTCTAGTCCAGATATAGCTTCTAGGAGATCCTTTACTTTTAGTACAATGAAAAACAACTTCGTAAAAATCTACTGCGTACAGTAAAACCTATTCTACAAGACATGCGCGACAATACTTACAGAAAATTTTGCAGGATTTAGGGATACAATGCCTAATAGAATTAAAGCTGGTATTGCTAATAAACCCAAAACCCAATATTAAACTGCGGAATACATGAATAAAATATTCAGTTTTTGTAAGTTTAAAATCTATATTTTAAATTAATAAAATTGTAGAAAATTTTCACCGTTTGTAGGTTTTATAATTTGTTGAAAATGTAAAATATAACCGGTCGAAATATTTTTGATTTGGGTTTTTATAGTTTTAAAGATTAATCTTCCTTAATTTCAAGCACTTTTTTAGATTTTGTGATTTCACTTTTTTTCCGATTACGAATGATAAAATCTTCAACTCTAAAAATGAATAGATACTCACCAGAAGCATTGAATTTCATTAACCAAAATTCATTTCGAATATTTGCATTGTTGAGAAGTTTATTAGTAAAATATTCAGCGTTTAAAAGTGCCTCACATGTGTCGTCCATTAGTACAACCACTGGTTGATATTGAAGAGTAACTAGAGAATTAGCCATTTCATCAGCTACTTCATTTTTTTCCTTCGGGATAGTTGGTTCAAAATTATCCGAGAGAATTCGTGGTTTCTTTTGAAAGTTTGTATTTTGAGTTGTATGATCTGGGATATAATAGTAAAAAGATGCTTTATTTGGGCCATTATATGCATGTAGAATTTCAGTTTGCATTTCACTAAAGTTTTGCGTAGATACGGTTTTAATAAAAATCAAAATGATACATAATTTGAAAGGACCGCACATTTTGAAACTGAACACTTAAACTATATCAGTTAACTGGAATTCTTAAAGGACTGTAGTTGATTTTTATGTGTTTTGTGACGTTTATTTGCGGCTAGGGAGCGGATATTGTCATTCTTACTCAACAGATGAATGTGTTGACATAACATAAGAATAAATATTGCGTACACCCTCAAAACAATAAGATACATTACTTATCAGTTCCAAATAGAGATTGATTACTTAAATACATATTGTTTCATAGGAAAATGAGTAACTACAAAATATGCGTAAAATGAAAAAGATCAGCGAAAATAGGTCAATATTTAAATTACGTTAAAAGTGAAAAACCCAAATTTTACAACACAGTGCATGTCATGAGTTTTCATTTGAATAGTGAGATAATAATGTGTAAGAGTAATTTTATCATGATTATGCATATTGATTATTTTTATCTTTTTATGATGACCTAATATCATAGTAGTAAAAAGCAAATTGCGAATTTCTCTGTGAAACAAATACACAAAATAAATTAGAAAGTTATGTTTAGTTCCACCAGTTTACTAACATCTGAGTCAACTTTCATGTAGCCATCGTCAGAAGACAATCAGCACAACAAGTAACCACAGACGCGTTTCGCACTTATTGGTGCTCATCAGTGTGGTGTAACCTGTGGTCTCTGTCCGGTCCACAATGAGTGGACTCCTGGAGCAGAAACAATGACTTGTTGTGCTGGCGGTGATCTTATGATCATCTATAATGGTAAAAGGCCTGTCATAAACTAGTGGAACTAAACGTAACTTTGTAATTTATCATGTATTACTTTAATGGATTTAAAAAAATATATTTAATTTAAAAGTGTTTGGGGCTTTGCAGAATTTAAAAGTTATTAAAAATTCCCTCTGAAAAGTTCTTAATTGAATATGAAATGTTCAGCAAACAAATTTTTTCACTGTCAGTTTTTAATTTCGTTTATTTTTAATCTTTCTGGTGTATTATAATAATTTATGCAGACTTTACAACGTTAAACAGTAACTAATTAAGACGTACATTACTTTCGAAAATATTTATACTTTACATAGGCATTTTATATTATAAAGTAAATATTTTTTTTTCAGATCATCCTGAAGAAAACCCAACATATCCATCAGCCAATTTCGCAGACAACCAAGAAATCAACAACCAATTTCTTCAAGACCAGCAACAAGCTACGTACCAATTCGACTCATATAACCAAGAATATAGTTCAGCTAGCGCTTACCAGCCTCAGCCACACAACACTGATAGTTTCAATCCAACTAACTCTGCAACTCCTGAATCCACTGCATCCACTTTGCTGTCATCGTTTTCGAACATTCTAAGCTTTGGTAGTCAATTGAAAAAAGAAACTATAATTGATGAACCACAAGGTCCGAATCCGAATTCATTAGAACATTTATTAAGTGCAAGTGGAGGTGAACAAAGTGTCAGTTCTATTCCTTTGTATTCAGCCAGTGCACATAACGTTGCACTTTCTGGGCCACCGTTGCCGGCTTCTAATTTAGCTGGACCAAAACTTACGTCTAGTTTGACTGGGCCACCTTTACATGGTCCGCCTAAGTCTGCTTTGAGCGGACAATCTGTGTATTCTGGACCACCTCCCCCTATTCCCACATCATTACGAATTTCGCCTGTACCTAAATCTTTAGCGGGAATACCTCCATCGCACAGAATAACTCCTTCAGGAATACCTGGACCTGCATTGGCTCCTAGTATATCGCCGAAGAGAGTACCCAGCCCTGTACCTGTTTCGGGATTATCTGGCCCTTCGACATTCTCTGAATTAAGTTTATCTGGGCCCTCTATCCCTGTTGCTACAACTGGATTTTTTGGTTCCAATTTATCTGGTCCTCCAGCGCCGCATTCAAGAGCTTCGCCAGGATTATCTAGACCTCCTGTAGGATTATCTGGTCCTACTGGACCTCTAGTGCCCCCCGCGAGATTATCTGAATCGGTATTTCCTCCTACATCATCTATCTCGGGATTTACTGGACCAAGTTTGCCTCCTATAGTATCTGGACCTGCCGTAGGTTTATCTGGACCTGTAGAATCTACCTCCGCATTATCTGGACCTCCAGTACATACTGCTGGACCAGTCATTCTTCCTGAAGTATCTACCTCTGGATTGTCTGGATCGATTGTACCTCCTGGGCCGTCTGCTAAAGGTAAGAATAGTCTTTGTTCCAGAGCATCGAACCCGAATCTGAACCGAACCAAAACCGGAAAAAATTGTAAAACTTATCGAACTCAAACTCAGGACCGAACCTCAGATATATTTTTCAATCGAACCCGAGTCGGAACCGAACCGGAAATTAAAATTCGGGTTCAGGGTTCAACTCCGGTTCATTTTCAGTTTAAAACGAAAACGTATCGTAATACTTAACAGCTTGTGTTAACTGTTATGAAAATTGTGTTCGTATTCTTGTCTTGCGTTTGTTATTCAAAAAACATTAATTCAATTTTCATTTGGTCGAACTGAACCTAAACCCAATACCTGAACCCGGAACAAAACCTCAAATTTATTTAATGCTTGAACCAGAACCGCACACAAACCCATCTCTCAAAAAAAAAAAAATAACCTGACCCTGAATCGAACTCAGTTTTTGGCGGGTTTGATGCTCTGCTTTGTTCTGTTGGTGGATATAAAATTTGGATTGTAAAAAAGACCATATAAAAATAAAAATAAATTAGATTTTTTTATTTGTTAAAATATCTTTTAATTAGCTAAAACTGTAGATTGATAAAATGTAATTATATACCTAATAAATAACATAAACCAATAGTACATAAATTATATTATCACTCAATGATACATTTCCAAAAGTAATAAATTATGTTTTTTAATTTCATTTCGAAGATTATGTAAGATATTCTTAGGTCAGGGCATTCTAGCCAGTAGTATTTCGGTATTGGTATTATAAAGTTTGGTGTAAAAAGTAGTTTTGATCTTTATTTTATTTAAGAATAGAACTGATGTGACAGGAATTAAAAATGATAAATAATATTTTAATATAATCCATGATAAGTAAAAATAGGATTGATCTAAAAATAAAATTTAACGATATTTAAAATATGAAATAAATAAAATGAAAAAACTTTGAACGGGAAGTAAAAAAAACGACCTTTATCCAGATTAAGATATTTTAAAATATTAAATAATCAACTAAAATAAATAATGACTCAACCACATCATCCTATATATTGAAATTCTAAATTCTAAAAAAATTGGATAGGATAGATTTTTTAGACAAAAATTTATTAATATCATTGTTAAAAATGTTTATTTTTTTACATTCTTTTTTTTTGTAGATCAATTATTAGCATGACAGTATCGTTTAGAGTTAATTTAGGTTTACAAGTTAACGGGTAACATTTCGAACAGTTATTGTAACATGTTTTATTATTATTTTAGATTATATTGTAGAATTTAATAAAATTACTAAAAGAAAAATTCTTTATAATAAAAATTCGTACGCGCATGAACGTATAAGCTGTATTCTTTCGCTGCATTGGATCAGACCTATGTTACATGGATCAGTAAATTGCATGTTCTTTCGAATTCTGATCACTATCCCCATCCCAAGACCAAGTAATCCAGATCAGTGCCATCTATCCAACAAAAACTTAAATTAGAAAGATCATATCACATAAGATTCAAAAATGGCGGAAGCGGCGGAAGAATCTGTAATATTATATAAGTCAATCACGACAAGAGGTTAGAATTTAAGGTTCTAAAAGAAATTTAAACAAGAATAAACATTGGTAAATATAAAAAATTGACACTCGTTTTTCCTGATTTTGACAGATACTTGTGTTCTTTCGAATAAATTCTGTGTCCACGTGACCTGATCTGATCTAATTCATACGATCAGTTGGATCTGATCCAACCAGTGTTACCAACGTTTCTCTTTAAAAAGTCCCTCAGAATCCAAAGAAAAATCCCTCTTTTTCACGAAAAATCCCTGTTTTAAAGTAATTTATTAAAATAACATTTTTTTTCTATTTATCTCATTACTAAACATCACTAAGTTCAAATTTAGCGCTTAATTTTAGAACTAAAATTTACGTTTTCTACGGAGTAAATCAATCGTCTGGTAACTGCATTATTATATATTTCATTCGTTGAAACGAGAGAATATGTAACTAATTCTTGATCAGAAAAAAGTGTCATTCTATAAGTTCAGCTCCAAAATTTTCCTCTTTTGGCCAATATAATTACTTGTCTCTGTAAATGAACTTTAGATGAAAAATGAGATGAATTAGAGTTGATAATATAAATAAAATATATGATAATTATACATATTTAATGTTGTTTCCAAACTGATGGCAAAATCCCTGAATTTTTCTATTTTAAGTGAAATGTTAAAAAATCCCGCAAGAAGGGATAAATCCCTCTATGTGGCAACACTGGATCCAACCCAGCGAAAGAATACGACTATATACCAAAATTTTTTTCTCTGAAGTCTAGTTTTGATGTCATTGGGGAGAGTTGCGGGTCACGTGACTATCACTTGGTTTTGATCACCTGCATTTCGAACACATTTAATTTACGTAAGTCCACAGTATCGTGTATAATAAGCCGTTTTTAAAGTAAAAGTACTATTGAGCCTTCTACAATATCTGTAATTCTCATCTTACATTGAATGTGATTGAAAATTTTTAATAGTTGCTATATTTATGGCCTTGACTGTATATCTTAAATTCGCGGTAAAATGTCATTTCTTATTGTTCGTTATTTCATCAGTGTGTAATACAATATTTAAAACTAAATCTCTCACTATGAATTTGTTTTTAAATACAAAAATACGACATTATTTGAACTTATTTATAGTATTCGTCCAGTTGGTATTGATAATAATTATTATTAAAAGAACTATATGTCCCAACTAATTTCGGAAGAAATTAATTATGTCGTTTAATATAAATAAATTTGTTTCTGTGCTAGGCTCAAGCAACACTTTCCGTCGACAAAACCAGAAACGTGCAGTATATGCTCCAATTCCTGGATTTTCTTCCACCCCCGTGAGTCTACAACAAGGGACTGATTCTAACCTGTATTATACGAACCCGAACGAGCATCAACCTGTTGCAACAAGTAGTATTAATCCACCACAACCGTCCATTTTTACCCCAGCTCCTGGTCCTATTATAGAGTCCCAACCGTCGAATTTGCTGGTTCCTAGTGAAATCAGCGAAGTTCAAAGTTTGGACGGCACTCCACCTACTCTGCTTTCTTCTGTTATGAGTGATGTGTCCACGAATGCTAATCCTGCGACGCTAAACTCCAGCACAACTTTGCATTCGTTGGGAAGTGTGTCTCCTATGGCTGCAGACATGGGGCAACCGAAACAGAATCCCGCTTTGGTAAGAGAATTATATTAAGATTTACTTTTAAATGTATTTGGTTTTCCGATCATCTCAAACATGAATTCTCTAGGATCAAAACCCCTTATATTCAACTTCTTGTATTATTTTATAAGTTGTTAAATTCTCTTGGAGGTCCTTTTTAAATTTTATTATTTTTATTTAATAATTCACTTGATGATATACCACAATAATATAATATAATATATAAATACACACACAAATAAATAAACTTATCGATTCGGTTTATTGAACTATCATCATAGTTATAACAAGAAAAATTATAAATAAATTAATATAAATATAATTAAAAATATTTGACATAACAAAAGATATAATGTATAAAATGTAAAGTTGGTTATGTTATTTTAATTTTAAAATCCAAAATTATTATAAATATTACAAAAGTACAAATAAAATAATGCAAATAAATTAAAATTAAAAATTAAAATGAAATACAATATAATGATATAAAGATATGTTAATTAAAATTTATAAATATAATAATTAAATAATAATAATAATAAATTAGAATTTAAATTTATTTTAATTTCAACTTAAAATTTTGAATATTTTGAAAATATTTCTAAAACATCATTCATAATTACATACATACATACATACATATATACATACATACATACATACATACATACATACATACATACATACATACATAAAATCACGCGTGTCCCACTTAGTGGGTTCGCACAAACCCGATAACAATAAGAACAACATCAACATCATACAACAAATCCTTACTCTTAAACGTATTAAAGTGACCGATTTTCGGTAGCGAAATACCGCATCCGGATCACAATAATAGTTAGGGAACAATCATCCTTCGCCACACATTCCTATCTAAGCAGACTTCTTTCGTCTCGGCCACACTCATAATCGCATTCATACATGCTCTTCATACTTGGAAACTCTCTCTCTTTAAGCACCCTACCAACCACATCCATCCACTTACACACTGTTCGGCCACGCAATCGAAAACCCTCAACTTCACCAAGATATATACGCTTAACAAGCCATTTACTCGCCATTCTCTCCACATGCCCAAACCATCTCAACTGACTCACATCAACTCTCTTAATCACATTGTTCCTAACCATACATTCTTCATACACCAAATTATTCCTCAAGCGATCTCGTCTGACATACCCACATACACCACGTAAATACCTCATTTCCACGGCAGTCACTCTCTTTTATGCTTTCCCGTCCAAGCCCAGCATTCGCTTCCATACATCAAAGCAGGCACTAGCACTCCATTATATACACTTAACCGAGCATCCCTTGATACGTTAACGTTTCGTGCAAACGTACCCAGAGCACCCATTACCTTACATCCCGCACTCACATATGATAAAATGATAAAAATACAGGATTTCGTTTTAATAGTATTTTATTTAGGGGTTGAAACATTTATAATTGTCTCCCGGTGTAAGAAGGAGACAGTTTTTCAACTTTTTTAAAATGCTGCTTTAACTTAATTATTAAAAAGTGTGAAACTTTGATACTTCACATATTATTTACTAAATACATCCGCGTCTAAAAACATTACGTGTTATACTTTTACGTTTTTCTGCAGTATATTTTTGTAACATAAAGACATTCTTAACATTAAGCAATTTTATAATACGAATCTATTTTTATTAGTGTTTTTTCTCTGAATGTTATGCTACTGTTGATCACTTTTAATTATTTCATTTCATACGTACAATAAAGTTTATTGAAATAAAATAATTGTAATGTTTCATTTTATTAAAAAAATAGTTACAGAAATCTAAATTTTAAATAGTCAATTATCCGGCCCGAACGGATATTCGGCGAAGTTAAGCCGGATAATCCGTTGCATCCCTAGTTTTGATCCTAGAATATTCATATTTCTATCTATTTATTTGTTTTTAATTCTATAAATTGTTGAAATAATATTTGTAGAACACTGCTCCATATCGTTCTGTATATCACCACTGGTTCCATTGTAAGGAACTTGAAGGCCGCACATTATGGATACCATTTTCCATGGTTGACTCTTTAGCTTTAGAAGCGGCCTTTGTCTCAAGTTAGTATTTCTTTAATTATATTTTTTATATTCTAATTGTGTTTTTCTTCAGCTGATTTGTCCCCGGAAAATATGGTAGCCACAGATGGTGGCCGTTACGATGTAAATATTTTGCGGCGCCAAAGAAGTGCTGTGTATTGGGAAGGCACTCCCACGGAAGTAAGAAGGTGTTCGTGGTTTTATAAAACTACAAGCGATGGCAAGTTTACACCTTATGAAGAAAACATCGCTACGAAATTAGAAGTAAATTTTGTTTAATATTTTCTATAGGTAAATGCTACAATAATTTAATTTTAGGAAGAATATAAGGCGGCGTATGAAATGAATCAATGGCACCGAAAAATTGATTTGCCCAATGGCGAAACTGTAGTATTCCAGTCCTCAGACATACTAGTCCTATTTCCACAAGCGTCACCTTCTTCTGAAATGTGGAACCAGTCCCCAGTAAGTTTCATAAATGTAATAAAATATTTTAATGATGATTTTAACATGAGTTTATTTTAGCAAAGTGCTTTAAGGCCAAGGGTAGTAAAGAGGGGAATGGACGAATTTGACATAGATGAAGGAGAACCAACAAAAATCGACCATTTACTCTTCCTTGTTCATGGTATTGGATCTGTGTGTGATTTGAAGTTTCGCTGCGTCGAAGAAGTTGGTAAGTAATATACTTTCATATATCGGGTGGTGGCGGTTAGGGGTGAACATAGGAATATTAGGTTTATGCAAATTTGCTTCACTCCTGGTCATTTTACGGCAAAAACTATTATGTTTTCGGTTTCGTCACAATTTAAAAAATGAATTTCAAAAGTTTAATTAATGACAATAGCCATGACTTAAAAGAAAACAATATTATTTATTTTCTAAATTTTTGGTGGCAGCGGCGGGATTGAAAATTCAAAATTACAGGTGTCACGCAATTACGTATTTCTGGTTAACAGAGGAGGGATACTAAAATTGTATTCTATCCTGTTATACATGGACACAGGTATACGAGAATTTTTTTAAATTAAAAACTCAATTGGAATTTTCCCAGAAGCTGGTAAAATGGATATTGACCCATTTAGCACGAAGGTACAGAAAAAAATTATGAAAATCAAAACACAAAACAAATTTATAGCTATTGCTACCAATAAACAGAGTTGGGCAAGTACTTCTATTTAAGTACTTAAGTACTAAGTACAAATACCAGAGCTCAGATACTTAAATTTAAGTACTAAGTACTACAATTATTAAAATACTTAAGTCTTAAGTACAAGTACTTGTTAAGAGTACTTAGTATTTTCCAAGTACTTTTCAAGTACTTCAAGCAATAATCTAATTACTTAATGTTTCGATATAAGAATAATTAATCACCAATACACATGAATTATATCTATCAATATAGCATAACTAAAACTCAGATTTAAAAAAAGAATCATAACTTTATATCAAAAGATGTGCAAAATTTGATTGAAATTCTGGTGAATGATTTTTTTTTATATCATTTTTCACGTCATCAATGAGTGTCCAGCAGGTGATAAATACCCGCACGGTACAAATATGTCTTCATCATTACCGAAATCTGTGTACAAAGCAGATAGGCACACCCAGTAATGGGTAATATGCCAAGATCATATTTTATTTTCGTATAATTTATTTAATGAACAAATTGTTTACATTGAAAATAAGTACTTAAGTATTTACTTAAAAAGTATTTAAGTACCCTAAAAGGACTTAAATACTTTTTATTGGTACTTAAGTACCATTTTAAGTACTAAGTATTTGAGACGCAGTACTTGAAAATCAAGTACTTCAGGCAGTTTTTTGATAGTACTTAAGTACAAGTACTAAGTACCAGGTTAGTACTTATATTGGTAATTAAGTATAAATGTAATTAAGTACTGCCCAGCTCTGCCAATAAATAGCAATATGTATGTAACTTTTGCAGTTCACAATTTATCCGTAAAATGAACAGGACAAGAAAGTGCATTTTTTCACACAAATAATTATTTTTGTTTTCTAAATTTTCACATTTTATTGACAGTGGATGATTTTCGAAGCATTTCTATGCAACTTGTTCAATCGCACTACAAGTCTTCCGCGGATAAGGGTCTCGCAAACCGAATCGAAGTTCTTCCAGTAAGCTGGCACAACCAACTGCATTCAGAAGAAACCGGTATCGACAAAAAATTAAAGAGTATAACTCTTGAAAGCATACCGAGATTACGAGACTTTACTAACGACACCCTGTTAGACATCCTCTTTTATACTAGCCCAATATATAGTCAGACGATTATTTCTACAGTTGGAACAGAATTAAATAGAATATATGCTCTGTTTAAGCAAAGAAACCCTGGGTTTAAGGGCAGTGTATCATTAGGAGGTCACAGTTTAGGATCTTTGATTTTGTTCGATATTTTGTGCCACCAAAAACATCCGGAAAAAGATGAGGAGAAAAGTTCTGATGATGATGATCTTCAAGTGAGACGGAAACCGCCTCCTTACCATAGGCGTATGAGCCGAAGGATTAGTTATATGATGGGAGCAGTAGGTACCGGCCAACCACAACTAACGTATCCTCATTTAAACTTTCATCCTATTGCATTCTTTGCTCTCGGTTCGCCAATTGGAATGTTCGTGACTGTTCGTGGGTTGGAATCCCTAGGAGAACATTTCGCTTTACCTACATGTCCCGGTTTCTTTAATATCTTCCACCCGTACGATCCGGTGGCTTACAGGGTTGAATCGCTAATTAATCCAGAATTAGCGAAATACAGCCCTGTGTTAATTCCACATCACAAAGGTAGAAAACGCATGCATTTAGAGCTGAAGGAAACTGTTGGGAGAATAGGGGCTGATCTTAAACAGCGCATACTAGATTCAATGAAGAATACGTGGAATTCTGTATACCAAATGGCGATGTTCCATCGTTCAGATAAAGCAATTGAAGCTGAAGTAGAGAGGGTAAAAATTATTTCTAGTTTAAATATTAAGTAGTAATTATTTTTGTTTAAGGTTATAAGGGAACAAGAAAGAGCTTCTGAAGAAAGTGATCAGTTAGTGGCGGAATCTGCTGCTGAAGATGAACAGCCTGTGGATGGTTGCTTTGGTATTCTGAACAACGGAAGAAGAATCGATTACGTACTTCAAGAAGCACCATTCGAGTTCTTTAATGAATATATATTTGCCTTAACTAGTCACGTTTGCTATTGGTAAGTAATTTACTCTTTTCAAAGCAATAAATTCTCCTATTAAGGATATGTAAATTTGATGGATAGATGCATAATTGAATAGTTTCTACATTAAATATAAAATGCTTTTTATTTTCTCAGTTTGGGAGTTATATTAGTTCACGATAAATTGCAATCTAACGATGCATCTTCTCAGCGACCTTTACCCCTTCTGCGACGTTATGCCTACAGGGCTTATATAACATCGGCCTTCAGCCTTATATCGCGCGAGACTGATTTTTTGCTTAGCCGATACATCTTTTGCACTTAATATGCGAGGCATATCCGAAAAGTATCCGATCTACACTAATAGCGTACTGGCGTTATTCTGCGGGTTGCATCCTTGAAAGTAGTCCCCATATGACTGCACGACATGGTCCCATCAGTGTATCTAAGTATTGAAACTAAAGTTATATATAAACACATGATTCGTCACCTGTTATGACCTTTTTCAGCACATTTTCATCGTTTTTTACTAGCTCCAATTAACCCAACTTCTAAGCGGAGATAAAACTTATGTTCTGCTGTCAGCATATTCGGAATGAATTTAGCAGTAAAAAAAAATGCGATGAAACCGAAAAAACCACTATAAACAAATAAATGCTGCTTACATATCTACTACAGAGCACGCGGTTTCCTTGATTGTTTATAAGGTGTAACTAGTGACTCTCAAATCCCACAGATGGCACTCCGGTGCCATGGCGTGAAATTATAAACACACGACGGATACTTTTCGGACCTCGTACACTTCGAAATCAGCCTAGACCAATTGTTTTTGCAAGGAAAGTTTCCGTTATTTTCTCGATTTCCTTCCCGTTTGGCTGTTCTGTAAGAGTGACTGGTGCCCTCTCTCCACTCGCAGTGACGTCGAACTCCCCCGTCTTCATTGTTAGCTGGCCAGAGCCCAAACCACGCTCGGGAACTCTCCACAGGGCCTAAGTTTGGCTTTTATAACTCAAAGGCTTGACGTTTGACGTTATATTTGCATATTTTCTAAAGAATTGTAATTCTCTTAGTATTAAACTGTCATCTTTCAAAATGATGTATGAAAAAAAAAGTACGGATTATAACATGGTATAAGTCCAATATGAGTTTAAGACAAGATTCCGATTTACTTACTGCTACTTTTAATAAGCGACCCAGTCCAGCAACTATTAAAAATATTTAATAATTACAGAACTACAGTATGCGCCAATGGACAGCATTAAAAGAAAATCAGAACAAGTAAAAAAATAAATTCTAAAATTGACAGATGACAGTATGATTACTTTGACAACTCACTATGATCAGTTTTTAAAAAAACGCGTTAATACATTGCTGTCAATCATTTTAAATGTAAATATGGTAATGGTAAAAAAAACTCCCGGTATATCGTTCAATATTCTTTACTTAACTACGGAAACAAAATTTAAAATTAAAATATTCTTACAGTGTCCGTCATATGTAACAAGCCAAACTTTTTCTCTCTTGAACTCCTGAACACATTTTTTTATTTATTTACTACTAGAGTTATATACCAAAATGACCGCGAAAGGTTAACGAATCGACTGATATACATATAAATTATTGTCAATATCAATCGTTTAACTACGAAAATCTGTAAATTATTGTGCAAAGGCTAATAGTTTTCTTATACGCGTACACGGGGAAAGGGTGACTAAATTCTAACGGTCGCTGTGGCGTGATCGTTGAGCACGGGTTACTATGACCCATATTTTGCAGTTTATATATTCTTAGATAATAATTTCATTCAAGCAAATAAATTATTATGGCGCAAATATGTGTACAAAAATGATGTTTTTGTAAAAAAGTTTTCAGATACAGAATGGGGTCATTTAAAAAAAATCGTTGTTTTTATTATTATATATTACTGTGATAATTCACCAAAAGTTACAAAAATTTAAATCCCTGGATACATCCTACAAAGAATATCAAAGAACACTACGCCTTTTTTAAATCGAGAAAGCCACAGAACACGTTGTCTTTATCAAGTGATTTCTCTAAATTCTTATGCAAATTTATTTTTATCTTTCAGGGAGTCTGAAGACACTATGTTGTTAATTTTGAAGGAAATTTACAATTCTATGCACATCAACCCGGACAATCAGATTCCCCAGCAAACGATGACTATAGATCGATCAAGTCCGTCCTCCGTCTACCCTGACGGTAGTCCTCGCAGCATTCAAATGCCGAACTTAATGCAACCTATGAACGTTACTTCCACTCAGAGTCCACCGCCTACACAGGGGTTCATTCGCAAGACATAATATATGTTATATGAGTGGCTCTACAGACCACTTATAAATAGGTACGCGCCTTATTTAATTCATGACAGGCAGATTCGGTAGATGTAAATATGGGAAGGGCTGTGAATAGCCACAGAACTGAACACACATTTGCACTAAATTAAATTTATTATAATAGATAGTTAATTTTTGAAATACTTGACAGTTTGTTTTTGTTCTTGTTTTTTGTTGTTTTATATATATTTTTTGTTTAGCAGCCAATCAAGTTATTGTCATAATAATAAATGTGTCTTAAGTTCTGCAATAGTTGTTATATTTTAAACAAAAATTAGTTAGAATTCTTTCGAATTGTACGTAAATTCGTATTTTTACATAAAAGAGATATTGGAATGCTATAATGGTAATGATATCAAATAATCTTGTTATATTTTGTAAATGTATAAATGTGATATGATTGTAATTTGAATTTTTTGAATGATTACATTTGTATAAAACCAAAAATATGTCTTGAATTGTATATATTTATAATATTTTATTGTTTGCTATTGCAGAACAAACAATAATCTTTAATTCAAAATAAGATTGGTTGATTTTGTGCAATATTCTTAAAATTATTTATGTGTTATGTGCAACAATTGATGTTGTATACAAATTCTAATTTTTTCAGATTTTAGAACAGTAAGTTTTGATATCACATTAGAACTAATCATTAAATAATTTTGTTCAAATACACAATTTTTATTTCAAGAATAAAAGTATATAGATAAATAGATTGCCTTTATTCGTACCCTGGACTTTGAATTTCAAATATATCCTGGTTAGAGCAGAGATGCGCAAAGGAGGGAGCGCAACAAATGATGCGAGGGGCGCGACAACGTTCATAATTATTTTTTTTAATTTTACTGCCAGTTATTTTATTTTATTTTCATTACTTTTCGGTGTGTTATATTGTTTCTGTAATGTTTTGTATTTACGTATTTACTTATATGAAATTACATTCTCAAACTTAACAAGTATTAAGATTTTTTTTAAAAACTTTAATTCATATGAAATTAAGGGTAGTTTATATATTTTTTAAATTATCAAATGTTGATACAAAAATGCCAGCCATGAGAGGCGGGCCCAAATTAATAATATCTTGAAGAAAAAGGGGACGCGGTATATAAAGTTTGTACACCTCTCACTTTTTTCTTTGTTTTTGTAAAATAAGAAAAAAGTGCAGTACTATATTTTATTTGTTTAATAAAGAAGTACAGTGTGTTAAAAAAAAACCTAACTCGGAGTAGGCTATGAACAGAAAAACGTATGTCTGATCCCAAAAATTGTCAAAATTGATCTTGAAATGTAATAAAGAAGGATACAGTATATTTCCAATCGCCGTTTTCTAATTTGTTTCCATTTCTAAGATGGGCGGTACCGCCCTGGGTTAACTTTGTTTAGTGGAGTTCATTGCAGCGTTATGTTTGGGGGTATATTTAGTCAACAAGAGTAGAAAAATTAGCTTGTAATTGTAACAATTATGAATAGTAAAGGTTACTTTGATATTTTAAAAGTAAATTTGAAGCTATGTGCCGATAAATAGGGCTAGGCAATTTTAATTTCATGCATGAAAATGATTCTACAAATAATTCGCGTCTTGGAAGAGAATGGATATTAAATATAAGCTAAATCCCCCCCATCATCAGACTTAAACCCAATTGAGTAAGTGCGGGAAATTCTTGAAGATAACAAGAATATATACCATTCAAACTAAAGAAGAATTAAAAAATAAACTATAAAAAAAAATGTAGAATATAATGCCATCATTGAATCAAAATTTGGTGGATTTAATTGCTCGTCGTCATTTAGTTGCTTTTATAAAAACTAAAGGAAACCCAACCCAATATTATATTTCTTTATAAAACGGTTTATAATTTTAATGTTTTGAAAATTCCCGCACTTTCTAAAAAAAATAATCTCAAGTCAGGATAAATAACAGCGAGGGGTCCTTAGTATCTGCGGGGCCCTGGGCTGCAGCCCATAAAGCCCATCCCTAAATCCGTCCTTGATTTCTAAAATAAGATAACATATTTGACGATATCTCGTGTCAAATTGATATTTAATTAAATATTTTTAAATTGACATACGTTTCTTTATTTATAGCCTACTCTGAGTTAGTTATTTTTGAACACACTGTATAATATTACAACGTAAATATACATTATTTTTTAATTTGCATAATATTTTTTTCGTATGTTAACCACTGTTTGTTTACTTCTGGTATAGCCACAATGCCTACGTCACAAAGTAAATTTAAAATTCGCTCATTTGGACTAATTTTGAACTCGGACTAATACGTGGTCTTATATTTTTATATACTTTAAGAAAAAAGAATAAAAAATAGCGTGAAATAGCCTATTAAGTTAGTAGAAATATACACAATAACAGACACGTATTCTAATATTTTTATACGGATACAATGTTTATTACACAAAACATTGAAAATATACATCAAATTAAGCTACTTAAATATATATCATATTATGGTTAATACCAGACTCAATACAAAATGAGTTTTAAATGTAACACAATGTGATATTGTCAAAAATGTTATCTAAAGAAATCAAAACTTTTCTTCTTGAATCTTATTTTAGAAATGGAAATAAATTAGAAAACGGCGAATGATAAGGTACTCAATCCTTCTTTATTATCTTTTCTCCTTAAAATTACATTTCAGAATCAATTTTGATTATTTGATTTTTAAGTTGAATAATGATCAGACATACGTTTCTCTGCTCATAGCTTACTCCAAGTTAGGTTTTTTTTTGAACACATGGAAATAAATAATATTCTACAAAATACATCTTTTACTATACGGTAGTGGCTCCCGGCTCCCTGTTGCGAGAGAGGTAAAAATATTAAATTATGAAGCCAAAGCACTAATCTTTAACCAGATATACATTTCACATCTATGCACTGCTGTAGTCAGAAAAATTGTCTCTGTCCGGTCCAGCAATAAATCTATATGACAAAGCGGCATATCGTTCACTGTTTGCTTTATAATATTGGCTGCCAACGGGCCTGCTTTGTATAGTAAAATAATCTTACTTTTCCTTTAACATAAACGATGTTTTTATTTGAAATAATTGCTGCGGTCAGCACGTCACATCGCTGACAGCGCTGAGTGCCGAACTTTGCCGAACACAATGAATGGGATAATGTGATTGGTTCAGCAACTGCATTCGGCAAATTTCGGTGCTTAGCGCTGCCAGAGGCGTGGCGCGTTGAACGCGGCCAGTGTTTGGAACTGCAGTTTTCATTCCCATAAGAACTTATTTAAAACAAAAAAATCATTTATGTTACAGGAACAATTCAATTACGATATTTATAGTTTTATTGATGGACCCGACAGTCAAATTTTCTGACTATACACAAGGCAATGAGTTTGAGGTTGTCTCTTTTTATGTACTGAACTATGGAAGCACCCATGGAATATGTGAACGAATATGCTTTAGAATTGGTAAGTAATTTAATCTTTTCAAAGATAAAACTTCTGGTTTCGCATAATTTACGTAAGGAATAAATTCCACGATTAGGGATATGGAAATTTGATGTGTAGATGCATAATTAAATAGTTTCTGGGTAAAATGCACTAGTTTGCATAATCTTAGATTTATTGTAGGTTTCATTCCGCATACATGAGATCACAAATATGTTAACATGCAATGTTCATTTTATGAAATAGTTTACACGCACCGTTAATTAATTGCTCATTTTTATGTTATCAAATTATTCATATTTTCAAATACATAGGAAATATAAATTTTATACGCCATAGCTTTAATCTTTTAAAGCAATTTATACAAGCCTACAAAACTAAAAAGAGCTACTGTTTTAACAAGTAAACGAACAAAAGGTCGAATAAGTGATACGTTTATGAAAAGTTTTGTAAATATCCATTAAATTTGTGTTGTTTTATATAATTGTAGCATGTGTAGTTCCTTCTAATAACTTTGTTGATGTGAAAGATTAATGAAAATAATTTATACCGCGAATAAATTAATTGCATTGTGCAGTGGTGTTCTGCCGCTGCGTTGAAAAACTTCATTTCTACGTTTTCTGCATAGCAAGGTAAGTAGTAAAAGTTTTAAAAATACGTTAAAATATGCTAATTTAACTCTTTGCCAATTAAAAATTCTTATAAAAATAATGATGACAATGTAAAGGAACTGAGATAAACTGAGAATTTTCGCAAAACAACAAAAAATACCAGCTATGTTGAGGTACGAAAAATAAAACGTTCATTAGTATGCTTCAACATGTTTAAATTCACTAAAAAAATACAAGCTCTGGAACAACATTCAAGCTTAATTAAAAGTAATAAACATTTTTAGTAAAATGTATTCGAAGCGGAGAGAATTGATCTGTATGCTATTCGTTTCGTACTATGTATCTACAATTAGTGTTACCTTTTTTTTTATAACCCACTGAAAAATGAATTAGCTATTTGTTGTTAATATATATTGCTTTTTAATAATATTTTGTTATAATACCTGGCATAAAAGTTTATCATGTTTAAAAATGAGTGTATTAATAATTAGTTAAAATAATCTTCATTTATTATTAATTATTTATATCATCATTATCGATATCTGTGTACAAAGCAGATTTGCACACCCATCAATAGGTAATATGTCAGTTCTTGTAAGTGCTATATAAAAAGTTATGGGCCTTGGTGACAACGTGCCTAAGTGTCAGATCACGAATCTGGGGAACCGGGTTCGATCCCGACCGATGTCAAACAAAAATATTTCGAATTTTAAATGGCACAAAAGTAACCCCAGTGGTGCACTCTCCACTCAAGCAATGATTGCCCGCACGGTACGAATATGTCGTCATTATTACCGAAATTTTTGTACAAAGCAGATTAGCGCACCTAGCAATGATGGGTAACAATTTCTGATCGAAATAGTATAAACAAATGATTCAAATGGCCTTTCAGTCTCACTTGTGTCGTCGTATATAAAATTATGTACAACTACAGAAACAAGAGCTATTTTTTTATTCATTTTAACAAGTCAATCTTCTTATAATCTTAGATTTTTAAAGTTTTCTAGAATTATCGCCAACTTCATCTCTTCAAAAAATTAGTATGAAAATGTGTGTACATACTGAGCTACAGTATTTATTTACATTTACGCATTTCAAGTAGGTATGTGAATTAAATATTGTTTTTCAATTTACAATTAATGTGTCGTCAAATAAGTATGGACTGAAGATTTCTACACTGTTGTTAATTTAGTATGGCAATGTTGAAGATGCTAAGTTATGAAGATGCCGCAACACAGCAGGGCAAGGGGCAGGGTGCGGAAAAGGGAAAAAGTTGAGCATTAGTCTATATTTATTTGACGGCAACTATAGTAATCGATAATTTAATAAATCGTATGTACGTATGTATGAACAGAGTTACCTTTATGACAATTTACCAATCTACACAAGTATATTTTATTATTGTTGTTAGTGTACATAGTTACGTAGTTATTTTTAGGCTGTCCTCATTTTCCCTTTCCAAAATTTTGGTTCATTATCAAATTCACGTACAACATCCCATACAAACGGCTGACCTTGGTAATTCCATGCATCAAAATTCCGCTTTTCTTAATAATTTTTTTATTATATACTAAAATATATGAAATTAATGCACATTTATTTCATTATTTCTGTACGTATATATCATCAATAGGAGTATTATGCTTATTTTGCAATATTTACTATTTTTGGAAATTTAAGCCAAGTTTCAAACCCAGTTCGTGAATTTCTAATAAAGTATCCAAATTTTTATATTCACATAAATTAATGTTTTAGGAACACAACGAAAATACATAATTATATAATTTTTAAAATGAATATCTTTTCTTTTTACGAATTTTCAAACAATATTTACACTATTACTCTTAGTTTATGAAGAACTTTTAGAAAATATATTTCATAAATACCTACGAACTGAAGTCGAGAGTCTTGTCGAGACTTCAAGACTTTCTCAACAAGACTCGATACTGGTCTCGTCTCGAATTTTTAGTCGACATCAAAATGATGGTCTTGGTTTTGCGGATACACTAATCAGAATAATAAAGCAAATGTGACTAAGGATAATAACTGGATGGATGATCCCAATATATTGATTTATAATAGTTTTACTGACGCACGCAAAACCTATAATGAAGTAGATATTGAAAATACATATTACTGAAGGTGCGTGAAACAGAAATAGAAATAATTAATCAGACTGCGACTCAACTAAAATTAAAATTAGACAGTTTCAAGCATCGTGCGGGCGTTTGCGTATTGCTGGATGCTGGGCTTCCTGTGTAGACAATAATCATTCGCTTGCGGAAATAAAGGGTTAGCACACCGCGAAATCACAGCGGCAAACTCTTTCATAATTTATTCATTAACAATCAACCGCGCACGGTGAACGACGTACGCTCGCGTCTGCAAACACGAGCCTTGCCTTGACCATTTTTTCCCTATTGCTATCGTATCGTTCTCTTCTGTGTCCAGCGCGCCCTTTATTATCATATCTTATTTAATGCATTCCCGTCAAATAAATAAACCATAAATAATGAAGGGTTCCATTAAAATTTAAATACCCTATAAAAAAAAATTATACATAGAATGCTTTCTCGAATAAACTGCTTGAATGATTTATTTGCTTCCTTCTATGTTTTTATAAAAAACTCATGAACAAATATTACTTTCTAAACACTAGCTGACAGGCAGGGTTGTATTTATATTTTGTTGAGCCCGAGGCGGTAAAGAACTATTGGACCCTTTCTTCTTCTATTTTACAATCAAATTTCTGACAAATCTAAATATTTTCTCTAAAATTTCAATGAATTTAAATTAAGAAATAGATATAAAATTGAAAATTATTTGATTGATGACTCAAATTTATTGATGAAACATTTTTTCAAGAACTAATTACCTTTTCAATTCGCCGATTAACAAAATGTGTCGTTCTTACAATACATTTTGTTTTTCACTTGATTTTTGTTTTAATTACTTGGAATTTAATGATAAATTGAATCTTTTGATGTAGCATTTTCTATGTCTGTATTTTATTATAAATGTATTATTCTCACTATATGAAACCATTTTGTTGATATTATTCTGTAAAATGGATGTATTTCTTGTTGAATAATAAACATTATTATTATAACAAATTTATTTAACTATAATATTGTAATTTCTATTTTTTGTTAATTCGCACCAAACATTAACGTGTATATGATATACTAATACTATCACAAAAATATTCTGTTATAAAAATTATTGTTATTACTATAAAATAATTCAGTTATATCTATAAGTACATATACAAGATATCCATTTAAAATATATGCATCTGATCAAAATATGTCTCGTATCAAAAGTTTGATGGTTCGGAGGGGGACATCCAATTCTGTCAAAATACTCCACCCCTCAACCCCCTAGGGCGGGGATGGGGAAAACTTTGTAATCTTAAATGGGAACCTCCATTTTTATTGCAGATTCGGATAGATAGTCAAAAATTAGGGATTACCCGAGGAACTTCTTTTTATTCCTGACAGATGGCGCTAGACTTTACAAATACTGTTCAAAGTTGAGTCCCTTATCTTCACGACAGACGCGATTAATCGGGCAACGATTTTTGTTTTAGATGATCTCAACGAGACGACGAGCACGATATTTCAATTGTATTGTACGACGATTTGGAATTTTTCGTCTGTCCAACTCAACTACACGATTGTAATTATGTCGCGCTTTACCGAAAACCAACAAAATATACACAATTTCACTGTGTAATTAGCAATGATTACTGATTGATGCGACTTTGTGTACTAAACAAAACAAATATTTTCGGGGCATGCTTGTTTTTGGGCGTAAAAGCGTAAAAACTGATTTCTACGCCTTAAACGATTCCAGTGCCATCTGTCAGGAATAAAAAAAAGTTTCCCGGGTAAACCTTATTTCATATTTGACTATCTATCCGAATCTGCAATAAAAATGGAGGTTCCTATATAAGATTATAAAGTTGGCTGCTTCATAACTTCAGAAATAAAATTTGGAAATTCATGGAATTACAATTTAATAGTATTAGCCATAGAATTAGAAACAAGAGACGAACAAATAATTATTCAAATGAAGAAAAGTTACAAATAATTAAATGACATTATTCTTTTGCTTTATTATTATTATTATTAAATTTCTATTTAGAAAATTAATATTTACTACGTAAAATATTTATTTTGACAATCATTATTCTGACCCTGACGTAATAAAAAGTTACGCTTTTGTTCGTCTTTTGTTTCTAATTCCATGGCTAATACTATTAAATTGTAATTCCGTGAATTTTCACATTTTATTTCTGCAGTTATGAAGTAGGCAAAATTATTATTTTTTATTAATTCGAATATAGAAATTTTTGCTTTACAACATCCATTTGAAACTTTTTGTCTAAAATCAGTAGGGGAGCAATGCGCACGGAAAAACTGATTTCCCATGTTAAACGCCTATGTTTCACTTTCGTGATACGCTCTGTATATTATTTATCGTTAATAAACAATTGTTTTCAATTTATTACAGATGTAATACTATATTTATTTAAATTCTTGTCTTATTTAGAGAAATATTATACATTTTCTATTGAAAATATTTATTGTTTATATAAATTATTGAGATATTATTACAAAATAATTCATGTTTATTATTTAATGTTTATTCAACATTTAATGTTGCATACATTCCGTGGAAAACGTTGGAAAATGATAAGAAAATAAACGTATATTTGTTTATTGTTTGAGAATCAATATCTACATACTTCTCATTTTAGAGATAGAACGAGATTTCCACAATATTCCGTTTTAGAATTTTTAGGAAAGTTTACATTTAAAATGTGTTGAAAAGTTACATGTAATTTTGTTTCAGCAGAACCGAACTAATACTTTTGACGCTGGAGGCAAGAAACAAAATTTAGTCTACCCTCATGTAAAAACTCACACTAGGTATGAATGTAATATGATAAAATAAAAATTTTGCACCCTCAAATCCTTTCGCTCGCGGCTACGGCCCTTTTACCGCGCCCTAGTTTCACTGTACACCCCTGGGGCAGGTTTAGAATTAATAAACAAAATTACTGTTTTTCTCGTTGCTCTTTTGTTATGTTCCATTGGTAAAATTATGCAATAATAGGAAATTCTGTCATATATGTTCACCAAAATTAAAATTAAATACTAGTTTGTTTAAAATATTATTTTTCAATTTTCATGTTTGTTAATTTGATTATTTAAGGTAATAACAGTAAAATATTGAATATTTAATAAATGAAGTAAAACATTGTATTCTTAAAACAAAAAAATGTTAATTAGAATTTTAATTCCGTATATTATTCTACCTTCAAATAAAAATAAGTTTTTGGTAGTCTTTACAATGGACGAGTATAATAGAAATATGTATAATAGGGTATTTTACTAATTTTTATTTTTTTATATGTTCTTTATAAAAATACATAATTATTCGTACGGATTGTATGTGCAAATAGTCTCACCTATAAATGTACAAATTAATTTTTAATAAAATGAAAAAAGTACTTGTATTTACTTATAATCCGAATTTATTTCAGGTTGATAATAATGCAAAAAATGTGGAACCATGCATTTTACTTACTTTTATATATTTTACTATTCACATTAAAATAATATGTTCTTTGAAATATGAGTATGAATGGGAAGAGAACTGTCATTTAATTTAGATTACGTGATGATATCCATTTTGTTATTACCAAGCAAAAAATGCAGGGCTCCTACCTACATTAACATAAAATAAAAACTACGAAATAATGAGTCTAACACTCAAATATAATCCAAAGTGTGTTTTCGTGTAGTGTTTCTATTAAGCATACGTACAAGTATTATATAAAAAGGATTACACATTTTTGTTTTCTGTTTTGCTCTTTTACTCTTTGCTTTAAAGAGGCGAAGCTATAGAAATGCATGTTGAAAGTGCGCATTCAATAAATCGAAAAGTACCCCAAACAGAAGTCAAATTGCAATTGGTATAAAACTAGAAATTGTTATGAAATTTTGTGGATGTGAATATTTGAATAGGGGAATATGTCATCATTCAGAGTATGTCACTTTTGTGACGAATAACGAAATATGACTTTCTTGCATAGAATATTTATTCTTGAGTATTTCATTGAAATGCCAAATGTACGAATAAAATAAATTTGTGCAGAACTAAATTTTATTTATAAAGCTAAATATTCTTATTTAAGTAGATATAAATTTATTAAATTCTATAATTTCATTTATATTTTTTAATAGAAATTAAAAACTTTCTACTTTACACAACTTGTATATGGCGCTATCAATCATGTGAGATGTAAGTGCTATTTTTAAGTTTTAAAGTTATTAAGAAAATGTTTTGCAAGATACAATAACGATATACAGTGCCGGATTAAACCATGTGGAGGCCCTAGGCAGTCGAAATTTCGTTCCCCCCCCTCTCTAATACGCATTAGGACTAACGTATTTCCCACCCTCCAATAGGTTAGGACTCGGCATATTACTATAATAATTATGAAACAAAATCTATATAATACTACTGATTATTTTTTTTTCTATTTCGGTGTTCTTATGTTGCTATAAACGCACTATTTTGTACTGCAAACACGATGTTTAAAAGATCTATAAGCGTACTATTTTTGGCGCCTTTCATGTTCTAGAGTTGGTAGTCATGCTTTCATAACTAACAGATAAATAATTACAGGTAACCTCAAAATGATAAGTTGTTGATAATATTTCAACATATTACTTTTAATTATGGATTTTTATACTTTCTTTAGGTGATAGGAGTAGAAAGAAATATAATATTAATTTCACAACCAGAATCAGACCTTGAATCATAAATACAATACACCTTGCAATACACTAATTAATCACTAGTTGACAAAATATGAAATTTCAATTGTTAGCGAGAAGCGTTACCAACATAAACATAACTAACAAAAAAATACCTAGTCATAATTTGACGTCGCAATTTAAATAAATTTAATCGTAAACATACCTCAATAGAAAAATAGTATAAAAAACATGTATCATAATGCTGTTGACGCACTCGTCCTTTGTAAAACTCGCCTGGCGGCTCGTTTTCCAAACTTGGACCCGTACGTTAACAGATTGCCTTATGATACTTGGGTTTTAATGTACTATTTTATTATTGTAAACACGTTTCTATTATTGTAATTAAGTATTTTATTGTTGCAATCAAAATTTCTTCATTATAGTTAAGATTTCCTTTGCATGTAAAAAAAATATTGGATTCTAAATTATAATAAGAAAAAAATACAGTATTATTATTGTAGCGATCTGACGCCCCCTTAACGAGACGCCTTTTTTCGGTGCCCAACCAACACAGGCGCATTTGGTGGCCCTGAATGTAACTATTCGGATATTCGGAATACAAAGCAATTTTTATCGTTACACATTTCTCTGCAGTTAATGTTTAGCGTTTTACATTGTTTTTTTTTTCTAAAAACCCATTTTGATGCAACAAAAATACTTGCTTTCACAGTAAAAGCAGTGTGAAGTTTTTTATTCAAATACTAGTCTACTTGTTAGCCTGGCCAATAGAATTTGAACATGCGCTTCAATAGCAGTAGGACGACTCTAGTTATGACAGTTTATTAACCATTAGTTAAGAATTAAACTGAAGGTTAGAAAGCCATGCGAACAACAGTTTTAACTTCCAGTTAGTTCTAACCAAAGGAGGTTATAGAAAATTCTGCAACATAATAGTTAGTTGGATGTGCGTACACTCTAGTCTCTAGTGTAATATCTTTGACCTAAGTACATAGTGTGCTATGGAAACAGGAAATCTTGTTCGCAATTTTCTTTCAAAATTAAATCAATATTATTTTCATTGTCGCGGGCCCCTAAAAGGCGCGGGGCCCATAGGCAATTGCCTATTCTGCCTATTGGGTAATCCGGCACTGACAATATCTGTATCTCTTTGTTTTATTATTAAACAAATCAGATATGGAAAGCGCAGATACTCTTAAGAATATATATAAATAAGTAAATAAAAATAAATGTAAAGACTTACATGACGTAAATACCAAAAAATTGTTGATAAAAATATAAGACTCACCTGTAACAAAGAAAAATATGTTTTAGATATTAGGATATATATGAGGCCTGTTCAGAAAATAACCGAACTTTATTTTTTTTAACTTTATTATTAATTTTACAGATTATTGGTCCTTGTTCCCTTCAAAGTACGCCCCTCCCCTATTCACAGACTTTTTCCAGCGGTATTTCCATTTCTCGATACAGTCCTAGATAGCATTATTTGAAATGGCATTTAAGGTCTGTGACGAATTTGCTTGGATGTCATCAATAGTCTGAAAACGGCGTCCTTTCATCGCTGATTTTAATTCGTCTCCCGTTATGATCATTTGCATGAATTTTTCATTGTCATTAGTTTGTTCAAGGAATTGCCGACAAACGTCAACTAGATTTTCTTTTTGTTGATGTTAAAATGTTGGCGCAACCGGGCATTAATGTTATATTTTTAATATTATAATTTATAATTACTGAATTATCTGATTTACCAAAAATAAATTACGGTAATTTTACATTCCTGTTTTTTGCCATTCATAAAACTAATAATATAAAGATAATGTAGTGAAAATATGAATGAACTTATGAATGATTATGAATTGGAAACAAAAATAGCACATATTTCGATAAATTTGTTGATATAAGTAATAGAGGTTTGTAAGCTCAGCACGTAAACAAAGTTGTTTGTAAATGTTGTTGTGTGAAATAAGATGACGCGATGCGATGTAAATCAGAAAGGTAAAGAAAGAGGATCTATATTAAGAACGGAGGTGTAACAGTACATCCGCATCTGCATCTATTTCGGTATCGTATTTGCTGCTTGGTGTTTGAATGTACAATCTCCATCTACCCGGTGTTCATTATAAACGCGAATTCGATATCGAGAGCAGAACAACTGTTGCTCATTCAAATGCTACGTTCTACAGTGAACGCAACCTACGTTACGTAGAAGGTTAAATGTTTGAGAACAGAAACAGTTCTCGGTTAAGGATTTGATGACTCGTATTTAGTATGTGCAGAAATTGCTGGAATTTATGGATTTATTTATAGGTGATAAATATCTTATAAGTTGAAAATGGCTTAGTCGCCTATTGGTCAAGTTTCCTGTAAGATATTTGACACTCGTTAATAGTCAGTCCGTGTTTTAATGTGCAAACATAAAACCGAGCTTTAATGCCGGGAGGAAATGTAAGTTGAAATAATAAAAAGCAAATACGCGCTGCATACGTTCAAAACAAATAGAGCAAATTTTATCTTTGTCAAAATAATAAAAATATAAATAAAAGCTAAATTCCTGCTTTTATAAAAGTGATAGATTGGTGGTATTTCATCCGAATTTTTATACACAAAATTAAAATATACGGGAGTGAAATTAATGAGGCACTAAAACCGACACGTTTAAAGTTTAAAATCACACACGAATATCTGTTTCTTTGGGTTCTTGAATTCCGAATTGAGCCAGTATTATAAACGTTATTTATTTGTCTTTTCATCAGTGTCACCGTTATCCCTTGTGTTACGAGGATGGTTTGAAAAGTCCGTGCGAAAATGAAAACTACTTAATTTTTCGGGATATTTTCTTTATTATTTTTCAACGTAGTCTCCTTTTAGACTTATACACTTCGTCCAACGCTGCTCCAGTTTGTTGATCCCTTCCAAATAATAAGATTGGTCCAACTCTGCAAAATAGGCTTTCGTTTCTGCAATTACCTCCTCGTTTGAATAAAATCTTCTTCCCGCCAACCATTTCTTCATATTGGGGAACAAGTAGTAGGCCGAAGGAGCCAAATCTGGAAAACAGGGAGGATGTGGAACGAATTGGAAATTTAATTCCATCAATTTTGCGGCTACAATCACAGGTGAGTGAGCTGGTGCGTTGTCGTGATGGAAAAGGACTTTTTTGTGGATCAATCGTGGACGTTTTTCTTGCAGCTCGTTGTTCAAACGGTCCAATAACGATGAATAGTATGCACCCTTTTCCAAACAGTAGATGAGGATTATTCTGGAGTAGTGACCTCGATAGGGCGTCCAGGACGTTCAGCGTCACTTGTGCTCATATGCCCACTCCGAAAATTTTGAAACCACTTATAAACTGTTCTAATCAAAGGTGCAGATTCACCATAATGTTTATCAAGCTTCTCCTTAGTCTTCTGAGGCGAATTGCCTTTCATAAAATAATGTTTGATCAACACACGAAATTCTTTTTCTTCCATTTTTTTGAAAATCACTCGACTTTCTCAATTTAAACGAACGTGAAATACAGAGAAATAGACCGATCTGGTTGAAACTTGGTGAGCGTTCTTTCAAGACATGTCGCTAATTAAACATAACCTCGATACGTACCAGTGTTGCCATCTCTCGAACTTTTCAAACCACCCTTGTACTACCATTGCGTATACGCTATTCGCTACTGCCTACCCCGTATTGCTGTTTCAGTACTCTGCAAATAAAATTTTCCGCCTGCACCAGCTGATTATTATCGATCCTTTGTGGTTGCAATCATAATTTATTAACTCAAGTGATTAAATACTCTGTCAATATTAAATTTATACTCTCATATTTATTTCGATATATCGTAATAAATAATCCAATAATGCATACTACTTACTGGCCAATGAATGCTCAATGGTTTTCGATAGATGTGTCCCTGCTATATGAGTAGATTACCTATCTAGATTACGTCGATATATTTTATCTATCGTACTCTTATGATTCTCAACACTAATTATTTATTTTATATGAAAGGGGCTCCTAAACGCAATGAACGTGGTAATATAATATAGTGATATACATTTCACATTGAAATGTTAAAGAATCTGTCTTTTTTATTTTAGATCAGGGCATCGAACCCGAACCTGAACCGAACCAAAATCGGAACCAAACCGTAACATTTTAGGGAACCCAAAGCCAGACCCGAACCTCATATATTTTTCAATTGAACCCGAGTCGGAACCGAACCAGGTATTAAAATTCGGGTTCAGGGTTCAACTCCGGTTCGGGTTCATTTTCAGTTCGAAACATAAACGTAATCGCAATACAGCCGATAATTGATGCAATCGGCGTCTGCTTTGCTGCCTGCGTTCACTTTTCGTGAAAATTGTGTTCGTTTCTTGTCTTGCGTAAATTCCGGCTCGCATTTTAAATTATTTCCATATAAAGATTGTTATTCAAAAAACAAAATTCAATACCCTGAACCCGGAACAAAACCGCAAATATTATTGTTTGAACCAGAACCGCACCCGAACCCATCTCTCAAAAAACAAATTAACCTGAACCGGAACCGGACCCAGTTTTTGGTGGGTTCGATGCCCTGTTTTAGATTATATAAGTATTGTAATTAACATTTCTGGTACATAAAAAATCTAATTACATACATTCTTTATATTTAACTACATATTTTCAACAATTTTAAATTCATTGTATGAGCAAGTTTCCTCGTACTCCTCGAAATGTTCGAGATTCTTCCAATTCATTGACGGCATTGGTGGTATTTCTAAAGGGTACATGTAATATACCTACCTATAATTTTAAATATTTAATTAATAATAAAATAAGAAATATTAAATGTACTTCTTCTGGATTTTTGATACTGACATTATTTTTTATTTGGCTGTCAATTAGAAACCTTTTAATTTTGCAATTGGTTTCCATGGAGTTGTTTTGGCTGTGAGATTCATTGCAATAGATAATTTTATATATTATATTTGTTTGTGGTGCACTCTCCATACCGGCATTGAGTGCCCGTGAGGTGGCGCCTAGTAAGCGCCTGCACGGTACAAATATTTCATCATTACCGATATCTGTGTACAAAAGCATATTGGCACACCCGACAATGGGTAATATGTCGTGATGATATATTTATTTATTTTATTTATATTTGTTTATTTTTAAATCTATAGAAAATATAAAAATAAATAAAAGTGTCGGATGAAAAATTATATGTTTCTTTAAAATTTGTAATAACAAACTTTAAAAAATCTGATATGGCCAACACAATACCTCCCGTCATTTAATGTTTATGAATTTAAATACATACTTATATATTTACTAATGTTGCAAACTATATTAAAACGATACCATTATTAATTTGAAATAATTAGTTATTTGACAGTGACATTTATTTGTCAGTTACATACATTTGAGATCTGAAATGGGTAACCAAGGAGTTGTGTTTAAAGTGTAGGCTTTGAGATTTAAATTATAGATTATTTTATAAATTTATCCATAAAATATATAGAGCAAGTATTAATGCAAACCTGTAGAAAATGTTATAATTTTTATAATAACATAAATTGCGAAAAAATTATATTTAAAGGTATTTTTGAAGAAAACCCATTTTGAGCTTCAAGTAAAGTGCCTTTTCGGTTATCCGATTTACACCAAAATCTAATGGCTTCCGTCCATATTAAAAAAAGGTAGAAATACATGGTTTCAATATTTTCTGAATGATAGTATTTGAGTTAGAGCGTTCAGAGGATCCAAACACACACACACACACACACATACGCACACCCACAGACATTATCGTGAAAATGTTAAAATCGGATTATAGGAACCTTAAAACGTAGTCATCTCCATATACGATTTTTAGCACGATCCCTATACCTCCCTTACCAAGGGTAACGGGAGGTAAAAATAATATTTAGATTTGTTTTAGAAACTACTACTTTCGGTTGTTTTATTGTTACCAAAACCTTTTCAATTCTTCCTATTAATATTAGATTGAGGAATCCGTAGTTCAGGGGTGCCCAAACAGGTGCGTACACTCGCGACATTTAGTTTGCTCTCGTTTGCATGGTCTCAAGTTCTTATAAATTTCATAATTGTTGCAAATTAGCTATTTGAAGCAAATGAACATGGACAAATTATAAACGTTGGAAAGCTAAAAAAAAAAAATCTTTTCAATGGTGCAACTATTCAACTCGAAATAACAGTGATAAAAATTGTTTAGCGTTACCATTTGAAAGAAAATGGAAAAGTTTTCTAAAGAGGCGCAAATCGAATTCAGTGTTATCTCAAATTGCAAGTTATTCGCAAAAATAAAAAATAAAACCTGCAACATTCTAGTCCCCTATGCATTTCTTTTCAAATAACGTAACACCACTTAAATCGTCCCCTAATTGCCTAATAGGGCAATGTTTGTCTAATTTAACCGACTTCATAACTTTTAGAGTCTTGCAGATCCTCATTTTTTTAGAACACTCTATATATTAATTATGTAGTAGATTGCTCACCGCCAAAAGTTTTATGGTCGATCTCTGATAGTAAAAGTTTGAGCATCCCTGCCGTAGTTAAGCAGGTCTTTAAAAGTCTTATAACATTTGAGAAATCGTCCTTCCAACAGCCACTCACACACACATCCACATACACATACGAGTACACACACGCATACACATACAGTCACAGTCATCAGACATAAAAAATAAAAATAAATAAATATTTCATCACGGCATATTACCCATTGCTGAGTGTGCCAATCTGCTTCATACACAGATATCGGTAATGATGGAATATTTGTACCGTGCGGGCGCTTACCAGGCGTCACCTCACGGGCACTCATTGCTGGCGTGGAGAGAGCACCACAGGGATTAAATTTGTGCCATTAAAATGCGATGTAATTTTTGGCGTCGGTCGGGATCGAACCCGGGTCCCCAGATTCGCGATCAGACACTCAGGCACACGGCCACAAGACCCCATTATCGTTAAAATGGTAAAATCGGATTCAAGGGACATTGAAACGTGCTTATTCACTAAAATCTGGATATTCGATTTTACTTACAGAAAAGAACATTTAAATATGTACCAATTATTGAGTGTAAAAGTAATCACTTTTTATATTTATTGAAAAGTTAAATAAATGTTGATTATTTTGATGTGACTTTTTGCTTGTAAATTTATAATAACGAAGTTGAAGTGAAAAAAGAAGGAACAAATTGCAAGACTTGTCTTGTACTTGACGATATGTATCTCCTTCTCCATCTCCATCTCGAAATGAAATCATTTGAATACATTTGTTCCAAAATCACTAGGTTGTTTTGTAAAATTCCTTGCAACAAGTGCAGAGCAGACACTGGCAGAGGCAGAGGCGCTTTCAACTGAGTCAATTACGATCAGAGGAGGCGAGGCAGACAGAATCTCGCATCTCGCAGTCGCAAGAAGCTCGATGAGACGATGAGGGAGCTCGGAGCAGCGAAACGAAGCAACTACTTGCTTTGTCGCACGGAGAACCTACCTCTCGCATTATAAATTTATATTAATCCGTAACTAGGCTTTATGTGAATAGATGGCTTGTAATAAAGGAACCAAATTGAAAGATTACATAATGTCTATGCATATTCTACTTCAATTCGCTTTCACTTTGAACCCTAATAGCTTTCTAATTATGCCGAATGGATATCATTTCTTACATATATTGCTCATTTATCTAATTAACTTGTTGCAGGTGCAGGGAAATAAGATTTTAGCACTAATTTCCCATGTTATTCTACAATTTGGAGGCGAACGGTGAGATTTTGAGTATTCAACAATTGGTGGCAGCAGTAGGATTTTGAGTATTTAACAATTGGTGGCGATTTTGAGTATTTAACAAATCAAATAAGAATAGCTTATTTCTGTATAACCCTTAACTGCTGAAATTGACACCGGTACTATAAGAGGGCAGCACCAATTTCAACTTTGTATTAAGAAAAAAGATGCTTCGTCGATTGATAACAGAAGGAGGCTGCTCCGATGATTTGTTGAGAAGTTATATAAGATAAATTCGTGTCTCCTTCATCAATTCATTGTAAAAATGAGGCAACTCTGCATAAACCTAGTGTTTCCACTACATAATACATTTTCTTTTCTGTTTGAAATCAGTGAAAAATGTCGAACACAGACGATTCTAAATACTGATATAGTCTATCCAGTCCTCAGACAGCTTCACAGATGCTTAATACACATGTGTTACTCTTGTTTAGACAAATAAAAGTTCTGGATTTCGTTTTAATAGTATATTATTTAGGGGTTGCCACATTTAAAAATTTCTCCCGGTACAAAACGGAAACAGATCCTTAATTTTTAACTTTGATACGAGGGCAATTTATAAACAAATAATATCCCTTCATTATTCCAAAAAAATGTTGGCATTATTATTTTCCCTGAAGATTGTGTCTTGGCCTTTTTGGGCGGAGGGGGGCCTTTATGAATCCACTGTATGGCAGTCAAATTTTCTTGCGAAATTTCTTTCCTTGTCTGTTTCTGCTCCGGTGTAAGCAAAAATTTCCAAACACTGGTTTCAGATAAAGACAGTTCCTTGACAATAACAGAAACCTTCAACCGTCGATCTGTAAGCACCAATCTTTCAACTTGTTGAACATTTTTTGCAATTCGTGCTTCAAGTGGTCGACCAGATTTTGGATCGAATCCCTTCCCCATCGAAATTGTTTACATTAAAATTTTACTTTAAAATAACTTAGGGCATCTTGCCCATATACGGTCACCATTCGCTCATGAATAATTTTAGGACTATTGCCTTCTTCTTTTAAGAATTTTATTACACTCCGATGTTCCAATTTAGTTTCGTTCGTCTTTTGTTTCATGGCTAGGTAGATTTCTTTATAAACTGCCCTCGTATGTTACATGTTGTTTACTAAACACCACGGTATTTACAGAAAATATAAAAAAAATATTAATTTAAGAAGTTTAACAGTTTTTACATCTTCCTGAAAAATTTATAAAATGGAGCTGCACTATTTTTGCATCGGTGTCTTCAATTGTGCAATTCGTGACCACACTAAACACACCCTTTTTCTTTTTGCATATCTCAAGTGAGTGTTTTGATACCAATGATATTTTTACTTGAATTTTCTCACTTTACCTTTAGAAGCTAATTACACTACCAGACAGTTAAATATACAATAAATTTTACATTTTTACTCAACAACAAAATTAAAGCAAATGGACTTTTTCAAAGATGAAATCACCAGGGTCCTAAAATATCCCAGCTCAGAAGTTGTGTTCAATTTCAATCAGTTATGGGTTAAACTTGTTTAGTTTATGATGAAAAAATAGTGTGATCAAATAAAACATTGTAAAAAATGTTTAGGTATATATCATGAAAATTTTGAAAACATTTAATGAAAATATAGGTAAGAAGATATTGGAATGATATTTGAAAATTTATACTTCGTTCAACTTAAATCCATTATAACAGAATTTATAGAAAACTTTATATTTTCGATCCATATAGTTTCATATGTAAACTTTCTTAGCTACTTAATAATTCAATCCCTTGATTAAAATTTCATTAAAGTAATGCTAAGTGAAATATATGCATATTATATTATCAAATATTGAAACAGTAAAGTTAAGAGTATTGGGTTAAAGTTTATTGTATCATATAAAATCAAGTATGAGTTGTCAGTGTGAAGTAAAACTATACAGTGTTTTATATCCGCAAATGCATAATTTTTTTCTGTAATTAAAGTTTATTCTTCAAGATTAATTTACTCATGCATTGAAACTCTGTTTTTAAATTGACATACGTTTCTTTGTTCATGGCCTACTCCGAGTTAGGTTTTTTTTAACACACTGTACTACTCAATAAAATCTGTAGGCAAATCCATACTATCTATTGTGCAAAATATTTTTGATTCACAATATATACGGTCCTGGATAACGTGTCCATCATTGGAATCTCGAGAACTATAAGAGATACGAAATCGGTTAACTTAGTTACAGAGTTGTTAGGACCTCTGGCATGGTTAACATGTTGAGTAATCTTAACTAATCTGGTTAAATTTGTACTACTGATGATGAGAACTTAGTTCTCGAAATACGTATATAGCTTATTTTATTATTTTAAGGTTAAGGGGTAATTGTATTAGTTTTAGTTATAATTTAACCTTAGACTCCTCCTATTATTATAATTATTTTTAATAGTAATTTTGTTTTCAACGCACAGTTTATTTTGAGAAGAAACATTTAAATATTTTCATTAATATCTCAAAAACTATCACGTTTAGAAAGTAAGAACCTTTAAACTTTTTTAAGCAAAATTTATTTTCTATTAATTAGTGCAATAATATATAGCGTATTCCATTTAAAAAAGTACAAATATGGCAATATCTACGAATTTTTTTTTTACCAAATTTATACAGTTTTAGTTAGCTTATTAAAAATACTGCATTCCACCCTGTATAAGAAAGAATTAACCAACAAATTTGGTACTCATAAAAGTCAACACTTAACGAATGCAGTTTTTAATTCTGAATATCTTTTGTATTTACACTTGTTCTCAAAAATTAATAGGTAAATATTTAGAGCGAAATTAAAATTTTAACATTATCAAAAACACCCGGTATAAACACATGAAGAAGTTTTTTTGTTATCCTATTGAAAAGTATGGAAGGTCTTAGGTTAACATAGAGGTTTTTCTTGTAATTATAGCATGTATTATCGAGTGAAATTTATGGTTAATCCAGTGTTAGATATTCAGTAATTAATTGGCACTGCACCATTGCCGCTTTTGAGATTAACGTGGGCGTATACTCCTGATTCTGGGTCGTATGTCGGCTTTGATGTAACGTAATATATCTCAATTCTGCATACCAGTCACATGGGTGATAAATAGCCGATGAATATCAATTGCTATAAGCGCCGTAATACCGTTGTTATCTAAAGGCTGCGCTATACACTGTTTCATACTACTCATACCCGACGCTGACGTCCACGCACCGTCGGGACGCGCGTGAGTCGGAGCCGGAGGATTTGTTTGTTCTATGTTGTCTGTCAAAGCGATATAAAACCCGAACGAAATATTGCGGTAATTATTCAACCATTATTACAAGTTGCATAAGGATGTTATGTAGGAGATTGATACGAATAAAAAATCCATGGCTAGGGAAAAACTCACTTGAAAAATCGACCCAAATAAACCTTTACTTAACCCTTTTTCCAATTTATTGTAGTTGCTGCAACTTTCCTATATTGCAATATTTAGTATAACACATGACCTACTACTGGTTAGAATTATTCGGAATAAGAAAATCAGGTCGGCCGTGGAAAACAAAATTTAAATTATCATTTTAAACAGTTATTTATCTGTCATTTTAAGTTGAGAAAGTTTACGTTAGTTAAAACCAGGGACCTGAAACTGTACCCGAACCTGAACCAAAAACCCGAATTATCCCGAATTTTTGATAAACCTGAACCCGAACCGAACATTTATTTGCCAAGGTCAATAAATCTGAACCGAATTTAAACCGTTTTAAATTCAGATTCGGTTCAGAAGTCAATTAAATATACAATTAAAAATAAACTTTAATGTGATTTTAAAATTAATAAATATAATCATCTTCTTGTATTTGTAATCATTTATTGCTCTGAACAGAAACTCGAACCCGAACCCAAAACCAATGAACCGTTATAATTTTTATTTTCTTAAACCGAAACTGAATCTGAACCATAAATATATTTCGGTTCAGGTCCCTGGTTAAAACTTGAAAATATGGAATTAACTACAGAGCATTTTCGGATTGTGATTATTATGATTTCAAAAAAGGTTTAAGTACATATGAGTGTAAAGAAAGTAGATTCAGTTTTTAATGAACAAGCGTCTTTTTTGGATACATTTTACCGCTAGTATAAAGAAGGAATTCTGTTCAGCACCAAAAAGTAGCAAGATGTTTGCCTACTGTTACCGAAAATAACATTGCTCCTGTTTTACGAGTAATGGGGTAGTTTCGCCATTTTTGTTTTTTTTATTAGAAGCAAGTATTTTTAAACTTAAATTTTCCATATTTTTTTATTTTGCACAATTTTGTCTTTAAATATCTATTCCCGCCACTATGACGTTCCCTTGCTACTTCCGTTGCAACTTAGTTCCGACGTGCTGCTCGTAGTATGACAAAGATATTTTGCGACGTCTTGCGGGGTAAGGAGAACTTGTTTGTTAGGTTAGATTGCTGTCAAGTTAGCACGTATTTTTTTACTTATTTATTTTATTTTAAAGACAATCCATAATCATGTATATTTTTTTACTTACGAGAAAAAATAAGTGCCTAAGAAATAGAAACAAGGTTATGTCCACGGCGTCAGTATCACCATCCACTGTCACTTTGACATGTCACATTCCATCGCTGTAAAATAACGACACTAGCGACATTTGCGGCTTTAAGTATGTAAGCGTGACGTCACAGAGAAGAGGTCGATTTGAATCATGTAATATTTTAAATTATAACTATTTGTGATCCATCCTAAATGTTTTTTCATAAATCGTAGAAATGGCCTTAATGGATTGGGGAGAAATTAAATAAACGAAGAAAGAAATTGTGAAAAATTCATGGATTTCGCTGGGATTTGAACCCAGGTCCTTCCTATATCTAGAAGCACGCTTTATTTAATTTCTCCCCGATCAATTAAGGTCATTTCTACGATTTACGAAATGTACAACGTACGTTACAAAAATCATGTTATGTAATTTTGTCGTTTACGTGAAATATTCAACATAAACAAAGTTTTTAGGATTTCTGTACAGTTAACGCTGTAGTATTATTGTAAACTTACTTATTTTTTACAATTATGATTTCTTCAATAGTTTCAGGATATTTTAAGTATGTTAGAAATTTGTTTACGTTTTCGCAGAGTGAGGTTATAAGTTTTTAGTTCGAAGTGGAATTATATTTGTTTGCAAAAGTATTATACAGTACTTAATTTATAATATTCTGTTCTATCTTATAAGGTAAATATTTTTTGTACATATATTAGTATATTTTTTTTCTTTTGCATGTATATGCAAGTTTATTGCGAGTTTTACGTATTTGTAGATAAATATTTATATTCACACTAATAATCTTTTTCAGTCCACACAAAAGAATACAATAATACACAATGAAATAAATTGAAATAGTCGTTTGCACAAGAAGAACAACAGAACTATAATAATTTCAACACAGAACTGTCACTTCTTATAAATGTCAAAACATGTGGATGCCATTTTTAAAACTAAAAAACACTAAACTTCTCCATTCTATTAAGTATTTTATTCCTAAGCCCTGTACAAGGTAGATTTTACTGTACGCACTGGATTTTTATGAAGTTGTATTTCATTTTGCCAAAAGTAAAGGGTCTCAGTAGAAACTAAATCTGAACTACAAGATGACCCTTAAAATACTGGTCGAACTATTAACTCTAGTAATTTGGCCCACAGATTTTTAAAGTTTTAAGTCTATATTTAAAGTAGCTCAAAGAATTTTGTAGAAATTTCTAACCATTTGTTTAGATTTTATAATTTGCTGAAAATGTAAACCGTAGGTCTAATTTTGTAAGGATCTTTTAGTTTTGTTTGTAATTTTTGTATGAATTAGCTAGATAAAGGAAATTATTCAAATTTATTAGGCGTACTGCGGCAATAAGTTATTTAAAATCGAAATCCGCAGTTAAGCATCGGTTTTAGTTGCAGAACTACATATCAAAGTTTCATCCCTGTAGAGATTTTTAAATTTATATTTGTGACACTGTAAACAAGCCCACAGACAGGCGTATAGGCATGTATACTTCCCGTAGTTTTATTTTAATACATAAAAGATAAAAGATTGCATGAAATTTGATTGAGTCAACAACAACGAAATACATCTTGTGGGCAAACAATACATCAAACGTTAATAACGTTATAGAGACTACTGACTGCTCGACGAAAAACAATTACATTTTCACATTCCCTTCGCCCTGTGTTACTATTACGGGCGCATTATCATAGATCACTTTGACGAAGCCATGCATAGCTGGAGCTTATGAGCCTGGAGGCTCTGGCAATGTAGAATATGTACATACGGAATATGCCAGGGATTCTCAAACCAATACTTGCAACCTCTATTTTTTTAATTTAAAAGTTGGTGTATACATACTCGTCATATATTGGACATCGAACAATTTTTTATTTGATTTTATTTATATACTTTATATTTGACGTTAAAGCAGACATAACCTAGCTTTTAGAAAGAGATAGCTACAACGTTTTAGTTGGACCAGGGATGCGCAAGTGTGGCCCCGAGGGCTAATTGTGGCCCTTTTGATGTTGGAAGGTGGCCCTTCTGAAAAATTATAAAATAAACAAAAATCTCATTTAATTCAATAAAATATAAATAAAATTAAATGCTACATCCTTCTGGTATATAATTCAACAAAGGTTTGACTATCTTATGCATATCACATGGAATCTAATTCGCTTGAGAAAGTAACTCAGTTTAAGGATCTTGGGATTATATTTGACACAAAACAAACATTTAATGTACACATTGAGACTACTGTAAGATCATCCTACAAAAATTTTGGATTTGTAATTAGAAATTGTCGGTCTTTCTGTAAAACAACTACATACATTAAAAAGCTTGTATTGTGCATTTGTCCGCTCTAAGCTAGAATATTGTCTACAAGTCTGGAATCCAATATATCAAAAATATATATCTAAGATTGAGTCTGTCCAGCATAAATTCATCAAATATTGTTATTCTAAAACACATGGACAATATCCTAACTTTACCCATGATTATTCTATTTTATTACCTGAAGTGAACTTGGTGCCATCCAATTTTTTTCTTTCTTGAATTACTACATGAGTTATATACCAAAATAACCGTGACAGATTATCGAATTGACTGATATATAAATTATTGTCAAATAACAATTATTTAACCACGAATCTTTAAATTATTGAGCGAAGGCTAATGGTTTTCTTATACTTGTACACGGGGAAAGGATGACTGAATTTCATGGTCGGTGTGACGTAATCGTTCATCACGGCCAACTATGATCCAAATTTCGCTATTTATATTTTCGTATATAGGTATTTTATTGAAACAAACAAATAATTTATTGTGCACAAATTTGTTTAGAAAAATTTGCAAACAAAAATAAATAATAATATTAATACTATGTTTGATTTTTGTATTTCCTATTAAAAAAAATTCATAGTTGAAATATCAGTTGGTCATATATTATTTTTATATAGGCTGTTTACCAAATATAACTTCAAACTGTTGTGGAAAGTGCACCGATGGTTTACTTTTCTGCTATAAATAGAATCCGATTAGGGCTAGATTTAAAATGCGACCAATCACTTTGTACACTTGGCTAAGTTTTCTGGTTTATACATGTAAGGTCTTTAATTCCACAATGCACAATTTCAGTAAATTAATCTTCAATTGGAGACCAATCATTCTATTAAGAAAATTACATCTATTTTGTAGTAGTTTGATGTAATCAATTATTCATTTGACCTATGAACTTAAATTTATCATTTCGATATTATTACCAGAAACGTTAGGTAATTGTATTCACAAATACCTATTTGATATGTAAAATGATGCATGTAATTGTGTATCAAAAAAGGGATAAATACTATGTATATGATTGGGTGAATAGTTTCATAAATTTATTTCTATTTAAACGCTGTTTTCCGAGCATATATACAAGGTGTTATATCTCGCTTATTTATTACGTTAGTAATTTCTTTCATATAACATGATTTATACAGCAACATGTAAGCTACTTGATGACGGATGTACATTCATGATACCACTTCCGGTTTATTAGTAATTAATATCAACTTTGAAATTTCAAATGGAACATACTATATTTTTTTACAAATTTGAAAAGTACATCAAATTTGCTTTACAATCATGTAAAATAATCCATATGTTACATTATTAAAAAGTAAAATGGCGGGCACTTTTTTATACACCTAGTCGAAAAGAGAATAGTGAGCCATGACCATGGCTTGAAATAAAACAATTAACTAAAACAATTGTAACACGGTAAAAATATTATTTCGTTTAATAATAATAGTTACATTGATCCGTAATGGGAGACCATTTTAGTAGTGTTTCGTTATTTGAGAAAAAAATGCATAGGTCAATAGATATGGACGAAAATGTAAATTTTGCGGTTTTTTATTTTTATGAATATTGGATATTGGTCTGCATTTCTTTAGAACACTTTTATGTTTTCGAATGGCGATGCTCAATTTTTTTTTATCACTACTGGATTTTAGATTATGGTACCAAAATTTTAATTTTTATATAAGCGCCATATTTAGAAGTTACACCACTAAAAAAATAAACATTGCCACTCGAAAGAACATAAAAAAGTGCCAAATAACTCGCAGTCGACACGGTTAAAATGTAAGATATAATGTCACTGAAACAAGTAAGTACAGTCCATACGATGTAACTTGGCGAGTTGGGGCAATTCACATTATCACTGCGGTAATGGGAAAGTTATAAAATCCATAGGCGTACCGAAGAAAAATGAAGTTCAATAAAATTACGAATATTACAAAAAAAGAAATTATTTATACAAAAAAATATATTACAAATATTGGAATGAATTATTTATTATATAAATCATATTATAATTAATTATTTTTTAAATTAATAAAGTTAAGAAAATAAAATTTCTATTGCTATTGAGAAAAAAATGCACCAACGCTTGTGTATGAATATAACTTATTGGGTTGAAAAGTACCTGACATCCCGAGTTTGAGTGTATTAGGATGAAATTTGCTTTGTGTAAGGCAATAAAACATTGTAAAATCACTATTTCACTTCTGAAGCTGTGCGGCATCGAAGTAAAAGTAAATATTTGACAAAACGCAACTTAGGAATAGTGAACTGAATTACATTCTTTTGGGTCGCCAAGTTAAATCGTATGGACTGTACTTCTGCTTATGTTTGTAGATTAGTTAATGGAATTCATTACCATGTGTCGAGTTTACGGGTTCCACATAAAAATATTAAGATGCTTTGTCACCTGTGGGTCCACAAAAGGAATAGTTTGAGTGTCTCCGACATACGGGATACGGGTGTACAGAGCATACACGCACGTGTGGAGGAAAACAACGCAAGCACGCACATTGCCGAGGGAGATACGAGATACGCACTACGCACATATGCTTTCCCACATCGGTGGTGTACCCACTGGCAGGTCCGATAATAATTAATTAACTACTTTTTCAATCCGCATACTGAATCCATTTGATGGATGCTCATGGCTATTTACTGAGTGTGCATCAATGGAATACATTATTTATTAAACAAAAATAATCACAGCATATCTAAATTATTATGATGTAGACAATAATAATACAGCCATAGTTTCTGTTTACAAAGTAATTCGTTCCTGACATCCTGACAATAGGTATTCGTAAAGCGAAGAAATTATAAAGTATTGTAACGTTTATTTATATGGGTGAAGTGTAGAAATCAAATAAATATTATTCATTAAAATAATACGTTTATTAAACGATAAATAATTAGGATAAATATTAAAAAGATAATAAAAATAACTAACACTATGAGTAATAATTAGAAACACTAATTTAAGACTAAGAATATTATTAAATATTTAAACACTAAGATTATTTATTTAAACAATATTTATATCACTATATTTATTTATATAACTACTTATATTTATGTTCACCACTCGTAGACTATTTATTTATATCACCAACTGTTCATTGCTCGATGCGTGGTATATAACAGAATGTGTTCGCTGGCTTTGGCGACGGATTTAAATAGCGCGATATCCTTCTCAAACTTTCCGACGCCACAATGACATTGAATACAAAGAATCACTCCACCGGATGTAATTAAACTAGTCTAAACGCGTAAGGGTTTTCCCCCACCGGGGATTACGTCATCGCTCAGGAATATTCTACCAGTGGCGGCGCTCGCATACCCTTAAGTTTAACATGGGATATTAATTGTAAGCCATTTTCTGCTCGCCTATTCATTTACGGTAAAAACTGTTGTTATGTACAAAACTGTTTTTATATTGCTTATTGTATTTTTGGTTTCTTTACAATTTTAAAATGAAATTGCAAAAGTTCCGTCATTAAGTAGCAATTGTCATGATTTATGACATAGACAACAATATTATATTCATATTCGTATCTTTTTTCTTTGTAAAAAGTAAATTAATTTTTTTAAGTAAATTAAGTAATGAATGTTTATTATAAAGAAATATTATGGTGGATATAATTATAAAATAATAGAGGATTTATTATTCATAATTTAGACTGACATTTCACATTTACAAATAATTTATGAATACCAGAAAAAAATGAAAACAATTGCCATGGCTATTGCTACTAATGAACCGAGATTTTGAAATTTCTTTTTGAAATTGTAAAGAAATAAAAAATATAATAAAAAGGTAAAAGCAGTTTTGTATGTAACTTTTGCACAGGAGAACAAAAAATTTCAGAAAATGTTAAATTCCTTTGTTCACCCGTAACCAGGGATGGGATAACGTTATCGAATTTTTACGTTATTTCATAACGTTATAAAAAAAAATTGTTACACAACGTTATAAATAACTTAATAAAAAACAAAATAGCGTTCTGTAATGTTATAATAGCGTTAGTTTTGTTTCGTTATTATAACGTTACAATAACCTTAATTTCTCAAGTTTGTAATAAAATTCATTAAAAATTAAAATTGAACACAATGTAATAAAACTTACACACGAATTCTAGAAATGAAATAAAGTGTTCAACATTTGAATTTGACATCTACGAGTATTCATTATAAAATACAAAATAAATTATCAGGAAATTATACTTTCAAACATAACATTATTCTGTAATTATAACGTTATACAACGTTATCGGGTATTATTACGTTACGTTTTCCATCCCTACCCCTAACCGTCACCATTCGGTAGGTACATTAAACTTTGATAGATTTTCTTTATAAAATCTTTAAAAAATAATATAACTGTAACAGTTACTACACAAAAAACACCACACACCACTGATCCGTATAACAATAATCCCCGTTCAACCCGTCGTATAAATTTATATTTTACGCGTAACATCATAATTAAATTATATTAGTAATTAATAAACAGTTAAGAACCCGCCGGTTAAAGATGTTTGCGTAACCTATGAAAGCTGCTTGCGTAACATAACATTTCAATATATTTCATATCCGAGTATGATTCCAGTCGTTATATAAATGAAAAATTGATTATGTTTAAAACTGACAGATTTAAAAATTTGGTAATCTAGAAAGCACTTCGTATTCTTTTAGCAGACTTTCTGTGTTAGCAGTACTACAGCTATGTCAATTATTCAAAAAACAAAAAAAAACATAAATATTGAAGCTCCCCGGAACAAAATTTTTACTCTTTCAAAGTAGGCTAATATTCTTTAATTTTAAACTATATTGTCATTTTACCTTTGAAGCTGTTCGACAAGTCAGACGAAAATGTGTATATACGTAAACTTTATAGAATGGTAGTGTTTTTGAGGCTCACATATGCAAGAGCAGACTACCAAAAATTGGTAAATATTGTTGTGTTTATGGAAAATACATTTGTTTCTGCGTGGGTAATATTTTTTCTGTTTACGTGTAATTAATATTATGCATGCGTTTTTGGATGTGACTAGTATTAAGCTAATTAAAAATGTTTATTCCGAAGTTAATATAATGAATGTATAAATATCATTATTAACTTTAAAGCATTTCCATGTTTCCGTGTTTGATTTAAGGGTCTACTTGAAACTTCATGAATTTTCAAAGTAGATCATGTTTGTGTATTCAGTATCAATACTAGTATTAGATTTCGAAATTGTACGTTAGTAATATCAAAGTTAATTCTATATTTAATAACAAACAACACTTTGTATATTTTTTTATCAGTGACTATACCAGGTGTCTACCTGACATTTTTATTTTATTTTGCTGTAATTATCTATTAATTATAGACAACGTTTTAAATAAAGGTTGTAGATAATAAAAGTCTACGTCTAAATCGTAACTTGTAAAACCGAATTTGAAATTTTATAAATATTGCCCAATGGGGTCTAGTGTGCCTGAGTGTCTGGTGAGGTGACGCCATCATTACCGAAATCTGTGTATAAAGCAGATTGGCACACCTTGCAATGGGTAATATGCCGTGATGCTATATTATTATTTATTTTATATATAAATACAGCTCATTTTCAGTGATAACCATGGAACTGACATAAAATTACAATAAATGCATAATGTTTGAACTGTTAGAAAAAAAAAATACACTTACCTAATTTTCGCGGTTGCCTGATTCAAGAAAAACATCTGAAATAAGAAAACAACCTGAGTTAATATATTCAGTGAGATATTTTATCCGACCTAACTAGTATTGTAAAAATGTCAATCCACAAATATTATTAATATTTTCAATGTTACCCTGCACGTTTTTATGTACTTATTGATCTGTATGGGAAACTCTGATACATGCTGTACACTGTAAGAGAAACAATGAATATATTCGTATTTATATTATTTCTACCTGTTGCCAAAAGCAATGAATTTCCATCTATAGTTTACCTTGCAAATTTGAAATCATAACAAAACTAATATTTTCTTTCAAAATAAAACTTTATTATATCCCTGTTCTGATATAACTTATATACAGAATGTACGTATACAAAAATCTGTGACAGGTGTTTAACATTGGAAAACAGTTTTTTTTTTAAATCTTGGCTGTCCTGTAAAACATTATGAGGTGATTAATACAAAATTACACCGACAAACTTCCAGAAGACATAGAGGACATAGAAACAAACACTTTCTATCTCCATCAGCGCGAAATATAAACAAAATATTGTCGTTTTGAGGTCAATCATTTGTATGTAAATGCATTTCTGAAAAGTATTTGAATGGTGTAAAAATAATAATTTGACTAATAGGTAAAATTTGAAGATGATAAAATATGCTATGTATTCGGTACATTTCTTCCATTCTTGAATTTCTCTCTGTCAAGTGTTTTTCGGTTGCAACTTGATCTTAAAATATAATTGTTTAGATTTGTTCTACTGCTAAAACGGCTCATTTGAGAATATAGGTTTATTACCAAAAAGTGATTTTGATGTCCTCTGCAACTCCTGAAAGTTTATCGATATGCTTTTGAAACACCTGGAGGTATATTCATATTTTTTAAATATATGTTTTATCTAAAAAATGACGAGAACTTTTTTGAACTCCACTCAATTAGCCGAACAAAAATTGTTTTCCCGTCAGGGCGAACACGAGCGTACAAGGGTATGATTGAATCGTAATTGGGCGTCTAGTTTAAGGTTATGTTATGAATAGATCCGTTGCGATGCCGATAGCCACTAGGGCAGCTTGCTCGCGATCACAGAGTAGAACAACATTAACATTGGACTCTGCCATCTGTAATTATAGCCAGGGGATATATTCTATATACTCTCCATATCCGCTGCTATATTTCCACATTGTTCTAAACTCGCTCGTATAAACAGTATTTTTAAAAGGTTTTTCATATTTAGCTAACATTACAAAAAGCTCCACCAAGTGCGGTGATCATGTGGATTTAAACACCAGTATAATAGAGTTCTATATTATTTTTTATTTAAGAATAAGATAAACTAAGAATTTTAGTGCAAACGTGACTTAAAAAAATACGTAATAAGCGAGATATGAATTTTTAAAGTTCAGAATTTGGCCTGTGGCGTATCATGTCCTCACCAGAGGTCGAGCACGTGTCTCGTTTTTAAAGTCAGACGACCAATCAAATTGTTACGGACGTGAAACGTCATATATGAGGGTCTGTTCAGAAAATAACCAAACTTTACTTTTTTAAACTTTATTATTAATTTTACAGATTACTGGTCCTTGTGCCCTTCAAAATACTTCCTTTCCCTTTTCACACACTTTTCCTAACAATGCTTCCATTTCGCGAAGCAGTCCTGGTCCTGGATAGCTTCATTTGAAATGGCCTTTAATGTCGAATTTGCTTTGATGTCATCAATAGTCTGAAAACGGCATCCTTTCAGCACTGATTTTAATTCGTCTCCTATTATGATCCTTTCCATGAATGTTTCATCGTCATTAGCTTGTTCAAGGAGTTACCGACAAACGTCCACTCGATTTTCTTTCTGTTGTTCGGTCACCTAACGAGGTATAAATTTTACTACAACTCGATGCATGTTCAATTTTTCAGTCAAAATTTCATGGCATAATCCAGTTGAGATGCTAATCTCTTCTGCAATTTCTCTGACAGTCAACTGACGATTTGCACGCACCAGATTGTTGATTTTATATATATATACATATGAATATATTTATTTTCATCCCCTTTCCAAAACTCACTGTACGCCAATGCAATCTGTCATTAATATTGAAAAACTGTAATGTTTATTTTATTTTGTGCTTTCTAAATTTTATTTGTAATAAATATATAACATTGTTAAATAAATCTGATTTTTATTGTAAAATAATTATGGCCCACTTAGATTTTTCAATGGCCCACCTATGGCCCAGCCAGAAAATAATCCTAGTTTCGTCCCTGTATGAAAGTAAAAGAAATGTTAAATGACAAGCTGCCATAATGTCAATCAAAACTTGGACTAAAATGAACATAGTTTTTCATTAAGTACTTTATTAAAATATTTATTATCTCTACATATTTCTAATTATTGAGGACAAAATTTATTTTAAATATTTATATATTTTAATAATTGTTGAAAAATATCAACTTATGTGACTCCAATTATTAGCGAACTGTTTGAGAACAAAGTGAGTTTAATCTACGCCATAAAATATTAAACAAATACGTCGTAACGAATAAATATCTTTCAATTTACATAAAGTTTCATAAAAAAGTTATTGCTTTTTAAAAAATCTGATTTTCTTATCTATTGTTTTGGTCATAACGAATGCGTGTAAGTAAAATTTGTTAGGAATCAAGTTGATCGAATAAATAATTTTTATAATGCATTATTACGGACATGTAACTACGCTTGGATGTTAAATTGCCAGGCCAGTAACTCCAAACGTTTTTAAACACGAATCAACCTTAAATAATATGTGTATTCATGATTTTTTTAATTATTCCACTCAGGCTAACTATGTTCATTTGATCATTATTTGTTCGACAAAATTTATTACAAATATTTACATAATATGAAAATACATATTAATATGATACGGTTTTTTAAACGAGAATTTTATATTGAACGACTGTAATTATCTATGCGGTTTTTAATTAATATTAACTTCATTCATATATGATAACATGACCTGCCTATTCGATTTCATTACTAATGTTAATTAAAATATATGGTTGTAATTTGTATTACTGGATAAATTATGCTAACAAATGAATTTTCATAAGACTAACTAGAATTTAACAATATGAACAACAGTTTGTTTATATTTAATATAAATTATATTAAACCGCATTCAATAACTTATTAACTATAAATCTATATATTGAAATTATTTGATGTAATACACAACATATACTTTACTTTTAAACGTAAATAATTCGCTTATACGAAAAAATATACATAAAAAACATTATCTTCAATAAAAAGGGAAAAATATTCTTCCATTTAATTTTTTTCATTTAACCGAAGACTACGAAAACAAAAATTAAAAAATTACCATGTGGTATATACAAGCCAATTTTTTTTCTTGAAAACATACGAATTTCTTCGATTTACTACATATATTATATATCGAAATGACCGCAAAAGTTTAACAAAGCTACTAATATATAAATTATGGTCTGAATCACTCATTTAACTACAAAAATCTTTAAATTATTGCGCGACGGCTAACTATTTTCTAATACGCGTATGCGGGGAAGGGTGACTGAATTCCAACGCTCTTGTGTCGTGATCCAAATTTCGCTATTTATATTTTATTATATAATTTTTTTATTGAAACAAATAAATAATTAAAAATCTTTCAGAACTCATATTACAATTAAAATGATACAACCTTTTTTAGTTTTATTTCAGTTTATTTATTTATTTAAATACCGACGTTTCGGCAGTATTAACTACTGCCTTCTTCAGGAATGAACAACAAACATATAAATAAATAAATACAAAAACATTAGCAACAGGTAACCAAGGTGACAATTACAACATATTTAATATAGGAAGCTATGCACGACTAAGATCTAGACCGTCACAGTGATTGAGATTATTACTCTTGGTTTTGAAAATCTCTAATTAACCTGTTCTTTAGGTGTGTTGGTCTCGCCAGTATTTTTGTATCTTCGTATTTTATATGGTGGATTTCTTCCAGGGCATGCTCTGCAACTGAAGATTTTTCTGGCTGGTTCAATCTGATCGAACGCTGGTGTTCATTCAATCTTGTAGAAATGCTTCTACCAGTCTGGCCAATGTAAACTTTCCCGCAGACACATGCAATCTGGTAAATCCCTGATGACTGAAGAGGGATGACGTCTTAACTTGTCTCAACATATGTCGAATTTTAATATATGGAGAAAACGAAATCTTCATGTTCTTCTTACGAAGAATTCTACCAATCTTGTCCGTGACATTTTTGACATAAGGAAGTGAAGCAAACAATAAGTCTATTTCATTAGCATTGTTTCTTTTTGGTTTCAGGCATTTTTCGATAGATGATTTAGAAAAACCATTCTTCATAAAAATATTCTTAATTTCTTTCATTTCTTCTTCCAATTTCTCTGAATGACAAATTTCTGAAGCTCTCATTAGACATTTAATTGTACCATATTTCTGAGAAGGATGATGATGTGAATTGGCATTAATATATTGATTAGTGTGCGTAGAAATAAAACTAAAAAATGTTGTATCATTTTAAACAAATAAATAATTTATTGTTCACAAATTTCTTTAGGAGAATTTGTATACGAAAACAAATAATAAAAATAATAGTACTATATTCGGGTTATGTAAAAAATCCCTCAGATATTCAAGGATATAAAATGGCCGTAATTTGTTTATTTGGTTTAAGTAACATAGTAAAACTTTGGTAATTTGCCAAAAAAAATAAAAATACAGGGTGTTATATAGCTACTAGAAGCAACCTATTTTTTTCAGTGCAAGTGTCATAGATAGCATAGTTATATCGAAATTTTACAAAAATCATGGTTTTCGGTATTCAATTAAATTTATATAAAACTTGTCATATCTCCGAAACAGATCATTTTTGAATACATACTCTATAAAACTTTTCGCCGTATTTTGACTTCTTCTCTATGTCCTGTAAATGGGTTACACTTGTTTCTTAACACCCTGTATTTATACATATATTATTTAAATATGAGGTTATTTCCGAGAAGGATTCGGTGTCATGTATTGCCTTGTAGAATTTGTAAGGTATAATGGAATCCTGCTTTGTACGTCAAAATGTTTTTAATGCGAATGAATCCAACCGCGGCAGAACGGAGAAAATTTAAAACATTATTTCAACATGAAAGTGTATTAGTACGCAACGAAGTGTTTATTTAAAAGGAGCAGCGAAGTACGCAAATGTTGATTTCCGTTTTATGTTCCGTGTAAAAGAATTTTAATCCTTGTGTTCAACTGAACAGCAGAACAGAACAACAGATCCAAAGGAAAGAAAAAGTTAATGAAAATAATTAAAATGAGTAGAGACTAAAAGTATTTTGGTCGTGCTGTCAACTACATACAAGGCAATCAAATGGAAGTAGTCAAAGGTTTGTTAATATTATCCTCTGGCGGTAAACAACTCAAGATCAGGGAAAACTCAGTGGCGCTGCAATAAGGGTTTCTCCCATTTTATTACCATAAATTTAAGTACCTATACAGGGTGTTTCACAACATCGGGTAGAAACTTTATGGTATTGAACAAAATGAGTAAATTTTTTTTTAATGAACATAGGTGTTCTTCAAAACTATTTCCGAGAAAGAGGCCCTTTTTTATTAGAATCGAAGAAAAACTGACAAAGGCAGTATATGTCAGTAAATACAATAAAATTTTACATGAATCATTTTTCACAATTTCTAATACTTAATAAGTTATTTGAAAATTAAATATAGGTCAAGGACGCCACATTTTACTTAGTACAATTATAAAATAACTGACTGATGACATTTGTAACAAATTTTGTACATAGAGAGTGTTAAAAACAATTTTTAAGGGCATATTGTAATGACTGAGTAAAAAAAGCTTAATCAACATAGGTCGGATCTTCAACTGCAGAAATACGAAAAATTGAAGAAAAACTGACGAAGATAATGGTTGAACCAAATTTTGTCTATGTTAGTAAACAGACCAAAAAAATTATAAGAAACAATTTTCTCAGGTCGCCATTTATCTTCGTACAATTGTTTGATTAAAAAAGCACATCTAAGATGACCTCTCAAAGATAAACAAAAGTCTTATTTAATGGAAGTCGTAACTCTTATAGTTTTTGAGATTGTAGAGTTTAACCCAATAAAAACTCATTTTTCGCTGCCTTATATCTCGGAAACCATTGAAGATCAGAGCTATGTTGATAAAGATTTGTTACATTTTGGGTAATACTACGAAAACTGAAAGTCTGGTTCTTTTTCGGGTTGTTGGGCTGTGAAAGCTTAAGTATTTATTTACTACGAAACTGTCCAAAATTACAGATACAAAGGTACTAGTGGCCTGGGGAAATTTTTTTATTTCCGAAAGTTGGCACCACTGTCATGTAGACTGACTTCTCTTTCACGAGTTATCTAGCAGCTCTCTAGTACAAATAGTTTGGCAGTAGCAACCGTTTGCGAAGAAGCATTCCTTTCACTCTTCCGCCATATGCAAGATCCGCTCGATCGTACGTTTTGTGCATGGGTCTACTGTGAATGCGGATCACTACCGTAAAATCCTAAAGAAACGTCTAAGGGCGATTCAGAAACGAAGGCAGGGAATGTTGTTGATAACGAATGTCTTCATACTCTCCCACAGCGCAAATCGCCAAAGTTTTACTGGATAATTTTGGATGGGATATTGTGGACCATCCAGCACACAGCTCCCATCTGGCACCAACTGATTTGCATCTCTTACTTTAGGGCCGTATTTCAATCTCCTAACAACTTCCTAATAAATTTTTATCCATTTAACCATTTTTTGCGTATTTCAATGTCCAAACAAGTTATTAGGTACCTTATAAATTGTTTATTCGCTATCAAAATTGAGAGGAACTTGCAGTAGATAATAAATTTGTTAGCTACCTAATAAAATTTAAATCTGAAATAAAAAATATAGTAAAATGGAAATGTATTGATGAAATTTAATATAGTATATTGGAAGAGGGAAAATTTGAAATCATTGATAATATTAATACGGAAAATTTATACTGTACGGAACAGACCTAATAATTTAAATTTGGACGAATTTTTTCAAAGGTTTCGGATTTTAAAACCTAGCTTAGAATATAGTATAGAATTAATAAAAAGTAAATATGTAAATATAAATAAATATGTAATCATGGCATATTACCCATTGCTGGATGTGTCAATCTGCTTTGTATACAGATTTTGGTAAATGTAATTATGTGTAATTGTGATAACTTGTTCGTATCATGTGGGTGTTTACCGAGCGTCATCTCACGAGCACTCATTGCTGAGTAGAGAGTGCACCACGGGGGTCACTTTTGTGCCATTTAAAATGAGAAATAATATTGGCGTCTGTCGGGAACGACAGGCATATTATATACGTGTAATTATATAAAATATCCACAGCAAGAAAAATTATCAAGAAAATCTCTTTAAATGTACAATGTCTGCAATGCTGATTACAAAATTACAGATATGGTCGTACAATGGACAGTTTTGAACCATGATAGTAATATTTTTGAAAATTATGGGTAACGAATGAGGTTTGGGTCTGATGAAAATGTAATAAAATAATTTTAGGCGACGGGGGCGATCAGGGTAATATCGGTTAATAAGCGAACTTCAGCCGTGGAAAAATTTGCAGTTCTGTTCTAGTCCTCATTTTTACGAAGTGACTTATAAACACACACTCATATCATATTTGTATTTCATGCCAGTGTCATGTCATATTTTAATTTAGTCTATTTTTTTACAACTAGATTCTAAAAATGTATCTAATAACAATTTGCCTAGCAACTTTACACTGAAATACCGAAATTTGTCATCTTCCTAACAAATCTACGTAATAAATTTGTTTACCAAACTGTTGTTTAGGAACATGTGTTAGGAGATTGAAATATCGGGCGTTACAAAAGCATCTGGCGGGGAAGTAGTTAGAATATGAAGATGGAGTAAAAGAGCATAAAAAATCTCGTGCTCCGCCTACAGAAGTGATTGAAATGAACGGAGACTATGTAGAAATATAGTTACGATGTATACCTACACGCTCTGGTTAAATTTATGAAAATAATTTCTTTGTTTTGTGTTATGTACAGTCCATATTACAAATATTGGAATGAATTATTTATTATATAAATCATATTATAATTAATTATTTTTTAAATTAATAAAGTTAAGAAAATAAAACTTCTATTGCTATTGAGAAAAAAATGCACCAACGCTTATGTATGAATATAACTTCTTGGGTTAAAAAGTACCTGACACCCCGAGTTTGAGTGTATTAGGGTGAAATTTGCTTTGTGTAAGGCAATAAAACATTGTAAAATCACTATTTCACTTCTGAAGCTGTGCGGCATCGAAGTAAAAGTAAATATTTGACAAAACGCAACTTAGGAATAGTGAACTGAATTACATTCTTTTGGGTCGCCAAGTTAAATCGTATGGACTGTACCTTAAATTTATATGCGCTTAAAGTTTCGGTATTCAAATCATAAAAGTAGATATCATAACATTTAGTTTAAAAATTTACAGATTATATATTCTGTAGTAGTTTGCTCACATTTAAAATAATTTTGCATGTTGCGCTACTGTAAACAATAATGATCGCTTTTATTGCGTATATAACAACTTTGTTCGCACGCTACTGTGCTGTGTTTGTGGACTTGCAGTATTTACTTTTGTTGAGTTTCATTGGCGGAACATCAAAGAAAATTTGCCCCAAGACTCAAAGAAACATAAACTAATGCACATTCTGCACTGTATACAATAAGAGCTGTACTTATTTCAGGCCTGTGTATTCTTATCTTATTTTAGTAACTTCATTAAACTGAAAAATAGATTAGAAATTGCATTCTGTGTACTCATAATTCAGGAAATTTCGCTCATTGTTTTCCACTGACCGATAAGACAAAATCAAATAGCGATCTCAAATTTAAAGATATTACAAACAAGAATTAATCTATAGCACATTAAAAAACAAGTATCATAAGGCAATCTGTTAACGTACACTGAGAAAAAGGATTATTAATAAGAAAAAATGTGTTGATTTGGGTATGATTTATTTGTTATAAAGCTGCTTTGTTTACAATAAATATCTCTTTTGCAGTACAAATAAATTATAGTTTACGACAAACGTAGACTTTATTTAGTACACATTTATTTCCCCTTAACAAATGTGCACTTTTAGGAAATAAAAGTTACGTAAACAAATATTTTTTCTACAAATATAATTATATTTTTATAATTTTTTTCAAAGAAATAAATCGTGAAATCCGTCTCATTTAATAAATATAGTAATATAAAATAACATGAAATATGCGACTTTTCATTTATAAATTTGCTAATAAACTTTCGCGGCTGTAAAATTAGTGACGTCACGGTTTATTACACAAAGACATTCCTCACACACACACAAATTTACGGTCCACTTGGTTTCCGTTTGCTGTTGTAAATAAACTAACCTAAAATTCTGATAAGTGACAGTAGAGTTGTGTAAAGGTATGTAAATAAAATATTTATTAAAATAAATATCAAAAGTTGTATGCAATATGTTTTTAGTTAACAATATGTTGCTGTCCCAAAATCAAACTGACAAGCGATAACCCAAACAATCATAGTTCCAAACAAAATCGGTAGAGCTCTACAGCTTTACTACCGCATCCGCGAAGCTGTGACGTCACTTCCAAATATTTGAAATTAAAGACAACTGTAAAATAATCATATCTCTGAGTCTAAAGACTTGTAAGGTGTAAAACATACACCTATATATTTAATTTGACCTATTCTTCCAAGAAAAATAAATAAATTAGAAAATGTGAAATGACCCCCATTATTACATTACTGTTTATGAAAAACTCATGGACTTCACAGGGATTTAAACCCAGGACCTTCTTAGTGCTAGTAAGATTCTCTACCAACTGAGCTATGAAATACGAGGTTTGTTCCAAAAAAGGTGATTTTTTATTTTTCTCGAAAAATATTTATTTATTCATCAATATCTATTTTGGCCCCGTCAAAGTAATCCCCCTCAGATATAATACACTTGTCCCAGCGCTTTTTCCAATCCTCGAAGCACTTCTGATACGCGCTTTTTGGTATGGCTTTAAGCTCTTCCAGCGATGCGGTCTTTATCTCCTCAATCGTGGCAAAACGCCATCCTTTCATAAGTCTTTTCAGTTTTGGGAACAGGAAAAAGTCGCAGAGGGCCAAGTCCAGTGAATACGGTGGCTGAGGCGTGATGATGTTTTTTTTTTGTCCAAAAAATGACGAACTAGCAACGATGTGTGATCAGGTGTATTATCGTGATGCAAAAGCCATAAATTGGTTTGCCACAAATCCGGGCATTTTCTTCGTATTGCTTCACGCAAACGGCGGAAGGTAATATTCCTTATTGACCGTACGATTTTTTGGCAAGAACTCATGATGCACCACGTCATTGTAATCGAAGAAAACAGTGAGAAAAACCTTTACATTTGACCGAACGGCGGGCATCGTCATTAACACCTTCTCGGCCTTCTGTGAAGAGCTTGTACCACTTATAAACAGTTTTTTTGCTCAAAGTAGACTCGCCAAATGCCACAGTCAACATTTCAAGTGCGCTGGACCACTTAATTTTATTTTTTACACAAAATTTAATACAGATTCTTTGGTCCATTTTTTTCGATTGCAAAAAATGGCCAAGCACACCAAAATATGTCTAACCTTTGTATCTGTCAAAAACAAACTACAAAAGCAAAATGGCTGATCATTTCAACATATGCTGGGAACATATGTACCAACATAACAAACAAAAAAAATCGAGAATCTAATATACGTAGCCCGCGAAATTTGAAGTCACCTTTTTTTAACAAACCTCGTACATCTAATTTAGTTGTTTTATATATTTGTCAAAAAAGTAGTTTTCTAGCTGCAACTCGAATATAAAGGTTCATTTTTTAAATATCCTTTTTATAATAGAGCTAATATCTTTTGATTAGATTAGTGGTGGTATTATAGTAGTATGGAATTGTTTTTGATGGAACTATGTACATTAAAAATATATTTGGAAAAAGGCGTGTTGTAAAATAATGTAGGAAAAATATTGTTCTTTATAAAAGAATTATTAGAGATGGAATTTCTTTCATGCAAGATAATGATCTAAAACATTCATCCAGGTTAAGGACAAATTTATTCGAGTAACAGGTTCCACAAAAAAAAAAAAATATGAATATGCCCGCAGGCAAATCCTTTTGTGCGGTAATACATATATTTTGATTATCCTTAAAAATATATTTGCGTTCCAATTATCTCTTGAGGAATAGTAGAAAACATTGTTAACGTCATTAAATCAGAGTCGTTTAAAATTATTTATATACCAGGAAAGATACGAAGTAGAAAAGAAAATTAAATGTATTTAGATGTCGAAGCTTCTTAGTTTTAAAATTAAAATACAGAAAATTTACTGGATTATAACAGGAATTTAGCCAAAGGCAAAACTTTGAAATATTTCATTTTTATTTCTTCGTATTTCGCATTGTTTTGTTTCTTAATCAAAGTAAAAGAAAAATGTTTTTTCTAGATTTGTGTTGGAAGGACCATACTGGTATTATGAGGTACAAAGAGGAGTAGAGAAAGAAAATGGAAACAATGCAGATCGCGTGGTGTTTGACATAAATATCACGGAAACGAACGTACTCGTATTTAACAAGTATGGTTGTGAAGAAAATAATAAATATTCTTAACCATAAAAATGTACCGTTACCTTTACTCAAGAGGTCGATCATTGGGGAACGGTGATTAAAATTCAGTGACGGAAAGGAATTAATTTTTTAAAATTATACTGCACATACATAAATTACAGGTTGGAATGCAAAGCTTAAAAAAAATTATTCATACCTTTATAGACTTTTTACCATACGCTGTACTTAATATAATTGAGTTGTATCCAGTCATGATAAAAACGAAAGATATCTATATAGGTGTTCATTTTAAATGGGCCACCATTGATATCTCGAGAACTATAAGAGCTACCAAGACGATTAAATACAGGGATGTAGCCAGGATATTTTTGTAAGCTGGACCAAAATTTTTTTAGGTGGGCCACTAAGAAAGTTTTGTACTTCTACTTACCTTTTTCATTAGAACACAAATAACAAAAAATTGATTTTTACTCATACAATTTGTGAAGCATATACATACGTATTTAAACAGATATTAATTTGTAGGATTAACTTTATTTAACATTATTAAACATACACCATATGTAATGAAGGATGTTTTGTAATAAAATAGACGGATAGTTACTTACACTACCCAACCCACAATAAAAAGGTATAAAACAGACGTAAGTCAGTTTCAATATCCTTAAAACTCGTCCGTTCTGTTGAAATGATGAAATACATTGAATAACGATATTCTATCTACTCTGTACTGTACAGTAATAGTATATTACATCCGAGGTGGGATATGTTTCATTACAGCCGAGTGCTTATGTCTATTATCGAGAGGCGAAGTCTCGAGGTGAGATACAGCGCGAGACTGTGATGAAACTCCCACCGAGGTATGTATACTATTTTATTCACAATCATCCTCTTTTTAAATTAATAATTTTCAAAATAAATCAGTGAATTATAACCTTTAATTTTATTCATATTTTTTGACAGCTCTATTAAAATTTGTTTATGTAAAGATACAAAATGATTACATGGTTGAATTCAGAAAAAATACTCTATCGAATAGGTGTAATATATATATATATATATATATATATATATATATATATATATATATATATATATATATATATATATATATATATATATGGTTACGATTTAATTGACAGCAATGTATTTGCCTGTCTCATTTAAAATGAAACATAGGGGACAATTTTGATATTTGTCTACTCTGTCAGTGTCAAAAAACCAATTTGAAATACAATGGTTTATACTGTGGAAGAGAAGGTGCAGATTATTAAGTGGTATTATTCGAATTTTAATCCAAGTTTAAGGCAAGTGTCGGACTTGTTCCGCGCTTCATTTCCTGACAGGCCTACACCAAGTGAAGCAAAATTTTTAAGAATAGTGAATACCTTTAGAGGAAATGGTTGCATCGAGCCTGCACATAACAGTAGAAATAGATCCTGTAATATATTAACTGCGCAAAAAAACATGAAATTCTGACTTTAATACAAAATAAGAACAGATTAACATTAAGAGAGATTGGGCAAGCTACTGCTGTAAACAAAGCTACTGTACACAGACTATTTAAAAAGGGTCATTACAGATCATACCATTTCCAAAATCACCAGGAGTTAGTTATGGACGATACGAAACAAAGAATAAATTTTTGTGAAAGAATGTTTGAAAACGTTAATAACAATCCAGATTTGCTTTAAAATATACTTTTTACGGACGAAGCAACTTTTTCTTTTCATGGAGAGGTAAATTCACAAAATTGTCGGTATTGGGAAAATCTACATTTGTATCATAAGTACGAGGACTCAACGACCCGAGAAAGTTAACGTTTGGGCTGGCATAATAGGAACCCACATTATTGGGCCATTTTTTATTAACGGGAATATTACTGCTCAATATTTAAATATAATACTTCTGTCAAATTCATCCCCTATGTTTCATTTTAAATGAGACAGGCAAATACATTGCTGTCAATCAAATGTCAAGTCGTAACCATGGATATGACAAATCCCATGTTTCATGTTAAAAAATACTCACGGTATATATATATATATATATATATATATATATATATATATATATATATATATATATATATACCATACCATTTAAAAAAATATATAATTTTATGTTATAGTTTGAGAACCAGTGGTTTATTTTTTTTCTTAAATAAGTAAATTTCCCCCTTGATCTACTTTTATTTGAATAATTTTGTTTTGTTTCCAATAATAAAAAAATAATCAAGGTGTCGCGTATACGAGAACACCTGTATTTTAGAAAAAGTAATTAAATTTCACAAACATAAAAGTTATAATTAACGTTTAAAAGATAAATGAAATTTAAAATTGGGCCTCTCAGGTCCAGTCGCAGGTAACACTAATAGTGTTTTTGTGAAATTATCAAAAAATATATGGAAATATAAATCGAAGAAGGTAATAGTTTGTAGATAAAAGTGATTCTTTTGTGAAATCTGCAAAAGTTTAGTAGTATATGTGAAAAATGGAATGAATAATTTAGTGAGGCGGTAGTAGTGATAGGTAGGAGTAGGAATGAGAAATAGTAGATCCGCCACTGAGAATGGTAACGTAACGGGAGACCAAGATGAGGGCGTAGGGAGTAAGAACGGGAACGGAGCACGAGGGTACGAGGGACGGAATAAAGAATTCCGTCGTAAATCTTGCGGCGTAACGCGACCCGCGCAAAGATTGTTTCCCGCACGACAAATTTAAATATTCTCGAAGCTCGTAAATGAATTGGACTTATTTCGTAACGCCGAGTATATACATACGGTTACGGCATACGGCAAGCTACAGGGCTTTATCCCGTTTTAGATTACACGTTATTTTATTTCATTTGTTTTATACCCGGGTGAATTGGGGTGCGGTACAAACCACTAGAGCGCGTGCGTAACTCAGATTTGCACAGCAAACAATGTTACTATTCACTCGTCAAATCAACGACTATTCGTTTTATTTTTTTTATTTGTCGCTTTATACAATCTACAATGCAGTTGTTGTACTTCGGTTATTGTTGCCTACCACTAATTTCACCAATTCGTGTGCGTTCTCTCTACCCTTTAGAATAAATCCACCCTGTGTTATGTGCTTTCTGCTATTCTGCTTCCTCTAGGTATTAATGCTTATTGTTTTCAGTTTTGTTGTTGAAAAAATTACTCTTTAAACTTCTGCTCTATATGCATTCGATTTGCTCTCTTAAAGAGCAGACTGTTCGCTTCAACTTTTGTTGCTCCATGCGCGATGCTAGTTGCACTTCGCCTAACACAATACAATTTTGTTGTTTTAATACCGCGTACAAATAATTTTTTACTTTTTCGCCTGGAATAAAAGTTCTTTAAATATTATTAACACTGCACTACACCTCGCTTTAACATTTCATTTGTAAAAGAATAAAATAAATCTATCTACATGCTTTCATTGCTACATTTTTTTCGTTGAAAATTTTAAATATTTAATTTTTTGTTGCGTATAAAAACGTTTCACAAGAAATTCATATTAATACTTACATTGTTACATTTAAAAAAAATCTATACAAAAGTAATTATTTTATGAATTATTGTTAACTTTTTAACTGTATGAAAATATTTTGCCTTAGTAACGTTCTAACCCAGTGCTTCTCAACCTTTTTCTCATCGCGGACCAGTAAAATTTCAGATAATTTTACGTGGACCGGTCATTATTACTATGAATTATGTTTATCTATTTTTTGTTAGTAATATTTTACTATATAAATATGTCAGTATACCTGTTTTTGAATAGATACACATATTATCATAGTTATTATTTATATATCGAGTTAATAAACAAATATAACTACCTTGGTGTATTATTTATTTAAACTGCAAAAATAAGCGTTAATAAATCTACATTTGCCATATTGAATGTAAAGAAATTATTAAGTAAAGAAAATCCGTTAGTTGGTTACAGAAGATAAATTTACTTGATTCAGTTGTTAATATGATAATATGTAACCGCCTTGTACGCCTCAGAAATATGGGGATTAAGATACTCAGAAACTGTAGAAAGATGTCAAGTAAGGTATATAAAACGAATTTTGCTCTGCACATTCAGCACACCAGACTTCATGTTAAGATTAGATACGGGAATTCACCATATACCCACTAAAATAGGCAAGCTCTGGTGGAAGAATATACTAGAAATAAACAATAATAGATATCCCAAAATGATTTACAACCGATTAGTTGAACTAGACTCCTCTGCGAATAATAAACTCGTTTTAAATTAGGTCTTTTTTAGCAGAGCAGGACTTCTCTGGTATTTGGACGGACCAACAAATTAGTAAAGCCAACATTAATGTAATAATAGAAATTTTTTACACATTACAACAGAGAGATTTATCTGCAGCTGAAAACACGAAATACAATTCTCATTACAAATACTTGAAACCAGTTTAGGTATGGGAAGTTACTTATCTAATATGTTACCTCTAATAACACAACAAACAATTAGCCACTTACGTTTTACTAATAAAAAGGGATTATTTTATAAAGGGATAAGATATAGTCTAGACGGAGAATCTCTCTGCTCCATATGTAACCAGCAGAAACCAGATGATCTATTTCATTTTCTAGTTGAATGCCCATTATTAAACCCAGTATGGAATTATCTTCAATTTAGCCTGCCTAAGCAGAGATAATGTACATAAGCAAAGATAATGTACATAATCTCGTCATTAGTTTAAGCAACGAAAAAATTAATTGTTTATTTCACTACGTGCTATCTGCATTTAAGCTAAGAAGTTTCATACTAAGTGAGTAGACTAAATATTAGGCTAAGTATTTATAAATAAAGCAAAATATTGTAAAATATTGTAAAAAATAGGAAAAAATGGGTCCGTATTTATGATTTTGTAATTTTGTAACTGATAAGGTAAATGAAAAAGTATACTTGAACGAGTTGTTTTCTGAGGCACATGTGAATTAAAAAGTTGCAAAATTGTACTGCAGTTAATTTTGTTATTAAATATTTTATAGAGTATTGCCATGTTTGCAAAAATTGTTATGTTTTTTTAGACTGATTATATTGAAATGATGAAGTCTAGCTTCATAGTTATTCGAATTTTAAATTTATTACATTATACGTACAGACATTTTTTTTAATACTTTCAACAAGCCTTATGTTTGTATTATACATGGGATTCCAAATTACTGATGCATATTCTAATTTAGAGCGTACAAGGGAGTTAAACAAAGTAATAATAGAGAACGGATCAGTGAATATTTTACACTGACGTAATATGAAACCAAGCATCCTATTTGATTGTTTTACCATTTCAGTTATATGATTATTATCAGTTAATTTCGGATCAAAAATTATTCCCAAATCTCTAACAATTGACTCTTTTTTATAGTAATCATATTGAGATTATAGTGAAATGTTAAACGGTCTTGATTTCTTGTAAAGGTAACATAATGACATTTCTAATTTATCTAAATCCCTTTGTAAGTCTATGCAATCATTTACGCTTGATATAGTTTTAAAATTTTCAAATCATCTGCATACATCAGGAAATTTGAATACCGAATGGGCAATATCATTAACAAATAGATTAATAGTCACCAGGTTCAAACATTTGTGCTTCGCGAAAAAATAGCTATGGTTATACACTTTCAATTAGCGTGTATTTACTTGCGATCATCGACCTCTTTCAATTTTAAATACGAAAGTGGAAGTTCTATTGAAGTTTGAAGTAAATTTCAATGTCAATATATATATATTTATTTGGGTTGTTGTCAAATATTCCGCAAAAGAATCGAATGTTATGCAGAATAAATAAAAAGTCGTATTTGTAAGGTTATGTCAATGTTTAATTGTCATCGCAACGCGAAATATTCGCATTGTTGTCATGTTGATTAATCTGTCTACTGTTTTATTCTATTTTTGCATATTTATTGCGACAGATGCTACACAGAATAGGAAGAAAGAAAATAGGGAAATTCACGTAAAGTGGTTTCTTGCTGTTTTTACTTTCCATTGTTTCCATTCTTGCATTCTTAACGTATAAAGGGGGAAATAATTTAATTTTGATTTTTATTGATCTTGAGATTCTGATACATATTTACGAATTTTTTGTTTTGAAAATATGCGTTCTGTTTTAAGGGAATCTGAAAAATTTAAATTCGGAATTTTGCTTTCTCTGAAACAAAGCGAAAAGAATGGATGCATTGTTTGCAAATTTAAAAATCGTACTCAACAAATATCCTTATTAAACCGATTTCTACAAAAAGCATCAGAAATATTTGTTCTGAGGGATTCTTCGGTGAATTTGCTTTTATTCCTTTTAACTGCAATATGGAATATTGTTTTTTCTCTACTTAAATAGTAAAAACAAACAAAACCAATAGTCAATAAAATACGCAATCATTTTATAAATAAATATATCATCATGATAATATAAATTTATTGCAGTCTATTGTATTATGTTTATTGTTCATAATCAAAATGACATTTGTAAATTGATACTTGTGAAGATTATATTCATATTATATGACTTCAAATGATTATAAAAGAATTTGAATGATTTCAATTTAACTCGTTAACTATTGTACTATATTAATACTATTAATTATATTTCAATAGCGATGTATGTATAAACACAATAAATACACAAACCAGGTAATGATCAAATAACATTTAAACCAATACACAATATAAAATAAACTACAAATCTAATAATTCAATTAGCTGTCAATATTAATAATGCAGTATGTATAATCGATGTTTGGTCAGTGAAAATAAGATTTTTTGAAGCATACATTAAATTCTAATTTAGAACGTGCGTAGTTCACATTCATTAATAAATAAAAGTAGATAAAATATTTAATATTCAATAATATTAATTGCATAAATATTATTTTTTTGTAGATTTTTTGAAAATAATTGCGTGTAATTAAGCCGGACTTGATTAACTAGACGATGACGAATAAGTCATGGTCAACTAGGCAAGGAACAACTGGGAAATAAATAATTAAATATGAAATGATATACATGTTCCGGCACAAAGGACGGATGGTTTTTAAAAAATCATAAAATCGGTAATTTTTACTCAAAAACAAATTTAATTACGGATTCGGGATCGCAATGAAATAGCATTTGTGACAATTAAGTGTGGAAAATCACATCAGTCATGTGGTGACCGTTTTTGACGATGCATTGCTGGAGGCGTTCTTGGAAGTTAGCGTAGACTCTCTCCCACATCGCTTCCTCAACTTGGGTGACTTCCACGCGAATTGCCTCCTTCAACTCGTCCAGAGTTCGGGGCTTGTGGTCGTATACACGAGCCTTGAGGTGTCCCCATAGGAAAAAATCGCAGATGGATAAATCTGGGGACCGAGGAGGCCAATGAACATCACCAAACCTGGAAATAAGGCGACCAGGGAAGAGAGGGCGAATAACGTTCATCGTTGCTCTAGCTGTGTGGCCGGTCGCCCCATCCTGTTGGTACCACACACGTCGGACTGAAACACGTTGTCGTCTTAATTCAGGTGAAAAGAAGTTGGTGATCATTTCGACATAGCGCTCCGAGTCTACGCTAACTTCCAAGAACGCCTCCAGCAAATGCTATTTCATTGCGAACCCGAATCCGTAAATAAATTTGTTTTTGAGTAAAAATTACCGATTTTATGAGTTTTTAAAAACCATCCGTCCTTTGTGCCGGACCCTGTATATATTTTAATTTTTTTCTTTATTAAAATTATTATTTTCTATTAATCTATTATAATATTAATAATTATATTTATTAATGCTATAAAAAATACACCATTAAGGGTGATTTTCTATCTAGTTTTCTTTATAAAAATACCATTGTTGTTATTGTTCTACTACTACTAGCCAATAAAAGAATATGTCAACCAATTATAAAAATCTTATTGATTCATGGTCAGTATGTGCAATACCATCTATATACTCTTAAAGTTTGTTACAAAGGCGTAGAAACGATTTGTATAATAGCAAATATTATTTGAAAATAACAAAGAAGGTAAACTGACTTGTAACAAGCCAATATTGATTAAAACTATTTTTGTTTTTTATGTGTTTCTTGGTATTTATTAAGAAAAAATAAATACATTGGTGTAATTGTTTTTGCTAGATCTTTCCAAGAAAAATAACATGTTTTCACGTAATTGTGATTTCTAGAATATTTTTTTACGATTATTTATAGTTACGAGTGCAGTTTGAAAAGTTTTAGTAATCATAATGAAAACAAAACAAATCTAATTCAAATTATATAGGTTATCCGGATTTTAAAGGCCAGTAATGGGATTTAGAAAACTAGCAGAGATACGATGGGCCATCTGGTGAACTATAAAATGCCATCTTAGATTTTGGATTAAGAATAAACATATCTAACTTTATTATTGGAAATATTATATGTACTAGAGAATTAATTGTTTAAGAGTTATTTTAAAATAGTAATTTCAACCAACATCGGTTTATCGTTGTTATTATCTAGTAGCCTATGAGATTTTCTTGCAAAACATAAGCAAATAGCACATCACTAACAATAGTCTTCTAATCGCGCACCAGTCGTATCTTGTATAGTTTGCGAGATCGCAATGGTGGTCTTCGAAAATTATTGTGTTGTTGTACTGTATGTAATTGTTTTTCCATTTTCTAGAAAATCAATTAGAAACATTTCTTAAGTAAATATATGTAATAGTTAATTTTACATACATATAAGTTACAATAATTGTTTAAGGTAAATGAACTACAGTCCAATATTGTTTTATTACGCTAATTTTTTCATATTTGTTATTTTAATCGTCTGAAGTTTTATTTCTTTCAACGTAACTAATATTGTTATTATATTTTACTGCAATACATATAAAATATGCTCATCAACAACACATTGCTAGCTACTTGTTTGTTAAGCAGGATTATACATAGCTACTTTCTATTAAGTGGGATTTATAATAATACACCCTAAGATACAGCAACTAAAACTTAAATGCAAACAATTTTGTTTAATTTACAATAAAAGCACAGCAGTAGATTTCAGCAAATATAGAGTATTTCTTGTATTTTGTAAGCTTTCACTATCAGAAACGAATGTAATATTGTTTTTTCCCATTTTATTTGCATAAAACCAAATAAAATACCACATAGAGACTGAAAATATTTGTAAAATATGCAATAAACAAGAACCTGAAAGTTTATATCATAAATTTGTAGAATGTCCGATTTACTCACCATTGAGACAACACTTTTTATTAGGATATCTCCAGGACATAAACTGTAATATGTGGTTCACTATTCTAGCATATTTAAATAAAAACAAGGTAAACAATATTTTTTACTTTGTGGTTGGCGTAATGAGACTGAGAAGTTTCTGCCTCAACGATTAAAAAGTGAATTGTTTCATGTTGACAATCTCCTTGTGTCTGTTACAACTAATAACAGAAATCATGTGACTTTTTAACAATAGTTATAATCCGTAAGAAATTTTAACAATCAACAACATTTATCATCAACATAACATTTTTAACAATAAACAATGTAACATATGATGTATTATATGATATCTTTCTATGTTTAAGTGTAATTATTTTCAAAATTACTGCAAATTGTAAATACAAAAAACAATATTTATTTTCAAAATTATTGTATTCCACATTGTAAATTACAGTCCTTGAAGAAGCCTGAAATAAAAGGTGAAAGCTCGACTAATCTCCTTAACTAATCGACACAGTGACGATTAAACTCCACCTCTATATATATTGTATATATATATATATACAGGGTGTATCAAGATAATGGGACAGTGACATATATTCGTGAATATGAAAAGATACACAAAAAAATGGTTCAGATATTTTGTAAAGTATAGAGGGGGACACATTTTGACATAACCATTATTATTTTAAAGCCAGTGGTACTCAACTTATGGATCAATGTTACATTTTTTTAAATGGTATCATATATTTTTTATTAACTAATTAGAAGAAGAAATTTTTCTATTTAATGAGTTAATAAAAAATATATGATACCATTTAAAAAAATATAACATTGATCCATAAGTTGAGTACCACTGGCTCTAAAATAATAATAGTTATGCCAAAATGTGTCCCCCTCTATGCTTTACAAAATATCTTAATCACTTTTTTGTGTAACTTTTCATATTCACGAATAAATAGCACTGTTCCATTATCTTGATACACCATGTATATATGTTTACCATTTTCTTTGTTTAAAGCTGTAAGCTTTGAAACAAACAAATTATATTACATATTTGTATATTTATAATATTTAAATAAGTCGTATAATTATTTATTTTATTATATTAATATTAGAGATGATATTTCTGGATGAGAATTAAAGTTTTTTTTGTAAATTATAAACTATGAATTTTGTATATAAACAAATGAAAACAAAATGAAACTTATTATATTTTAGTATTTTTCAGCACATAATGATGCAATTAAAAATTTTCATGTAAAATGATGACGTCGTTATTACAGTTATTACATAAACACACGACTATCGTTAGTAATAACAAGTGACATCTACACTGCAACCAAAATGGAAAACATTTACATTAAAACTTTAATAGGGAATTTGTATTTTTAAATTTATAATAATATTTAATTTTTATAGTTACAATTGCACTTTTGTTGAAATTTTAACTGTTGAACTGTTTGGCATTCTTGAAAACAGATGTCGGTCTATATAACTCATATTTACAATATTTGGACTATGATTGTTTTTGTCAACAGCTCCTCAATTAAAGCTAATAATTCTCAATTTAACTTTTTTTTATTCTTTCTTGTCCACCCCGACACATAAAATAGAATACCATAAAAATATGTGTATAATACTGTTGACAGCGTGTATTTTTAGATCATATAGAACCTTCAACTATTGTTCAGTTACGCGGAAAACGGTCTGGTCTTTCTTTAGATACATGTTCGGTGATTTCAAGTACAAAACAATATGTTAGCAAACAATATTTGTTGCAAAAAATGACCTTTATATTGAATGCTTGGTTTCTCAGAGGTAGATGCAGTAGCCCACAAAAATGAAACTTGGATTTCTTCTGCGTTAAGTCGTTGTTTGCGTCCTGTGTTGCTTTTCAAAATAGTATATAATGTGTATTTTTACTTTTTTCATCTTTGTATTGCACAACCGTAACACTGCTATCTTCTACAATGCCTTTTATAAATACAGAGGCTATTTTTACACACAGTATGTTCGAATTATTGTCTATTTTCATATAGTTTTTTGCGTGTGTTTTGTGCGTTGTCAACGAAGTAATATTTATTTTATTTATTTTATTTATTTTATTTATTTTATTTATTTTATTTATTTTATTTATTTTATTTATTTTATTTATTTATTAATAAATCGATCCAACAGGATGGAAGATCCCAATTACAGGACGATCTTATGACATACAAATACAGAAACGAATGTGTTGTACATATAAAAATTTAACAAGTGACTTAATCCAAATAATATTTTGTTAATATATTCTTAAATTTAGATAAGGAGTCGCCAAATATGTCAATGTCAATAGTAGATGATACACTGTTATATGCTACACAGAGTTGTCTTATTGGTAATATCAATTCATAATTAGTCCTAGCTGTTTTACAATGAAATGGTACTTTATTTTTTGAAGTGACGCGTGGAACGTGAAATGGTATTAGCTCAAGACTACATGGGTCATTAACACAATTATTAATTAATTTGTATAAGTAGAGAGATAATTGTAAATTTCTTTTGCTACTTAATGGCACCAAGTTCACTTCAGGCAAAACAGAATAATCATGGGTAAAGATAGGATATTGTCCATGTATTTTAAAATAACAATATTTGATGAATTTATGCTGGACAGACTCAATCTTAGATATATATTTATGATATATTGGATTCCAGACTTGTAGACAATATTCTAGCTTAGAGCGAACAAATGCACAATACAAGCTTTTTAATGTATGTAGTTGTTTTACAGAAAGAGCGACAATTTTTAATTACAAATCCAAGATTTTTGTAGGATGATCTTACAGTAGTCTCAATGTGTACATTAAATGTTAGTTTTGTGTCAAATATAATCCCAAGATCCTTAAACTGAGTTACTTTCTCAAGCGAATTAGTTTCCATGTGATATACATAAGTGTAAACGTATTTTAACAAAGTAACTCATTATTTTACATTTGCTGTAATTAAAGAACAATTTTGAGTTGTAGGACCATTTTAAAATGTTGTTGATGTCGTTTTGTAAGAGAATACAGTCATTAATAGAGTTGATGGTTTTATAATTTTTTATGTCATCGGCATACAAAAGTATTTGAGAATGTTGAACACAGTCCACCACGTCATTAATGAAGAGGTTGAATAATAGTGGGCCCAAGTTTGATCCTTGAGGGACCCCAGAAGTAGCAGTGAATGGGTTTGATTTAAAGTTATTAAGATGCACGGTCATTTCGCGATCTCTGAGGTAGGAGTTGAGAAAATGAGGAAGGTCCTCAGTAAAGTAAAAATATTTGCCGAGTTTTTCCAGAAGCACATTGTGATTTACACTGTCGAAAGCCTTTTTAAAATCTGTGTATATCACATCAACTTGAGAGTTGTAACTAGAGAATTAAGAGTATATAAAAAAATCAAAACCAAAGTAGAACCTTTAGCAAAATACAAGCAATTGCGCGTAGTAACTACCCAATGGTTGGTGGTGTACTCGTATGTCGTACGTATATACCTTCATCGGAGCTACTGTTTGCGCTTACCTCAAACAAATGATGAATATTTGAGGAGATTTCCAGCCACTGCTACGAGAATAATGGAGTCAACGTTAACGGGAACGCCAAGGAGAACGAACGAAATAAAAGTTTTAACCAAATATGTGTAACTACATACCTTTGATTCAAGGCACCTTGGGCTATTTTCAGTTTCGTATTTTCGTATTTACGAAACGACCTGACCGCGGGCTTTCGCCAGAAATAATTAACACAAAACATATGATGTATTTACATTTCAAAATTTCATGCTCACCTACAGTATAGGTGGTTTACATTTTTTTTATTCAAAATCAAATTTTTTGGTTTGTATACTTTTCAGTTAGGGTGAGGTAAATGTTCAGTCAGAAATAACAACAGAAGTTTATACATTAGGCGGTTTGATGAATATGAACATTTAATTTTTAAAAACAAATATAAAATGATTTTGATAAATAAAATATGTTTCAACAACTACAAATTATTGTGCGACGATCAATTAGTCCTTTCGGACAACTGTCTTACAAGTGTAACATGATATACAGATGTTCATTTTATTTTGTCCGCTATTGCTATCTCGAGAACTATAAGAGCTACGAGGTCGGTTAAATTAGCAAACAATTTCTATTTTAGAAAACTATTTTAATGAGCATAAAAATTTTCAACCGTGGTTAACAAACTGTGAGTACCAACTTAGTTATTTTAAATGAAACTATATTTTTTTATTTGCTTATTCGATAGAGGATTTTATTCTGAATACAGTCATATAATATTTGTATACCTTTAGATAACAATTTTTATGAGAAAAATGTATGTTTAGATTTATATCAGTTTTATTTTAAAATGGCTAAAATAAGTGTGCCATGAACTATACAAATGAATGTGAAAAACAAGTACTTTGGAACAAAAACACAACAAATAAATAAATTTACAAATACTGCTCAAATTGTCCTCCATTTACGTTAATACATAATTGTATTCTTCGAAACAAATTACTTCTTACTGATCTCAACGTCCGGCCATCAATCAATATTATTTAAAACATTTTCAAAGCTGTTTTTTAGATGCTGTAAGTCTGGATACACATTATTATAAACATTATCCTTTAAGTAGCCCCATAAAAAATCGCTCTAGCGCGACAAAGTAGAAAAAAACGCTCGCTGTCCAATTTTCTAACTCTACAGTGTTGAGAAATGTCACTTGTCTACTTCCTTGATGGAAACGTTTAGTCAGAAACTAATGGCACTGTGTAGTGACACATTTACCACCTTTACAAATCAATCTGACATAACTGCTCTGTCGGTATATTACATAACAAAAAAAAATGCCGCACTATTGCGAAAATAAAATAGGGCATTTATTTACAAAAACGAAAGTATAAAATGTTTAGATTAGATTGAAGCAATAAGTCAAGAATAATAGGAAATAACTTTAAATTAAAATTAAATATAAAAGACGTTTTTTCTTTATATTAATCCTTGGTATTGACGGATTTTGTAATTTCAAAATTTTCCAAACAATTCTGGCCTGTGTCGATAATTTTGATTTCCACATTAAAGTTATGAGCTAAAGATGTCTAAAAGGATGAAACGATCGTCACACAATAATTAATAAAGTGGACAAATAAAATGAAATTTGTTTTAATTTAAACTTATTGAACGATGTGATTTTTAAAAATTGTATTGTTTACAAATTCAATGTATTTATTCATCTATATGTTAATATTTGACGATTATATATGTGTTATTGATTCATTTATTTTATATTTGTTGCTCAATGTAATATCTTTTTTTTAAATATCTAAAAACAAATATCACTTAAATTAAAAAAGTCTATATTTTATAATTGTAAACATAATGATTATTGAAAGCTCCCGAGAAAGGCCATAAGGTGCCGAAACTGGTAGAGGCCAAAAATTAAGCTTTTATTATGAATGTAAACAATTTTTTTAATTTCCTAGCAATCAATTATGTTTTAACTATAGGTCGTTACAAAATTGAATATGTATTAATATTTACGAATAAAGCACATAGTTGAAATAATTGTTTACTATTTATTATTGTTATGCGATACATCATTTGTTTTTCATACATAACGGGAAAAAATGTTTTCAGTCTGTTTTCCTTTATTAGCCAAAGGCAGTAAGCGAAAACCAATTTAGGATTTGAAAATTTGTTTTTTAAAGATATAAAAATATATGGCATTTTTCTTTTTTCCAAATATAAAAAGTAAGTATGCACCGGTTCATCGATTTACGATTTATTTTTTATTTATTACTTATGATTATGGAGTCGCATTACGGGAATGTGATATTTTAGAAATGAGATGAATATCATTGATTCAATATTCACATTTACAGTTATGGTGAAATTGCAGGTCATTTCAGCATGTAGATGGAAATGTTTCTGTTTTCATAACTGCATAACAATAAAAACTATTTCATTAATGAACTAAATAATGTAATATTCCTGTTTCTTGTTATTGTTATTACTATTATATTTCCAAACTCTTTTTGATACTTATACAGAGTGTTTCTCGGATACGGGATACCGCGATTATTATTTTTTATATAAAATGATTACATGGTTGAATTTTTTTTTTAATTTGAGATAATCAAAGAAAAAACTTTCTAGCTTCCTTACTGTTCAAGATTTCTGTAACTTATAGGCCTATTCTATAAGCATCGTTATGACATAACGAATCGTTAAAACGTTATATCGTTATGGTGATAACGAAAATCGTTTAATAGGCTTATTCTGTAAATGACCGTTATGACATTATGCATTGTTAAATCGTTATTATAACCATAATCGTTAAAGTGGTATTCTGTAAACAATAATTTAATTCTATATATCGAAAAAAAAATAACGATATCGTTATTTTTTAACGACTGGAAAAATCATTCGTTACCTAAACGTTTTGTCAATAATTCAATATTTTTATTCGTGTCGAAATAAAATTGCTATTATGTTCAATAGAGATCTCAAAAACCCGTCACATTATAGTTTTTACAAGGTAATATTAAAATATTTTAATGTTTTTATTCTTAGCGCCTAACGCAAGCTTCCCAATTTGTCTACAGATGGTAGTAGTAGCTCTAGCATAGCCCACAACAAGAAGAAGAAAGAGTCTGACAGCTGACAGATTGTCAGCGGACTCCCACCAGAACTAATCATTTAAAATTAAATTTCATTTTGGGAAATAAAGTTCTTAACTTGATCCCAAGGTTATTATTTTTTAAAATGAGTTACAGAATACGGATACAAAGATAACGGTTATCGTTAAGTAGATATAACGATTTTTATAATAACGATTCGTTAAGCGAATATTTTACAGAATAGGCCTGTTAATTCTACTTCAGGGTAATGTTTAAATATTAGAAAATTATTTATTGGATGTTAAGTAATAGAAAAATATATATATTGATTAGCAATTATATAACAATTAATTTTTATATGACGTATTTGTATAAACGCTCAAACTTTAAAATGCAATAACTTGTGATTAAGATAATTTTTGCGAGAAACGGTTTTACCAAATTGTTTGTCACCCTTCAGATCTTCAATTATTTCTTATTTAAAATCAGTCTTTGACGTAATTCCTGTATTCCGAACTACATAAGCTCATGCGTGATTGTTAGCTGTAAAAATATTATAATGTTACTAAAAAAATCGTCGACTATTTCCTGTGGCATGTCCGTTGCATGGCCTATCGACCAGATCTACCATAGACGCAGAATTTTTTTCTAACACGTTGCCAAGTTACGTTGGCTGGTTACTTCTTGTGTGATTAATTATAAGCGCAGATATAATAGGGTAACGGGGCAGTTTATACGCAATTTTACTCATAATGCGTGAAGTTTTGATACAAACTGGTCGAGAGAGTGGCAACAATGCCGAATGCCGCAACGAGCATGCGTGTCACCAGGTGGCACGCGTCCTAATTTTGAGTGACACGCTACATCGCGTTCTAATTAACCAATCAAATAAGAGACATTTCCGCAGATCATTATTGGGGAACATATCATGAATTACAATTACAATTAACGTTTCGTAATACAAACATTTTTCATATGTGATTTGGGGGTACGGTGCATTAGATGCCAATAAATCAGGGAGAATTATTGCTAATTTGTAAAACATAGCGCATTGTCTTCTTTAAAAAACCAAAATCAATAAATTAATTTACTGCAGGGAGGTTTGCATTCATATCTACGGATTAAAATTTATATTAACGTCGTAGAGAACAAATATCATTATTTCAAAATAAGTAGCTAGTTAGTTCTATTTGTTTTTTTTTTGTTTTCATTATTTGCTTTGTTATGATATTTATAATTTTTTATGTAATCTTCTTAGATATAAAAAAATCACAAAGAACTTTTATTTTTCTACGTAACTACCTTCTATATCAGGGGTGGACAAACTCTTTAGCCCGCGGGTCACATGAACGTTTGTAATTTGACTAGCGGGACACATGTGAGATCTCTCTAAGAAAAAATAAAAATCTTCTAATAACACAAATTAACATTTAAAGGATACAAATATCAGGGAAAATGATATTTCTCTATTTTTTATTGGTATTATAATTAGATAAGCCGTCAAAACACTGAATCGTGGGCCGTAGTTTGCCCACCCCTATTCTACATTAATACATTTTTTATTCTAATGTTTTTAAAACTTCTGCTGTGAAAAATAAACTCTGATTAATGAATGGATGTAGCTCTTTCGGTTTGACCGGAAATGCCATTAACTTTCATATTTCAAATAGGACATCCTATATATATATATATATATATATATATATATATATATATATATATATATATATATATATATATATATATATATATATATGGAATCTTCTTAAAATTACGAATTCAACGATATGTTTGAAGTGCATTTTTATATATGAAATAAATTACAAAAACGTAAGAGAAAATGATGCATAATTAACCTTAAGTAATATTTAAGTTAATTGTTTATATGATATGAAAGTTAATGTCATTTCCGGTCAAACCGGAAGCGCTATCATCATGCCAAATACTATGATTTGTGAGCCCCTAAGCCTAGTTTACGAATATGTGCGAAGAGAATTAAAATAGCTATTTGTGTATTAAGAGCGCAAAATAGGACAATGTCGATTGAGAGATCGACAATGTCCATTTGTGCTCGAAACACACACAAGATTTTTTCTACAGTCGCCACAGTGGGGTCTCCACCATAACAAAAAATGTACACTTTGTACTTACACTACTACTCAATTAATAAGGATTAATATAAGGATAAAACGTCTTTTATATTTAATTTTAATTTATCGTTATTTCCTATTCTTCTTGATCTATTGCTTCAATCTAATCTAAACATTTTATACTTTCGTTCTTGTAAATGAATGCCCTATTTTATTTTCACAATAGTGCGGCATTTTTTTTTTTTTGGCTATGTAATATACCGACAGAGCAGTTATGTCAGATTTATTTGTAAAGGTGGTAAACGTGTCACTACAATGCCATTAGTTGCTTGACTAAACGTTGCCATTAATAATGTAGACAAGCGACATTTTTCACCATTGTATAGTTAGAAATTTGGACAGCGAGCGTTTTTTCTACTTTGTCGCGCTAGAGCGGCAAAGTGATATTTTGCGTTGCAAAAGAGAGCGCAAATGGCTACTTTCTATGTAGATTGTAGAAAAATAATTATAAATAAAAAAGTTATTTTGAGTGGCCCAAATTTCAGTGTCACTCTGTATATTCAAAACGCTGGAACTATATATATTTTTTAAAATAAATTGAAATTCTATATTTCAGAAAGAAATTATTATTATGATGCGAATTGATTTTTTTTAAGTCCTCATTGTATTTTTCTTTGTATGAAATTAATAATTAATTATTTTCCCTCCTTTTCAGTGATAATAATACAAAAGGAATATTTAAACATTTTTTTTTTAGAAAAGGAATCTAATAATGATGACATTTATAATTATATTTAATTATAATATTTATGTGACTTTAGGTTATGTACTTACGAACATACTTTATGACAAATAATAGATAAGCCAACTTTTTCTATGAAGTTCGTATCATGGTTTTTATAGTCATTCTGGTGGTTAGTATAAAAAAAGTTACGTAAAAAAACAAAACAACACCTGTGAATTTTGAGAGCAGTTAAAGAAAAGTCTATTTATTGTCATCACGCCCATATTCTTCATTTTATGATGTGTAGAACGCTATAAAATTATGAATTCTTATAAACATTTTTGTTCGTCAAGTCAGTATAGCATGTACCCGGCGCGTGATTCTAGTCCTTTTATATTTTCAACTTTAAACATTACACCCGTACTTTATCCATCCCAACTTTCTGACTGCCGTAACTTGTTTATTAAATATTAAACTTGTGTAGAAAGTACAAAAGAAGAAATGAATTGTCAAATTTTGTAAAGAAATGTTCTCGAGTAAGATAAACTAAAAAAGGTGTTATAGAAAATGTAATATTAAATATTAGTGAACAATAATGTGTAAACAGTTTGTTGATGTTATTGAAACTGTAAGTTTTTTTCGAAAATGTTCAACTCACGCAGTGGAAAATGACGCGGACCATGAAACAAATGCGATAAATCCAATTTAACAATAATGGGTGTTATTTTTATTTTTTTTAAAAAACTTCATCTGAATTGAAAGTGATTTGTAGTTTTAGAAAGTTATTATTGTTATTAGTTAAGCGTAATAATGTTTTTAATATTCAGTGAATAGATATACGAGGTCTGCTCAGAAAATAACCGAACATTTTGAATTACGCGCCAAAAAAGATATTTAGTGATATGCGGTTGGCAGCATTGCGTTGCGCATAACCTCCTCTGTAACTACATGTTGGATTGTTGATATCTCGTTTAGTTTTCGTGATATTGTTATTACGATGCAACGTAAAATTTTGCGTGAAATTGGGAAAAACTTTCACAGAAACGTTTAAACTTTTGAAACAAGCTTACGGAGATGATGCTTTGGGTCGTACACAATGTTACGAATAATTTTCATGATTTAAAAGTGGTCGTCAGTCAGTTGAGGATGATCCTCGACCAGGAAGGCCTTGAACTTCAATTGGTGACCCCCACGTTCAGAAAATCAACAATCCGGTGCGTGCAAATCGCCGGTTGACTGTTAGAGAAACGGCAGAAGAGTTTAGCTCTCAGCATGAAAGTTTGACTCAAAAATTGAACATGCATCGAGTTGCAGCCAAATTTGTTCCTCGTTTGATGATCAGAAAGAAAATCGAGTGGACGTTTGTCGGCAACAAGCCAATGACTCATTGTAATTTTTTCTTATTTCCGAAATTAAAAACAGTTCCGAAATGACGTCATTTTCAGACTATTGATGGCATCAAAGCAAATTCGTCACAGACCTTAAATGCCATTTCAAATGAAAATATGCAGGACTGCTTCGCGAAATGCAAACATCGCTGGGAAACGTGTGTGAATAGGGGAGGGGAGTACTTTGAAGGGGACAAGGACCAATAATCTGTAAAATTAATAATAAAGTTTAAAAAAATAAAGTTTGGTTATTTCCTGAACAGACATCGTAGAGATGAGTTAGTTCTCGGACAGTGGACTTCACTAATTGGGGGTCACATAATTTTTTTTCAGCACATAAAAATATAGGGTGGTGACCGGCACAGCCAAACATAGGACTTTAACATGTAAAATTAGACTTTCCTATTTTCCTACTTCCCTAATTATTTTAAGTAAAAAAGCTTCAAATAAATTGTAGGGTATAAAATTCTACTTCTGAATCAACAAACAAAATTAATTTTGTATGGCTTGTAACGGCGGAAATTAGAAATGAAAATGCCGAAAATCAAATCAAAAATAGCAATAGCTATGGAACTGAGACAAAATAAATAACAAATGTATAACGATTTATCTGTCATGTTAGGGTAATTTATTTTTATTATGTATTATTTCTAATTTCTGTTCCAGATAACAATTATCTGTTAATTAAAATTGATGTTTGTCCACTTCAATAGAAATTACAAATAATAAGAAAAATAAATTAAGCTAGTTTGACAGATAAATCGTTAACATTTGTTAATTTTTTGTTTCAATTCCATGACTATTTTTGAGGTGATTTTCGACATTTTCATACCTAATTTCTGCCGTTATAAGCCAATACAAAATAGGGCATAAAATTCTACATCTGAATCAATAAACAAAATTAATTTTGCATGGGTTATAACGGCAGAAAGTATAGGTATGAAAATGTCCAAAATCACTTCAAAAATAGCCATGGAATTGAAACAAAAAATTAACAAATGTTAAGGATTTATCTGTCAAACTAGTTTAATTAATTTTTCTTATTATTTGTAATTTCTGTTCAAGTGAACAAATATCAATTTAAATTAACAGATAATTGTTAAATGGAACAGAAATTAAAACTAATACCTAATAAAATAAATTACCCTAACATGACAGATAAATCGTCAGACATTTATTATTTATTTTGTCTCAATTCCAAAGCTATTGCTATTTTTGATGTGATATTCGACATTTTCATACCTAATTTCTGCCGTTATAAGCATAACAAAATTAATTTTGTTTATTGATTCAGATGTAGAATTTTATGCCCTACGACTTTTATATAAAGCTTTTTTTACTTAAAATAATTAGGGAAGCAGGAAATTACGAAAGTCTGATTTTACATGTTAAAGTCCTATGTTCGGCTGTGCCGGTCACCATTCTGTATATAAATATGTGAAAATAACTGTTGTGGTCAATAATTGGAAATATACGTGGATAATAAGCAATTTAATAAATAATTACATATTATAGTGCAAGGTTTGAGTCTATGTCATTCAATATATTTTTTGCTTTCATACAAACGCATGGAGTATCTATCTGGAGTGACTTCATAAATTTAAAGAATTCATATATTTGAAAATGGACTCCGTATTTCAAAAAGACGATAGCAGAAGGCTTGAAAGTAGTGAGAATTTAGAGTAAATGTATGACGTAGATATGGAGATGAGGAAATGGTATTAAAAACCCGATTATTTTAAAAGCTAATAACTTTTTTTAAATTTTGATAGTCCATAAAACACAGTTTTAAGGTCTAGATTTAATATAAATCACCCATATTTTAATTCGTTATTCCGGTAGAGGACCGCATTCTGATTCTGTTTTCTGTTTTTTTTTTTAATTTTTTGAAGATCATCATCTTCAAGAACGAATAATGTTGGATATAAGCCTTACAATTCTATCTGGTGAAATCTTCCATTAGCCTTTTTTTACACTGTACTATTATTGTACTGGAAATCGTTTAATTTTACTTCCTACGTGAAAACAGTAGGCGAAACGAAGAAAAAAAATTAGTTCAACCAAGAAATACATTAAAAATTCACCGTGAAATTAAACTGAATAAAATGCGAGTTATTCACTTTGTGTGAAGTTTTGTGACACGCAAATAACTGCAGCGTTTATTATAATTACTAAACCCACGGTGCTGCAGTATGCATTAATTAAAAATAAAACTAATATATACTTTCATGCACAATACGCTAATATCCGGATTTTAAAATTTCGATTTAATTCGTTCAAATGAACTTTAAATTATTGTATCTATATTTGTCCAGTGTATTCCATTGTGGAAATAAAATTCATTAACCTTAAACAGGGATGGACTGAGATTTATTTTTTTACCGGCATCCTGCAGATTAACCATACACTTTAAAAAATACTGTGAAAAATAAACACTAATATTGGTTTATATAACCCAAACCAAATTGTATAAATTTAACACTCACAAACTTGATGTAAAAGCACACGTTAAATTGGTTCAAAATTAAAAATGACTATGTATGTAATGATGTTACAAAATACATATACCAGGTGTCTTAAGCAATCCCTGACATGGCGTATAACATAGGAAAACAGTATTTTATACATAAAAAGTATCCAGTAGAAAATTAAACCGTGATATTGAACATGATAATAGTACGTTACATCCTGTACGTTATTTAATATTAATTACTTTATTATTATTATTGCATAAAGTAGAACAAATAATAAAATAATGTATATAAATAATTGTTTCAATTTTTTTAACTACGTAATATGAATGCTGTCTTTGGATTTGAAGATTGAGGTTCGATTCTCCATTTTTACTTCCTTGTACGTAAGTAAAGGAAGTATTGTAATCGCGAAAAATTTCGGTTTTCAGATTTCAGCGGAAATATCCATTTTGATCATCCCTGAATCCATTTTGACTAATTTCGTCGTGACGTCTGTACGTACGTACGTATCTCGCATAAATCAAAAACGGTAAGCCGTAGAAAGTTGAAATTTTGTATTTAGGACTCCTATAACATCTAGTTGTGCACCTCCCTTTCTGGATATTACACAATTTCCAGAAGTGGTACTTTACATGAAGCCTATAATAGATTTTAATGAAAAACTGTTTTAAAATATAATCCAAAACTTTTCAAATTTGGTATACAAGACTTTTATGTCAATCGAAATAACATAATAGATTTTGGTTAAAATAGACTAACCGGAAATGGTACATTACTTGAAGTTGTTAACAGTTTTTCTTGAATAAAATGATTTTATTTTGATTTTAGAAATAAATGCTTCAAATAAAAGTTTTAGAGAATTAATTTCTGCGTCTAGTACATCAAGTATTATTAAATTAGCTCTTTGTATAAGCGAGATATGTAAATTTAAAAATTATATACTTATTTGTTTTTGTAATAAAGCTTGCTATGGATTAGGACAAAAACATAAAAAAAAGTTCATGTCAAATTACGTTAAATACGTGCAATTTTATGATTCGTACATTAACAAATATTATATTTTTATTGTGAAATTAGTCATATTCATTGTTGTAATCAAATATTTCTTTGTTGTAATCAAAACTCTCTTTAAAAAGAACCGGGTTAGATTATGGTCGCTATATATCTTACTGTTTTGAAGTTAAAATTAATATTTTGTAATTTATTTATTAAAAAAATATGTATTGTTTAATAATCGTACAAGGAAGTCGTGTGGTGTCCACATCAGATTTTTTTTATATTGTTGAACTTTTAAAAATCTCTACAATTTCCACTTTCAATCACTTGGAAATAATAATAACATTGTAATAAATAAAGAGAAAATAATTGACAACATTTATGTAAACAAATATTATTTAAATAAGGAATCGAACCTTAATCTTCAAATCCAAAGGCAGATATGTTAACCAGTAGAAAACAAAGACATTTGAAAATCCCTTCAATGGGGAAGTTTAGCGTATTTTTTATTTTTATTTTATTTTATTAAGAATGTCTTCAAAAGTGATATTCTATATTTATTTCACTCAAAGATGCCTAGATTTCTCAAAAAATGAAATTTTCTAAAATAATGACGTCACAGAAGTTCACGGAGAACGTATAGTCTACCTTAAGCAGATACGCGCTGGGTTCACATGGCACCAGAAAGTTTTAAAAATGGCATCCACATGTTTTGACGTTTATAAGCAGTGACAGTTCTGTGTTGTCATTCTATTTATTTCATTTAGTGTATTATTGTATTCAATATTAAGTATCGTATAATAGTTTTGAAAACAAATACAATTCCAATTAGAACTAAAAACTCATAACCTCACTCCGCGAAAACATAAACAAACTCACGTGAACTAGCCAGCAGTATGTAGTGTAATGCCTCAACATACGTTCAAGAAGTCAGATCTCACCATCCTTTGTAGGCATGCGCATAAGTCACTTGTGACGTCACTAAAGTTCGATGAAAATAATTAATTATAAATAAATGGGAACATAATTTTAACTCTCAAATACATTTTAAGTTATAATTATTCATATATTTACGAATAAAAAATATTTCACATGTAATTTCAATCACGCTAAACTGCTCCATTACGTAGTAAAAAAATTGAAACAATTATTTATATATAAATTTTTATTATTTATTTTAATTTATGCAATAATAATAATAAAGTAATTAATAATAAATAACGTACAGAAGGTAATGTACTATTATCATGATCAATATCATAGTTTAATATTCTGCTGGACGCCTATGTCAAGGATTGCTGTATGTATTATAAATGAATAAGAACAATATGTTCAAAGATCTTATTTATAGAAATATATAATGCATTTTACATTGATCAAATGATGTTTTACTTACCGGGTAATGGAAAATCTTCATGCCGGACGCCTTCGTTTAAGAAAACACGTTACACAAATTTTCACTTTGTCACTTTATATATTATCAATACAAAGAAATATACGTCCATCCTCTGCCAAATATCACAACAAACTACTACCTTGCAACTTTTAACTTGTTACATTAGGAACACGATAGCACTTATCATAGTCGTGGAATGAAATTTATTTAAAAATATGACTACAAATAGTGTAAGATATTTATAAATTACATTATTTAACAATGTATATGTATATTTTAGCACATATTATAATTTACAATTTAGAAACATTTACAAAATTTAGTGCATTTTAACAATCTCTGATAACCATTCTGATAGAAAAGTAGTTTGGAATAATAAGTATTAAATTCAAAATATGCTATAACTCATCAACAGGTGTAATAAAATTATTATTAAGTGCTTCTAAATTGACGTATAAAATTTGCCATGTTGTACTTCATTTTTCAAAGGCAATTTATGCATAGAAACTTATCTCGAACTATACAAAAATGTGAAACATTATGTGCTTTTAATGCTGCAATTATTTTCTTTTACGAACTTTTTGTCATCAATTTGCCCTATAATTCGCAATTATTCTGGTTTAAATTATATGGTAATTTCGCTCCGCCAAAAAAGATGTAAGCAGCTGTACATGTAAAGTCGGCATCTAAAGTTTATTCCAAATACCAGTTTCTGTGATTACGAAAGCAATATATACATTTTTAATCAATTTAAATTGACGCTATTTTGGAATATTTTGGGATGGGATTAAAAAATAATTACATACTTACATACATTGGTACACCGTGTACCAATGTAAGAAACCAGTTACATTAGACAAAAATTGTCCCATTAGGTCAGTTTAGTAGTGTATCGTTATTTCAAAAAGAAAACCAACTACAGAATACTTTACAGTTTTCTATTTATGCAAATAACTTAGAAATATGAAATAATAGTGGATTTAGGTTGTATTAAATTTAAATACATTTTCATTAATATTTCTACATTTAGCACTGCCACATTTTTCATTTTTTTTTAATATTTCGTTGCCTACAATGCGGCGGCAATCCGTCAATTTTTCGACAACAAAATTTTCGAAAAAAAAGTTTCCGACACCAAATTTTCGACAACAAAATTTCCAACAGCAAATTTTCCGACAAACAATTATTCGGACAGGAAGTTCTCCGACACAATGTTTTCGAAAAACAAAATTTCTGTAGTTATTTTTAATTAGATTAAATTGAGTAAAAAATGTGGGCACCCACAAGATGGGGTTATCGTAGGATAGGTTAGGTTTTAATTTCTCTCCTTCCCCTACATGAGCCTAATTTATGGTCTATTAGTCTTAAAATTTGTGTTCGGAAAATATGCATTCCTGTCCGAATAATTGTTTGTCGGAAAAATTATTGTCGGAAAATTTGTTGTCGGAAATTTGGTGTCGGAAACTTTGTTTTCGGAAATTTTGTTGTCCGAATATTGACGGGAAACCCAATGCGGTTTGTATAGAAATACTAAAGTTAATAGAACTGTATAAAACTTTTAAGAACTACATTACTGCAATGAAAATAACCAAATTATTATCTTTAATTGTATTTTTCATTTGTTTCAATGCCACAATCATTGTTTTTAACCTGTATATTTAATATTTGTCTCGTTTTTGTTGTCCGTAAAACAAATGAACATATGTATATAAATTATTCTCGTTTCACTGGTGTAACTTTCTAACAGGAATGGGATAACGTTAACGAATTGTTACGTTATTTCATGACGTTACAAAAAAAAAATCGGCACACAATGTTATAAATAACTTAATAACAAAAACAAAATAACATTATAATAACGTTATTTTTGTTTTGTTATTATAACGTTACAATAACAGTATTTTTTCTCAAGTTTGTAATAAAAATTCATTAAAAATTAAAAACATCGTATTAAAAAACTTACACACATTTTATTTTAGAAATGAAATAGAATGTTCAACATTTGTATTTGACCGCTAGAGACATCTATTTATTATAAAACACGAAATAAATTATCAGGAAATTATGCTTTCAAACGGCATTTTTTTTTGTAAAATTTGTAAACTTGGATAACGTTATAGTGAAACGTTATTTGTTATGTTACGGTTACATAACGTTATTTTGTAATTATAACGTTAAAAAAAAATGAAACGTTAATATAAGGTTATCGGGTATCGTTGCGTTACGTTTTCCATCCCTGCTTTCTAATATAGTGGTCATATAAAAATTATAAATTTGACATCAAAACTTAATAAAATAATTATCAATTAATTTCTTCTAATAATCCAAATTTTAATAAATATCGCCCCTGAAATTCATTAAAATTAAGTCAAAATATAAAATATTATTATTTATTTCGTAATTGTCAAAATAATATAGTTTTAATACAAAAAATGTCATATTGAATGTATGCAATGTGTGAAGGATTTCACTGTACGTGACCCATCTAGGTACAATTCCTAATGAGTTGGTAGGTACACATTTGTATTGTTACATAAATTCACAGTAATATACAATAAATAGTACAGTGTATGGTAGTTAGAACAAACCTTAAATGAATCTATTGATATATTTCCCATGATAAATCTGCGAGCAGTTGTCATTTGGAAACGATGAATACATATATGACACGCTATTAAATATGGTTATTATGTTTTATATAAACAAGTTTCTAATATAACAGGCGTTGTCGACAAACGTCATTGGCATAAGTACTGTTTGCTAGCTTATTATTGTGCAGCATAACGCCAATCGATAAATTACTTGTATAGAACAAGCCGCAAATAAAATGTGGACACGTTCATTTCATAAAGGGTGTGAACACTAAATGTTACGCCGACTTGGGTTTTATTTCGTGAAATTTTGACCGAGATCGATGAATTAAAATTGTTTAATTTATCAACAGACTTGAAAGGAACAGGGGCGGATTTAGATATGGGCTTAATAGGCTGCAGCCCAGGGCCCCGTAGGTACAAAGGGCCCCCTGTTGTTATTTATTCTGACTTGAAAAATTATTGTTTCGTTTTTTTTTTGAGCAAGTGCGAAAATTTTAATAATACAGCTATATGCATTTATCTATGGAATAAATATTGAAAATATTCGTAATTTTATGACAAAAATGTGTCCGTACGATAATGAAAACATTAAAATTATAAACCGTTTATATATGTTTTATAAAGAACTATAATATTTTGTTGGGTTTCCTTTGGTTTTTTTAAAAGCAATAAAATGACGACAATGATTGCGTTATATTCCGTCATTCTACTTGTAGTTTATTTTTTAATTCTTCTTTAGTTTTAATCGTATATATTTTTGTTTCATGATTAATAATATGAGGAGTCTAAGATTAAATTATAACTAAAACTAATACAATTACCCCTTAACCTTAAAATTATAACCTCTGGCATGGTTTACATGTTGAGTAATCTTAGCTACTCCGCTTAATTTTGTACTACTGATGATGAGTTCTCGAAATACGTATACAGCTTATTTTATAATTTTAAGGTTAAGGGGTAATTGTGTTAGTTTTAGTTATATTTCCTTCAAGAATTTCCTACACTTACTCAATTGCGTTTGTCTGATTGTGGGAGGATGATACAGCTTATTTTTTATTTTATTTGTAGAATCGTTTTCATGCATGAAATTAAAATTGCCTAGCCCTATTTTTCGGCACATAGCTTTAAATTTTACTTTTAAAATATCAAGATAACCTTTACTGTTCATTATTGTTGCAATATAAGCTAATTTTCCTACTATTGTTGACTAAATATACCCTCAAACATAATGCTGCAATGAACCCCCCCTGCTTCCAAACAAAGTTTACGGTCCGCCCGTGGAAAGGAATATTTTAATTGATTACGAAGGAAGATTATTGTGAAGAATTAGTGGGCTTCACCGGGAATTGAACCCAGGAGCTTCGTATTGCTAGTACTGAGCCAACGAATTCCTCTGAAGTTAATGAATTTTTCACGTCTGAATGTTAGTTTTAGATTAGTATGTCCTCTTTTCGGAGCAATGAGAACATATCAAACAGAGCTACACATTTGGTATTTAATAATTTAATCGTTTACAATAATAAGTGTATAAAACAGTTTAATATATACATACAGTGGAATCTCTCTTAAACAGACAACACTGGTCGCCGATTATACAGGTTGTATCAAGATAATGGAACAGTGCCATTTATTCGTGAATATGAAAAGATACACAAAAAAGTAATTAATATATTTTGTTAAGCATAGAGCGGGACACATTTTGGCATAACTATTATTATTTTAGAGCCAGTGGTACTGAACTTATGGATCAATGTTATATTGTTTAAATAGCATATATTTTTTATTAACTCATTAAATAGAGAATTTTCTTCTGAATTCTGCTGACAGTTGTTTTAAAAGAAATAAATTACATCAATTGAAATAATTTGATACTGACTTCATTATTCTGTTACAAATAAATATTTTTAAAATGTGTCTTATAAAAATAATATTAGTTTTGTAGGTTTTAGGCATTAAAAGCTTCTTTTTTAAAGATATACAAAAGTATTATATAATAGTCAAATCTGGTAAATAAAAAGTATTGCATTATACCACCTTTTTTTTTTTAATCAAATGTTCTATTTTACAAACAAAAATAGGTATTCGTAGTTGTTAATTTAATATATTTTGAACGCTATTTACCAATATTTAACTGAGGGGTCTACGAGTAGTATCAAAACAGGCTATGTCCACTTTTTCTAGTAAATTAAAAAAAAAAATTGTTCCCAATTATGCGCAAAACGTTTTTTATTCTGTAATATTTCAGTTTTTGGAATTACGGGCTTCGCAGTTTTGAAAAAAGGGGATATAGTCGGTTTTGATACTAAACCCCTCAACTAATAATGATAACCACTAACCATACTGCTAACACTAACTACTAATTTCGTATTGTGAATGAGGCTTTAAGGTTACATATTGTCTATAGATAGTGTATTTCCCTTTTTTATATATGTATTTGAGTAATTATTGACATGAGTAAAATGATCGTACCTACCTTTCGCAGGAACTGCTACGGCTGGTTCTTTGATATACGGTTACGGTCAAACAAGTTACTATTCCTGCTAATATACAAAATGAATACACTTGCCTTGTATTTAATTATCGCAAATGCACTTCGTTGCACTAAAGTCGATTAAAACTTCACAATAATAGATTGATTTTTAATTATTGTGTTAATGAATGAATTAGGTTGCATTATTTATTTATCGAACACTTTATCTTCCTAAATTGAAATATTCTAACAAACATGTTTATAGTTCTTTTAATAAGTTATTTGAAAAGATTGCGTTCAGCAGTTAACAGGTCGAATTAGGGGCGATATAAATATGTAGTCACGTTCGTCGTTGCATGGAATAAGCCGTTCCATCAAGGGCTCTTAATGAGAAATGAAATATTGATAATAATGATGATAATCGTAACTGGTTCCGGCCAGAAGTATCGTTTATGCCTTTACACGATTCCAAATTAATAGACATGCTTAAAAGGTTACCCGAAAAATCATTTGATTTTACAATTTTTTTCTAAAAGACAGAAATAAATTACTATAGTTTTTTTATTAGATATTTCATATTATATTTGGACGTACTTTAGACAATGAACTAGCAATGACTAGGAATGTCTTCATCAATGAAACGGGTGATTTAGCATTAATTTGGTTGGTTCGTACACCGGCCCTTTGTTCGACACTACGCCACAAGGGTTGCAGTCCGAAGTCCGTTTCCCTGATCCCTGATGGAGCATCCGGGTTCAGGTCCACCTTACCCGAATTCTCTGACTGATTCGATAATGTTTAGCCGTTGTTAGTAAGTTTTTAGTAGTTAGAGATGAGGAAGCATTGTGCCTGGAAGGCAAATAGGGAATGGGAGTTGGAAAGTTGTGGGAAGAAAGTCAAGCAGACTGTCCGTCAGTTTGTGGTGAATGACATTGCATAATTAACAACTTTGTTTCATTTATTTGATATCTCAGTTATTTGTACAACCACATGAAGGGCAGGGCAAGTGGTTTGTTCCTGGTACACTTATGACACTAATACAGCCGTATATATGTGGGTGCTTCTACAGTTTAGCGTGCAAGTTTACATACTGTCTTTAACAAACATATATTTATAACTATATATAATTGATGCCCTTTTACAATGAACCACCGTTCGTTTTTGTAAATATTTTTTTCAAAATAATACTTGTCGTTCTGTACTATTCTATATAATATAATCTGCGGTATACTTGTTAATCTTGTATCAAAACTTTCTTCCATTCACAAGTACCTATATTTATATAAAATGTTCTTTAGTTTTGTCCACGACATCACGTTAGGCTACATATATATACTTATATACATATCATAATGCATATATACATACATATGTATATATATGTGAATATTAATTTAATTTATTTATCTATATCGTTCTGAATAATCAATTGTTGCGCAACGTCGCGACCCATAGTCGTAGCTACTTGGCCGCGACGCCAAGGACTCGAGCGTCCGCGAGCTGACACGCGCGTCAATGCGTCTAGGCTAGGCGTCTATGCGTCAAGCAACGTCAACGCTCTACATGGTCTCAACTCGAAGTTCATGTCAATTCGCGTCGCTCCACATCCGCGCACTTACAGATTATTAATACAGTAATATACATGGTACCACATTGTGTCTTTTACATGACATCACATCACTTGGAATGCATATAATTTTATGTACAATAATATTACAACATTACGCAACGGCTATGTGTCTGAGGAACTCGTACTCGCACTCGCACTCCGTGTTAAACGTACGGTACGGGGTACGGCTGATGTGTTTGCAAATAGGATTAGGAGATAGGGACGGGGATGTAGTAGGTACAACGGTACAACAGAGCGATGTATTCGATTAGCGGCCGATGAATGGGGATAGGGTGTAGATGTAGAGCTACAGAACAGTGGACAAGGATAAGGACATAGACACAACAGCAACAGCTCGTAAACTGTACGTCGTAGGTCGGTGCGGTGGTGCGTGCACATGCGCTGCTGCTGCTATATGGGTGCAGGATTGTCTGGGCAGTGTGCACGCACCTCCTGTACGAGTTATGGACCACGAGTGCCGATGGCCACGCCGTTGACCACGCCGCACGGTACATTAAGGTGAGTGCATGACAGGTGATGGAAGGAGGAGATGCGGAGCCAACTACAACTACAGTAGTACAGTCCACTCAGCAACACCTCTCCTCGCAACATGGCATATCAATCTACAAACTACCGATAACTCTAACTACACTTAAAATTAAGTCTTTATCACCAACAGTCAAATATAGAGCCGACAACAGTACTCATATATTTGACGCATATATATTTATATATTTATATATATTTATATATGTATATATATAATTATATATGTATATATATATAATTTATATATAACTTTTACAACTTATAGTGTATAAGATTATCTGAGTTTTTTTTTATTTATATTTTTAATTTAGCTACATTTTATAATTATATATCTAAAATTTTGTACAATGAAACATTATCTCAACTTAACAAAAATGATCAACAATATGAGAAACAAAAACAAACAAATATTTGGCTGGTTTTGTAAAACGAAACCATCAAGTTATAACAACGTGGCAGGTAACGAAGTAGGAACTGAAAAGTGAAAACACGAAAATAACGCGCAATTAATCTAAGTGGGTGAAAATGACAAGTTGTGAATGCAGAAAAATAAATAAAGGTAGAGTTGTGGGGGACGATATGAAACGCAGTGCAGTCACAGACGAGATGACAGCGGGCAGCCGAGAGCCGAGAGCCGAGATGAACATGACCGAGTTGACGAGACTGAACAGTTGAGGACGCAGGTCGCAGGTCTTGGACTCGCAGGATGCAGAACGCAGCAGACGGTGAACGGCGGAACGGCAAAACCGCAGAACGTCCTTGTAGAACGCCGAGACGCTGAGACGGCAGAACGCAGTCGGTGGCCGGCAAGCAGCCATTCAGCCAAGCAGCGCGGGGTTAGCGGTAGCGGCGACCGTTTTACCATCAGACTAAGAGACTAGGCGCGAGCCAATCTTCGTCCGCTAGCTGCCAGCACACAGAGAACAGGCTGTATCAGTGGTCGCGGCGGCGGCGTCGCGGCCGCCACGGAGCTCCGAACTCAGCTCTGAAGTGCACCAGCCCAGCACCACCCACACTCAACTCTAACTCATTCAACCACGCCACGCGCTACCTCGCCACTCGCCACTCACCACTTGCCACGCGGCCACCATGCACTCGCACCACGACTCACGAATACCTCCAACTCCTCTTCCTATTCATATTCATATTGATAATCATGTTCATGGCCGTGTGACACCGGTAGCGATAGCGACAGCGACAGCGGCAGGAAACGGAGAGAGCAGGGCTTGTATAGGTTTAGAGCCTGCATGTGCAATGCACCCGCAACTAGTAACGAGTCATTCTACTACCTCATTCTTACTCTTACTCTTACTCTTACTATCCTACATTTACATTTACAGTTTACTCTTGAGCACTTATCACAAATCAAGTAATTCATTCGATTTACTTACACTTTCACTGTCAACTGTCTATATCATTTACAATGCACTAACTTCTTGTTTCATCGGTCTGATTGTCAACAATATATGTATTTATTCTCTTCTCTTTTATAAAACGAACGACTTGAAAAATAGTTTGTTGTAATTGACTGCGTAACATTTAGCGTATATAGCATATATAGAATATAGGCATATAGCAGTTGAGACGAATGAAACAAGAATGTTTTGTTGCAGGGTTTTATGGGGGTAGTGATCCGCGAATGACTCGTTGAGCGGTTGAGCTTGAAGGAAGAGCGCCAGATCGGGTGATGGAAGTGCGAAGGCAAAGGCGGTGGTGGTGCAATAAGCGGCTCGGCTCGTTTTGTCCCTGCTCCACCCTGTGTTTCCATAACCCGTAATTCGTAATCAATCGTAACGCAGAACACGAAACACGAAAACACGAACATATGATTGCGCAAACAAAACACAACAGCGAAAAACCATGGATTGGATGGACTTGAACGTGTGCAAGTGATGACCGGTGACGGTGACGGTGATGGTGACGGTGGAGGTGAAGGTGACGGTGAAAGTGACTGGTGGTTGTGGTGATGACGTGAAAATTTGGCACGAATGACGCGGATTGAGTATATAACGTGACATCTGGTTCTTGTTCAGACATGGATTATTAAATCAGGATGATGTTCTACGAATGTCTATCTCACTGAGCCTGAAAGAAAGATACAACACAGACTTAGTGTCAAACCCAAACGTCGGACGACATAGGTATGGTATGGTATAGTACAGTAGAGCCCGGGCAGACCAACTGATAATGACAACTAGTCAACTACACAATATTACATGATTCAAACCCAAATCCAAATCTAGACGCATGCCACGTGCGCTTGCGAGTTGCGAGACGAACACCTCCAAAATTGCTTCTATGAAGCCAAACGTTTCAAGACAAAAACACAATGGTATAAGTACACAAAACGCAAACTCGTATACGTAGGTATATATGATAGATGTATGTTTGTATAAACGGCAATGAGATTGAGATTGAAATAAAGAGAGGCACGCGGCACGCGGCGCGACGCGACCCAACGATGCGCGAATCCCGTCCACCGGCGTGCCGTGGCCAGTGGCCCCACCAAACACATTCACCAACTATCGCATCGAAAGCTACAAACAGAACTGCAACTGCAAGGGAAACAGCAACAGCAACAGCAACGACATTTTTACTTAGAAGTGAGGTGCGTGCAGGTTGCAGTGGTGCAGCCGTTGTGAACGTGCACACGTGTATGTAACGTGCGACGTGCGAGCCACACAAGACACAAGCTACACAGCAAGCCAACACAACACAACACAGACAGGTGATTACTTGGTACTGTTGGATCGGGAACATAAGCCCTGGAGCTTGCTGCAGCGCGGCTCCCTGCGCGGTGATCTGCGGCGTGCCCGGCAGCTGCGGCTGCCCTGGGATCCCCTGCCAGGTGGCGGGCACTTGCATACCCATCCTGCACACAATCAAACCAATACTACTTACACTATCATTCAAAAATCAAATGACACATGGAAAGCTATTTCTACAAGTTACAAGGGTCCTACAACAATCCCCATACCCATGTAATGAGAAACCTGTCAACAGGTCGACAAAAACAAATTTATGAAAAATATTAAATATGACTAAAATATAATTATATTAGTCAATCGAGGGTTGAAATAGAACTCATAGTACATGAACTATTTCTATAGACACACCACAACACAAAAATATAATCAACAGAACGAATAAGTTTGGCAATAAATAAGAAACACAAGCAAAAAGAGGCATACAGTTGAAAAATACAAAGATTCAAGAAGAATTGACAAAAAAAGAAAATAATAAGAAAACCAGATTAGAGTATGAAGGTACGCGAATTAGAATATTAAGACAACAGAATAAAAATGTCGCGGTACGAATTGTGACTGAAACAATATTTTTAGTAGATTTCAAAAGAATATTTTAATGTTTCTTTTAATACGGTAATAGCGGAATTTGATGTTACAATATTGCTATTACTTTTCGTCGACCTACTATGGAGTGTGACCATCAGTGTAACCAACTAAACGTAGAAGAAGCTCTACCAGGATTGCATTTTTAAAAGGAGAACAGATGGTCAACGTAAAATACCCGAATGTGATTCAATATATTAACATTTTCAAGACTCGTAGGTACACTAGCTTGAATGTGTTAAGGTAGACCTTTTTCTGTTTCAAATACGGATTTCTTTCTAGAAAATAGTTTTCGGGAGAAGTTGAATTTATAATAGTAAATTAGAATTTCGGCCTCAACACACTACTGGTTATAATAATAATTAATGACAGTTCCTCGTATTAAAGAATCAAACTGCTCTAGTGCAAATCAGAGAATGAGTAAGTTATGATTCTTTTCCATGTTCTAGAATGGAGTAACTCGAACGATTGTTTATTCAATTCTAAATTTTAAAACGTTTAATAGAATTTTTAAATTCTTTTTGTGCAATATTTTGTAAAACAGAACATTAGTAATGTAGACCAGCGGTTCCCAAACTTTTTCGATCATGGAACCCTTAAGAAACCGCCTATGTTTCGCGGAACCCCAATTCTATCCTACATTTTTATTGGCCATTGTGAACCCAAAACTAGAGATGCAACAAATACTGATATATTGGCGATATTGTGTTTTAGTTGATGTATCGGAATCGACGATATTTGTTTGTAAACGTTTCGAACCCGCGTTTGACCAATCATCCAGTACCTGATTTCCACAAGGAAGACGAGAGATATATAAAAGCCCCTAATATTGCAAGAGAAGCGAATCCGTTGGTTTTCTGCGATGTAATACTTTAGCAAAATTTAAAAAAGCGGCGCAAAACTACTGCAGTTTCCAGATGAGTTCTATGGAATTCGAGAGGCTGTCTTCAGCAGCTCGTCACTCGTCTCCGCACAATATAAGCAAAATTTGTGTTTTTTTGTTCAAAGTAATTTTGGTTTTACAGGGAAATTATAAGCATTCTTTTATTTTTACTTTCTTATAAAATTCAATTGTTCGTATCAGTATTGGTCTCACCGATATTTTTCAAGAATATCGGTATGATTTCGGTAGAACGAGTATCGATGCATTTTTACAAAACAAAAAAACAAAGCTTCTTGTACATTAAGTACTTGCATGTTTAGATTGAAAAGAAATAATAGTTTGAAAACATGTAACAATATTCATTGTGGTCAAAGAAAATATTGAGACTTACCAAATCATAAAAATTATAAAATTACTAACTAATGTAATATATTTTTTTCTTACCCCATATAAGATTGTTGGTATCCAGCGAACTGTCCATACGTGTACCCTTGCATGCCCTGCAAGAACTGCCCTTGCATTTGCGCGGCAGCAGCCGTGGGATAGCTCTGTGGGTACCAGTAACCGAGCTGTTGACCGTAGGCCCCGTAGGCGCCGAATTGGGACCCTGCTAGAGGTTGGCCGGCTACTGGAGCGTTGTTGGGGTCTCCAGATTCCTTGCCCCATGAACATTTCACTACTTGGCCGTTTATATCTGTATTGTGGACTGCAACTATAGCGTGCGTTGCAGATTCTTTCGTTGAGAACCTGGAAAAAAGAAGGAATATATTTTTGTATTTTTCTATAAATATCAGAAACGTACTTATGTATTTAAATTTCAAAACCAAGTTTTCAAATGGAATTTCTTGTATAAAGTGAAATAAAATAGGTTGACAAATTAGAAACATTAAACAAACAAGTATTCACAATGTCTGGAATGTCGTTGTTCGTCTATGGCTGTAAGCGAACCACGTACAATAGCCATATTTTCAATAGTCTTTCAGGTAATCGTTCCAGATAACGAATATTATTTCCTGACACCTTGGGGGACAGCCAAATAATTTCATAAGTTTTCTCTTATCCCCCGCAAGTTAACTCGCAATGTAACCGCGTGCAGACATTTAATCCACTCCTGATTACTTACCAAATATTCTACAAACTTTTTATTTGCATTCAGTAATGAATCAATTTAAAAGGCGATTGAAAACGCAGACAGAATAGTACGTAAAGATAAATAGAATCAAATTGAAGTCCAACTAATAATTAATAATGATGGTTTGCCAAATAGGTAATAGTCGCTTGTTAAAAATTAATAACCAGGAACTAATAATGATGTATAAACATAATAATGTAACTCGATTGTAAATTACCTCTAACATTAATTTATACAGTAAGCATATGTTCGTAGGTTACATAAAACCGTATGAAATATTGTGTCGTGTTAAAGAATTTGTGAGCCGCGAAAATATGTGAGTGGCAACATTTTACAATGGATTCATTCAGGTATATACGTAGAACCTACACCGTTCACTGTTCACCGTAAATAAATTAGTATATAGCATGGGTGACAACGAATGTGCGCGTATTAATAACCTCTTCTCCAGGAGAATATTAAAATTTGTTGCGCTCGATTGCGTTGTGAGGAACATGAGAACTTGGAAGTTGGCATTCAGTAAGGTAAGGTATTCTTTCATGCGAGATATTCCGTTATTCTCACATCAAAGCCACGACCGTTTATGCTTTATAACCAGGAATTAGATTTAAGCTTCAACCTAACGAAACATGCAGCTTATTCTTTTTTGTAGATATATCATATTTACAGACAACAGGATAAAATGTGCTCTCTTAGATCTGAACTTATTTCTATAGTGTGCCGTTTTATTTATGATAGGAAAAAGAGATACTCACCGGACGAATGCGTAGCCTTTTTCTTTAAATACCCTTATTTCTTGAATCGAGCCGAACGGGGAAAATGTCTTTTGCATGAGGTCTTCGGTTAATCCATTTGTTAAACCTCCACAGTACACCGTGCAGTTGGTGGGTGAACTCTGGTTGTAAACTTCGTCAAATGTCAACGGCTTTGAATTTACTGTGAATAATATACGACACATTATAGTTGCTACTTCAATGAGTGAAATGTGATGAACATTATGCAATATTAACAGTATTAATGCGAGTTTCGAACCCGGGACCTCGAGCGTGCTCACAAATGTTGGTTGTGTTTGCTCATCATTATAAAGCCAACACTTTGAAATCTACTAAGAAGAAGGAAAAAAGGGAAAACATACAATCGATTAAGTGAGGAGTTTTTCGTTAGGAGCGATGTTGAACTGTTGAAATTTGTCTAGTTTGTACGCGCGATATGTCTGTTTTTGTAGTGAGAAACTTTGGCTCAGTTTTGTGAAGGTGATCACGCGTGGACGCTGATCACTGACATCACAAATAGTTTCAGACTTTGTTCAGAAGTGATCAAGAACGAAAGCAGTTTGATGATGTATCTGTCACATTTGCCAGTTTATTATATTAATCAAAGAAATCAATCTCAAGTTACTAACAAGGAAAACATATTTAGTTTCAGCTTTAATAGGAATATAAATTTCTTTCCTTAATTACTTGATTCTGATATACGAGCCACTTTAACACAACGTGGATTAATTTTGCAAAGTTATTCTAACGAATTCAGATTAGTACGTAGAAGAATAATTGTTCCAATAAGTAATTACCTAGCTGTATAGTAGAATTTATTCAAACAGCGTGTACTATGTACTACCTCAAGAGAAATTTTGTAAACAGGAACGAGTAGTTCCAATTCCGCGTTGTATACAATAGTTCAGATTTAGTTACATTCTCCATTTGAGGCTGAAAACTGCATAGCACTGTTGTTGATGCATGTGCTGTGCAGCATCCGAATGATCGAAGAGAAACAGCCCAACTGTGTTGGGGCAAATTTGCGTTTGTTAACCTGCGGCGTAACACGTGTGCGGTTCTCGATGCGAAATGAACATCTCGTCGCGTGTGCATTGATCACGTGACGCAATGCGAACACTGGGCAAGATCACGCAACGCACAACCAATCCACACCCCTATGTCCTACGACGTGCGCTGTATGGACTTTGACTATGCCATGAGTATGACTAAGTCGTACGCATTGCAGATAAGGCTTGCAAAACTTTTCTTCAACCATTTACACGTTTTAAATTAAATAGTCCATGACGATTTTCAGTTTAAACAAATTATAAAACCTACATAAATGGTGAGAAATTTTAGTAAAATTCTTTTGACTTAAACCTAGACTTAAAACTTGCAAAAACTGTGAGCCGAATGCCTGGTGATAATAGTTCGACCGTCATTTAAAAGGTAATCTTCTAGTGTAGATTTATCTTCTACTAAGACCCTTTACTTTTGGCACAATATGAAAAATTTCCTAAAAATCCGATGCGTGCAGTAAAACCTACCTTGCAAGACATACTTGTGAATACAATGCCTAACAAAATTAAAGCTGTTATTGAAATACTTGAAGGACATATTCAGTTTTAGAAATCTGTATTTTAAACTAGTCGAAAGAAATTGTAGAAATTTCTAATCATTTGCTTAGGTTTTATAATTTGATGAAAACATAATCCGGGCGAACGATTATGAGCAACAATTTTTATATTAGACTAAAATATATAAGTAGTTAAATTAGGTATGTTCCAGACCAGTCGAGTATTTTAAGACAGCGAATTCCAACAGCGCTCAAAGCGACCATCACCGCTCGAATGTTTATAACTATCCTTTATCTAATCTCCATCAACCCGAAAATACAATGAAATGTTATAATATATGTATGGAAAAAATTGACTCACCCCTATTAGTCAATTGTAATAACTTAAAAAGTTTATATTATTATTATTATTATTATTATTATTATTATTAATATCTCTTTATTTCACAAACTGCTAATACATATAATACATTAGAAAATTAAAATACAAATTATAGTTGGTCCTGATATTCTGGACAGATATGTATTCCGCAGTTCGGAAGAACCACTCCATCCGGTAGCTTACCAAGCAGCTTAGGTATGGGTGTCTATGTTAGCACCTATCTTATGATATGTGCTGTTTCAATTATTGCCGTTTTCTGAATTTCGGTATGGTCATGTTTACCAGGCATTTTTTCAATGTTCTTTTGAAACTCATCGTCAACGAAACCCGTAGCCCATATTATTATGGGCATGACAATAGTTTTTGTTTTATTATTATTATTAATATTATTATGTATGTTCCAGACCAAAGGGGGTTGCAGCTTTGGTCTAGAATATACAGTGTTTAACTACTTATGTACTTCTATCTATCTAGGGTAATCTTCGAGAGGTTGGTACTCTTTGAATGACATATATGTATATATGATCATTACTTTCCTTAATTTTCGTTGAGGGAGTAAGCACCTTAAACAAAGCGAACTTTAAAAACGTGTTCTCTCTTTCAGTATCAACATGCTGCCTTTTATTATTAATTTCAATAGAAATGATTGAAAGTAAAGTTTCCGTAAAATCGTAAATAGACATTAAATTTTGTCGCATTACGGGAATGTATAAAAAAGACAAAATTACTCCCAAACGCAGTGAACGTGTTAATAAAAAAATAATATTATCATGGTTAATACCCATATTTGTTGGTACAATAATCGTTACGGAGCACTCTATGATTGATGATTTATGTATTTTATTTGGAAAAATAACCAGTGGACATGACATATGAAGAGTAAAAAACAAACGCTCCAAATATATTAAATTTCATTTCTACTAAAATATTTTCTGAAATTTCCCAGCGTTCTTTAAAATCTTATAATCTATTCCCCGGTCTCTTTTCATGGAGTAAACAACATTAAAAATGTAGTTCTGTCATAAAGAAATAAAGCATTTAATGACGAAAGAAACTAAAAAATAATATTAAGATGCAAACAAATTTGTGACATCAGAAGAGCAATAGATTTGGCCAACGTATATAAAGTATCCTAATCTTTGGAGCGTCCAAAGCACGCACTTCAACACTCGGGTACTTCACTTTCAGCTGAGCTTCAGCAACAGAGTTCTTGCTCTTGCGTCAAGATCGAGATTTTCATTATTTCAGACTTCTTGAATTAATCAGACTGCAAACAGCAACAAACAAATACTGCGCATCGCGCCACACATAAAACACTTGCTTCCATTTCAAGACGAAAGACGAACGAATCATTAACAGAACTCTGCGGTTTCATACCACACTGTTCTCTACTCCTAAATAAATGAAACCAATACAAATGATGCACCGAGATATTTAGTTCGATCTGGATAATTTGGTTAAGTAAGCAAATGATGTTGGAATGGAAATGTGGGAATAATAGCTGACCGATTTTGCATGCGGTGGATGCGAATGTTACGTTTCTGACGGAATGTTTTACAAAAACAATTTTCCATCAGAACTTTTGTTTGTAAGAATAAAATTTTCCATCTAAAGTAATACTATACTGTAACTGTAAAGTTTATTTATTTGGCTGAAGTGTAAAAATCAGAGAAATAGGTATTAATAATTAAAATGAAGTTTTACTAAACTAGAAATAACTGATAAACAGATAATAAAAATAACGAACACTATGAATATTTAAATAATAACACGAAACACTATTTAATATTTGTATACACAATAGCTATTTGTGTATTAAGAGCGCAAAATAGGACATTGTCGATTGAAAATGTCCATTTGTGCTTGAAACACACACAAGATTTTTTCTACAGTCGCCACAGTGGGGTCCTCCACAACAACAAAAAATAATAAAATGTACACATTCTACTTACACTACTACTCAATTAATAAGGATTAATATAAAGAAAAAACATCTTTTATATTTAATTTTAATTTATCGTTATTTCCCATTCTTCTTGACCTATTGATTCAATTTAATCTAAACATTTTACACTTTCGTTTTTGTAAATGAATGCCCTATTTTATTTTCACAATAGTGCGGAATTTTTTTTTGGTTATGTAATATACCGACAGAGCAGTTATGTCAGATTGATTTGTAAAGGTGGTAAATGTGTCACTACAGTGCCATTAGTTCCTGACTAAACGTTTCCATTAAGAAGTGACATTTCTCAACATTGTATAGTTAGAAATTTGGACAGCGAGCGTTTTTTTCTACTTTGTCGCGCTAGAGCGGCAAAGTGACATTTTGCGTTGACAAAAGAGAGCGCAAATGGCTATGTAACTGTAGAAAATAGTTATTTCATTATATTTATATCACTACCTATTTACGTTCACTCGTTGTAGACTCGTTGTAGAGTAACTTGTACACTAACTCATATTTATTTATATCACTATTTATTTCACACCAAATACAGCTGTTCGATTTACTAACGACTCTAAGTTGTTGACTAGACTCTACTGACTGGACTGAACTGCACTGGACTGAAATTCTATAGTGGTCTGACAGATTTCGTCTTTTCTATACTGCTCTCCATTATTCTCCATTTCCATTAAAGTTGCACTAACTTCGAGAGCGAGCAGGTCTAATCCTGTTACAAGGTCACACATCGTACAGGTTTGTTTACTCAGTAGGTCCAGACTCGCTCGCTCAGCGCGGCAGTATGTGCGCCCGCTACATTACGTATAAATAAATTTATTATCAGGACATTCACATTTTCAAATATCAAATGTAAATGTGAAACAGACTGTTCAGGCTTGTACCTAATAGATAGACGGTGTTTAATTAGCATAATAACAATATTATTTATTTATTTATTTATGTATTTATTAATATACATTGTTCAATAGGCTGACACCCAATTATAGAACAGGGAAGTACAAAAATATTACAATAACAGAATAAATAATTAAATAGTATAATCATGTATGTATAAATAGAAAATAGAGAATATGAAAATGCGAGTAAAGAAATCTTATGCTAAGTCGATTCAGATGCTAATAAATTAAGTTCAAATACAAATTTATTATGAAAAATGACTACTGCGGGACTAATATTGTTGTACAATGAACACATAATGTAAATAGGGGATTTGTAAAATACAGGGTGTTCCACGACTCGAGCGACAAACTTTTACCATATATTCCAGGGGTCATTACGATCAAAAAATGTTATATGACCTATAGATGAATTCCTCTTTGTTTCGGAGATATCGAAGAAATTAAGAAACAAAATGATAAAAGAAAATTTATTCATCAATGGATAGGTAATTAACACAAAATTACAACAACTGTTCAAAATGAGAACCGCCATTTTCTAAACATACAGCTATCCTTCGAGTCATAGAATGTTGCCAGTTAATTACTGCCAATTCATTCTTTAGAGAATTAGTAGCTTCAACTATACGGTCAGTCAACTCTTGGCGTGTATCTGGTTTACCATTATTATACACATGAGATTTGAGGCAACCCCACAGAAAAAAATCTAAAGGCGACAAGTCAGGTGGCCGAGCTGGCCAATGTACAGGACCACCTCGTCCTATCCACCTTTCCGAAAAATCATTCAGCATTAACTACGATAGTAAACACGTCATTAAACTGTTTTTTTTGTTAAACAAATCCGTCAAGGCTAACTCAATTATCATTTTTTTTTAATTTCTTCGATATCTCCGAAACAAAGAGAAATTCATCTATAGGTCATATAACATTTTTTGATCGTAATTACCCCTGGAATATATGATAAAAGTTTGTCGTTCGAGTCGTGGAACACCCTGTATATTAGTATGTGGAGTAGGAAGATGGAAAGGAGTAAGGTTTCTGGTTGTAAAAGATGGTACTTTGAAGTATAGTTGAGAAAGAGATTGACAGTCGTTAATTAGCCCATTTATTAACTTATATAAATGAATTAAAGCTATTTTGTGTCTACAACATTATAGGGTAAACCACGATATGGGTAATAATTCATTGTTTTGTAATATAAATACTTAAGAAACCTTTTCTGAATACTTTCAATGCATGTGATTTGATTTTCATAAAAAGGATACTAAATTAAGGCAATCCAATTTCGAGTGAACAAAAGCAAAATATGATGCCAAAATAGGTTGTAAGTTTGTGAAATCTCGTGTATTTCTCACAATGAATCCTAAAGACAGAAAACAGGCAGAGCGAAGTTCTGCAACGTGAAAATTAAATGTTAATTTGGGATCAAATCTAATACCCAAGTCAGTAGTTTCATTGACATGTTGTAGAGTTGTATTATGAATGGTGTAATTAAATTGAAAAGCTTGTGCTTTCCGAGTAAAACACATTACTTTACATTTTCCAACGTTTAAATGCAATTTATTCGTAAGACACCAATTAAAGATATTATTTAAATCTGCTTGTAGTTCTGAAAAATCACTGGAATCGTCAGTTGTGCGAAATATTTTCGTGCGTATAATTACTATAGTTATAGTGTAACTACAGTTTTAGGTTGTCAATATGACGCTTAAACACAAATTGTAAAATAAGAATATGTATAGAATACATATTGTATGGTTATCGAAGTCAGTAGCCTTGAAAAAACTTAATGGTAACATTGGTAACAGATACGGAAACTAGCGTTTTGTGCGTTAAGTTATTAGGTAATATTAATAGAGAAATCATTTTGCAATTTAGTGCAATTATTCGCATTTAAATAATTCTAATTTAGAAGGGAGGGGAGACAACTTTATTTAGCTGGCGTCGTCTGAGAATATGGGAACCGGCGCTGGTAGTTTGCTACCAGTGCCTTTTAAGGCACTATTTATTAATAAAAGAAGAAGATTAAGTTCGTTATTGTTTCATACAAAACACTTTTTATTGAATAACTTTGAAACATAAAAATGATACATGCTGAGATAGCGTTGTCGCTTTGTATATTGAAAGTCCCGGGTTCGAATCCCGGCCAGTGTGTCTATTGGGGTTTGGAGTTGTTAATAGGCTAATAATAATTTCCTTGTTATAATATGTTGGTATTTGAGAAGAGATGTTGTTAGAGAATAAAGATTATTTAGAAAATTAGTCGTAAAGGGAAAACATTTATCGTTTTTCTTAATATAGCCCGAGATAGGAAGTCCGTGGATGAGAATTTATACGGTAGTAGGTAGTGAAAACGGTTTCGTAGCCTGTTTACTCATTTAATATGAAAATGAATAGAAGTTATTGGTGGTAAAGATACATAAATCTGAGTTACATTCTATTAGTTTAATATGCAAAGTTGGTGAAGTACCGCGCAGCCGTCTGATTTGCGCAGGTAACAGGTGAAGTCGCGAGGCCAGGAGCTGAGGACGAAGAACACCCCTGCAATTACTCGCGGGTACAGCTGACCTGTATGCACTGCACCGCTACCGTAAAAAACCAAGCAAAATAAAACCGTTGGGTGCATGCAACGTACCTAATTACCGTTACACGGCTACGACTACCGCTACCGCGTCAGACTGATCGAAACTTCTTTCCTGCAGAACCAGAACTACTACTACAATGTCACCCGGCCTTCATTACTCTAATATGCTTTATTCATACCTATGGTTTAAAATCTCCATAATATTTATAGACAGTTGAGCAGTTGTATTGTTTGTACACAATACCTGTCGTTCCAGTTTTATTCTTTTACTTGCTTATTGTTTTTCTGCTTACGTTTCTCTGCATTTGTATACCTCAAGTTAAAGTGCATTCATTTTTAAAACCATATTTTGCGTTGAGTTTATTTTCCGATTTCTGATGAATCCCTTTTGGTTCGTCAACATTGTTGCACTAGTGTTGGTGTAAGTTGGATCGATACTGCTTCCGAGTTAAACGGAATGTCTGATACCATAGATCCGCGCCTATATTAGTTTCATTGCCGCATGAGTCGTTTCATGGTATTAACCTAACTGACATTCAAAGTTCTGTTGAATTATGGTCTCTTCGATATTCACCAGGACTGATTCTGATTCGTTGTCTAGTGTTATAGGCTTAACGTGTGGTACAACAAAAATAAAACCACAGCACCAATCGAAATTGGACTAGTTCCTCTATTTTATACAAATTTATTTGCAATTAAAAACTAAAACAATTTATATTTCATTAGTTTTCAATACTTATCGAAATATGAATTTTTTTTATATTAAATGTCATATCGGGCTGAATAAACGAACAGAAACGATTGTTACGAATTTTATTTTTATATAATATTGAATTTAATAGTAGTAATAAGATGAGAAGAAATAGAATACTAAAGGTAGAAATAAATGGAAAATATTGTGGATAGTTGGTGTTTAGAGTTATGTTCTTGAACATAAAATGAATTTTCAAATGTTAGTAACATAAAATTTTATAAATTTTGAAACTACGATAATAACTCATTTCATAAATGTCGATTATATGCATTTATTTATAATTTTATTTCAATTCCTTGGCTATATCACTACAAATGAGCAATATTTATAAAGTTTTAAATTCTGTTTTACTGGTTACAAAACATCAAAATAAAATCTGATTATAGTTCGTTGCAAAATGAACTTAATTATTAAATCAAAAGTTACAAGAATATAGTGTTGGATTTTTGTCAAGATTGCGGCAAATGAACCCACCAGAAAAATTAGATATAACTTTACTAAGGTGCTCATAGAATCCCGCCCGCTTTACAATTAAAATAAAACTTACGTCTATAATAATAGAAAGACCTCAGTCAACGTTTCGATAATTCCCTTTCAAGTTTTCAGAGGGATCTGTTATGAATAAAATTGTCTGCAAATAAAAGTTCTTTATCAAAATTTATGATTATTTCTATGTAGAGTGACTTCAGCTGATCTCGAAAAAATAATTATTAAAACCTGAAACATTCATGCTCAGTCGAAGTCAGTGTTTTCCATTATTTCTTAGATAAGTATTGACGCGCCGTTGGAATATCTTTGACGGACTGAAACAAAGTTGGTTTAGGTGTGGAATTTTATTAATAACAACTTTTATTTTAAAATAATCGTTAAATTGTTTACTTCATATTCCATAACCGCGTCAAATATTTTGAATTTTAAATGGCATACAATTGACTCCTCTCCACGCCAGCAATGATTGCTCGTGAGGCCTGGTAAACGGCCGCACGGTACAAATATGTCATCATCATTATCGAAATCTGTGTACTAAGCAGATTGCCACACCCAGCAATGTGTAATATGCCGTGATGATATATTTATTTATTTTTCATATTCCATAATTTATATAATTTGAAATATTTCATCAGAATAAAAATAAATAAATTGAAATAACAAGATGAACTAAGAATTTTAGTGCAAACGCGACTTAAAAAAATTGGTGAGTGACGTAGCATGTCCTCACCAGTGGTTGACAAACTGTTCGTTCTAGAGGGAACAGATATTTCATGTTCGGATAGCTGAAATATTTTTATATATAAACTTATACGTTATATTCATGAAGAAATCATTAAAACATAAATAAAATGCATTTTTCTTACATTACATAACATTAAAATAGTTGGACAGTATTGTGTCACAAAGTATGGCCGCGAGTGGCACTAGTGTTTGTTTATTGATGCTTTCACGGCGGGCAGGCGCAAAGACGCGCGAGTCTCGCTCTTAAAATCAGGCAACCAATCAAATTGCTCAGGACATGATACGTCATCTTAATTATTAATCGACTTCAATCGCTTGTAGTTTGCGAACTAATTAATAATTAAACAAAAGTCTTCCACTAATACTCATTAATTTATGTATATTTACGCATTCTTATCTAAGATAGTTAAAATTAGACTATGGTATAGTACCCCATTAAATTCGAATTCGAGTTTTTGGAACCACAACCGATCATTGGGCACATTCAGCAGGCATGTGGTTACTGAACATGTTCAGCATTTTTCTGCTGAATGCACTGTTCACTAGTGACCGTTCTGTGAACGGTCACCTATCAGCTGACCGCAGAAAAAGAAAGGTCAGCGCAATATTTAAATTCACTAATTTTTTTTTCTGCTAATAGATATAATCCAATTTTGTCTTCTGTTATCTGTGCAGTTAACAAAATATCAATTTATTCACATGTGAAGCACCGAAAATATATTCTTTATGGTATTTGTTAACACAAATGAAAAAATTGCAATATAAGATAATTTTAAGAATTTGATAATAAGTTGTAGTTATTTATTTATTCGCAGAATATAATGACAACAAAAGTTATTATAAATAGTGAATACAATTAAGGTTATGACTATTTGACGTTTGAACTACGAGAATCAGATTGATTGTAAAAAATGCATTCATCAGAAACCTCCTTGGTCGGTGACCGTTCGGTCAGGTGTTCAGCGACTACAGAAATCTGTTGAATGCGCCCATTGTTAATATAGAAGCCACTCGGTTACGAATTGTGTGTTGTAGCTGTGGTAAAGTAATAACGTCGGCGAGACGGCCTTGGCGGTGTAAAGGTTGGCGGGAAGGCTCCAACTGGGCGCAATGTTTTTTTATGAAGTTATGAATATTCTGTTTCCCACTCCCATGTTTCGCGTTTCTTAATCAAGAGCAGTGATGTAGCGGGCAACGGGCAGCGGGCTATGCGGGTGGTGGGCAGTGAGTGGTTCGCTTCGGTGAGGCCGTGCACAGGTAATATATCATGAGGAAAATAATGGAAAACGCCTCTACAACGTTAGCTCCGGCGCTCGACTCGGGATAAAGGTGAACCACTTTGAAAACATAAAACATATAAGTACGGCATCTCGAGCGTCGACAGTATCCAGAAATCGGTAGTTGATTGGGTCAACCAGACGAAAGTTATAGACGAGGATCGGATCGTGCGAGCGCCAGCACGACGCTGCCGGGCCTACGAGACTCGCTTATGTCCCACTCGGTACCCGGTTCGCCCCGGGGGACATCTACACCAACTTTACTTTTCTGGCGATGCCGATCCCAGAGCTTCAATTCCTCACTTCCAACTGCCTGACCCTACCGCCCTTCCTGCTCACTTGAATATATAATAAATAATCATCATAAATTCACTGCATTTATTTACCCATATTTTTTTATTAACCGCCGAAAAACCTAAAAAGAGATGTAGTAAAATTCTTTAGATTTAGATTTACAATAAAACAAAAAATATCTCTTCGAATGACTTTAATACTCAGGATATGGATGCCGTTAACCCTATATATATATATATATATATATATATATATATATATATATATATATATATATATATATATATTTGGAATTTACCAGCGCCCGCTCCAGCGTTTACGTCGCCCCGGACAAAATGACAAATTGCCGCCCCTTAAACATATACATTTTAAAATTATTTAAAATAAAAATCAAATGGTTTTAAATTAATATAAAAACGTACATTTATAAAGAAACATGAAACATAATTAACATTCAAGTAGGACAAAACCGTAAAAAATAAAAAGTACCTGTACCTATAGATACAAATTTGGGTGCATTTTTAATTCTATTACAAACAAATCGACAAGTATAAATTTAGATTATTTGGGTATTTAACTTATCAATATTTTGTCCCATTCCCAGCCAAAATGCCGCCATTTAGATTTGCCGCCCCGGACAAATGTCCGGGTTGTCCGCCCCTAGAGCGGGCCCTGAATTTACGTAAAATACAAATACAACGATATGCTTGAAATTTACAATTTTTTTGAATCAAAATATGGAATCTTACAAAAAACTTACTATTTAAACAATTAACTTAAATATTAGTTAATATTATCTTAACTGTTTTCACAGTTTGTCTGATATCATGGCTTAGCAGGTTAATGTATCATTTTCTCTTTTTTAAAATTTATTTCTTCAATGAAAATACTCTTCAAACATATCGTTGAATTGGTAATGTTATGTAGATTTCCAATATATAAAAATATATAGCATGTCCCACTTGAAATATGATAGTTAATGTCACTTCCGGTCAAACCGGAGGCGCTACCATCATGAAAAATACCATGATTTGTGAGCCCCTAAGTCTAGTTTACAAATATTTAAAGAGAATTAGAAAATAATAATAAATAAAAAAGTTATTTTGAGTGGCCCGTTTTTCAGTGTCATCCTGTATACAAAATATAGAAGTAGGATTCATATATTGTAAGAGAGTCGACTTTGGGACTTTTATAGCGCAAATCAAAAATTGTTATTGAAAAAAAAATAGTGGTTGAACTTAACTTCCAGGGAGGGGCAAGTGACCCCCCCTTGCCGCCCCCTAACGGCGCTATGACTCAGGATATTTCAGAATTAAACATCTAAACTTAAAATTTAAATAAATGATCTAAAAATAAGTAGATAAATTGATGTAACCAAAATCTCGCAAAAATTCTTCGTTTCAGAGATATTTGTTTTAGAATATAATTAGAATTTTGTATACAGGTAGAAAATACTGTTTTAGGTCATCATTAAGTTAGAAAGTGGTCATTCTTCCGCAATTTTTTTCTTGGCAAAAATTTACAATGATCTCTGTTAAATATACTTAAGTGAAGTGCTATTATTAGAAGAAATCTCGTGATAATTGGACAAAACTTAGAGTAAATTTATGACAATGTTACAAATAACTCGAAATGTCACTGACAGTTACATTTGTTCCAATAATAGCCTACTTCGTTTTAAGCTGATTATAAAATTATCAAAGTGTAATAGTAGATTAAATGGCAAATTTAGGTAATCGCAATTAGCTTGTTTTTCTGTATAAATGTTTGAAAAATGCTAGGAATACTTCTTAACACTTTATCTGCAGAGATAAAATTTTAAAATCGATATCTCAATGTTCCGGAGTTATGAAGATTCAAATAGGATTCGATTTTTGATAGCCTACCGGTATGTACGAAACAAATTTCTTGACAATAAAAGCATGTTGTGACTTGAATTTACTTTAAGGGTAAATCAGCTCTACTGATTTATTTTATTACTATATGCTTCAGAATGCTATATTTTTCTTTTAATTCCAATACAAATAACTGAAACTACAGTTTCCGCAAAACATAGGCATTAGATTTTGCCGTACAATGGGAATATTGAATTCTTGTTCAAAAAATGACTTGTTAAGCCATACATTTTATATGTTTATAGCATGCTGATTAATCATAAATAAAAAAATATCCATGCATAGGGTTATCAATCTTATACTACATAGATATCGTTTAAACTGATAATTTACACCGATAAATTGCAAATAAAATTGAGAAAAAACTATACGTATTTATACTTTTAGAATAAAAATATTGATCAATAATAAATTTAATCAAATCTGTATATATTGTAAGAGTGTGATTTTGTATTTGGTAAATAATTAATGCCGGAATACATCATTAATTTACTAAACGACTTCTAACTGATAATGTTTATACAGAATACTCTATTTTAATTTACATGCTTTAATATTCATCGTGTTTTTCACGTAATTGTTTTAATTCTTTCACTTTCGTGCAAACATTTTATCGATCACATTAATAATTCATTTCCCAATAGTACACAAATTCTATTTAGCCGAATACGCATATCTGTCTATTAGTATCATGATGTATTAATTTTAGTTCATCCGTATTTAACATTTTCATAACCTGGAGAGCTAAATGTTTAATAACAACAAATAACAATATAAATTTTTAGAGGAAGTAAACATATTTTGTTGACATATAACTTGAGGCATATAAGAGAAAACAAAAACATTGATGTAAATATCCAAAACAAAACCCTACGTTACTATGTATCTCATGAAGCAAAATTTATAAATAGAATTGATGTTTTCTGAAACCCTTTCAGTATACGAGACCAGACTCATAATAGGTCGACCGGTTTACATTTTCAACCAACAAATTATAAATGGTTCCCTAAAAAAATTCTTCCTACCAGGTTAAAATATAGATTTAAACTATATACATAATTTAGCTACTTATATATTTTAGTCTATAATTTAAAAGCTGTTATACGAGCCTAGGCTCATAAGAGTTCGACCGGATTACATTTTCAACAAAAATTATAAAATCTACGCAAATGGTGAAAATTTCTACAAATTATATCGGACTAGTTTAAAATATAGATTTTAAAAATATAATAACTAAATATGTTATTTATACAGGGTAAGTCTGGGAAGATGCCCCTCCCCCCTTAACTTTTTATTATAAGTAATGAAAAAAATGGCTCATATTAAAGTTTTATTATTTTAAATGTACTATTTTATGGTAGATGTAGATATTTTTTATAAAGTCAGATTTACAAGATACAACTATCACCTTTTCTCTTTTCAACAATGTATTAGTTTTTATTAATAATTCGAGAAAAATAAGATAATTGAGATATATAAGAAATAATTTTTATTCAAATATTCTAGGTGGCTATGTGAAAATAAATAATAAATAAATAGATAAATAAGTAAATAATAAGTATGTAATGATAAATGAATAGCAAACAAATGTATACTTCGTTCATATTAGCGTTGTTACATTTTGTTTATTTTTACATAGCCACCTATAATATTTGAATTAAAAATATTTCCATATATTTCAATTATCTTATTTATCTCGAATTTTTTCAAATACATTAATAAAAACCAATACATCGTTGAAAAGAGAAAAAATCGCGGTTTATATTTTAGTAAAATAATTATCGGTTTCTATATAAAAATATCTATATCTACCATAAAATAGTATATTTAAAATAATAAAACTTTTATATGAGCCATTTTTTCTATTACTTATAATAAAAAAGTTAAAGGGGGGGGGCTTACCCTGTATATTTCGCCATTTAATATTGGCTTACATCCTCTATTAGGCATTATATCTAGAAACCCTGCACATACTTATATTAGAGTTTCGTTCCATATATATAAGATGGGTTTGTACGCACTGGATTTTTACGAAATTATTTTCGTATTGTGCTAAAAGTAGAGGGCATCGACAAAAGATAAATCTGGACTAGAAGATAATTCTTTAAATGCCGGTCGAACTATTATCATTACCGTTATTTGGCACACAGTTTTTGTAAGTTTTAAGTCTATATTTAAAGAGGACGAAAGAATCTTGTAAATACCATTTGTGTAAATATTGTAATTTGTTGAAAATGTAAGCCAGCTAAACTACTATGAATCTGGGTTCATAGTTCCTGGTTTGCAAAATATTTTACAGAACACTGTCCATATGCAAAACAAACATGCTTTGAGACATTATCTTGTGTAGTACAACGCATAAAACAAGATGACATATGGAAATGACCGAAATTAATGCATGCAATTGATTTACTCCATGTATTAACAGTAACTACATCGTTTATTGTGCATTGAGCAATTGCTCTATTTTCGTACTATTGATGAAACAACTTATTATGTTCATGTCATTCGTAACGTCAGCAAAAATGATGACGTGTACTATCTGCTGCGGGAATAGAACCGAATAATCATTATCATCATTATCTGGTTTATTCTCTTCATCAAAACGAAGGAGTAAGCGAAGAAAATTTGTATTTAAAGTTTTTTCTTTTTTTCTTTTCAAGTCTTATAATTTATCATCTATAGTTTTCATATCTCAATGACATTAAAATATCAACTTAAATCTTTTTATATAACACGAAGTATTAAAAAATTATTTTAATATTGCAAGGTGCTGCATTCTCTACATTCCATTTGTACGAGATTAATAAATTCGGTGACATTTTAAGTGTATAATGTTTGCAATGAATTGTGGATGCCTATTTTGTTTTTAGTTACTAATTCTTGTTGGATCATTATAATGGTAAAATATTATTAAATTTGTGATTTTATATGAATAGCATTACTAATTTAATTATTAAAACTTTGACAGTTATCATCTGTCAAACTCAAGCAATACAAATAACATTTTGTTCTAATGCACATGCCACTCTGTAAATAGCTAAAAATTATAGCTTTTATTTTGCCTAACTTTCGCGAACGAAATACATACAGGGTGTAACACCAAAACCGACCACCGCCATTATTTTCTTTATTATTATAGTTACAAAAAAATATTATAGAATAAAATTGTAAGAGACCAAGGGGGACATCCCATTAGTGAAGAAAATATTTTTTTAAACCAATGGTTCGCAAGTTACAACATAAAGTTATATTTTTTTCAAATGGGATTATACATATTTTTATGCTTATTCGATAGCGTGTTTTTTTCTGAATTATCCATAAGATTACTTTATGTCCTTACATAACAAAAATATTGAGAAAAACTTAATTGAAATTTAAATAAATTTGATTTTTATAGTTATTTTTCAGTAAGCTATGAATGAAAAACAATTGAGCTTAAAATAATATGAAACAAATATTTGTTAAAAACGTTATAAACAGTGTTCTATTAGATTTCTATCCTAAATAATTCAAATTGGCAAATAGCAGTTTTTGTTTTTCATACATAGCCTACTGAAAAATGTATATAAAAATCAAATTTATTTAAATTCCAATCGCATTTTTTTCAATATTTTTATCATGTAAGGATATAAAACTAATACATGGTTGAATTCAGAAAAAAATAAGCTGTCGAATAGGCATAAAAAATATGTATAATCCTTTTTAAAAAAATATAACTTTGTGTTGCAACTTGAGAACCACTGGTTTAAAAAACTATTTTCTTCTATAATGGGATGTCCCTATTGGTCTCCTATAACTTTGTTTTATAGTATTTTTTTGTAACTATTATAATAAAGAAAATAATGGCGGTGGTCAGTTTTGGTGTTACACCCTGTATAAACAATAATTTTGGACTTATTCGATGCAGTTTTAATACTGAACATTTTTGTATTTACACTTTTGTTCTGAATCACAGCCATATGAAAATGTTACCATTGTATTTCTTATGTATAAAACAAACAAAACTTTCGTCGCCTATGCCGATGATGTGTCAGTAATGGTTCCGTATGCTGGCATCCATGAGCAGTCAGCTTCGTTGTCACACCTGAACTCTGAATTATCGCAATAGTTTTCTTCTTTACATTTAGTCGTATCAAATTCTATAGCTATAAATTTCACCACTCTTAAAAGTATTTTGATAAAATGTCACAATCAGTCGTTGCCTCAAGTCGAAACTGCAAAAGTGTTAGGGTTGTTAATAAATGAAAATCTAACCTGGAGCGATGATATCAATAGTAAATGTAAAAAAATAGCACCCTTATGTTATGCAATTAAAAGATTAACACAAATAGCAGGCATAAAAACGGCTAAAATATTATATTTTGCTAAGTTTAATTCTGTTTCAAATTATGACATTTTGGGGGTATTCTCCAGATGCCCTAAGAGTGTTCAAGTTACAAAAAAATGCCGTCAGATATATGTTTAAGCTTGGTTATAATACATCATGTAGAGATACTTTTAATCAAGAAAAAAAAATAACATTACTGTGTATGTATATGCTTTCTGTTTAATGTTTATAAGAAATAAATAACAAAATTTAATAACTAATGAGCACTTACATAATTATGACACTAGGAATAAAACTCAACTGATTATACCTAAATATAAATTATCACTAAGCCTAAAAAATCCGAATGGTATTAAACTGTATAATAAATTACCCTCCAATTTAAAAGGCGTAAAGTCCAATAAACTTTTCAAATTGCAACTAAAATGTTACCTTATAAATAAATGTTATTACAGTATTGAAGAATACATGAATGACAATTGATAATATATGCTTGTAAAACTTTATATGTATTGTATTGTAATTTGACGATTCATATTTCTTGTACGATCGACTGGCAAAATAAACTATTATTATTATTATTATTATTATTGTTATTATTATTAAAAGTAAATTTTAATTACAAAAAATCCATACAAAGTATATGTATATATAAAACGAAAATAGCTATTTGTGTATTAAGAGCGCAAAATAGGACATTGTCGATTGAGAGGTTCTCTCGAATCAAATTTGTGTCAAAACTATGTATTTACCCTAATTATTTTACGACAGCAATATAACACTTTAATTATAAAAACAATCATTATAAGAACCTCTAGTTTTTATTTTTATTATATATGATAACTAGCTGACCCTAGGTCTAGCTCGTAATAGCTATTTGTGTATTAGGAGCGCAAAATAGGACATTGTCGATTGAGAGGTTGTTGAAGCGCGACGCAGGAGCGCGGCATTCTCTTGAAATCGACAATGTTCATTTGCGCTCGAAACACACACAAGATTTTTCTACAGTCGCTACCATAACAAAAAATAATAAAATGTTTATACTTACACTACTACTCAATTAATAAGGATTAATATAAAGAAAAAACGTCTTTTATATTTAATTTTAATTTATCGTTATTTCCCATTCTTCTTGATCTATTGATTCAATCTAATCTAAACATTTTATACTTTCGTTTTTGTAAATGAATGCCCTATTTTATTTTCACAATAGTACGGCATTTTTTTTTTGGTTATGTAACATACCGACAGAGCAGTTATACGTCAGATTGATTTGTAAAGGTGGTAAATGTGTCACTACAGTGCCATTAGTTCCTGACTAAACGTTTCCATTAAGAAGTGTTTATAGTTAGAAATTTGGACAGCGAACGTTTTTTCTACTTTGTCGCGCTTGAGCGGCAAAGTGACATTTTGCGTTGACGAAATTTTATGACTTCAGTTGAGTCCAACTGGCGACGTTTCCAGTTGGTCCATTACATTGGACATCTCTTCCTCCAGCCATTCTCCTCGATTGTCCAGTTTATCAGGATATTCTCACATGTTCTTTTCAACACCACTGTTTGAATGTAAGCTTGAAGCTTACGTTTAATTTGCAGCTGCTTCATCTATCGGTTGAAATGTCTTGTTTAATCCGTCCCATGCCATCATGACTGGTATTATGGTCACTTTTGTACCTGGATAGATATATTTCAATTCATTTGTCAGAAGTTATATTTCCTTGATTTTGTCAGTTCTGTCTTCGTCAAAATATTCTTATTTGTAATACCTACTTCAATTAACGTTATTTCTTTTTTTGTCAAGTCATGAATCATCAAGTCAAGCTTATTGTTGTCTATTCTTGTTTCAGTTAAGATTGGCACATTATTATTATTATTATAGTCCATAAAAGTAGTCACCCAGTATAGGTTGCTAAACGTTGTTACTGCTAAAAATAATAAAAAGATAAGATAGGCGACGTGAACGTGAGGATCTTATTCTTATAAAGTGTGATATATATTTATTTAAAAAATAGTGTAAGTTATTTTTCTGTTGGCAACGAGAGCTAGAAGCGGTAATAACAGAGCAGTATAATACGCTTTTGTTAGGGAATGAAAAATCACTTGAACGGTAAATTGAAGATAGTTGAATGATGTGAAGGAGATCGAATATGTCGCAGGTTGGCTTGGCTCGCTACCAATACTATCTGCCCGGCCTGGACCGAGACGGAGGCAAATATTTCTTTGGTCAGTAACAAAGTGCACTCGACTAGCCACAAAAGGAAAAACGTGCTGCAATTACATTTGACTTACACGTTATACGTTTATTTTCTCAAATGAAACTAAAATTTTACGTTTCCGGTTATTAATAGTTGACCCAAACACACTTCAAAGCCCATAAATTACTTTTATTATTGCGACACGGAAATCTCTTATTACGTTTATGCGCCAACCGCAAACTGCTACCTTATGATAATAGAATCGTATTATTACATTTTTGCTTGTCAAATAAAATATTAAAACACTATTTCACAACTTTTTCTCTAAAAAGACTAATTATACTTTTTCTGCTAATGAAAATTAACACTAAATTAGTGGTCATTATTAGCTGTATTCTTTTGGGTCAAAATCTCAAACATTCATTATATATTAATAATTTCTATAATTTGATCATCACATACCCCGTTGTAAGTTAGTATTCAAAGATGGGCGTGGTACTTCATATCGACAATGTAATAGTTGACGACACGTCAATTACGTAAACGTAGATATATTCAGAAGCATAGACAATGTAGATAATAAAATTTGAATATATTTACTGTCAAATATTACATTATATAAAAAAAATAAGATACCTAAATAAATATCCCTGCCAAGCTTTTATAATTCCTTTAGTCCCTAGATCTTGGAAAATATAACATGAAATATCACTAGAATATTTATACGAACCTATAATTATTAGTATTAAAAATCAATACTGTTCAATAAAATACGTTATAATGGAATAGTTTCGCCTTTTTTGATTTTTACCTTTCGCTAAGAGAGGTATCGCATTCATGCTAAAATCGCATATCCAGATTTTATTGAATAAGCACTTTTTAAGTTCCCTACAATTCGATTTTAACATTTTTACGATGATGTCTGAGTGTGTGTGTGTGTGTGTGTATGTGTGGATGTATGTGTGTGTGTGTATGTGTGTATGTGTGTATGTATGTAGGATGTTGGAAGGACGATTACTCCAAACTATAAGACTTTATATTTGTTTAACTACGTATTTCCTAATCGGACATTCATGGGAAAATCTGAAAAGGTTTTGGTAACAATTGGACAACCGGAAATAGAAGATACTTCAAATATTATTTTTTGAAATTTTTTTTTGGCAATATTAAAAAAATTAAATTCTCTATCTGATACATTAAAATATTTTATTGTATATTCTATAGATTTAGAGATAAAAGAAATATAATATATAAAATAATCTGTTGTAGTAAATTTTACAGCCGAAAGAATGCCATGGAAAATAGTTGAAAATTTAATATGTTTTTATTTGAAAGATAAATATCAGTGACAGAAATCCGAAGACATTACTGAAGATTTTTTCTGGGAAGTACAGACATTATATTATTTATTATTGTATTAATAGTTAAATATTTAATATTATAGGTATATTACACACACCCTTCAGAAATACTGTTACTCCCGACAATAAGTTGGAAACATCTCGAAAAATTAAAAGAGTAGGACAAAATTTCTTCATAGAATGAATTTAAATTTAAAAAATCTAAATATAAAGAACAGATATAAGTAGAATTTTTGGTGTAGAGTGTAGATATACAAGAAATGTTAAATACATTAGGGCGCGAGCAGTCATGTGACTTTGTTGGCCTTGACAAGCAGATATGGGGGCCCATGTCAGAATGATAGCTAGTAATTATGTATATAGATGTCAAATATCATTTCTCATTCTAAATTTAGTGATTTTCCAATTCCGTGTGGTTTATTTTCCTCGACAAGTAAATTCCACACTCCTGGTGACAAATTCACTATGTGAATTTAGAAAATCTTGAAATTTTTAATGAAAAATTCTGACATTTGACATCTATGTACATAATTACTAATTATCATTCTGAAACGGGCCCCCACATCTGCTTGTCAAGGCCAACAATGTAACATGACTGTTCGCGTCCTATACTTATGTAACCAAAAAAAAAGAAGTGGCGAGGGGTATTGTGCTGGCCACAACAGATTTTTTTATTAGAAGCAAGTATTTTTAAATTTAAATTTTCCATATTTTGTACTCAGCTCTTCAGTCACATAGCAACAGAATTATTTTCAAATGATAAGCAAATAATATTTTTTTATTTTATGTGCTAAAGTATAAATTTAATGTTTGTCTTTTTATCTCTAATAAAGAAAAGAATATAAAACAAATAGAAACAAAAAACGATAATTGCATGTTCAATGCATGCATCAAAGTTTTCTTGTTAGTAGCGGAAATAGAAAAAGTGTTTGAAATTCGCAGATATATTTGTTGCACAAAAGGAGAATGTTTATATTTGGCTGTATATCATTTTTATACCGGAGAAATATGTGTAATGATATTGTTTTACGTCTTGCATGTCAAGCAGAGTTTCCGCGCGCGTATTTCATTTATTATTGGTACTAATGGCGCACAATGGGGTGTTTAAGAATGAAATGTTGTTGAAGAGATACGACAAACGAGATAAATGTTCTCCTCGCAGGGCTAACGAACAGCCACAGAGCAATTCTACTCCAAGGGTTATTTGTTCAAATATTACAATTTTTAACAGTAATTAGTATAAAACATGTTCAGTCAACCGAGAATTCATTCATTCGTTTTTAAACGAATAACTTTAGACAATCATTATTGGAAATTTCATGAAACAAGGAGTCCAGAAATTTTTAATCGGAATCCAGACTTTTACTGGCAAGTATTTTGACATTTTTTAAAAATTTAATTCTGACACAATACGTATTTTGGTCCTTTTGATACTTTCGAATGTCTTTTTGTTGAATAATTATTTATCATAGGTTTTTTTTATGCATACATTTTGATAATACATTAGGCGTTTTAGTAAAGTCGTTCTGTATACGACTTTAACGTTTAAATCTGAGGTTAAAGAAGAAGTTTAAACTGTTAAAATGGATAAGAAAATAGAGTTTGTATCTATAGTTGTACACAATTTTATATACGACGAATCAAGTGAGACTGAAAGGCTATTTGAATCATTTGTTTAGATTATTTCGATCAGAAATGCTGCAATGTTTATAATCAGAAACATTTAAATAAATACATTTTCTGAAATACAAATGTTTATAATTTTAAATTTGCGCGCGCAATCTGTACTAACCCTGCACATGGATCATGGCTAAAAAAAATTGATCGGATCGCTCGGTCTGACTGATCGGATTGAGTATACGATTAATCCAACTTTAGATTACGTTGGATCAATCCGATCGACATTACCAAAACACCTATTATATTATAATTTGTAATGCACATAATTATATACCATTATATTGTAACGCGCGCCCCTGACTTACGAGTATACGAGCGCCGCTATTCTGACATAATCCCCGCCGGCGGAAAAACCCATGCATCTAGACGTGTTAATTACAACGGTGACCTGTATCTTTTGTATTCAATGTCATTGAGGCGTCAGAAAGTTCGAGAAGGACATCGCGCTATATAAACCCGTCGCCAAAGCCAGCTAACATAGTCTGTTATATAGAAGCAACGAGAAATGAACAGTGGGCGATATAAATAAACAGTCTACGAGATATGAACAATGTAAATAAATATAGTGATACAAATATTGTTTAAATAAATAATCTTAGTGTTTACGCATTTAATAATATTCTTACTCTTAAATTAGTGTTTATAATTATGTAATCATAGTGTTAGTTATTTTTATTAACTTTTTAATATTTATCATTTAACAAACGTATTATTTTAATTAATAATATTTCTTTGATTTTTTCACTTCACCCATATAAATAAACGTTACAATATCTATGCTATATAAAATTTTAAATACTATTTTTAATGTCTTGGAAAAAATGTATTTAATAGCCATTTTTTATTTTTCTGTTAATATCAGACACGTATCTCTCATATTGTAACATATTTTACCTGTTCAGTTATGAGAATGAAACGAAGAACATTATTAAGCACTATTATTATGATGAAAACTATATTTTATAATGTCTGACAGATAAAATGTCATTACATCTCTTTATGATTTTGTTTCAATGCCATGCTTAACACTAGAAAGATATAACTTTTGTAAAAAAATTAATTGAATTTGCTTGTTGGTGAAAAATAAAATGTAATTCTATAATTAGATGCAGAATTTAATTCTCTACAATATTTATTTGAAGCATAGAATTATGAAACCAGTTTTGCGTAAGATATGGTTTGCTTTTCATGATACATCTCTTAGGTAATAAAACGTAAAATCTATTGTAAATACAGCAACTGATCTAGAGTATTACAATATTGTATGAAATGTATTTTTCCGTTTTCTTGTTTAACAAGCTTTCCTCCGCCCTGCATACTTTTATTTTTGCAACAGAAATACGTATTACTTCACGCTTTTAAATGTAGAATGCAAAATAAACAAATGGTTTAAATAATAAAAATTGCAAAATAAATCACTAATGAACTTCTTCTTTGAAGATGATAAAAACATTGTATTATATTAAAAACAAAATGTGTATTCAACCACAACCTATTTAATCAATCAGCGATTATTTTGTTGTGAAACTAGTTTAACCTAAGCCATACCAGATTTGTCCGTGTGTCATTAGTGTAAACTAAATTCTCGTAGATTTGGCTTTTATGTGTTCGCTTGCACTGGTGCCACAATACGGACAAATCGAATTCGTATTCATAAGCTAAATAAAACATACCGATCAGCAGATATTCAGTACTAGATACAAAAGAGACTTACTGTAATAATCGTATAAATAGGTTATTTTTTCCTATAAAGGGAAATAGTTTGATTAAAAAAGTAAAGAATTTTGTAAGAATTTTTAACTTTATAAGTACAATTTTTAACTGAATTTATTAAAATAAAAATTGCGAAGATGCATAAAGGTTATTTTATTTCTTACTGATTGCAATTATTGAGAGGTACGCATTTTAGTAAAGAAGCAGTGTCGGATGCCATATATAAAGTAATTTTTTAAATATCTATACCTAGACATCTAGACAAAGTAGACAATAAGTGTATCTTTAATAGGAAGCCCACAAGCGTTTTTATGTTTCAGTTTGCAGAAAAAAACAACTAAAAAAAACTAATTACTTAATTCTTTCAAAATAAATTGTTTATTCAGTTCAAGTATCTAATGTAGATAAAACATGTATTTTATAGCATTTAATTTGCATTTAGAGTTTAGGTGATATCGTCATTTAATTAAAAGCGAATTCTGCCCGCCGAATAATATCGCCTACCAGCAGATCTTATGGAAACGCGGTTAAACAAAACTTTTGGCGGTAAATTCAAAATTGAAGCTAGGGTAGATAACTAGACATATACAGAGAGTTTTTTTTTTTATCAGTGAACATAGAGTAGTTTCATTACCATAGTTACAAAATGACAGTAATGTATTGAAGCGTTTATTTTATGAGTAAACATAGGGAATAGTTGTCAAACTCGACAAACTATCACATTTTAAAATGGTTTTTTTATACAATTGAAGAAAAAGTGCAGATTATAACATGGTATAATTTAAATAACAAAATTTCAGATGTATTTGATGCTACATTTAATAATCGACCCAGTCCCTGCCCAACAACGATTCGAAAAATATATAATAATTATAGCTTGCTCCAAAGGTATTTAATGATCATAATTTTTGAATGAAATTGTATGATAAGTTATCAACTGGAATATTTCATTTGTAGCTAACAATTCGACAAAATTTATGTTGAAATTTTTCAATATTTAGTTTACTATTGTTGTAATGAGGACACCACACGGTTGAGCCATATTCTAAACCAGTTCGAACTAAGGAACAATAAAGTGTTTTTAAAGTAATGTTATTAAAAGGTTTTATTGTTCGGTTATACAACTATCAACTTATTTCATTGTTTTTTATTTAACATATATTGTTTGGATAAAAGTGCGTTCATTATTGAAAATCCATATAAAATAAATTGATGAATATTTGAATAAAGGAAAACGTATAGATTTTATTTAGATGTGCCGAACGCGTATGTTATGTTCATCACATTTCGTTAGTTTTTGTGTAGGAGTAAAAAGAAGCGTGCGATACTCACTGTCGCTTTTTGGAGCAGGTGGTTTCCTAGTCGCCCAGTTGGTACGGATGCTTCGACTGCCCAGCCACTGTCCGTTCATTGCAGCGATGGCGCTTTCCGCTTCCTGCAAAACAAACAAACGCACCTATAAAACTACCCCAACAAATACAAATGCATTATTTATATTAAATTCCCTGCCCTAAATGAAAATAAAAATAACTGAACGTTGTGCCAGCCATTAACACAACAAAATATGCTTTTGTGGTGAGCGGTGTGTTGCAGTTTACGTGTTCGCACGTGCTTATACGTACTTATAGTTGAAGAGTAATTAATGCATTATAAACAACAAAAGTACGGAAATTAAAATAGCTGATGTTCACTTATTCGTTGTATTCGCTTATTTTATTTATTTTGCTTCCCTTTTCCGCTTAGAATTTTAGAATATAACGAGGTACTTATGTTATCTTTCTTTTATTAGGGTAAACTTACTAAGCAAAAAACAGAATTGTATTATAGTTAAATAGATAAAGCGAACGCTAAAATTTCAAATAACGTTAGTGTACATCAAAATATATTATGCTTTGTTCATAACATGCACGTTATTTTATCACATAAGGAAAATGGAAGGCGAATTATGATTGCTGAGTTAGCAAATTTAAGTACGATAGATTTCAACGATGCCTTAATAAATTGTCATACAAATAACAGTTAAAATAGAAATACTATGTATAGTTTCGTAATATATACAGTTGTGTAAAATAAAATATAACTAAAACTTTGCAGTTATCTTTCTCTAAAAGTTAGGTTATGTCTGCTTTTTGCGGACAAATATGGTTATCACTATATACCCATTTACCGTGAAAAAATTAGATGCGCATGTGCATGAGCTGTAACGTTTACGCTATTTATTTTGACGTTATGTTAAAACTCTATTGAATTCTACTTTCTCGCTCAATATAAGAGATTAGACTAAACAGCGATCCACCGTAATTATCTAGATGGAATAGATGGAAAGGTTTTCTTTTTTACAAAAAAATGAAGTAGGTAATATTGATTGCTTAACTAAAATATTACCAAGTTTTAGATTTAGCGAGAATCTAAATACCTGTTTTTACAAATAGCGTTGTATATACAGTTAGTAAACAGTGCGCACTAGTTTACTTTTACGTGTTTCAATTATACTTTTCGAGAGAACTGAACCTTACTGAATGCGTACTTTATTGCACTTACAACGATCGTCAATTCAGTCTGCTAAATTAATATATTTTCAGTAGAATATGAGGGTACACGTAAAGATATTTTACTCAAGAGAGTTGGACTATCACCATGACCATTTATAATTTTATAAAGAAAAATTAAGTCCAGTATCTCTCTACGTTATTGTAAGGGGATGAAATAAATTAGATTATTCGGAAATTTAGACTTCAATGCAGAAATAAATTTACGCTGAATACCCTCAACTCTATTCACATATTTGATATAGGCCAACATACAACAGCAAATTCCAGTTGAGTATAAATGAACGAGAGTGGTGGGATTTTTAAAATTTGAACCAACTCGCAATATAAATCCAAGCATTTTATATGTCTTTTTCACTACGTTGTCAATATGTACATCATAAATTAATTTCTTATCTAAAATGATCCCAAGATGTTTGACTTGAGATACACCACTGATACCATTTCCATCAATATTGTAATTAAATTCAAATACATTTCTACTACATGAAAAAAAGATAATGGAACATTTACTGTAGTTCATGCATAAGTCATTCTGATTAAAATAAATATTTAGTCTATTAAGATTTTCTTGAAGACAGACACTCAGTCAAAGAAATATTTTTTTATATAACTTAAGATCATCAGCATACATTATGAATTAAGAATTTTGAAAACAGGAATTAATATCATTAATAAAGAATATAAAATAACAATAGTGTCGGGCATGACGTCATTAGCTGCACTCAGAGCTGTGACCAGTACTCGAAAAAAGTATTTACGTACTAAATACTAAATACTTATAAGAAAAGTATTTAAATACTAAGTAAAGTAATACTTTAAATACTTTTATTTACGTACTTACAGTACCAGTACTAAGTATTTTTTTTTATGAAATCAGTTAAAATATTACCAAAAATGATCGAATTTAGGTATATCACTCTCATCTAAAAAGATAGTTAAAGTAGCCCACTAATTCTAAAGTACTATACCTATTTAAAAAAAAGTAGTACCTATATTTGTGAAATAAGTGAAGAAATCTGTTCACATGCGTGTAAAAAAGGCTTCACGCATATAAAATGTTTTAAAATAAACTCCATAAGACTCCATTGCATTTTACGCATCACTATTAAAATTCAGACTTCACATACTGTGATTAATGTTTGTAGCTACTACTTCAATCATTGGAGTAGAAAAATTCTTCATTTAGTACTATAATATTGATGAGCAAGTAGAAATATTCTTTAATAAATAAGTTGTGCAACATGTTCATCATAATATACTGCATTACGTCTTGATTTATCTTTATTTACGTCTTCAACTATTAAATTAAAACTATAGATAGCGAAAACTTTAGTACTTTTCTATACTTGCTCAAACTCTGTTGGCAGTAGTGAACAGAACACATATAAATATGTTCTTGCGCATGCGTAAAGTACTTAGTATTTAAAGTATTTTAGTTACTTTAAATACTTTTAGATACTTTAAATACCAAAAAGTATTTCAAGTACTTTGTATGAAAAAAAAGTATTTTAAGTACAGTAGTAAGTACTAATTTTCAAAAGTATTTCAAGTAAAGTATTGTAAATACTGGATGTATTTAAAGTAATACTTTCAGTACTTTTACTTTAAGTAGTTCCCAGCTCTGGCTGCACTAAGTGCAAATCTAAATATATAAATGGTAAAGGTTGATAGATTGAATTTCAAATTATGTGCGTACGAAATCTCAGTCATTCCAGCCATTTATCATCGAACCCTAATTGTAGGATTAAGGAGAAGCTTTAAAAAAGTTTAGGTAAACGCGAGGATGATAAGTCGTGGAAACCGAAATAATACGGTGATAATCGAGGCAAACACACAGACATCGTGTGTGTGCACGAGGGTCGTAGTAACACTTGACAATTTCATTTTTCACAAGACGCATGTGGTAATCCACCGAGTCGCACAAATATCGCAGTCCGGTGAAGGCTTTTATCATATTATGTAATTAAATGGCCTATATCATTACTGTAATTGCTTGCCCCGGTATACATTAGCGCGACGGCATGTTATCTTTTATTCATGTTCATTTACTTGGAACAACATTCAGCACTATTTTATCTAGAATCTGTCAAGTTCAACATGTAGAGAACAACCCAACTTGGAGAATTATTGATTCATTACAGTGTGATGTGCGGCTATGATAAACGGGGCAAATATTTTAGGAACTAACCGATGAAGAGAACGAAATCGGGAACGACTATCAGCCTCACGGCTCGCAACCACTACGTTTTGGTTTTGATTCATTATATTAATTATACATACATTTCCAAATCATTATACTGCTTTTCGTTCCTGTTACAATGTTTTCTCAATAAACACATATCAAGAATTGAATTCGTTTTGAACTCGAACCAAGGCCAACAATCTTTTTTCGAAACACTAAATTATACATTAATCAAACAGTTTTTAGTTATAGATTTCAATTTCTAGCCAAGTTTGAAGTTTTATAAACTTCTTTAGTGTTTATTTTTATTGGGTTATTTGACAAATAATTATGACTAAGTTTTTTATAAAACTTCAGGGTTTCGTGTAAGTAAACGTACATAGTGTAATAGAGCAATTCGATGTTGAACTCTTTTCATACTGCAGCAGAAGACATTTGATTTGGACAAATGAGGAATAATTTTAATTTTATTGAAATCAAACATATCAAGAATTGAATTCTATTTATTTTGAACTCAAACCACGGCCAACTTTCTTTTGTCGAAACACAAAATTATACATTTATTAATCAAACAGTTTTTAGTTATATATTTGAATTTCTAGCCAAGTTTGAAGTTTTATAAACTTCTTTAGTGTTTATTTTTATTGGGTTATTTGACAAATAATTACGACAAACTTTTTATTAAACTCCAGGGTTTTGTGTAAGTAAACGTATATAGTTTAATAGAACATTGAGATGACTGCCTCGAACCTGCAGCAATTCGATGTTTAACTCTTTTCATACAGCAACAGAAGAAGTTTGCGTTGCACTAATGAGGAATAATTTTCATTTTATTGAAATCAAAGTTGTCTGACTAAAAAAACACGAAACTGTCTCATTATAGCGGATGTCCCAACTAGAGCGCCGGATTTAAATTTGCCGCCATTTTGTTAAAACGAGTTGTAAGGTTAATTTTTTTTGACAATTGTCACGTACAAACCACGCGATTTAAGAATATGGAGAAGTATTCAAACGAACAACGTTTAATTGTAAAAACACATTACAAAAATGGTGAAAGTTTTGCGAAAACAGTTCGCCAATTACGTCAAGTTTTCAGTCGCAATAATGCGCCAAATGAATCGACAGTGAGGCGTTTAATTACAAAATTTGAGACCAAATTTACGCTGATGGATGAGAAGATCATTGTTCGTTGTCGTCCATGTCGGTCACTCGAAAATATAGCCAAAGTAAGGGAATCTGTGGCCGAGAATCCAAGAACTTCCATTCGGCATCGTGGTCAAGAATTAAACATTTCCAGAAGCACTATATGTGGCCCGAATTGGATGTAATTGATGTGGAGGACATGTTTTTCCAACAAGACACACAGCATGTGAAACAATGGTGTTACTGCAGACCAAGTTTCCAGGCCGTCATTTCTCGATGATCAAGATCGTGCGATCTAACACCGATGGACTTTTTTCTTTGGGGCTATGTGAAGGAAAAGGTGTATGCGAATAAGACTGAAACAGTTGAACGTCTTAAAGAGGAAATACGGCGCGTTATTGGTGAAATACAGCCACATTTATGTGAAAACGTTGTTCAAAATTTCAACAAAAGAATAACCCTGTGCCAGAGGTTTCGTGGTGGTCATTTGCCTGATGTTGTATTTCACGTTTAATCGAAACTATTTTTCTTTATGTTGAAATAAAAATGTTTGCTTAATTCAAAAAATAAATGTGTTTTTCTTTAAAATTAAATTCGGCGCTCTAGTTGGGACACCTTTACAAGATATTAGGTATTTGAGACTATCACAATGAAAAATTACATTTTTATCAACACAGAATTTGAAAAAATATACTTGTTTATAGATAATAAACCGAATATAAATTGTATGCCAATTTAAAAAACGTTCCACACGATTTTTTTTTTCACGAGAACACAGTGATTTTTTTATAAAAAATTAAAAAATATGTCGACTGCGTGTGTAATTCTATATTGGTCTTTCATTATAATAATTAATAGCAAAACGAGAAACAATAGCAGAAACTTTATAATTTTAACAATATTTGATTATTTTGTTTTGTTTAAAAGTTTTCTATACCCACCTATTGTTAAAGGAATAATATGATGTAGAATGAAACACAAAAGAAACACAATGTCAAAAACTATAGAAAACTGTAGCTAGTTAACAATGATTACAAAACCGCGAAAACTCTCTAACACTAGTTAATCGACTAATAGTAAATATTCTACATTAAAACAAAAATAAATTTCATTAATTTTATTAAAATTTAGTTTGAAGTTTATTATTACAAAAACCAGTAAATCAGCTACTTGCAGCTTACCCGACTATTCATAATAGACAGCAGGTTATTAACAATTAATATGAAAGTAAACTAATATCAAATGCAGATCAAAAAGTTAATTTACCACAAGACTATAAATTATCTATACTTTTTTTAAACACAATAAAAAAATTCTCATATAAAATTTGTCCTTTCGTAATGTTCCAGTTATAAAAAGCTAAAGTAATTGCAAGTATTATACAGATCTATTTAGACGATATATTTTTTTTTGTTAATAAAGAAAAAAATATAATAATCACGAAACAACTTAACGAATATTAGTAATTAGTATTAAAGGACATCAGTGTAACAATAATAATGTTGCATGTTTAAGAACTAATTCATAGATTTTTCTATGCAGTGAAACTATTAATATAAAACCTAGTTAGCTCTCGAAATATTTGTTTTCTTTATCATTTCCTCCCATCATTTTATGAATCAATAATTCGGCATGTTCGCGTTTTTCCTTTCATTTTAAATTGTATTTTTCCTACAATTGTACGCAAAGTACATATTTTACGCATTCTTTTTACAACGTTTTAAGAGTTACTTTTCAAGTATTAGTGCTAGGCAACATATACATTCGGCTACTTCACCTGTCAAGTAGATAATTTGGTAGTAAATAGTATTGAAAGTAATAAAATATTAAAGAAATATTAATATACACAGCATATGAAACAAGTGTAATACTTTTTATTAATATTTTTTTTACATAATGAGTTCTAACCTAACCTAATTTTTAATATTAATATTAAATGTACAATTTTTACAATTCTACAAGATTAATCCACTTGTCTCTGAGGTTCTTTCGAATGGTTAAGTTACATTTTGTATAGTATTATGAGAAACAGTACTGTAGGTACTAACATTTCGGTTGTAGGAAAAAGGCTGTATGTATATAAGAAATTAATTTATACATATTGACAGCGTAGTTAAAAAGACACATAAAATGCTTGGATTTATATTGCGAGTTAGATAAAAATTTAAAAATCCCACCACTCTCGTTAATTTATACCAGGGCATCGAACTCGAAACTGAACCAAACCAAAACCAGAACCAAACCGTAACATTTTAGCGAACCCAAACCCAGAACCCAACCTCAGATATAATTGAACCCGAGTCGGAACCGAACCGGGTATCAAAATTCTGGTTCAGGGTTCAGCTCCAGTTCAGGTTCAAATTCAGTTCGAAACGTAAACGTAATCGTAATACTTATAGCCGATCATCGACGATCGACGCCTTCTGCGTCTGCGTTGCTGTATGTGTTGATAGTTCGTAAAAAAATGTATTCAGGTGCTTGTCTTGTATTGTTGTAATTATAAATTCCGGCACGCATTTAAAATTATTTCTATATAAAGATTGTTATTCAAAGAACAATAATTCAATTTTAATTAGGTCGAACCGAACCTGGACCCGGAACAAAACCGTAAATTTTATTAATGCTTGAATCAAAACCGAACATGAACCATTTTTCAAATAACGAATTAACCTGAACCTGAACCGAAACCAAGTTTTTGGCGGGTTCGATTCCCTGATTTATACTATACTTTTGTCAGATCTCATCTGGAATTTGCTATTGCATGTTGGTCGCCACAATATCAAATATATGTGAATAGAGTTGAGGGTATTTAGCGTAAATTTATTTCTGCACTGAATTCTAAATTTCCGAATCAATTTATTTCACCTTTTTACAAAAACGTGGAGACATTCTAGACTTAATTTTTCTTTATAAAATTATAAATGGTCATATTGATAGTCCAACTCTCTTGAGTAAAATTTCTTCACGTGTACCTTCTTATTCTACACGTTCATCTGATATTTTTTCTGTAAAAATGTATAGGACTAATTTTGCAATGTTTTCCCCGTTAAATCGCCTATTGTGTTGGTATAATAATTTATTATGTTTCTCCGATTTACCCGATATATTTAGTTGCACTTTGTATTTATTTAAGAAGTTTATAAAAAATAGCTTCATTCATATTTTATGAGTTTATTTCTCTTTTTCCATGTTAGCTAATTTTCACAATATTTGTTGTCTGCAACAGATTTTTTTTGTATTAATTATTAAAACTGTACTGTTATTAGAACCTTGTCCTGTTGTATTGCCACTTTTGTAAATAAATAAATAAACACGTGGGTAGAATAGTGTTTTTTTATCTCGTGCTATAATTTCCACCCGACCAATAACCTGTTACATAAATATTTCGTAAAATATGTATGTGGTTTTATGTAGTGCTGTTAAAATTACTCGATTGATCGGTCATTTGATTAACCTGTTAACCAGTTAATACGGTTTACATGAAACACAACATTGTAATTATAAAATAAAAATGTATAGGTTAATAAAAATGCTTGTAATAAGTTATAGTATAAATTTTGATTAAATTAACAAAAAGTTGGTTTTTAGAAATGAGTGTTTTTAGTTGGTACAAATGTAAATACTTTTGCAAGAATATTTCAGTTTGTAGAAAGTAAAAAATTGCTAATGCTGTAGTCTAATCAACAGTTAGTACCCTCATTTGTCGTAGATGGTTTTCATGCTAGCAATTTCGATAATTAAAGTGATAAATCAGGATAGTTATAAGAAAAAACAAGAGTTTCAATTCAGAATTCTCAGTAGGTTTTGCTGAGTTGAAAATTTGACAGACATGGCCGTTCGCTGGCGGTTGCAGACAAGATAAAAAGTCAAGGAAGGCTCACAAAGCGACAAAATTAGCCTCTCTCTATCATATCAGTTATCCTAAGTAAAGGTTAGATAAGGGTTAGTAGCTATATGAGAACAGCCATTTCAATAAATGGCTATTATGAGAACAGCCCAAATGGGGTTAGACCTTTGAGGAAGACCCACCTTGAGAAATAGAGAGGCAGAGGAAATCTCGTCGCGTAACGGGAACGCACGCATTAGGCACGCGCCTTTCAAAGTACGGTCACGGCAGAGGTTTATACAATTTTTCAATTTCTTCCAAATGTTAGTTACACTCGTATATTTATTTCAATTGTTATTACATTTTCAAATATTTTAAATTTTATTTTTTTACGTTAAACTTTTAAAAGATTTTTTCCTTGTAAAACAATAGTTTACTATCATATTTTTTAAATATTTCTTCAGTTGCATTTTTAAATAAAATATTTTAATTAAAAAACTATTGTAAAGATAAAAGATAGAAAAAAGTATTAGTAAAGGTGATTTAGTGTTTTCTTTAAAACAACCAGTGCTTTTTTAGGCGTGCTAATGACTTTAAAGAAAAATGTTATTTACAAAAAATGATCAGGAATAAGGGGCTAATTTGTCACTTATAACAAAATGAAGATTCAATCAGTGGTTCCCAAACGCTAAATATATATTGTGTAGGTTTGTATAGTAATTATTCCGTGAAAAATAGTTTGAAAAATTGTAATGTTACAAGTTATAATATAGAAATGGGCACCTATTGATAGCTTTGTTACCTAACCTAGGTTACGCTAGTACATTGTAATAGTTATTTACGAAATAAGTGCGAGAAGACGATGTTCCCGCATAAGCGCATTTTAAAGCACGAGCGACTGCAAGGAGCGAGTGTCTTTAATAGCGCGAATGAGCGAAAAACGTCTTCACGCACGTAGTTTGTATAAATTTTTTTGTTCGAGTACTGGTATTTAAAAAAAATACATCTTTAATTTCAAATCTTTATCTAAGAGCGTACATAAAATTAAGTAGGCCATGACCCTTTGTTTTACTAGAAACAATTGCTTCATTTGACATTTCCATCAATATTTTGCGACTTTTGTACCAAGTTTTTCCTTTAATATATTTAAATGAATAATTTTGTGCAATGTCTGATGTGTCTTGTACTCCTCCCGAGATTTGGGAAGTTACAAATGTGGCGATTCAAAATTTACTGCCAACAAAATCAAGAGAACGTTATGAAACCGTTATGTAGAAAACTCCCTCCATAGTACAAAAATGATTGCGAATAAATTAATGCAGGCAGGATCATCATCTGTAAATGCAACTTGTGCGAGTACACCAGAATCTGCAAATTACACACAATCTTTATCAATTGCACACCAAGCTGCACCGGGAACTTCGATTTCTAATTGTCAAAATGTTACTATAAATGTTTATAATAACACTTGTAACAATTGTGGCTCTTCCCAATCCAAAATATTGTTTTTTAATTCAAATATCAAACCTAACCTGAAATAGATTAATTAATTTAAGCATTTTCTGTTGTTATAACCTTATTTTTCCATTAAACTACGTTGTTATATTCCACAATATGTTTTTTCTTATTATTTATATAGTATTAGTCGCGATTTTTGTTTGATTTACAATCGGCAAGAAGTTGTATCAATGACGTCTTTAGTTCAGAGGTTGTCAAATAGATGGCACCAATGCTCACAAATGTTGAAAGAATTTTAGCAAATTACTCTTATTTTCCAAACTTTTAATAAAGGAAAATTCAGGGAAGTTGTATTTTATAAATTAGATTTTATTATTATCAAGACAGATTTATTTTAGAATGTTCCAAAGGGCCAGTGTTTTGTGCAATTTTTCCAGTCGAGTCGATCGGGAAGCACTTGTTCCAGTAAACTGTCACTTTAACTAGAGGTGGTAGGATCGGGCTTACTCATAATTCCCTTAAAAAGGCATTTGTAGTTTTAAAAGAAACACCCGTATATCAATTGATATTATAAATGCAATAGAAACGTTTCACTGTTGCAAAATGTTGCTTTATTCTTTTTTACCTTTTTTACCTTTTTTACAGCTACGAATTCTTTTTAAGGACTACGCTAACGAAGTCAGGAAAAAATAGTTATGAACCTTATATTTCATACATGTGGTATAAAGGTTAGAGTAGAAAAACTTGTCTTAACATATTATAATATAATATAATAACCAGGCAAATTTTAATTATTTTTATTCAAAGTAGAATAATAAAGTATTGTGTGTATAAAACAATGAAAGAGAAATAATAACATCAGTACAATAATACACATTTTATAATTCAAACATATAAACATCAGAACTTATTTATGTTGTAACTTTTGTAATTATTTGTCTTTGATAAATAACAAAGCATATTTATTTATAAAGTATTTTTATTTGATATTGCAACTTGTACTTATATGAATATATTAAAAAATTTCGTCACATTAACTTTAAAACGTTAGTAACATCCGTAAGTAAAGCAGTTTACAATGAAGCAAAACATAAAAATAACACGTTCGTCGATAATAAGTCACCTATATAAATTTTCATGGCTTGACAGTACTAAAAACTTTGAAATTTCCATTTGGTAGTTTTGAAATAATAAAACGTAATTGCTAAACAAAAGTTATGATTCTAAAAATGTTGCGTTAATTTATGAAGACTGTAATGAAATGTGATTTATTATCCAGATGAAAGCAATTAAGAAATTGATGTGAAATGTTGGAAATGTCAGTACAATGAAGTACGGGGTTTACGATATTTTTATGTAGAGAATGATGTATGGCTAGGGTTCGTGCTATCGTAGTATTTGGGATAATGGCGTGATGTCCGTATGCAATCATGGTATAATTGTATCGCGCGAAGTGTTGATGGAGCATGGAGAGAGAAACTGCCATTATTATTTGCAGATTTTCAAATAAACCACCGCAGTATGATAAAGTACAAGGTTATGAATCGAACAATCTATGTTCTATTCAGGCTTAAATAATGCATTGCCCATTGCCATTTACAATTCTGAATTCTAGGGTGATATCTGTTTTCATGTATGAATATCTTATAGCGAACAAACAAAATTTAATGCTGTCAATCAAGCATTCAAGTTCATTTGACATGTATTGATAACAAAATGTATATATGAGTATATTCAAACTTTTTATATGAATTCCCAGTAATTCGTACGTTTTCAAATTTTGTAATTAACAAAGAGTTTTGCGAAATACAAATTAATTTTATTAGCTCTTAAAGCACAGCTAAAAATATGTATATCTGTACCACAGAGGTAAAGAATTGTATGTCCATTATTATTTTGAAAAAGAAAAATTGAATAGAAGATTTACTAATATTCTACGTCTTGATGTTATTTTGTTTAATAACGATTATTTATCAGTTTCGTTTAAATAAAAAATCTGTTCTGGCCATCACAATACCTCTCGCCCTTTCCATGGTGGTATATATAAATATTGTATTTAACATTTCTTGTACACACAAAATATTCTAATTACACCTAATCTTTATATTTTCGTATTTTCTATAATTTTAAATTCATTATATAGGCAAGTTTCCTCCATTTCTTTTAAATGTTCGAGGTTTTCCAATTCATTAACGGGATTGGCGGTATTTCTTAAGGGTTCATGTAATATACCTATAATTTTAAATATATAATTAATAATACAATAAGAAATATTAAATATCGTTCCCAGAAAAATCCTGCAGTACTATCTATGAATTTTTGACACTGACATTAGTGACATTTATGTGTCAATTACACACATTTAAATTTCTCAAGTAGTTACCATGGAGATGTTTGGGCTGTGAGCAGGCTGTGAGATTTATTACAACAGATTATTTTATAAATTATATTTCTATATCTTTAAATTTATAGAAGATATAATACATATATTTTTTAAATGTGTCGGATAGAGATTTTTTATTTTTAATATTTGTAATAACATAAATGTTCAAAAAATAATATTTAGAAGATTTTTGTTAACCTATTCAACTCTTCCCATTACTGTTAGATTGAGGAATCCGTAGTTACATAGGTCTTTAGTCTTATAGAATTTGAGAAATCGTACCTCCAACAATCCCACACACACAGACATCATCGTAAAAATGTTATAATCGGATTCTAGGGACCTTAAAACGTGCTTATTTACTAAAATCTGGATATGCGATTTTTATTATGAATCCAATACCTCTCTTAGCGAGAGGTAAAAACTAATTTCGCAGAATCGTCCTTTGAAAAATGACTACCTGTATCTAATTCTAAAAATTAATATTAGGAACTTGTAATACTTGACATACGATCCTTACACAATATACAGGATTTTAAAAAAAGGGTAAAAAATTGAGGGTATATACAGTTTGATGTGCTGATTCTCAATCAAATCCAAAATTCGGAAAATTGTTTCTTATTTTTCATTTAATTCTTTTTTACTGTTCCATTGCCAACATGTAATTTTTATTAAAAATAAAGAATTACCTAATCATATAACAGACGTTGAATAGGAAATAATTACGAATGAATTTATTTTCTATTTAATGGTGTTACGTGATTAGATAATTCATTATTTTTAGTAAAAATTTCATATTCGAAGTGGTGCACTAAAAAGAATTAAATGAAAAATAAGAAATAGTTCACCAAATTTTGAAAAATTTATTTTTGATTGAATATCAGCACATCGGAATGTATATATCCTAATTTTTTACCCTTTTTAACACCTTGTATAATTTAAGTTCTTGGTGTATGATTTATTTATTTAAATTTTAACAAAAATTTGAGATACGATTTTTTACCTCTAAGGTATAGATATTATGTAGATAAATGTATAGATGCGCTTATTATCAAGGATACAATAATTGTATGCTGAATTAGTAATTCAAGATGTTTTTGAAACTTTCTATAGTAATTATAGCTTGGAAGGGTTAATATATAATCATTATCAGCCTTTCACACTATTCTTTTGTAAAACAGTTTCGAATTTCATTAATTTTGTATTAAAGTTCTTAGCCAACATTTTCCTTTATTTTCCTTTGTTCTCAACGTGGTTTAAATTATATTTTTCACATGATTTGTGACAGATAATACGTTATGTTTCTCACATAGGTAACGCTATAGAAAGTATCTTTTATAAAAATTTAAATTCAATTTACTTGGTTACCAAACATACAAAATAAAATGTAATTATTGCATTGGATGCATAATTTAATTTGCATCAAATTTTATATCCTAGACAAATGGTAAGAAATTTCTGCAAAATTCTTTCGATTGCTTTAAGTATAGAATTAAAACTAACAGAAACTGTGCACTAAATGACCGGCATCTTCTAATCCAGATTTATCATCTACAAAGACCCTTTATTTTTGACACAATATGAAAACTTCGTAAAAATCCATTGCGTGTAGCAAAACGTACCTTGCACGACAAATGGGACAATACTGTAACAGAAGAATGTACAGAACTTGTAGATAAAATAACTAATAGAATAAAGTTGTCATTACTAATACAAGCGATGTAACCCAAGTTTAAAATCTATATTTCAAACTAATCGAAATTTTTTGAAGATATTTCTCACCATTTTCGTGAATCATATATATATATTTGTTGAAAATCAGGACATCGAACCTGCCAAAAACTGGTTTCGGTTTAGGTTCAGATTAATTTGTTTTTTAAGAGATGGATTCGGGTGCGGTTCTGGTTCAAACATTAATACAATTTGCGGTTTTGTTTCGGGTTCCGGTATTGGGTTCAGCTTCGGTTCGACCTAATGAAAACTATTAATGTTTTTTGGAATAACAATTATATACAAATAATTTAAAATGTGAGCCGGAATTTACGCAAGACAAGAACACGAACACAATTTTCACAAACAGACAACACAGGTTTCGATTATCGGCTGTATTACGATTACACGTACGTTTCGAACTCAAAATGAACCCTGAACCTGACTTTTAATACTCGGTTCGGTTCCGACTCGGGTTCAATTGAAAATATATTTGAGGTTCGGGTTTGGGTTCGCTAAAATGTTACGGTTTGGTTCCGGTTTGGTTCGGTTCAGGTTCGGAATCGATGTCCTGTTGAAAATGTAACCCGAGCGAACTATTATAAAACAATTTTTAAATTAGAGAATAAAATACCTATATAAATAGTTAAATTATGTTCCAGACCAAAGTGAGTATTGCGAGTTGCAGCTTTAGTCTAGAACATACACAGTTTAACTACTACCGTGAATTTCAATTAAGATGCAATATTTACTGTATTGCTATGGATACTAGTTATACATATTGTACCGTTCCAGATAAAATGTAACACAGGTTGTTAATATTGTCAATGTTGAATGAGCTTGTCATCTCGCTTTAAAGATGTGTATTAAAGAAGAAAAAAATTGAATAACACATTTTTTGTAAGTTTAAAATCAAAATTTTAAACTAGTCGAAACAAATTTGTAGAAATATCTCACCATTTACGTAGGTTTTATAATTTGTTTGTTGAAAATATAAGCCGGTCAAACGATTATGAGCCTGGGATATTTTAAATTGTATGAAGTTTGGAACCTCATATCGGCAAACTGCATCTTAGCAACTTTGTAATCTTTGATTGGTTGAGTGTATTGCAAAGGTCGTTAGAAGAACGTTTAAAGCGTTAACAATACGCTTTGTATTACTATTGATAATTGCACTAATTAAATATCTTGTAAGCTTCAGAGGACGAAATGTTATACCTTCGGTTAAATGTATTACATTCCGCAAGCCTCAAACTGGTCTGTAATTAGTGATGTTACAATTACAAACAAAAACAATAATGCAATGTGCCAACGGCCCGATGCTCCTCATTCAAAACTTTATCCTGTAAGCTTAAATGCTTTCGCCAGTGCTTTTCAATCTTTCCAAGAGACACATTTACTCGCTAGCTCAAAAAGAGTTATTGGAATATTATCTTCAAACATGAAAAGAATATAATGACATGTTTTTTTTCTCGTCAAAGATAATTAAAGTATCTTTTATATTCGATGCAATATTATATTGCACGTTTCAAAAATAATTTATCAAATTATTAACGGTAAAAAGAATAAGATAAAATGGAAACAATCAAAATAAAATTCTATAGACGCAATGTAAAGGGGTATATTTTTGGAAGTATTCATTCAAGTTGTTACACCGGTCTAGATAATTAGAATCCCTCCAAGGTCTTCTCTCCCCTTATTTCACTCAACGCAATCAGAATGGTAATAATAACTTGATCCCTTCAAATCATAAACAATGATTCTGTCAATCAATAACTGAAAATGGTACGGCCCCCTATTCATTTTTGTATTGTACTACTCATGAAATATTTTAGACTTGGGGCAATACTCAGTAAGTAGTATAAAATAATACATTACTCGGGAAACTTGAAACTGTATTATTTAGTCATGATTTAACTACAAAGGGGGTCGGTTTACAAATAAGTAAAAAATGAAATGGTCTCTTTTTTATCAAACCACTCGATGCGAAATATTTACTTATGTATAATTTAGGTGAAGACAAGAGCAGTAACAAGTAAACAGCCTTTTTATACTCTAATGTGTTATGTAAATGATTTTTGTATTCCATTTACTTTACACATTATAGAGCTGTTACTATCAATATACGCATGGAGTACCTAAATTTAGTTTTTTCTGTACTTTCATGTCGGTAATACTGACTGCGTCTGTCAAATTTCTAATCTTTTTCAGGAATAATGTCGCAGTGAGCCATGACTATGGCTTGAAATAAAACAACTAAATAAAACAATTGTAACACGGTAAATGTCAACCTCTAAATACTCAGTAATAATTGTTCTAACCTTTATTATTAGCAAGTTTCATTGTAGTACCTTATTAATTTAATATAAAATGAATTTATCTAACTCAGAAAAAGTTGATATGCTAGATGTGTATTTTCGAAGTTTAAAAAATAAACGCATAGCTACACATTAAACGAACTGAAGAATAAAATTGAAGCGGCAATTGAAACTTTGTCTGCAGACCAAATAGAAAGGTCTACTTATTCTGTTTCAAAACGTTGTGAAAAATAAAATCATTTTGTTGTTATTAAGTGTTCCTTATTCTTATTTTCTGTATAATTATGACAAAAAATATTTCGTTTAATAATAATAGTTACAATTGTTTTAGATCATTGTTTTATTTCAAGCCACAGTCATGGCTCACCATTCTCTTTTCACCTAGGTGTATAAAAAAGTGCCCGCCATTTTACTTTTTAATAATGTAACATATGGATTATTTTACATGATTGTAAAGCAAATTTGATGTACTTTTCAAATTTGTAAAAAATATAGTATGTTACATTTGAAATTTCAAAGTTGATATTAATTACTAAAAAACCGGAAGTGATATCATGAATGCACATCCGTCATCAAGTAGCTTACATGTTGCTGTATAAATCATCTTATATGAAAGAAATTAATTAATAAATAAGCGAGATATTTGCTGGGTCCACTAAAATATAACACCCGGTACATAAATTGTAGAATTTATAATATTGCAATCAAAATTTAGTTCAAAACAATGATGTGGGACCTGCGGCAAGCACTGAGCTCAGACTAAACAGCAACTGCATTTGTGGTGCAATTAATGAAGCGAACCACATTAGATGATGAAATTTTTATTATTGATCATTGTGTTGACCGTACTGTGTGGGTCTGGGTACTGGGAAGCGAGAAGGGCAGTAATGAAAGAGATCGTTTGGATTTAGTAACTAGGCGAAAGGCAATGAAGCAGTAGGGGACCGCAAGAATGCGTATGGTGTTATGTGTGGCCAATGCATCAATTATATTTTAATTAAAATAATATCTACAACATCGCGATTATTGTGTCAGAATTTACGCGTAATCCTATTAAAAGTAGGCAGAGAAGGATTTTGATAATTAATTAAAATATCTCGCCAATGGAATATATAAAATGTCAAAATCCATTTTCATTTAATATGAATTGTGACTTCTGTGCGGTGTTTTTTCGCGTTTTATTTTATTATTCGTGTAATTATATTAAAATGTTTAATGTAGCTTTTGGCTCATTACTTTTCAGTATACAATATATGTTCTCCAAAAAATATGTGATAAGTATTCTGTGTAGTCTAAATTCAACGACTGAAAGTGGAAACATTCTTTTTCTATCTACATATATAGATTGGAGCTTAAAAAAGGTTCACGTGAAAAAACTCATTTTTTACAAAAGAGACATGAAAAACTAATTAGGGGTTATATTTCCTACATAAACTCATTTTTTCATTTTAATGTTAATGTATTACATTTGTTTTTTAAATTATATAAAAATATTTTGAGAATGTTGAGTCAGAATACGGAATATATGAATTTTATTTCAGAATTAAGTAATATAGTGTTTAATTTTAAAAAGAAACATTTTAGTACTGTGAAAATATATTTATGCTGGTTTTAATGGAATTGAATAAAATACATGGTGTCCATGAAATTTAATCTGGGACAGAACTCGTTAAGAACAGCAATATTTCTTAGTAACATTTTTTTCAAATCAATTATTTTATCAGTATTAAATGACAGCAAAACTAAAAATGTCGTTTTTTTGCAAAAATAACATAAGGAATAATTTTGTACAAAATCAAAATGAAAACTGTAAATTTTTGGGCTTGATATTACAGCCAAATCTCTTGTGGGAAGAAGATATCAACTATGTAGCCGTGAGAATACAGAAAAATATATTTGCTTTAAGAAAAGCTATACAGGGTGGAAACGAACTTAATGTCATAAATTTAAGGGTGAGTAGTATGACATGTGTAGATTACGAAACAGAATTTTTTTTTAAATTCGCATATTTAAGGGTAGTTTTCATGAAACCAACATTTTTGGTACCACTGAACCACTGGCAACGCATTTGCATTATTTTATCTATTACACAATTATTTTCGATAAAAATGCTATTTAATTTAATTATTAAGAATAATATCTTATACAACTAATTTTGAATGTATTTTTGATAACCATATTTCTAATGAAATATGAATTAAAACAGCAGTAAAAAAGTTTCCTTAAGAAAAGTCGAATTTTTGTTTTTCGAATTTTAAAAAAAATCTTTCAGTTTCGTAATCTACACATGTCATACTACTCACCCTTAAATTTATGACATAAAGTTCGTTTCCACCCTATATATACGATGTTATTCAGTATAGCGAAAACAATCTACCACGCAACAATTCATGCTTAGTTCTTATATGAACTAATTTTATGGGAAAACTCCAATTGGGCTGTTAGAATTTGTTTACTACAAAAGCAGTCAGTGCGTGTCTTATGTAAATCAGTGTACAGAGATCATTGTAGAAATTTATTCATTAATCATCAGTGCTTATATGTTCTACATATTGCTATTTTTATTAAAGAAAATATTGATAAATTTGATAAAAACAGCAGCTTCCACAATTACCCTACTAGGAGAAAAAACGATGTTAGATTAAAATTTACTAAGTCTAATCTAATGAGGCGGTCACCGTATTATATAGGTAGTTTAATATTTAATAAACTACCCAATGATTTTAGAAATTTGCCAACACATACTTTCAAACTAAAACTTAAAAGCTTTTTATACAGTACAAGAATATCTGGATTACACATGTTGATGTATTTATTATTATTCTTTTTGTTTTCTGACTTGGTTTATGATACTTTGTATTACTTCTACCTAAATAAAATTATTATTATTATTATCCCCCAATAAATTAACGTGTCTTTAAGGTATTTTCATTATAATTTGATCCACAAGTAGCAGAAATGTTTGAGACAAATATCAGTTGTCAATTTTTTCAAATCAATTTTGACAATTGAGACTCTTTTGATGTAAAGGGCGTAGCAACGAACTACAAGTGTGATGAATTGAAAGCTGATACTAATGTTCCTTAGCTGATACTTTGATTAATAAAATAAAATTAACCAAATAGGGTTTAGTCGTTTATTAGTCCGTAGACAAGTAATAAAATTTATGACAAAATTTTGAAGCATTTTTAACATAGTATCTAGAAGGTTTACAAAAAAAAATGTTACTAAGAAATATTGTTGCTTCCGGTTAATGTAGTCTGAAAGTATTGATGTGGAAGGATAGGAATTGTAAGTAAATACATTTTAGTAGAATCTCTTGACAGAAGTTGGAAACCTAGCCTGCATTGTAAACGGCTGAGACTATGCTTATTAAACTAGCTTGCGATGTCTCAAACTTTACTTATTACATATATAAAGTTTCTATCGATTTTGTTTTTGAAACCATAAAAATTATTGGGAAGAGGAGAAATGTACTGTTCTTGTATTCTTCTTATTCTCATTTTCCTTCTCATTGGCCAGGCCGTCGAGGTGAAGGTGTTGTGTCCTTATCCAGACCAAAAAGGGAATATCATCTTATATCGTTCAGTACAAAAGCTTTGTGCTTTGGGTAACGCTAGCAAACGACTGGGTTTACATTTCTCTGGCTATCTTTTTGTTATGGATCTCATTTCAGTGAAATTGCCAGACTTGTCGTTTCGGGAGTTTGTTCTGCGCTCCGCAGCTGTACTCCTCGGACTCTTCGTTTCGCGTATCCGCATGCTTTGCATCGCCAGCGCAAGAAACGAACAAGAATTATAACACCGCATTCCATGCGCCTACTGCCTACGCCACCGCCGCCTATAGATTTGGAAATGATTAGGAACGAATATAAACCGTAACCGTGACATCCAACCCGCACAGGAACGGCTTCATAAATTATGTTAAGTTTATTACTAAATTGAGTCGGAAGCACAAGCAATGCAAATTGGCTGCAGGCATAGAATAAAAATGTACACCGCTAAACTTTAATAAAAACTTTTCTAACTTTTTATTCGTATATACAAGAACATTTATTCAAAAACGAAACGCCAGTTTTACAGTCAACATTTATTTGTTCATTTCATTAAATTTAAAATATAAAAAGAACAGTAAATCATAAGTTTTGCAGTTATACTGTAGCAAGAACCCAACGCCGCATACAATACAAATGGAGATTCTACCTTTTTGTTTTGAGTAACTTAGCAATGCAGTTTATAATTGCTGTTCTCAGCAATATTTACTAAAATAAAATAAATTTTATTCAATACACTTTGCTTTTTATTTTTTACATATAAGTTCTCCTTTGTAATTTTCCACAAAACGATACAGCGATTTTAAATGTTTGTGTACTTCACTTTAAAACAAATAAGTTAAAGTAAATTTCATTTTTTTAAAATTATATTTCATTTACACTTTTATAAGATGGAACAATTATTGTTTGAAATGAACTTATACTCAATTTGGAAAGAAGCTAATGCTTGCCATCACTTAAGGTAGAGTCACATAGCTCATTTTATGTTGTCAATGTCATGTCAATAACTCAAAATTACATAAATGGGGAAGTTTAGCGTGATTGAAATTACATGTGAAATATTTTTTAATCGTAAATATATGAATAATTATAATTTAAAATGTGATTGAAAGTTAAAATTATGTGCCCATTTATTTATAATTATTTATCATCAAACTTTTGTGACGTCACAAGTGACTTATGCGCATGCGTAGAAAGGATGGTGTGACCTGAATTTTTGAACATATGTTGAGGTATTACACTACACACTGCTGGCTAGTTCACGTGGTTTTGTTTACGTTTTCACTGAGTGAGGTTATGAGTTTTTAGTTCGAATTGGAATTGTATTTGTTTTCAAAACTATTATACACGATACTTAATTTTTAATATTGAATACACTAAATGAAATAAATAGAACCAGTCGTTTGCACAAGAAGAACAACAAAACTATAATATAAACACAGAACTGTCACTGCTTATAAACGTCAAAACAAGTGGATGCCATTTTTAAAACTTCCTGTTGCCATGTGAACCCAGCGCGCACCTGCTTAAGGTAGATTATACGTTCTCTGTGACCTTCTTGAGAAATCTAGCCATCTTTGAGTGAAATACAATATAGAATATCACGTTTGAAGACATTCTTAATAAAATAAAAAAAATACACTAAACTTCCTCATTAAACATGTTATTCAAACGGCCATGTCATGCCAAATTTTTTTTTTAAAGTACTCAGATAATCAGTTTTATTTTTGTCATAAAGATTTAGATGAGATTCTGTTATTGTTTTTAATTAAAAAATATTACAAATACAAAAGTTTTCCCTAGAAAAATCATAGCCACCCCCGCGAAATCAAAGTAACACCATGTTACGGTACTAGTTTTTATATTGTTTTTATATATGGTAGCACCACGGCCGCACTGGGTCCGTTTGGCGAATAAGCACGGCCGTACGCCTGATTATGTGGACACGTACCGCAGTGTAGTTGCAACCGTGATGGAGCTGTGAGTGTGTATTTTTTTATTTTTATAATTATATTGTCCACCTAAGGTGTGCTTGTTCACCAGACGAACACGGTGTGGCTGTACCGTGCATGTAAAAAGGCGTACGGTCGTGTTGCTGCTGTAGGAGCAGGACAAACCTATGTAAACGTACCAGTTAATGACGTCATAAATCTAGTTACTTTACATACTATAGGTTTAAAATAAATTTCTTAGTTTTTGTAACCAACGATTTCATAATTGACATGAAAATAATATTTATAGATAAATAAATAACAAAAAAAGTTGCACGTCATTTGTTTAAATAATTTATATGCATAATCTTGTGAGCTCATACATAGCGACCACATATTGATGAAACTGCATTATTGAAATTTTAAATTATTAAGTATTTGAAATTGATTAGATTAAGTTTAGATCGAAGTTATGTGACAGGAATGAATAAATTAAAACTGCGCAGTTAAGTTTATAAAATATCGATCTGAGTGGCATAGTAGGTAATTACTACATCACAGTACGTTACGATCCCATAAATTCGTTTATAGTTAAACAACAAATCTGTTTCTCATCTAGCAGAACTGGCGGTTTTAGATCGTTTATGGTTGCAACCGCATCATTACAACATCCCTGGGGATTGAACTGGAGGAAACCGCAGCATGTTACTGATTTAAGAAACCGGAGGGTGAAGCGGCAGCGGAAGTGGCGATGGAGATGGTGACGGTACGCACGAATTGCAGTCACATTTCATACCCTACCAAACCATCCCACCTTCATGAAAAATGTAAAGAAAATAAAAAAAAAATCAAATAGGGTGTTTCTATATTTGACGAGTAAACTTCAACAGTTTGTTGGGGAGCTCAGTTCGAGTTATAAATGTCATATAAAGAGTACCAACCACTAAAACATTACCCTAGATAAGTAGAGGTATGTACGAGGGTAAGGTGAAAAGTTCTCGGCCTGACAATGAAAGACTGCGATTTTCAGTTAAAAAATGATTTTATTTTGTTATATAATCTCCCTTGACTTCAACACACTTGGTCCAGCATTTTTCCAACATCAGTATTCCTTCTCGGAATTGAGAGTCTGGAAGGCTGTGAAAATATTCATTTACGGCCCTCTCAACTTCTCCATTGGACGCGAAGCGCTTCCCAGAAATAAATTTCTTCAAGTTTGGGAACAGATAGAAGTCTGAGGGTGCCAAATCAAGAGAATAGGGAGGATGGCCGAGCAAATCGTATCCCAAATCCCGCAGTTTTTTCATCGCTAACGCATCCTTGTGTGCAGGTGCTTTGTCCTGGTGAAATATGATTTTTTTCTTCTTCAATTCAGGCCTCTTCTCGCGAATTTTGGTATCCAGCTGGTCAAGAAGGTTGGAGTAATATTCGCCTGTAATCGTTCTGCCTTTTTTAAGGATCCCTTTCGCATCCCAAAACACGCTGGCCATGACCTTTCCGGCAGATGCGATCGACTTCGCTTTCTTTGGCGCTGAACCACCGGCTTCCACTCACTGCTTGGACTGCTATTTCGTTTCTGGCGTGTAGTGGTGGACCCATGTCTCATCCATGGTGACAAATCGCCGCACAAAATAGGTCGGATCCTTATTGAATCGGTCCAAACATTGCTGCGAATGTCGTTGTACCTTTTCGATGGTTTCTGGTGTGGTGGCGGTTTTTGGCCGTCCTTCACGTGGGTCATCTTTGAGGAACGTGCGACCACGTTTAAATTCAGCTGCCCACTTTTTAACGGTTGACATGGAAGACGCAGAGTCCCCGTAAACTTTTGTCAACTTCGGATGAATTTCCTTAGGGGTTAATCCATCCAAAACGAAGAATTTTATGACCGCACGATATTCAAATTTATCCATTTTAACGAAAAACACGCAAGACGTCCACTGAAAAAATTCGTGTAAACAAACTACTTGAGAAAACAAGTTGAAACTTGTCATATGAACTAATGACACGTGCACCCAGGTAGGAAACATAAATTTTTGCTGATTGGAACGCTATCTCTGGGTCAGGTAAGTAGTTACAGCAGCAACCCGCAATACTCGATTTGGTTTGGAACATACATCATTTAACTAGTAAAATATTATAGTCTCTAATATAAAAACTGTTATACGAGACCAGGCTCATATATTCTTGTACCAGTTTAGAATATAGAATATGTTAAGTATTCCTCCAAGTTCCATTAATTGATCGCCTAATATCCGCCATTTTCGTAGGGCCCAATAATAATTGAAAACCATAGGATTCAATTATTATTATTATTATTTTTATATAAGACTTCATTATACTAATAAACGAACAAAAGATAAAAATAGTTCGCAAAGTAATTCGACATATTTTTACAAAATGAATACAGTTTAGTGGCCAATAAAATTGTCTCTATCTCATTTATTCACTTATGAGTAATTATCTATTTCAATAAACTATACAAAAGAAAAATGTATAATATTAGGTTTGTTCCAACATACAATCAAATCATTACGGAACTATACGTTTGAACAAACCTATTGTTAAACATATTATATCGGTAATTGTTAATAAATTAAAATAAACATACTATAATACATTATTTTCTTTTATTTACTGTATTTTGTCTTATTGATAAAAAAAACTTAGTTTCTTTAAATATTTGATGCGATTTTGTTCGCTATATTAGTTTACACAGAATTAAATTTTCATATTTAGCGCGATTTAGTCCGCCATTTGTATAAGGACCAATCAAATTCCGCCTTCATTCCCCTCATCATTAAAATCAGAGCACACTCCCTCTTTAGTCGTTTATATACTAAAGATACATTAAGTTACAATAAGTTTTAAATCACCTACATATACCGATATTTATTTAAATTGTGTATGTATATGAAATAAATATTGTAATTCATTTAATGTAATATACATATATTCAAATTTAAATACAAAGCAAAATAACATACATTGCTCCGAGCCATTTGATGCAAATCAACGATATAAACCAATTTAAAAAAGCTATACATTTATTTATATTTCTTGACAGTTTGTCATGATTATATGTATTGTAAAAGGTTTTCATTGGCTAGTTTTAAAATTATTGCATTTTAGCGTTTTATCGTGTACCTACATTTCATATTAGGTACACATTAACGGTGTTTTAGACACAGTCGTTTTATAATGGATAAAGGATATATACAGGGTGTTAAAAAAAAGGTGAAATATTTTGAGGATATACAGGGTGTAACCCAACCTGTGTAACAAAATTTAAGGGTCATTTATTGGATCATGAATCAAACAGAATTTTGTTGAAATTCGCAAATTAAAAAATGGGTCCAAGCAAATGAACAGTTTTGGGCCACTGGGTTGATAGCAACTTTTAATATTACAATATTTGATAGATACATTAGATAATTAATAAGTACTTAATAGAAGATTGAATAGGTATTGTAATCAAATATTTTTTTCTATCAATAAGTTTTTGGCAGTGCTGCATTGTGTATTGCTGTGAATGGTGACAACTTTGAACAATTTTTAAGTTAAAAATTTCGCAGTTTTTTTCCTGTTTTTGTAAATTATGTAACATTCTGTAAGTACCTACAAATTTCATTATTTTCTGTTTTTAAAATTATTATTACATTAATGTAATTTTGATTAATTACGCGAATAAATGCTGTATAACTAGTTTTTAACTTTTTTATATTTAAACGTGACAACCAGTGGTACCCAAAATGATATTGTTTTGCAAACTACTGTTAATTTTACCAATTTCAACAAAATTCTTTTTGATTCATGATCAGTGCGTCCAATACTATACACCCTTAAATTTTGTTGCACAGGTTTTCCAAAATTCGTAAAATTATTATTTCTTATTTCCTATTATATCTTGAAGTGTGCATTTTTAGTGCGACCCTTTCAACATATTTTTATTAAAAATAAATGAATTAATTATTTGCTATTCAACGTCAGTCATTGTGTTCTAAAAAAGTACACACAAGAATTAAATTGAAAATAAGAAATAATTTGCCGAATTTTTGAATTTTTTTAACAGCCTGTATATACTGGTTAACACTTAATAATCATTATGCTATTTAACGTCTTTCCGATTGTTTTGTTGTTTTAGTTCTTCTCGGTACGAAAGAGAACGGTGACAAGGTTGAGTGTAGTAAGCCACGGTTGAAGAAATACAGTGTGTTGCGCACTACTGTAAACAAGCGTTCTAATTTCATGGCGGTAAGTCCACCTGGGCTGCCATAACTCCGGTTAGTTTACGACGCGCTATCTTGTGTTCCTGCTACCGTTGTATGAGGGTGTCGCACAACCACGCTATAGAAATGGAAACGAAAATATATATTTTACCCCAACAAACTTTCAGCACAAATGCCAGAATTATTTATTTTAAATGGAGTTTAATTCTACCAGGGAAATAATATCACAATAGCAATTGTTTTACGAAAGATTTTATGAGTATATTGTATTAAATTTATTAGCAAATTTTAAATAACAAATGAAAACTATAGTTGCAGGTTGATTGTTTAAAGTATTGTATTGTTATTTAGTTAAAAGTTGTTGAAACATATACAAATATAAATAAAATATTTATATATTTGAAAGAATAAAAATTAACCGTAAAATATTAGGATTTACGTTATATTTTTTTAGGATACAATATTTATGCATTTTACTATTCAATATGTGAAGGTAAGTTTCGTTTTTTTTTATATAATCGATTTTTTCGTCATAAAATTGGACGATTAAAAGCATAACTATCAAATTTCTAGTATAGCATTTTTAAAGCATCCTAAAAAGTTAAAAATCATAAACTTAAAATATGCTATCATAAAATATATGGCTGTATTTATTTATATATTAGAAAGGTAATAAATATTTATAACTAAGAAGTAAAGAACTAGTAATGTATATTTTGTTCGAGAGAACGTATCCGATCACGATACAAATTTATATTATTGTTTCATTCTTACTATGATTATACGAGCCCAACCCCAAATGTATTCGTACCCTCTGAAAAAAATATATTAACAGCAAGAAGAAATAAATATTTAGAATGCAGTAGTTAAGACTATATTTGGGCAATATTTTATTTTATGTATTAATAAAGTGTACTGGATTTAAATATAATGTTATTACCTAAATTTATCATTTTAACAATAATGTACGGGCAAATATATGACAACAGACACGTGCTAATTTTTTTAGTTCCAACAGTAAATAATACAATATTTATGTTAGTATTATTTATAAAACTGAAAGTAAAGGAAACTGACAATATATTCAATTAATTACTGTATTAAATTTTACTTTTTTAGTAAAATTATTTGCAAAGTCATATTTATTTATTAAAGTACCACCTACAATTTTATTAAAAACAAGAATAAATCAACTTCTGTATGCTATGATTATTCCTCCAATTCAACAAATTTTGATACGTGTATTAATAGAGTGTATAGAACTTGAATACATTGCTTATAATAAAATTTCTTAGGTTTAATAATAATTTATTTGCAAATAAACCATTGTCTGCATGTAACAAATGTTTTTGTCTTTAATAATTCGCAAGTAATAAAATTTAAGCTGGCAATTAACTGAGTATATTGTCAGTTACCTTTACCCTCAATTTTATAGATAACATAAATATTGTATTATTTACTGTTGGAACGAAAAAATTTGGGCCTTGTCTTTTGTCATATATTTGCCCGTAGATTATTGTTTAAATGAGAAATTTAGTTAATAACATTGTATGTAAACTTTATTAATACATAAAATAAAAAATGCCCAAATACAGTCTTAACTATTGTAACCTAAAAATTTATTTTTTATTGCTGTTAATATATTTATTTCAGAGGGTACGAATACATTTGGGGTTGGGCTCGTACAGGGTGTAACAGGTAAACGAGCTACCTCAAATAATTCTTATATTATTAAAGATACAATAAAATACTATAAGACAATCTTATAGAAGACCAAGGGGGTCATCCGATTTGAGAAGAAAATATTTTTTTTAAACCAGTAGTTCCCAAGTTACAATACAAAGTTATATTTTTTAAATGGGATGATATATATATATATATATATATATATATATATATATATATATATATATATATATATATATATGTATGTATATACAGGGTGTCCCTTAACTTGGTGCACAAACTTTAACGGCATATAATACTGATCAAAATGAGTAAAAAAAGCTCAGTCAAAATGTGTCCGATCTTTAATAGTTTCCCAGATATAACGCAGTGAAAAATGAGTTTTTACGAGATTTACCTTTGCTATCTCAAAAACTATAAGAATTACGATTTTGATTAATTGAGACTTTTTGTTTACCTTTGAGAGGTAATCTTAGATGGCCTTTTGTTATTTTATAAAAATCAAAAGTGAAATGTTGTGGCGACCTTGGTCAATATTTAATTTTCATATAACTACGTAACTATAAGAAATTGAGAAAAATGTTTCATATAAAATTTTATTGTTTTTTATAGTCTTTTTACTGGCATAGACAAAATTTTATTCGATCGTTATCTTTGTCAGTTTTTCTTAGATTTTTCGCTTTTCTCGGAAACAGTTGAAGATCATTCCTATGTTGATGAAGCTTTTTTATTCATTTTAGTCAGTACTATATGCCCTTAAAGTTTTTGCTCGAAGTTAAGGGACACCTGTATATATATTTATGCCCATCCGATAGAGTATTTTTTCTGAATTCATTCAATGTGATTATTTTATATCCTTACATAACAAAAATATTGGGAAAAATTCAATTGAAAATTAAATAAATTTGATTTTTATAATGATTTTTCAATAGGCTATGTATGAAAAATAATGAAGCTTAAATTAAAATGATACAAATATTTGTTAATAACGTTACAAACAGTGTTCTATTTAATTTCTATCCTAAATAATTTAAATTGACATATAGCAGTTTTTGTTTTTTATACAGGAAAATGACTATACAAATCAAATTTATTTAAATTTCAACTGAATTTTTCTCAATATTTTTATTATGTAAGGATATAAAATAATTACATGCTTGAATTCAGAAAAACTACTCTATCGAACAGCCTAAAGAATATTTACTTTACTTTGTGTTGCAACTTAACGACCACTGGTTTAAAAAATATTTTGTTCTCAAATTGGATGTCCCCCTTGGTCTTTTATAATATTCTCTTATAGTATTTTATTGTATCTTTAATAATATAGAAATTATTTGAGGTAGCTTGTTTAGCTGTTACCTTATTTCTATGATACACTCAAGTGCTGAAAAAACGGCCCACTTTTTATTTCCATTTTTGTTAACAGCGTTGTTTTTGAAGCATTTTAAATAAAAATAATAATTTGGCCAATGAAAGACAGACTATTGCAGTGTACAAAAAGATAACAGATGGTACTTATCGGTTTATTTATGGGTAATAATAATTGTCAAACATGAAATTGTAAGGTTAGTTTGATATTGTAGATTGAAATCCAATAGTTATTGCTATTAAAAAAAAAAAAACGTATTCTAAAGAGGTGCAAATAAAAATCTAGAATTATTTAATACAATTCAACTCTGGTATTGACTTCCCTGCTCAAATTTTATATTTGCCTGGGTGAAACAGGTACGCTCTCGTGGAACGAAGTTTATTGTGTAGTATGTATATCATTATAATTTAACGATATCGTGAAACTGATGAAACAATACCAATAAGTAATTTACAATATAAAATTTAATATACATTCTCATTCGGATAAGTAGCAAGGTGGTGAACGTCGAAGGACGAAACTGGCTAACAGGAGAGAGGCAAAGAGAAAGAGAATAAACGAAAAGGACGAGAAATTGCTAAAATTTCATCACCGGAAACGGAAATATCAAATGTTGATATGAACATTACCAATAGGGAATATTAATGGTATCATTTAACTTTAATGTGTGCCAAATTGAAGAAACTCGACGAGTTCAGCTAACAAATAAATTAAGGCTTTTCAAATATTGATGAAAAAAAGAAAGTAGGATTGTAAGTAATAAAAATATTAAAATTCCGGAAAAAAATATCAAATCATTTAAAATACTCTCAGGATGGTTTGGTTTTTAGTTTCCAACTGATATTTCGTAAATCTAAACAGAAAAAAATTCAATGTTATGTATTCTACATTATATCGTAAAATTATTATTTTTTTGTTCTCTTCCGGTGTTAAGATAATGGGGACTTAACAATTCAAATATTTTGGTCGCCATCTAGTGTGTAAAAAAGTATTTAATAATAAGTTTTGTAGTGAGCAAGATTTAGCTCTAAGTTTGACGTTTATCACGTCCATATTTGGTCCTACGTGATCACAACAACCATTGTTTGAAAAGAAACATGAACATGTCTGAGACTGAACACCGAAGTTGAAATAATATGATTAATATAAATTGAATATGAATTAGTAATGTATTTACAGGAACCTGTGATAAAAAAGGAAGTATAATTATGTACAAAATAACAATAAAATGACGCAAATCTATGTTTGTAAAGTGGACAAACATAATCAAACTTATTTTGGAAAAACAAGTACAGGAACTTTAATAAAGCTGTCTACTAATAAAGAGACACAAGTTTGTATTAATAAAAATACATATAAAAATTGATAATAAGCAGAACAACTCCACACAAACAGAAATAAAGATTAATAAGGAAAGTAGTATCAAAACAGTCAACAATTATTATGTAACAAAGTTATTTGGTGCTGTAGAGACATCGAGAAATGAAACTAACTTTGTCAATAATTGGAAACTAAAGTATAATTTATTAAGCAATGATCCTGTAAAATTTATATATTTCACCGGCTTATCAGTAGAATATTTTAATGTTCTATATGATTTGTTAAATCCCACAGTTATGCCAAAGTTGAAATACAGATATTTCCAAAAAACGCCAAAAAAAAACTAAATTTAATAATTTAATATCCAGAGACAAATTATGTATGACTTTAATAAGATTAAGACGTGGATATACACTAAAAGAAATTTCCTTATTTTTTCCGTCTTTCTCAACAGTGGAATTTATAGTGTTTACATGGATTCAGTTCATGTTTTTTCAAATTGAAACGATGAAATCGAATTTGTTTTCCCTCCGTGAGAATCAGAAAGATTCCGCAATGTTTCATTAATAACAGTCACTACACGTAATAACTTAACCAAACTAAATAAGAAATTATGGGATCAACGGAGAGGTGCCGAAGAGGGAAAGCATTTGATCGACTCGGCCATGGTATATCACCTCACTCTTTCTAAAAAATTCTTGTCCCTTTCTAAATTATGTGGAGGGAGGTCCGCTGCCGATCCGCCGCCGATGACGTTAAAATCATAATTCCCCATTTAAGATTCATTTGCAGTAACAAACCACATTAAAATAAATCTTGCATAATGTATTGAGCAGTGTAAAACATGTTTTATAAAACTTTGGCTATAACATAGCAATTTTCCAGGTAGTATAAAATAAGCGATCAAGGGCGGACCTATCATATAAGCTAGTAAACGCACTGCGGCGCTAAAAGCAATATTGATAACATATATGCCGGATGTGGGAGCGTCTCGCGACCTGAAATTAAAATATTAAAAAAGCACATTTACAGGGAGGTGTTATGATTTCCCAGAGGCAGCGCGGTAACTCCACTGCGTGTGACTAGCCTAGGTGTGGTTATATTAGCTGTGAGCTCGTAACCTCTCGCTATATACACACACCAATTTATTCACAATGATGTATTTTTATTATCGTCTTTTGAATACACAATTTTAAAAAGATAATTGAAATGGGATTTCTCAATTCAAATCATGATTATAACATTTGAGTTAATCGCTTTTGAAATGTTTCTAAATTTTATAAAATAAACTTATACATTTTGTCTAAATGGGGTCGCGTGGCTATGAGCATTAGATGACCGGTTGTGATTCGGATGGCCCGAGTTCGACTTTTTACCTCTCGCTAAGAGAGGTATTGAATTCATGCTAAAAATCGCATATCCAGATTTTATTGAATAAGCACGATTTAAGGTCTGTGTGTGTGTGTGTTAGGTTGTTGGAGACACGATTTCTCAAATTCTATAAGACTAAAGACCTGTTTGACTACGGATTCCTCAATCTAACAGTAATTGGAAGAGTTGAATAGATTCTGGTAACAATTGGACAACCGGAAGTAGTAGTTTCTAAAAAAAATATTTCTAAGTATTATTTTTTTGAAAATTTGTTACTACAAATATTCAAGATAATTAAATTATCAATCTGACACATTTAATTTTTTTATTATATCTCGTATAGGTTTGGAGATATATAATAATATAAAATAATCTGTTGTAATAAATCTCGTTGTTCAAAAAAGAATTGAAATATTTAAATGTTTTGACAGATAAATGCAAAATGTCAGTGTCAGAAATCAACAGTTTTAATAACATTACTGCAAGATTTTTCTGGGAGGTACAAGTACATTTAATATATATATATATATATATATATATATATATATATATATATATATATATATATATATATATATATATATATACAAGTGTTTATTAAACAGAGGGCAAAAATTCAAGGGATTATTCCCTGGACCATTCTAAGATGATTTTGTCCTTTGATGATTTTTGAAAAGCCGCTTTGTTTCGAAGATACAGGGCGAAAAAAAAATTCGACAAAACCAATTTTGATATTTTTCAAATGATTAATCTAGTAACAGCAGGCAAGTTATGTGTCAAATTTGTTGAGACGTTTGGCTGTTTGACGTGTATTTTCTGTCTATAATACTTAAACTTTTGTTAGTGAAGTCCTCTTATCATGAATACGAACGCCGAGATGACTGACATGCATTTCATTTATGGACTTGCTGATGGCAATTTATTACAAGCTAGGCGAATTCTTGCATCCTAGCTGGAGGTAGTCATTTTCAACAGTACTTGTAGATTAAGAAACTTTACATGTAATTTTTCGTATTAAATGTTGTTATTGTCGAAATTTTTTTTCGCCCTGTATCTTCGAAACAAAGCGGCTTTTCAAAAATCATCAAAGGACAAAATCATCTTAGAATGGTCCAGGGAATAATCCCTTCAATTTTTGCCCTATGTTTAATAAACACCCTGTATATATATAGAGGTTAAGTATGATCACGACTGATCAGTTAAGTAGTTGAGTATTTCACAGGTGTAGCAGTCAGATTGTTAGGAAGGTTTAACCTCAGGAATAAGCTGTTAAAGTTTGTAACATTAGTCCTGAATCACCCTGTATAAATCGATTGGTTAAAATAAGTCAAAGTAACTTAATTTGTCTGATAAGCGCTAAGCTTACACAACACGAGTATATATTTTTCAGGGCTTCTTGTTAATTTTTGGACGAGAACCTATTTATACCTATTTTATATTTAAAATCATTAAATACTTGAATTATAATCATAGCTTGTAAATACATTATAAAAGTACAACATGCTGATTAATTTAAAAATATCTTAATTTTTGCCAGTCCTGATTGAAATACATATACAAGTAACAGAAATAAGTCAAGTGTGTTTAATACATATTGATATTTTATTTGTTGTGCAGCTAAAACTTTTTCAATATTCTTAAAAGTTACATAATAGTTATTTGTTCAACAAGCGTTAAAACTGGAGAATAATTGACATTTGAAATGACTAAAGTCAAGAGAATATTTTGTAATATTAAATATACCTGCATAGGTAAGATTAGGTATTTAATGCGCTTGAGTATCGCACCAACTTGTTAATAAAAATTATAAACATTTAAAACAACGTGAGAAAGTTTAAAATTAGTTTATAATATGTTGATATTATACCTGTAATTTGTATTTTCCCCACACAGCAGAGCCACTGTCCGATAAAATACAACATTCATGTAAATTCATTTAACCGTAATTTTGAAATATTACAAATATAATTTCAATGGGAATGGTTGTCTGAGTGTTGTTTGAATTTACATTTATTTTGGGAATTAAGTACGTAATGAAAACATTAAATGGAATTAATCGATTATGTTTTTAGAACGAGGGAAGTAGACAGGTAGGATATGTTTTTTATTAATGCCAAACAAAACCATTATACAAAATTTATAATGGGGATAGAATTTTTGATATTTTACACAAACAAAGCTAAAAACGAACAATAAAGAAAATTAAGAATTACAGAGGTGAGATACATATTTACAATTAATACGATTTTTGATAATGCTGCCAGTTTTCCTTATACAGAGTGTAACAAATTTTATTTAAATACATGATACATTGCAATCTTTCGACGCATAACTCAAATGATTTTAGTACTTTTATTCATTTACCTATAAAATCCATTGTTCATAGAATTAGACTTTAAATCGGTTAATTAAAGATAAATATAGTGTCTAGCGTGTTGAAACATATTTTTCCTACACCGTTGCGTAAAGTATATACGTAGTCATTAGTCATTACGGTGTGTAAAGAGTCACTTTCCAAACACTAGTGCGTCAAGAAAAGTACATAGACGTTGCTAGGTAACATACGTAATCGGTTAATTTACCTGTAAATTAGATAATAACATAGTAAATAATAATGAAAGTAATAAAATTGTTTTAATGAAATACTATATAAATGAAGTAGGTGTAATAATTGTTATTAACAGATTGAGTACTAAGCTAATTCTTAAGAATCTAAACTATCAAACGTAATTATAAGACACAGCACTAACATTTGATTGTGTGAAAAATATTCTACGCAACACGTGTGTAAAATAGTGTTTTTTTGTCTCGTGCTCCTGCGTTGCGCGGCATTCTCTCGAAATCGATAATGTCCATTTGCGCTCGAAACACACACAAGATTTTTTCGACAGTCGCTACCATAACAAAAAATAATAAAATGTATACTTTGTACCTACACTACTACTCAATTAATAAGGATTAATATAAAGAAAAAACGTCTTTTATATTTAATTTTAATTTATCGTTATTTCCCATTCTTCTTGACCTATTGCTTCAATCTAATCGAAACATTTTATACTCTCGTTTTTGTAAATGAATGCCCTATTTTATTTTTACAATAGTCCGGTATTTTTTTTGGTTATATAACATACCGGCAGAGCAGTTATATGTCAGATGGATTTGTAAAGGTGGTAAATGTGTCACTACAGTGCCATTAGTTCCTGAATAAATGTTTCCATTAAGAAGTGACATTTCTCAACATTGTATAGTTAGAAATTTGGACAGCAAGCGTTTTTTCTACTTTGTCGCGCTAGAGCGACAAAGTGACATTTTGCGTTGACAAAAGAGAGCGCAAATGGCTACTTTCTATGTAGACTGTAGAAAAAAGTATTTTATGCGTATTTTGATAATTATACGTGTAAGTCTGAACGAATTTATAATTTATGAAATGAACCAGGCTACAAAGTATCCTGTTCAGTTTTTTTTTCCAGTGAAGTAAACTCTCAAACGTAGCAAACATGTATTTCGCGAAGTACCTATTTAAAGAGTAAGTAAGTTTTGCAGCACAAAAGTCGAGATAAGACAACTTGTAAAAAGATAAAGTTTACACTTACTGCTTTTTTGATGAAGGAAACAAATCCATATCCTTTTGATTTTAGAGTTTGAGGATCTCGCACCACTCTGCAATCCCTGGAACAAAGAAAAACGTTTTAAATACGTAATAACATCCCCAAGAGCAGACAGTAAATATCTCATCTTTCATTTACACAATGAGCGAGGCGTATTATTAAAATATGCATGATTAACTTTCGTGTCGGCCCTTTTAATGTTTTCTAATATACGTTAACTAGTGACTAACAGTCTTAAATATTCATCACGTTCCAACTTCTGACGAATGAAAGGGCGAACAGTAACAAATTCACCTGTTTTCTTGACTCGCCCATCGAAATACATTACCAACTCGTTGTGTTAGGCAGTTAGTCAAACTTATCATCTTCATTAAGAAATTATATAACTATATATCATCTACGATTTTTTATCCTAGTCATAAATTTTAGTTTTGATTTCGCAATCTTGACTATACCAATTTGCTTTTATGAATAGATTTTGGTAATGATGATATATTTGTACCGAATAGGACGATTACCTTAGATATTCAAAGTGTTGTGGAAAGTGCAGATAACTGTTAAATAAAGTGGAAATAACTTTTGACATTTTTCTTGAACAACTTTAAAACCTAAAAATGGCTTATGGGGCTGTTTTCATAATAAATTTAATCTTCATTTTAACACTTTAAATTAATACTGTGACGTGCGCCCCTGAGAGAAGAGTATACAACGCCGCCACTGACAGAACGTTCCAGAGCGATGACGCAATCCCCGGCGCCGCAGCGGCTAGAGGCTAATTACGCCGTGACCTCATTCCTTTGTCATTGTCGCTTCCGAGTCTTCTAGAATGTTATAAGCGGTATAAATACCGGCCGAAAGAAAGCGGAGGGACAGTCTGATATATATAAGCAACGAGCAATGAACTTGGTGATATAAATATACAGTTTACCAGTTGTTAACATAAATAAATGTAGTTATATAAATAAGTGTAGTGATATAAATATTGTATAGATAAATAATCGTAGTGTTTAAGCATTTAATAATATTCATTGTCTTAGTTGTTTTTATTATCTTTTAATATTTAATCCTTAATTATTTTATCGTTTAATAACCGTATTCTTTTAGTAAATAATATTTGTCTGTGTTTTACACTTCACCCATATAAATAAAAACGTTACAATACTAAAGTTGTGCTCGTTTTCATAATATAACTTTAGCACTTTAGCGAGTACTGTAGCATTACTTTAAAATAAATATGAAGACTTAAAGTAATTTTAATTATAGTCTTACAGGTAGCCTGATTATGAAAACGGTCCTTAGATCTTTTTGAATTTAAATGTTTCAATTATACAATATAACAGAAATAAGTACATTAAATTTAACCAGTGATAGAACTTGGCGAGAGCAATAATATTTCTTAATAACTTTTTTCGGAATCTCAATTTCTTTTAGCATTTTTACCCCCCCTTCTATAAATTAACGAGTCGTTTAGGTATTTTTATAATAATATAATCCAGTAGCAATAACAATGAAACAATTGTTTTTGACAAATGTGAGTTGTCAACTTTTTCAAATAAATTTTGACAAATAAATCGATTAATAATTATTATAAAAGTTATAATCAGTAAAGCGGATAGCGAGTATACAGACATGGCCTATGGTGAATCTTAGGGAAACGCTGCGCAAGGTCGGCAAATTTATTTGGAACCTCTCCCGAATCGTCATCTTCTAAACATTCGCACTTTTGTACATGTATGTAAATAAAATAAATAAATCTCCGAGATCATTAGTCTTTTAAGCCTGCTGCTCAAAATCGTGGTAGAACGGGCCCTGATCATATAGAGAATATTGAAGAGGATGTGTTGGACCCAACCAGGGTCTAGTACTCGAAAAATTGCACTACAACACACAGTGTTACTTGTCACATATGACAATTTAGAAGATATTGAAACTATAACAGTTACATCATTTCATCGACGCCTTCAGTATTGTATGACGGTTGCCATTTTGAACATTTATTGTGATTTCATTTAAGCCTGCATCATTTTTCATCATCTTTATGCGTTTTCTTGTTCCGTCAATTGTAAAGTTGTACTTGGTCGACTGTATATTGTATAATAATAACACTTGTTGTAAATTCTCTATTACAGCTTCAAATCCCTGGAAGCTTTATGGAGAGTCTCTCTGGTGAAAGATTGTCCTTACTGATATGAACATTAATGTTTATCAAAGGATATTTTAAGAATAAAAACTAAGTGCACTAGTAAAAATCGATTCTGGACTGGGTTTTCATTACTTTGAGATAAAACTATACAACAGTTTTGCAATATCACTATAGATAAAATTTATATTTTTTGATGTACGAAAGTGTGCCATGTAAGCAGTAAAAATGCTACATTATCGAAAATTGAATCATAGTCGTAGGTATAAGTTAACCACTGGTTTCGTATAAATATGAACTAAAAATTTACAAGTTACGTCGATGTTTTTTGATTACAATAGATTAGATTAGATGTTTATTTACTGTATTACATTTACAAAATGTTTCAGCACGTCATAAAATAATACTCTAATATATAATAATAAATATCCCCAACTGTGTTCACAGGGACGAAAAAAATTAATTTTTTGACAATGTCCGGTAAAACATTATAAAAACCAACATTTAATGAATTTTTAATAAATCTAGTACGTCTAAATTTGGGTTTTCGTAATAGTTTAACCGATCTAGTTTCATATTTATGGAAGCCACCATTTTGTTTATACAAATTTTTAGACATATATTTCAATAAGAGACTGATAAATAAAAATCAAAGGTAACGTCATAATTTTAGATTCAATGAATATAGATTTACAATGATCTGTAAAATTCAGATTAAACATTATTCTAATAGCTCTTTTTTGTAGAATGAAGACTTTATGAATAGGAGGAGAGTTGCCCCAAAGTACAATTCCATACGATATTACACAGTGAAATAAGGAGAAATATACCACTTTAATAGTATTTAAAGTAATGAAAGGTTTGAGTTTTCTTAATAAAAAAAGTATACTGGCTAGACGGTTGCATATAGATATTACATGAGCATTATTATTAAGTCCGTCATTAATATATGTATGCTAATAATATTAACTGACATGCCCATATTAAGTTCAGGTTTAGTGGCTATTATTAGATTTTGAGTTTTATCTTTATTGAGTAGTAATTTATTTGAAGAAAACCAGGATTTAGCCTTTAGAAGACTATTCGAGCTTTCAAGGTTGAGACTGAAAATCTAGATGGTTTGTAATAATCGATGTGTCATCAGCAAAAAGCACACTATTAATTGGTTTCATAAAATTTGGAAAATCATTAATATAAATAATGAATAAGAGAGGGTCCAAAATAGAGCCTTGAGGAACACCATGTGTAACGTTTAAATAGTTTGAATAGTTACCATCAATGAATACACTTTGAACACGATTTTGTAAATAAGACTTAAACATATTAAGAGCTAATCCCTCAATACTATAGAACTGAAGCTTTTGCTTTGACAGATCACATAAGGTGATTGCCATATGCTTCTTGCTCTCAAGTCCTTCGACTATACAATTCATAATATTAAAAACAGCTTGAGTAGTGGATTTGTTGCATCTAAAGCCGAATTGTTGAGCATTCCAATTTTATTATTATCAATATGCTTATTGAGTTTGTTTTTTAGGATAATTTCAAATATTTTGGATACTAATGGATACTATTAAAACAAGCAATATCTATCTCAGGCGTTAACACTTCGTAATATAAATAGATTTTGTAATGAAGACATTTTGAAACATCCAAAAAATGCATTAACATCCACTGACATATACTGGAATGAGAGTCAACGTTAAATTCTTGAAATTTAATTATCCCCATTTGAATTACACAGCCAAAACTGAAATGAGACAGTAAGAGGATTTTACTGAAAAATTTGATCATTTACAAACGAAGAGTTGACATTTTAATCTGCTTAAAGTGACACATCAAAACAAAAAATTATTGATTTTTACGTTTGATATGTTCAAAGAAATTGAATTTAATCATACACAAATGTAAACTCTTTAATTCATTAATTTTTTATGGGTGTGTTTGAATTAGCTTTACAATGGAAATTTTAGTAATTATCTAAAAGACAGTGTGATGTGGTGTTTTAATGATAAATTAATGTAGTTACATTCTTTTAAATGCGATCGTATTCTTATAATATGCTGTAAGTACGACTATATTTTAGATTGCTCATGAGTTTTAGTATATAGCATAATCAAATTTGTGTCAAAACTGTGTATTTACCCTAATTATTTTACGACAGCAATATAACACTTTAAATATAAAAACAATCATTATAAGAACCTCTAGTTTTTATTTTTATTATATATGACAACTAGCTACCCTAGGTCTAGCTCGTAATAGCTATTTGTGTATTAAGAGCGCAAAATAGGACATTGTCGATTAGTCGCGCGGCATTCTCTCGAAATCGACAATGGCCATTTGCGCTCGAAACACACACAAGATTTTTTCTACAGTCGCTACCATAACAAAAAATAATAAAATATACACTTTGTACTTACACTACTACTCAATTAATAAGGATTAATATAAAGAAAAAACGTCTTTTATATTTAATATTAATTTATCGTTATTTTCCATTCTTCTTGACCTATTGCTTCAATCTAATCTAAACATTTTATACTTTCGTTTTTGTAAATGAATGCCCTATTTTATTTTCACAATAGTTCGGCATTTTTTTTGGTTATGTAACATACCGACAGAGCAGTTATATGTCAGATTGATTTGAAAAGGTGGTAAATGTGTCACTACAGTGCCATTAGTTCCTGACTAAACGTTTCCATTAAGAATGTAGACAAGTGACATTTCTCAACAATGTATAATCAGAAATTTGAACAGCGAGCGTTTTTTCTACTTTGTCGCGCTAGAGCGGCAAAGTGACATTTTGCGTTGACAAAAGAGAGTGAAAATGGCTACTTTCTATGTAGACTGTAGAAAAAAAATTAAACCCTGTTGAAACATTACAGTGTTCATCAAAAAAAAAAGATTACTAATTTCTTGGTAGGAATGTAATCTATTTCACAAATCGTCATAAAATTTCATATAAATTCATCTTTAATTTAATTGTATTCTACTTTCATTTGTAAATATCACGTTATATTATTTAATAATTTATGACGATTGGTTACGTGTTGGCTACATATGGTTTTTCTTCATCATTTTCCACAGATTATTGATATTTTATTTTTCAATAAATTACATTTAAATGCATGCAGCTATTTCGATCCACGCTCATAATAAATTAGGCAAGATATATAACATTTATGTATAGAAATGGGTTATAAAGTTAAAAAAAAGATCGGTTATGTGTTAGCTATATCTGTTTTTTCCACATTAGTTTTCATAGTTTATTGATTTAATTTCTTTAAATAAATTATATGTAATTAAATACCTTCACTTAAATTTACGCTCATAAATATATATTCTCCATGTAAGAATGTTCTGTAATATTCTTTAAATTTAGGTACGATTCAATTAAATCGAGAAAGCATTCTCGATTATTTGTTACGTTTAAACGTTAACAAGGGGTGTGGGCCAGATCAAATTCCTGCTAAATTTATAAGAACTTCTGCGTTTTATCTAGTCGAACCTTTATTCATAATATTTAATCAATCCCTTTGTTCTGGTGTCTTCCCTGTAATTTGAAAAATGTCCCATATAACACCTATATATAAATCTGTTGATGTACATGATGTTACCAACTATAGGCTAATTTACATTTTGTCTATTTTTGGTAAAATATTCGAAGCACTTGTACTTGTACAGATAAAAAAGATCTCAAAGTATAATAATTCCGGATCAGAATAGTTTTTGCTCTGAAAAGTCTGTTCTCACTAATTTAGTCCCTTTGACAGAATTCATAAAATCCCACATGGACAAAAAACAATCAAATTGACATAATTTACACCGATTTTAGTAAATATTTTGATGGGGTCCATCATTCCTTGTTGATAAAAAAACTACACATATTAGGTATAAATGGTTCACTTTTGCGGTGGATTAAATCATATGTAACTAACCGATCACAGTTAGTTTTTTGCAATGGCTTCAAATCAAATTTGATATCTGTAGAGTCTGGGATTCCTCAGGGCTCCCACTTGGGACCTATTTTATTTAATATTTTTATATATATCACACTGTTTTCATTACTCGAACTGTTCTTTATATGCTGATGATTTGAAAATTTTCAGAGCCAAAAAAACACTTATTTTATAGTAAATTTAGTGTTATTTAGGAAATATTGGTAAGAATTCTATTGAGAAATATTGTTTTATTTAAATTTAGAAAATTTTGCATAAAAATCAATCAAATTCAAATCAAAAAATATTTTTTATCAGGTCTCTCTTGACATGTTATAGTGTAAATTGCAAGTAGCGAGTTTAAAATCAAAATATTGAGCAAGAAAGTCATAAAATGAATTATATTTATCAAATAATTATAATTAATAATAATAATAATGATTTTTTGTGTGAAATAATTACAAAATTCGGGAAAAATAACGTGAAAAATTAAATTTTGAGGGTTAAACAAATTCGAAACACAATCACCCTTACATCATTGATAAGAGAAAAAAATTGATAATTTTTGGGACTAAAATCAGATGTGGGTTCTATTTAAAAAAATATAACTTTGTGTTATATCTCGAAAATTTACGGATATAAAAATTTATTTCGCAGGCCACTGGTTAGGCATTTTATTTGAAACATTTTTCTCGATTACTAATAATTTAGAAATTATTTGAAGAATAAAAAAATCAACAAAACGCAGTTTTTCGCCATTATCTACTGCCCTATGCGAATTTTTGGAAAAACAAAAGCACATCTAACATGGCCCCTATATGACAAATTTAAGCTCATTTGATGCAGTTTTTAATTCTGAATATTTATACTTTTGTTCTAAATTTAATAGGCATAAATTACAGCTATATGATAATTTTACCCTTGTATTTCCTATGGTCCATAAAAAATAGACATCCAGTATGTATGAATGTGGAGTAGAAAGTTTTAGAAGATATAGCAAATAATTTTTCATCGCTTTAAAGTATACGTCGAAAAATATTGGATGCGTCCGACCTATCCATTTAAGTTAAGTTATCCGCATTCTTCCCGACGATATCAAGTTTCAAATATTGCAAAGTGACATTTGAATTTCAAGTTAGTATAACCCCAATAAACATTTCCATATGATGCAGTTGTTTGCATTTGAAATTCGAAATCCGCATCCGAATTCCGCGTTTAGGGCCACTCTGTATTACATGGTTTTGAATCTCGGCTGCAAGAATGGCCGTAATCTGCTGACCACGAATATCGCCGACCACGGCCATTGAGATCACATAACACGAAATAGGTGGAACCTCTGAATATAAATTCAGGCAAATTTTCCGCGAGTGAGCGCGGTAGAGCAGTCCACCTGCAGCTCCTATTCCTGTGCTATTATTTTGCAGGACGAAGCAAGGGCGGACAATACCTAGACCTTGAAGAATGAATGTTTTTCACACCAGCTCACGTGCTTTGCAAATCAACTACTCACATTTTATGGGTTTCCGGTTAATTACATACGAATTTAGTTCGATGTTTTAAAACAAAACAAAAACGTTACAATAGTGTCTTCTATTATTTTTTTATGAAACTCCATTCAAATCAAGGGCTCATTTAGGCATGGGCTTTATGGGCTGCAACCCAGGGCCCCGCTGGTATAAAGGGCCCCTCACTGTTCTTTATTGTTGAGAATTTGTTTCATTTTCTATTTTTTACAAGTTTGACTCTTTATATTTTAGGAAAAAATAGTACCCAATATATTTTATTTTTAATCCAAAAGAAAAGCATTATGGTACGTATTATGCTGACATAAAGCAAATAATATAATTATTTTATGGGATGAATATTGAAAATACTTATAATTTTATGACAAAAAAGTCTTCATATGATAACCAAAACATTAAAATTATAAACCACATATGTTCTGTAAAGAAATATAATATTGTAACGTGCGCCCCTGACTTAAGAGTATACGATCGCCGTCACTGGTAGAATATTTCCGAGCGATGACGTAATCCCCACATTCGTAATTTTATGATAAAAAAAGTTTCAATACTATAATCAAAACATTAAAATTGTAAACGCTTAGATAATATTTTGTTGGGTTTCCTTTAGTTTTTATAACAGCAACTAAATGATGACGAGCAGTTGAATTTACCAAATTTTGGTGCACCGATGGCATTATATTGTCTTTTTCTTGTAGTTTATTTTTTAATTCTTCTTTAGTTTTAATGGTACATATTCTTGTTTCTCTCAAGAATTTCTCGTACTTACTTACTTAATTGAGTTTAAGTCCAATCATTGTGGGGGATGATTTAGTTTATTTTTTATTTTATACATTAGCCATTCTTTTATAAGATTCGAATTATTTGTAGAATCGTTTTCATGCATGAAATTAAAATTGTCTGCTAAAGCCTATTTTTCAGCACATAACTTGAAATTTGCTTTTAAAATAAAGGTAACCTTTACTATTCATAGTTAATATAAGCTAATTTTCTGACTAAATATACGCTCAAAACATTGCATTGGTTCTCAAGTTGCAACACAAAGTTATAGTTTTTCAAATAGGATTATACACATTTTATATACCTATTTGATAGCGAATTTTTTTCTGAATTTTATATCCTTACATAATATTTTTTTTGAAAAAAATGCGATTAGAATTTCTTAATTTGATATAATGTCATTTTTCAGTAGGCTATGTATGAAAAACAAAAACTGCTATTTGTCAATTTGAATTATTTAGTATAGAAATCTAATAGAACACTGTTTATAACGTTTTTGATATATATTTAATATATTCCACGTATTTTTTGAGTTTACTTTTTTTCCCAAAAAACTTGTATGTATGTTTGCAAATATGTAAATATTCAAATAAATCTGAATCTAAGAATATATGCGTAAATATTTAAATTTAAAATATTCATAACTCATTTTAATTTCGATTTGATTGGTATTTGCCCAATTTTTTCATAGTAATTAAACTAATTTTATACAGTGTGTTCAAAAAAATCCTAAATCGGAGTAGGCTATGAACAGAGAAACGTATATGTCTTATCATTATTCACTTCAAAAGTCAATTGTCGAAATTGATCTTGAAATGTTATTTTATTATAATAAAGAAGAAATTCGCCGTTTTCTAAATTAGTTCCGCTTCTTTGATTTCTTTAGATAAAATTTTGACAAACTCGTGTCAAACTGACATTTAATTAAATACTTTAAAATTAAGACATACGTTTTCGTGTTCATAGCCTACTCCTAATTGATTAAATATATTTTCGCAGATTTGGTTTTAAACTGATATAGTATTCTTGTATGTAATATGAGAACATACATAATAAGTTCACGTCACGAGAATATTTTAAAATTTTAAATGCGTCCCCGTTCCGTATACATGTTTAAATAAAATGCATCACGAAACAGGGTTGCAGAAATATTCGTGCTCTGGTACTCTATATTCATTTACTATAAATAGTTCATGGAAAAAGGCACTGATCCTTCCATTCTTCCCTCGGATACAAAATGGATTGATTTTGAGCTAAGCCCAAAGCTGAGGCACAGGCACCATACGAATCATTGATGTATTCATGAATGTTAAACATGGTTTGCGCTGTATTTGTGTAGTTTCACGCAAGATAACAGATCTTCGAATTATTATATTTCCGTTTCAAAGGAAATTTCCAATGCAAAACTAGTACAGGGCGTAAGCTAGATTGGGATTTCTGTAGAATGCAGACGATACTCAACTATTCTGCATAGGATACAGATTGTTTCTATTTCAAAGAATGCGAGGGAATACCTCCAGCGATATTTGAAAGATTGAAGAAATGCTTTTATCTTGATATCACATATTTTACATTCCAATCCAACTAATTTCAATATTCATTTTATCATTTTGAGTTTTAATTATGGTGGATGGATTGTGGCAAAACATATAATTCAGTTTATTTATTAACAAATCATCAAAAAAAAATTATTATCATTTTATACTATTTTTACAAATATTAAACAAAATAATATTCTATTATAAATAACAAATATGGTATTATTATTCTTTCTGTTAAAGTAATATTTGTTTAAATAAAATATTTAAATGTTCAACTACAAAATTTTAAAAACTAATAATATTGCTCAATTCTAACATTTTATTACGACATTTTTTCTTAACAAAAATAATGTCATATTTTTATCATGTAAAAAACTTCTCATTATATTTAAGTTTAATTAAATAAAACTTGTATAATTAAAGGGGTTAATTAAAAGGGCTAGGCTGATACCACACCTAGATTTTTTTTAATTAACTGATTTTACTTGTTCCTCTGTGTTAGAATATGGTTATGGTGCAATAAAATGTTTTAAACATATGTAAAAAGGATTAATTGTTTCACATGCGCATTTCTCTTAGTTAATAAACTCGGTTTGTTTTAATCAATTTAAATTATCGATTGCTTTTAAAATTGTAAGTTGGCTTCGATTTTACAAGGTTAGGTTAAATTGTTGCGACTACTTGAAGAAAATGTTGTAAAGTAACACATTGAATCTAAAAGGTACCTACAATTTTTTTTGTTTATTTATTAATATTTTTTTTGTATTTTTGTAACATAACATTAGGGATATATCAAGACACTCAGAAACACATTTTAAACATTTTTAAATCATGATAATGAAATAAAATGTTCTTAATTAGTGACATTATTTTTCTGTATTAAATTTCGGTATTATTTTTCGAGATTCGATTCCTCCTAAATTCGTCTCAGTTGGATAACCAGCATACATCCTAACCTAACCTAACCAGCATACAGCCGAAGATGCCTCAGTCACAGTTTTCAAATGAAAATTAAATCCATAAATGGTATCGATAGACAGCTAGAGGGCGGACGAACACGTCTAAGAATTGTATCTAAATTCCATTTGTAGAGAGGTGAATTTCAATGAAATTGATGACAAATGCTCAATGATTTAATTCGTTTAAAAGAAAGTTCGAATTAATAAATTGAAATTAAAGAATAATTTTACATAAATAAAATCCGATACATGCCAATTCGATTAAGAGAAAAATTCAAAATTACAGAGAAGTTGATTTAGAGAGAGTCGACTGTAACAAGTTACTTGTGCATATTGCATATGCAAATAGGCTCATCTATGAAACTATTTTTATTTAATTTCAGTTGTGAGTACACGAGAGGTTTACAAAACAAGTAAAGTTCGTGTTCTATCATCGACATCGAAGGAAGGTAATTCAGTATTTAGTCATAATTGAAAGAGTATGTACCCGGTAGTTATATGTAATTTTAAAGAGTTAAATCATTATGGAAATAGATGCAGCTCGCTCCTTCAACCATGGATTGATAAATTGAAGCTTTGCGTTGGAAAAATGCGTTGCGTTGTTCGATATATTCCGTGAAAGTTTCTAGCGTAATGGAGTATTAAGAATTCGCTGTTTCTTTTCAAAGCATTCAGTTCAGTTGAGTCTGTAAGATGCATCGTGCGTAGGGTGTAGGGTACGGGGTAAGTTGGCTAGTTGCCAAACAGGACAACTTGTGAACCGTGCTTTACTCTAAGTACTACGCAGTTTAATTCAATAATAGTTGTAACATAGAAAATAACATCGGTTTTTGTTGCTTGCTGGATGCGCTCGTATTGTGAAATAACGCTAAGTAAATGATATATAGACGACGACAGCGTCGGCTACTCAGAAAAACCTTTATTGTCTTTGTTCTTGTTGTTATTTACGTACATGCTCCATCCACTAACTACTATAAATACAACATGTACTTGCCTCTCGTTCATGTGGATAATATCAACCGACATACTATTTACATTATTATATCATTTACGAAACTGTTTTTTGTTATCCAGTTTTCAATGAATTTCGCTTGAATTAAATCACAACTTTTACTATAATTTCAAACTTAAAAAATGTAAAAAAATTGGTTACATCAAAAACTATCTACAATAGATTTTTCAAGCAGATTTATACACAATAAATCTCTGTGCTCAAATAAACCTAAACAAAGGTCTCAAAGGAGCAACAATCAACATAATGTCAAACAGCAAGGCTGCTTTAAAGGCACTAGGGGCCTTCACTTGTGAGTCAAAGCTAGTCTGGAATTGCATGAACACCCTTCAATAAACACAACCACGTTACTTTGTGGTGGGTACTGGGGCACGAAGTTCTAGACAATGAAAAAGCAGATGAGCTTGCTAAATAGAGAGTCACATTACCATTTGACGGGCTTGAACATTGAAAAAAAAGATTAAAAACTGGGAACAGTCAGCCATAGTCTTACATTGGAGGGACATTTCGACTCTCAGTCAGTCAAAGAAATTCATTTCACCCTCGTCGACAAAACGCCAAAGAAGTCTCAGCAAAAAGGATTATAACAATATCTTTACTGGTCATTGTCAAGAAAATACCGGGAATTGTATAAAAAGTCCGCTTAAAGAGAGTGTCGAAATTTTTTTTGTCGCTACATTGGTACAACTGTCCTCTATGCCCACGCGGAGTTTGAGCACCATCTATCATTTAGTTTGTTTACATTGTTCCATTTGTCAGTTCATCTCAAGTGTGTTTTGCGATGTTTACAATGGATAAAAATATCGAACAAAGAATCTGTCTCAAATTTTGCATTGCAAATGGAATTTCGTGTTCCGAAGCGCTGAAAATGTTACATAAGGCTTACGGTGAATCGACTTTATCAAAAACATGTGCGTATGAGTGGTACAGTGCATTCAAAAGCGGTCGAGATGTGAAGGTGATGTTGACAGTTCGATTATCGCGATGTTGTGCACTCGGGTTTCTTGCCAGAAGGTGAGACAGCAATTAAAGAATATTATCTGAGCATTATGCGGCGTTTGAGACAGCAAATTCGTCGAAAAAGACCAGATTTGCGGAAAGAAAACTTATGGATTTTGCACCATCTCACAAAGCTATCATTGTGAACGAATTTCTGGCCAAAAACTCAACAAATCTTATCATATTCCCCTGATATGGCTCCGGCCGACTATTTTCTCTTTCCAAAACTCAAATTACCACTTCGAGGCAACCGTTTTCAGTCGATAGAAGACATAAAAGAGAATTCGCGGCGAGTACTGAAGTCGATTCGTGAAAATGCGTTTAAAAATGTTTTGATGATTGGATTATTCGTTGGAATAAGTATATTATTTCGGCAAGGGCCTACTTTGAAGGAGATAAAATATATTTGGATGAATAATGTATATTTTGTGTTTTATTGACCAATTCCCGGTACTTTTTTGACATGGTAGTATCATCTATGTAAGATTGGTATAGCTAAAAACACTCTGTCAATTCTGCGAAGAGAAAGAAGAAACTTCGGAATACATTGCACGTGAATGTCCAGCTGTGGCCATAAGGAGACTTAACCATCTAGGTAGAAGGTACCTCACGATAAATGAGATCGCGAAACTGACTCCTGCAGCAGTACTTGGATTTATGAGAACTCTGGGACTGCTTCCAGAAAACTAAGATAGGGCAATGTTACAATAGATCCTGTACGTCGCAGTGACAAGAGTTATTAGCGTTTAAAGCCCTGAACTAATTAATAATAATTTATATCGTGTCGTCAATTTAGAAGAGAAATACACGAGAAAAGATTTGGGCTAAAGAAATACCAGCAGCTCTAAACTGTGCTATTTTCTGGAAAAGTACAATTTAGTTACGTCACTTCTGTCAATTTCGAAAAATAAAGATAATTTTTATATATTTTACAGACAAGTATTTAAAATAACAGATAATAAAACTGAGGGGTTGCTTAGCTGTTTGCGTTACGTGATCGTTTGTGATTCAGACTGCCCGGGTTCGATTCTGACCGGTCTAACTGAAAATTTGAAAATTGTTTCTAATTGTCAAACAGCACAAAACTGTCCCATGTAGTGCTTTTTCCACGCCAGCTTTGTGAGGCTGTGAGATGACGTCTTAAGCCGGACTCAGACGATTTGGCCAATATTTTTAATGGCATGTATTTGCTTGTCGTGTAAGTGGTCAGGTCTGTCGGTATAAATGGCACAAGTCAAAGGGATCACAATTATTGGTACACTTAACAAGTCTTAACTTGTCTATACTTTGTGGTTATGCTTACACGAGTTTTATACATTATTGTGCCTTACTTCGCTATTATTCCTTCTGTTTCAATAAGCGGATGAAAAAGGTTGCGTGTTTTGAAAATACCTTTCTGTTTAATTATTGTTTAAATGACTAAAAATTAAAATTGAACTTTCAAATGAAGTGGTGCTTGAATTTCTCGATTTATATGAAAACGAATACCCACTCGTTATCACAAAGGCTGCACAAGCGACGACTTTTTCAGGACAACCGCTATTCATGATGGTCAACAATCATAGTGTACTCTCGCAAATATTGAACCAAAAAAATGTACAAGTCGTGTGAGCGCCTTTGTTTAGTAATGACCTACATGGGCTGGCCCACTTGTCAAGTATACCAATATTGGTGCTTTCGTCAAGTAAACCAGTCATTTGAGCTCGGTTTTATGTGGTTATTACCGAAATCTGTAAATAGAAGCAGATTGGTACACCCAGAAATGGGTAATAAGTATTTATGATATATTTAATTATTTTATATCATGACAATAATTAAAATAATAATTTGAATATAATATTCTTTTAATATTTGGCTTTGTGATTATTACAATCAAATTAAATGAAAAATAATATGAGTTATATGTATAACACATTAATCTTTTATTTATATTCAATTAGTAACAAGGCAGATATTATAAATATGTTATTACAATAATCATGCGCAATTAATTATACAGATCTGCAATTTCCTTTATTAAATTAACTAATGTAATATTAACAGTAAGGGATTATAAATATAATCATGTTTTAGTTTACACTAATTTTAAATTCAAAAACGGAATTCATGGAATGAATAATCTTACAGAGAGAATATTATATTAGCAAATATTGAAATATTTAAATATTCTATTCATCTCACCAATGATTGTTTTATAATCATAAATATTTCAAATAGTAAAAGGATTAAATGCTTTTTAGTGATATACGTACAGTAATGTTCGTTTATAACAAACCACTACCTGCCATCAAAAATAGTTCGTTATTACCGAGGTTCGTAACAACAGAACCAGCTATTAGTTCCTCATTTATTGACTATTTGAATAAAAAATAATAATAATGAGCTTAAATATTTATGTATAAAATCGTATGTTATACAAGTATAAATGGTTTTCTGAAAATTGACCCAGCTTCTATCAGTCGCCTAATAGTGCGATTTATGCTAAAAATGGCTATCTCTTTCCTAGAAATTATTCCGCAATATTTTTTGCCACGTCAGCTTTAGTCTTGATATAACAATAGATTAGAATGTCAAATTTAGAAAATCGCTATTCACTTGTCTTTCTACGTCAATGTTTGAAATTTGTTAGAAACACTTTTCAACCCTTTGTCTACAAGAGATAATTTAAACCGCTCTCAATGTATTGCAGGGTTATATAGTTTCAAACAGGATATGTTTTTTATAGCCACTCGGTATATTACCGTAATACATTTTTCCTATTTCGCAATTACTGAGTGAATTTTGTACAACTCATGAAAAATTTCTAAGAAAATAGATTTTTTATAGTAAAATATTTATATCAAACAATAAAGCACTCCTCTAAATTAAAATTCAAAGAATTTATTTGTAGGTTCATAACATAATATAAATTATAACTCTAACCTAACTTGTAAGTAACTGTCAAAATGTCAAAAGTAAATTATTTTTCAAATGTTTATTGAAACTGCTAGAGTTACCAGCCTTGATATTTTAATATTTCTTTCAATAATAATTTTATAATGACAGTAAATTATTGCGAAATAGGAAAAATAGTATGAAAAACACGTACTTTGACGACTTTTTAGGGAGCATTATTTAAGAAATGATAATTATGGATAAGTAACTGCGCGTAAACAAATGCGTATATTCTCAAATATTTGATTAATTTTCGGTAATTTCTCAGTAATTTTTCTGGTAATACGTTAAACCAAATTTGATAATTTACGGTAAAGTACGGTATTTACCCGGTTATTTATGCTTTACATCCCAGAGTGTCGCTTTAACGCGATCGATTACTGCATTGGCAAGTTTTGCAGTCTATTCGCTCATTTATATTCCACTGTTTCAAAAATCTGTGGTAATGTACAGTGGTGGAAAATGGTGGTCGTATTTTAGCGTGGAATGCAAAACGGCAAAACGGAAAAAGTAGTAAGAAGGATATAAATATGTAGGAGTTAGAAATCATTAAGGCCCGTTCTGTCGGCGGCGTTCGTTGGGCGTTGTAGCGTTAATGCTCCACTTCCAGTTATTATCAGGCGGGCTATGGAATTGTTGCTGACACTCATTAGTTTTTAAACGACGTCTCCGAACGACGAGAGCTGCACCGAACCGTTTTCAACCGTTTTTATCTGCCACAGATAAATAATAAATGTCACTAACAATCGAATGATATAACTGCTTACTGTCTGATTACCTCTAATTCGGTTTCGATTCACATTCACCTACATTTTCTATTCTAAATCTTTTCTCCTTTTGCCATTTAAAATCAATCAGAGAAAATTTCATTGAAATGGAATCTGAACTCATTTACATGTAGTTATTTCATGATGCATATTCTCTATAAATTATATGCGTTTATTGTTTTCGCTTAAAGCCGAGTGAATTCATAGTTATAATATTGCAATTTCGAACCACTAAAATACTATGATTGGAATGTAATTTTGATTTTATTGTTATTAACTTTATTATAATATAGACTAATTTTGATTAAAATGTCAATAAAAGCAATTGTTTACTGCTGCAGAATTTATTAATAATAACAGTTATGAAACAAGTGTTTATATTAAAAGTTGGGGTCTCGTGGCCGTGTGCCTGAGTGTCTGGTCGATCCCGACCGACGCCAAAAATTACTCCGAATTTTAATGGCATAAAATTAACCCCTGTGGTGCACTCTCCACGTCAGCTATGAGTGCCCGTGAGGTGACGCCTGATAAATGCCCGCACGGTACAAATATGTCATCATTATTACTGAAATCTGTGTACAAAGCAGATTGGCACAATGGGTAATATGCCGTGAGGATATATTTATTTATTTATTTATTTAAAATTTGGAAAATACATTTACAATAGATTTTGAATAAGAAACAAAATTCAACCATACCTACATTTTTTTTTATCAAATTAATATAAATATTTTGAATACTAGGAGTCTCGTGGCCGCGTGCCTGAGTGTCTAGTCGAGAATCTGGGGAACCGAATTCGATCCCGACCGATGCCAAATATTTCATGGTACAAAGCAGATTGGCACACCCTACAATGGGTAATATGCCGTGATGATATATGTATAGTGTATATAAAATAATAAATAAATAAATATATCATCACGGCATATTACCCATTTCTGGGTATGCCAATATGATTTGTACACAGATATCGGTAATGATAAAATATTTGTATATATATACACTGAAAAAGAGGCCACTGAAAATAACTTTTTTATTTGTAATTATTTTTTAATTTTCTTGATGTATTTGTAAACTAGGCTTAGGAGCTCACAAAAATGGTGTTTGGCATGATGGTGGCGCTTCCGGTTTAACTGGAAGTTACATTAACTTTCATATTTCAAATAGAACACTCTAGATATTTTTATATATTTATGTAGAATCTACGTAAAATTACGAATTCAAATATATGCTTGAAGTGCATTTTTACTAAAGAAATAAATTCCAAAACGTAAGAGAAATTATGAATAATTAATCTGCCAACCCATGATTTCAGGCAGGCTGTGAAACAGTTGAGATAATATTGACTAATATTTAAGTTAAATACATAAATGGTAAGTTGTTTTTGTAAAATTCTATACTTTGTTACGAAAAAATCAGTTTTTTTACTCAAAATGACTCCTTTAATATATGCTTTCATTTTATTTCGAAGAAATAATTTCACATTTTTTTAAACTTTTTATTATAAATATATAAAATGTTTCAAATTATATTTTAATTATTTATTTGTATATCAAAAGTTATTAAATAACTGAAAAGAAAATTATTGAGAATTTCGTAAGTACATAATGTCCTGTCCCAATAGTATAGAACTAACTGTAAACTTGAAGCCGTAAATAACTTTATAGATACTTAATTTCTTCATTTATGTCAGTTTTATTTTAAATAGCAATAAAAATTTCAAATTAGTTGGATTTTATGTCTTATGTTCCTTATACGAGAAAAAGAGTTTTAATTATTAGAAATATTATTACTAAAGTGTTTTCAATCTAATCTAATATTTTAATATATGAATATATTATTTGCAGTTTGTTAATAAAACTAATATTGATCATTGACTCCGACGCTACACGTGACATTTCGCTTTGCAAAAAAAAATAAAACTCTACAGTGCAAAGTTATGTATAAAGTTAAATCTTTTAATGTAATTTTTGATTTATTTTAATAGGAAAGTATACAGGTGACCAGAATATCTCATTTTAAAAACAAATATAACTTTGCGAAAACTTTGTATAGGAAATTAAAACTTGAATTAAATTATATTAAAATTAATCTATTTTTAAAAATGATCAATACTTAGTACAAACATTAAGCTTAAAGTTTGAACACAATTTAATTTATGAATATATTTACTTTCCAATCATTAAAAGACAATAAAATGTTATTGAAATTACGAAATAATGGGATAATATGTTTAAAATTATATATGTGTACGAGTTTACATACATATACTTTATGATACCCTCTCCAAATTCCATAGATGATTGTTCTTGATATACAGAAGGGTGACCGGCACAGCCGAACATAGGACTTTAACATGTGAATTCAGACTTTCGTAATTTCCTGCTTCCCTAATTATTTTAGGTAAAAAAGCTTCAAATAAAAGTTGTAGGCCATAAAATTCTGCATCTGAATCAGATTGATTGACAATTAAGAGACCACCTATAAATAAATAACGAGTACCTTGGTAGGAGGAGGGGTACTACCATGTACTACCAATGGAAGTAAAGAAATTCAAATAGCGGTGACGTGGCTATCAGTCCAGTACTGTAATTCTCAAACAGTTTTTATATGAATATAAATATTTTGTATTAAACTATAATTCAAATACACTTGCAATTATAAAGAATGTAGACTTATACAGTGTTATTCGTTTAATTTTTATAAATATAATTTAGAAATAGCATATATTTCAAGAACATTTACTCCACGAAGAAAATAGTTAATTAATAGAAATATTTTTATCGGATTTTCACCAATAGTTTTCGTTTTACTTATACTTTCAGATGACAGTACTAGGGTTGCCTTTTAAGTTTTTACAATCGAACAATAGATGGCGTTAATGAGTTGTGGCATCATTGTATTTGTGAACATTGCCATTGTTATTGCGAAGCCAGTGGCAATTTAGAAATTGACCGAGTAGGTTGTTGATAGTGAACGTTTAAAAGAAGCAAGTTTGTGCAAAAATGAAAATCACTCGTGAAGGTTTGCGTTGGATGATTTTTTATGATTTTAAAAAAGGCCTTACTCAACAACAATGCATAGAATCACTTCGTGCAACTTTTGGTAATGAAGCACCATCAGAGAAGACTGTTACAGTGATGAATGTCGAGGAGGTCGGCCAAAATCGGTTGTCATTCCGAGAAACATCGATGCTGTGCGCAACATGATTAAAGAAGATCGGCATGTGACTTACAGACAGATAGAGGCGTCTCTTAGCATATCGCAGACTGCAAAACAATCGATTTTGCATGAACATTTAGATGTGAGAAAGATTTGTTCCAGATGGATTCCGCATAATTTGACCGAAGCGCAAAAAAGGCTCGTGTTGATTCGTGTCAGGAAATGTTGAAAAAATTCGACCGAGGACGTTCAAAATCCGTATACAACATTGTTACAGGAGACGAAACTTGGATATATTCGTATGAACCTGAAAGCAAACAACAGTCTACTGTTTGGGAGTTTGACGATGAATCTAATCCCACTAAAGTTGCTCGTTCACGGAGCACTTCCAAGAAAATGATCGCTTGTTTCTTCGGTTGTACTGGACACGTCGCAACCATTCCTTTAGAGGATCGAAGAACTGTTAATGCTGAATGGTATATAACAATTTGTTTGCCGACGGTCTTCGATGAAATAAGGAAAAACAACAAAAAACGTCGCATCATTCTCATCACGACAATGCCATTCCCATAAAGCATGTCAAACAATTGAATATTGCTTGTATTCACTGTTTCTTGTTCCCCACTGTCAAACAAAAGATGCGTGGGTAGCGATTTTCATCGCTGTTGAAGACTTTCAAAACTACGAGGGTCATTCAATAAGTGAAGAGACAAATGGCTATAGCTCAAAAACGGTTTATTTCAATCTTTCAAAATTAAGGCTATTTTTCAACATAATCACCCCCCACAGTTATGCACTTGTCCCATCTTTCTTGCAGCTTCCTAATTCCCTTGACGAAGAATTCTTTCGATTTACCCCGAAGCCACTTTTGCACCGCTTCCTTAACTTCCTCATTGTTAGCAAATCTTTTTCCACGTAGGGCGTCTTTGAGTGGTCCAAACAGGTAAAAATCAGATGGGGCGAGGTCGGGACTATAGGCAGGATGAGGTAAGACCTCCCAACCCAATTCTTGAAGCTTATCACGGGTCAGCTGGGCTGTATGAGGGCGAGCGTTATCGTGCTGAAGAATGACTCCTTTTGACAAGAGTCCACGGCGTTTGGTCCTGATAGCTGGTCTAACTTTGTGTTCTAGCATCTCAGAGTAGTATTGGCTATTGATAGTTCGCTGATCTTCAAGGAAATCGCAATAGACTCCTCGATTCCAACGAGGGACCAGAAACTTCCACTGGACCTCCACATCGGGGTTCATCACCTACACTTGTTCGGCCACTTTTAAACCGATCAACCCACTTGTAAAAATTCGCACGGTTCATACAACTTTTACCGTACTGTATTAACATTCTAGAAGAAATTTCACTTGGTTTTACACCTTCTGCGACTAAAAATCTAATGACTGAGCGCTGCTCTTCTAAGGTGCAATCTTCTAGTGGACTTGCCATGGTGAACTGAAAATTTTGAGGTTATGTTGACATAAAATGATGAAACAGCTGATCAGAGCATATCCCAAGGTTGCCAACTAACACCCCTGAAAAGATTGTACACATTCATTGAATAGTTTTAAAATTAACTTATTGAATGACCCTCGTATGTTTCTAAGATATGGGGAAAATGTTTCCAGAATTGGTTTGAGCGGAAAAATGTATAGACCTTAAAGGCGAATATTTCTAAAAGCAATGAAACACTTTGTTTTACTTTTTGTAAAAACTTAAAAGGCATCCCTAACAACAAAATGGTAAAATTCCCCATCCGCTAACACCTGCTGGAAAGCTATATTTTTCTGAACCAAGAAACGCACATTAACGACCATTATTCTTGCTAATATTTTCTCATTTTCAAATAAACATTGTAAAACTCGTATTTCGTAGGATAAACAATAGTACATAAATGACATTTATTTACACCAATATTTATATAATTTGAATCATCATCATCTCTCTCCTAGCTTTATCAAGTATGGTACCCCTCTGTTCATACACAAATTGTGAGTAATGATTAAAGTGAAAATCACAAAGAAAGCTGACACTACTGATTAAAAATTGGCTTTATAATCAAAGAGAAAAAGTAGGTATTGTGATTAGGGCTTGTGTAATTACAAATCAACTTCAATTAGTTGTAGATGCACCGAAACTTTAATCCTGGTAAAGGGAAGTGAAATTAAAGATTAAAACATAATAAAGTCATGAATACTGATTTGGTATTGTATCCGTATTGAATTATTAAAGCCGGAAGAGAGTAGGCTCTACGTAGGTTGCCCTCTCCGTTGGGAAATAATGTACTCTACTCGTTCTTCTGTGAATTCTATTCTACTAAACCTTTTACCTTACTAATTAATTTAAAATGTATCCTAGAATTTCTGCGTAATTATCTCCCTTATGTTACAGGTTGATTCTCAACTTCAGGTACATATTGCAATGACATACGAGTACAGTACACTGCGTAGTGATCACGAAATAAAAAAACCTGTTGTAGCCAGCACAATACCTCTCGCCATTTTCATTTAATGTTGCATAGGGCGCGAGCAGTTATGTGACTTTGTTGGCCTTGGCAAGCAGATATAGGGGCCCGTGTCAAAATGACTGCTAGTAATAATGTACATAGGTATCAAGTATCATAAGTTTTTATTCAAAACATTATGATTTTCCAAATCCATGTGGATTATTTTCCTCGCCAAATATATTCCATACTATTGATGACATATAAACAACATGATATCGGAATATTTTGAAATTTTTAATGAAAAATTATGATATGACATTTGTGACATCTCTGTAAATAACTACTAGCTGTTATTCTGACACGGACCCACAAATCTGCTTGCCAAGGCCAACAAAATCATATGTCTGCTCGCGCCCTATAAGTAACGAATTTAACATGAGTAATTTTGTCGTACTCTTCTAATATGTTCAAAATTGTTCAAATTCATTGACGTATTAGCAGTATTTCTTAAGGATATATGTAATATTAGCATACCTATAATTTAAATACATATATAATTAATACTACAATAATATATATTAAATGTACTCGTACTTCCCAGAAAAATCTGATTTTTGACACTGACATTTTGCATTTATCTATCAATTACATATCTCAACTGTTTTTTAGGCAACAGATTATTGTATATTATTATATACTATATCTCCAAACCTATACGAGATATAATAAAAAAATTAAATATGTCAGATAGAAAATTTAATTTTCTTTAATATTATCAAGAAAAATTTTCAAAAAATAATATTTAGAATTTTTTTTTCAAGAATCAGCTACTTCCGGTTGTCCAATTGTTACCAAAACCCGATTGGGAAATACGTAGTTAAATAAATATAAAGTCTTATAGTTTTTGAGTAATCGTCCTTCCAACGTCCCACACACATACACACACATACATCCACATACACACACACACAGACATCATAGTAAAAATGTTAAAATCGGATTGTAGGGACCTTAAAACGTGCTTGTTCATTAAAATCTGGATATGCGATTTTTAGTAAGAATCCAATACCTCTCTAAGCGAGAGGTAAAAAAGTTTTTCAATATTCACAAAATTAAGGGTACTTTACTTAAGGAGTACATTTTTAGTATCACTGTATTGATATAATTCTTTATAATATAAAAATGTGATTACGTAATGAAATTTCTGTAAAGCCAACATTATTTCGGTGGGATTCTAACACAACGAACATGATTTAGGGATGTCATATAACATTAACATGTATTTAATATGGAAAAATTAATATTTCTCATTTATTGTATGATATTATAATAAAAAATAAATATAAAGAAATAAATGCCTATTTATTTGAGTGATTCGGAATGTAATTTTATAGAGATTGTAAAATGACAATAAATTATGAATATAAAAATAAATAAGTAATAACATGAAATGTAGTTTAAAATTCAAAGTTTACGATATCGTGACCAGTAGTAAAGCATTAGTATGTTATATGTACATGTAACAGAGTGTCAATAAATGATCGATATTTTCAGGCGTTGATTCTATACATGAGAAAAAAATAAAGTTTATATTTATAGCTTCAGAAGTTCTATCCCATAGCACATTTTCCAGTGTTTAATTATTTTATTCTTATTAATTCTATTTTTTAATGAACCATAGGAAATACAATGATGAAATTTTAATATTGCTGTATTTCTGCCCTATTAATTTTAAAACAAAAATGTAAATACAAAAAATGTTCAGAAATAAAAACTACAACAAAAGATTTAATTCCGGTGATCAAATGCCATAGCAAATAATTGAATTCTTGGTGCGCATAAATTGTTGATGGTTTGGGGAAATTCTTGTTTGCTATTTGGAAGATTTTTTCAGTCCGATTAAGGGGGGGCAGCGGAGCGGTAATGCTGGGTTAGTGAAAAGATGAGCAGCAGCAGGCATGCCGGCGAGCAGGGGAAGTCGCTGTCGTCGTCGCCGTCTCCGTCTCCGTCGGCGTCTTAGGCAGAGAGTGCGCAGCATAACGAAGGAAGGAAGGAGAAGGAGGGAAGAAAGAAAGCTCGAGGAAATGAAACTAGAACTCGCACTCAGTCAGACGCGACGAGAGAGGAGTGGAATACAAGGGGCGATGACCATAAACAGATGCGTATATGGACAAAGGGTTCTATTTTGTAACTAGAATAAGAATACAGTGCGCCGTGCATCACTCAAAAAGCGCTATTATAATTTCTATATATTGCATTATGTACAACCGTAGTTATTCAATAGGTATCTGATTTTTCTTTAATTTCCCGCGTTGGAATAATTTATTTCAGTGGGAATTTTAGAATTTTATGGTTGACATCTGGTGAGTTCTATAGTAACGCCTTAGACAAAGACAATAAGCTTAAAGAGAGAGATACTTGGGTATTACCATGACCTCAGATTTAGAAATGTATTTAAATGGTGTAGTATAATTTTGTGTTTCGGTATTATTTTTTTATATACAATACCTTCCTTACCTAAAGGTGACGGAAGGTATTGTCTTTTGTCAAAAAATTCAATGATGAGTTTTTAGTGAATAAGCATGTTTTAGGGTCCCTATAATACGATTTTACCATTTTTACGATGATGTCTGTATGTATGTATGTGTGTGTCTGTGGGTGTGTGACAAAAGTTCGCATAACTTCAATACCACGATTCCAAAAATTATATTTTTTCGTATTCGTTAAGTTTACATCCAGAAGAACAAGTGATTAGATTTTAGTTATAATTAGTGAACCGGAAGTAGGCTCATTTGAAGATTTAACAGTTAAATTTGATTTATTGACATTTAGCGTTATTATAACTTAAAGAATATATTATTCTCTATACGATTTCATTACATTTTGTACTTCATATTTAATAGATAAAGAGTTAAATAATTTTAAAGAAATTAAATTTTATAATTCAGCCAGCTATGCTAAACATGGAAACTACTAATATATTCATATAATTCATATTGACAGATGTCAGTATCAATAAAAAGTAAATTAATGTGGCAGAGATGAGGATGTTGAAGTAGATGTTGAGGAAGACACGGAAAGATACGGTAAGAAAATAACTCTAGTGTTACAAGATACAAGAAAGACGATTACATTGGTTTGAACATGACATGAGGAGAAATGAAGAATTATATTGGAACAAGAATGAATAGTTTAGTAATAGCACGTTGAAGAAACAGAGTAAGACCAATGATAAGATGGAAGGACTGTATTGCGGGAGACTTGAGAGAAAAGGAACTGAATGAGAACGACACGCAAAAATAGCGTCCCCTAACGAATGGGAAGAGCTAAAGAAGAAGAAGATGTCAGTGTCAAGTGCAATTTGAATAGTTTGTTTATGAAATAATTTTACTGGAAATTTAGAATCTTTTGCAAGAAAAATTATGTATGGAATTTATACATTATATACATGTTGACGGAAGGTATTGTGCTGGCGACAACAGATTTTTTTAATTTATCATCAGTTGACAAATCATTGTCATAAAATTTATACAAACGTCAAACACCACTGTAAAATAAAACAGAATAAATAACAAATCGGATTAGGACATTACGTTGAGAAGAGAAGAGAGGCCATGGTAATAGTCAACTATCTGTTTTGTCGAGCTTGTTGTCTTCTTTTAAAGACATATAGTACTGGAGGGGAGGATGTGTGTTGTGTGACGACAATTTCATATTCCCATTGAATGTAATACATACGAGTATAGACATTTTTAAAGATGTCCTAACTGATTCATAACAATAACTTATTCAGTAGTCATTATACTGTCAACTGAGACTTTTCCTGAGTCATTCAAGAAGTATGCTTTATTTATATGAAATAAATTATTATTATAATTATGGCAGTAAAAAAATTGTTATTATATTATTTGGAGCACCACACATGAAGAACAATTCATTTTTTTCTATTTAAGGGCACTAGTACTCAGGTATTGGATGTTGAAAATACATTATATGGAAATAAAAAAAGTAAGTATCTGATGCAAGTGGTACTCCACCATGTGTTTTATTTTATTTATCTTATGAAAGAGCGAACTACAACATGGAAAATATTATGTAATTAAAAATAAAACCTACGCTGGCATCGAAGCCAGGTTGTCAAAGCTGCATGTTCCTTTAACGTGCTCATTAAAATTTGCCTGGTGGAAAGCAGACAATAAACGGCGTAGTGTGCGTACACTAAACTTGATACTCGCGCGAGAAACGTAAATTGTTTCAGAAGAAATAAAATTTAAACCCAAGAGAAGAAGAATTATGGTTTCACGCGCAATTTATCATTTTACTTTGGGGTAATTTGTTGAATTTTAAACAAACGAATTTTGAAGGGAAGCTCTCAATAAAATAACAATAATATGGAACGGCTGGGCCGTGTTGAAAGCGCATAATCGCTTCATTGTTTTCTGCAGCGCTAGTTCAGCGTTCGTGATCGCCCAGCTTACCGTGCGTGAATTTTTTTTTCGTGACCGCACTACCAATATATTAGAGGCAGATAGTTTGCATCAAATAATGTGAATAGTGATTGTGGCGATCGGATTTTAGCCTTGCTACGTTCAAGGGCGCTCAACACGCTTTACTCTACACAGGTTTCCAGTGGTAGTGGTCAGCGCGTCTCCCTCTCATCATATGGTTCCGGGTTCGATTCCCGGTTGCCGCAACATCCAGCGTCTAAGGTAGGGCATGTCTTACAGCGTTACTGACGAGTGACAAGTCCATGTAAGCATGCCCGGGACGAAACGCAAGTCGCTTCTTTTCACAGCCAGCTGTCTCTGCTCTGGTGCCAAAGTGGTGACCCGGACGTAATCTGAACGAACACGCAACTTTCTGCAACCATTTCTAGACCAGTAATTCTCAAAGTGGGCGATATCACCCCGTCTTGGGCGCTGGATGGATCCAATTGGGCAACAGGGGGGCGGGCAGTAAGTGGGCCATGAGAGCCATAAGAAAACGGTCAAAAATTTAATCGACTGAAATATTTTTCAATATTTTTCCTCTTCAATGTATAAATATCAAATACAACGTCATATTAGTTTTAAATCTTCAGTCCGAAAGTGATTTATTTAGAAACAAAACTTTAGGAATTAAAATATAACATATACCTAGTTTATTTTTTACAGAAACTTCTAATATTATAACCACTATAATATAATTCAAAGTAAATCTACTGTCTCTGGTGTCTTGAATGCTGCACACAGTTGAACTTCTCATTATGAATATACATTTTATTCAATTTCAGAGAACATGAAATCAAAAATTCTTTTGGAATTATTACATCTCCGTCGGACAATACTGATTTATTTGTATTAGCGATTTATCAATTCGTTTTTATATTAACTATCAAAATGTACAGGAAAAAAATTATGGTCGACTAGTTTATACTTTTGAACTCTTAAGGAATTTACGAAATGTCATAGATATAATGCTGTTGCCAAAGTGCCACAAATACAGGGAAAACATCCAAACCTCGTATTTCGTACAAAACTCATAGGCATTAAGCAATTTTTGGTAAGCGTGCGTACGGTCATCTGTGGTCATGCGATCAGACTGCTTGCCTGGAAATATAAGGTTGCGCGTGTGAGACAGCGATAAAATCCTATACGAGTCAGTTAAAAAAAAAACGACACACCCAGATGAGTCCGAGTGGCAGCAGAGGTCACTATAAGCTACTCTGCATGTAACGAGGGTGCCAACAGAGGGCACTAAAAATGTGTACGTATGTAAACCTGAAATTGAAATTTGTATAGGTCAACGGACTTCAAAACAAATAAATGCATTATTATTATTATTGTTATTATTATTTGGTAAGCATGCTAAGGGATTTCTTTGTAGTTTTATAGTACAGGTGCGTGTCATCGTTTTATGCCGATCCTTTGATATTATGTAGATTAGAGTAATTTTTCTGAGGGGCATTGAAATAGTTATTTGTATATCAAGTGCTGAAAGTCTATCTTTGTCGAACCAAAATGAAAGTTTGTGTTCGACAAAGGACTTTCAACACGTGTTATACACACTATTTTTTCTACTCCTGCAAGATAAAAAATAAGGAAATAAAGAATTATTTTTTAAAAATAATTTGACATTTATTTTCAATTTTTGTATTTGTGATGCGTATCTATGACAACAACAAACATTCTATACAACATTTGTAAGTAAAATTCGTTGCTAGGATACCGAAGCGTGCTGCAAAATTTTGCAGCACTAGTGCTGCAAAGAGTTACTTTCAACATGAAAAACAAACCAGAAAATTGTATTTTCAGAGCAGGAGTAGAAAAAATATATTTTTGTCAACAATGCTCTTGACACCGCCATCAGACAACTAGCAATGATGCCACTGGCGAGGGAGTACTGTGGTGGTCGAAATTCAGCTTTAAGTGTACTCGACTCGCCTTACTCTACGAAGGTCTCCAGTGGTCCAGTGGTCAACGCGTTTCCCTCTCATCATACGGCCCCGGTTTCAATTTCCGGCCGCCGCAATTTCCAGCGTCTTACAGCCTTACTGACGAGTCCACGTAAGCTACTTGCTTCTCGTCACAGCTCTCATCACAGCGAACTTAGCACGACATGGTCCCTGCTTCGTCGCCAAAATATTAATATAACTTAGCATACCCTGAATGTTATTGTTTGTTCAAATTTATATACGAGTTTTAATATTACTGCAAGTATACAATTAAAATCGAATAAGGTTTGTTGGAAAGTAAAGTATGCGGCACTAGGAAACTTTCATTGCTTTGAGTAATTTCAATATTGAAGTAATTTCTTTAACTACTCACAAGGTTAGACTTTTCTAACTTTTCTGACTTCTTAATTATCTTGACATATAACATAGTGCCTATATGTTTCCTAGTTCATACTTAGAACACAACATAATATAGTTGCATTATCTACTAATAAAATTTCTGGATTAGAAGGGGTGGATTAGCGTAATCAGTGGCAAGTAATAACAGTAATTTTGTACAATAAAAGTTCAGGAAACATAAAAGTCGGCTCCAGTTTCAGAGAAAGAGAAAATTACGCCTTTGATATATGAATAAATAAACAACCTCTGCAATGATTTCTTTGTGAACATGAGTATTGTTCAAATTTTGTCCAGGAAGCGCGACGCATGAGTAGGGTACAGTTACACAAAGGAGATGTCAAGAGCAAGGTACACCTTTCAGGTTCACTATTGCAGTGGAGCCCTGTCCACCATAAATACAGTGCACAGTATAGGTACACTTTCACAGTTACCGCTCGTACTATACCAGAGACAAACGGTTTCATCTGTTACCTGTTGCATATATAAATGTTTTTCTGTAAACATGAAAGAAGTAAGAAGGTACGACACGAGTGTCGCGCGAGCGTCAGCATTTAATGGCTCACTCAGTTTATTTAGAAGTTGGTATGAAATATTGGCTACGAACGTATTTCGTGTCCGTGCATTTGTACGTTGGTTTAAGGAATGTTTGAGCAGTTTTTATGCCGGTTGAAATGTTACACATGCAGAGCAAAACTGTGTCCGTCGTTCCGTCGTTTGGTCGTTTCGTCGCTCGGTTGCTCGTCGTTTGGCTTGCCCGTGAATTGGGCTCCCGCCTTGGAAACTATTCCTGAAACGTTAATGTAAATACGCTGCACCGCGAGAAATGTGCGGACGAGAGGACGCTTCAGCGGATACGGATGCTGCTGCTGCGATGTTGGATGTGAGATGCGAAATGCGAAACCTACATTAATTTAAAACTCTCTGTCTATGTACTCAACTGTTAAATCAATTCTTTCATGAATCCTCCATAATGCCATTCATTACCTACAAATTCAACTTTATTGGAATAGATTAAGAAGGTCGTATAAACGAACAAAATCATTAGTTAAACGTTTAATTTAGTTCGTAAATGTTTATCTCATAAAAACGAGCATAAATGTCGATGCAAACTTTCAACAAATTATAATTGTAAGCATATTATCATTGAAAAGATGTCAATATCGCTATTTATATTTACAGAGTTTTAAAAGAGTGTTTTAAAGAGTCATATCGATTTGGTATGCATGGAATAACACATGATACGTGAGTAAAATGTAAATATAGAATAAGTGTGTTTGAAGAGATCCAGGATCTAGATCCAGGTGGTAGTGGAAGGCAGTAGGTGTGGGTGGAAGGTAGTGCAAAAGAAACAACATATCCGACCGGCATCCGACGCTTTCGCTTTGTATTCTGCGGCTGGATGAAGCGGGGTTATGCTTAAACGTTACGTGTTATGTAACCAGTGGTTGTAACCACCCCGAACCGCAGTGTTGTTTCGTCCGAATTCAGGGAAGGACATGATTGCATTAAACATGGAATGAAATGGGCCAACTCAAATTGGGGGACGCAATAAAGCCACCGTGTGCCGAGTTCTGATGGAGCTATTGCCTCATTCCAACCAGTAAACTTACTCTATAGCCCTGATGCATACCGCTTTTTACGCACACAGACTAACTGCGAAAACCGTTTTCTTTTACTAAACAGCATTCGTACACTAAATAAAATATTACACACATTGTGATTTCTAATAGCGTGTTCCGTTTATATACAGGTGTAACACCAAAACCGACCACCGCCATTATTTTCTTTATTATTATAGTTACAAAAAAAAATATAGAACAGAGTTGTAGGACACCAAGGGGGACATCACATTAGAGAAGAAAATATTTTTTTTAAACCAGTGGTTCGCAAGTTACAACATAAAGTTATATTTTTTCAAATGGGATTATTCATATTTTGTATGCCTATTCGATAGCGTATGTTTTTTTGAATTCAACCATGAGATTATTTTATGTCCTTACATAACAAAAATATTGAGAAAAACTCAATTACAATTTAAATAAATTTGATTTTTATAGTTACTTTTCAGTAAGCTATGAATGAAAAACATTTGAGCTTAAATAAAATGAAACAAATACTTGTTTAAAACGTTATAAACCATGTGCTATTAGATTTCTATCCTAAATAATTTAAATTGACAAATAGCAGCTCTTGTTTTTCATACATAGCCTACTGAAAAATGACTACAAAAATCAAATTTGTTTAAATTGCAATCGCATTTTTTTCAATATTTTTATTCTGTAATGATTTAAACTCATACATGTTTGAATTCAGAGAAAAATATGCTATCGAATAGGCATAAAAAATATGTATAATCCTATTTGAAAAAATATAACTTGAGAACCACTGGTTTAAAAAACTATTTTTTTCTATAATAGGATGTCCCCCTTGGTCTCCTATAACTTTGTTTTATAGTATTTTTTCGTAACTATTATAATAAAGAAAATAATGGCGGTGATCGGTTTTGGTGTTACACCCTGTATTTAGTGCAACTTTTCTTGTACGAAGTGCATAACTCGTTTTCCATTTATATGAACACGTTCAGCCGGGATAGCGCCAACCTAGCAAACCGAACCTGAATTTAAAACTGTTTAAATTCAGTTCGGGTTTATCGACCTTGACAAAAGATTAATTTGGGTATTTTCAATACCTTTTTCTAATTTATTTATCGTTTAATAAACTTTTTCTGTAGTATAGAAAATAATTCATTAATGCCCCCTATTAATGCATGATTTTGATTGCTGAACAATTGTTAAAATTTATGAGTCAAACGTTGCTAACCTAAAAAAATTGTCGTGGAATAAAATTAGATTTTCCAATTCGCTAAAATATGGTTAACGAAAAAATATTATAACTAACACGTTTGTTAATTGGGGGATTAATGATCCCAAAATCCCAACACACTTGATAGTTAAATAACTATTATTTTAATTAATAATGTTTCTCTGATTTTTTAACTTCACCCAAATAAATAAATGTTGTAATATAGTAACTTCAACAAAAGAGACAGTAATACTATCAGAATCAAATGGAATCTCTAAAATGTGATATTTGATGTGAATGTTTATGCTTCTTTAAAGTAATTCAAAAAACATGGGCTACAATAGCATTGTTTTCTTTTGTGATGTAACTATTATCGATGCAATGTTACTGAATAAACAGAAAACTCTGCAAAATGTTTAGTTTACGGAAGTATGAAACAGGGATGTTTGTGTTAAAACTGTAGAAGCGGAGAATTAAATTTAAATATTTTTATTACACCGTTAAAATGCTTTTAAAAAATGATGAAATATATTTACAGTTGGCGTTGAATATAGATAGGACGGGGATAGGAGGAAGGCGAACGGCGGCACGGCAATGGCAGTAGTCGTGTACACAATGATCCATTGGTAAAATAAACGGTTAGAACGTAGGCGATCGCGATAGAATGAATATTTAACTGTGATATAAATTGTTCCGCTCTGAATAAACAAAGGTACGCAGTAAATCGAGGAGATGGAGTACCCATGCCAGTTTTCTTATTGATATTAGGGAGAAATGTGAACGAATCGTTTTTTCTAATACGCATTTTCCTTTTCTTCTATAATAATTCAATTCACTGACAGTTTCAATAAAACCAGCCGCCGATATCTCCTTGGGCAACGTATGAATTATATCCAGCATTTGCTACAGGTGTCGGGAAACAAAAGCGGCCGACGCCACTGCTCAGAACAATTTCTCAAGATAATAAAATACGATGCCCCGACATTAAAATTATACAATAGCACTGGAGCCGGGAGCCGGGAGCCTGGAAGTAGCATGCCTTCGCCGGTTTTGCACCACATAACATCAAGATGTATGCGGAGCGGACTATCATGTAGGAGTATTTCATTTGATTATTTTCTCGTTGTTTTGTGTTGTTATGTTGTGTACAAGGTCTACTGCAAATTGTTAACTGTAAGCAACTAGTTCTGCCTACTGCCTTTTGCCTTACTTCTTGTGCCTTGTGACTTCAGTAGGATTACGCTAGGTCAAACGAACCAACTACTGCTGCTCTTGCTCTTTGCGTACCGCACACTTTAGCAACAGCAACAAGCGCGTTCTTGGAAATTTTCTCCTTATTTCTATTGTTTGCTTATGAATAACTACAAGTTTTTGTTAATTACTCCTGCGCATCTTTCATGTTTTTACCTTTTTTGTACATTTCATAATATTCTCATAAATTAACATTATTAAATAGGTATTCAAAATGTAGAATTTATTTCCATAAGAAGACACGCTTTGAGTGGAGTTTGTCATGCAGTTCTCATTATACAAAGAAAATGTCAAATAAATGGAGCTCGCATATTACCATATAAAAGCAGTATACTTACATATTAATTTGTTTTCAGAGTATAAAATGTGTGTAATTAAGGGAATGTATTTTAATCAGTGAATACGTAATGAAAATTGTAAAATAACTTTTTATTCTCTGTTTTATTGACCGAAAAATGGACTTTTTTCACATTAATTATAGAAGGAGTTTCCATAACCAATATTAAAATGTAATTTACATTTTGATGAAAAACATTTAAATGCCGAATTTGTACAACCTAAACAAAATTAAATTAAAATTTTAATGTCACATTTACAAGAAATTAAATATTTTTTTACTAATATTTGATTTTTTTTTAAAAAACAATGATTTCTGGCATATGCAAGAAATAGTACTGGTAATAAACACTAGCTGGCAACCGAGTAGTAAACGACGAAACACTTATTTGTCAAATTGATATTTTTATGTTTTTCTACTTTTTTGTGTTTGTAGTATAGTCCTGCGCGGGTATACTTTTTCAGACCCGACCTGACGTAGTTAATTTTAAATTGAACCGCAACCCGATCCGTACCCGCTAATTTTATACCCGAACCCGCTACCAGCTAAATAATTACTATCAATCTGAAGATGGAAAATTTTATTCAAAAAAAAAAAATCAGAAAAATGTTTGTAAAACATTTTATTCCTTAATACAGAGTATATAAAACAAAATATTTATTCTTTAGATATAATAGGTAATAATTTTTTAAATACAAAATATTATAGTCATATTATTTACAAGTTACTATGTAAAAATAATATATCGTCCACAGTTCCTAGATTAAATTTTGTTCTTCTTTCTTGAAAAACGAAACCAGCAGTAGAAAAGTCTCTTTCACTAAGTGCACTAGTAGCTGGTATGCGTAAAACTGAACGTGCTATTTCTGCTAAATGTGGTAAAAGGGCTTCATTTATTTTCCACCAATTTAATAAATCAAAATACTATTCACTTTGCATTATTTTTATTTTGCAGTAAATATCAAACTCATCAGTCTGTAATTCCACATTTTCGTCACTAGAATCTTCAAATATGCCAAACAGAAAATATAAACAATGATTATAGTAAAAATGAAATAAAAATTAAACACGTGACCCGACCCAATATCCGCACGAGTCTTACCCGCGCCCGACCCGCAACCAGCAAAAGAGATAATGAAACCGCACCGCAAAGCGGGTAACCCGCGGGTTTCCGCGGGCACCCGACCCGATGCAGGTCTCTAGTTTGTAGGTTAGACTAGAACAGCGGTTCTGAATTGTTCATTTGATGATGTGAAACTTTTTTCTTAGTTAAATAAATATCAAGATTCAGAAAAATATAGGTACAATGTAAAAAAATAATAAAAATAAGAACCATATCTTAAATTAAAAAGAAAAACAATAATCAACTACAAATAATAATATAATTCTTTGATGATTGATGTGGTCAACGCAAGAATTTATTTATTAATAAGATGTTTCGAATCGTATAACTACTTTTTTACAATTTATTATAATCATGAAAATAGGAAATAATATCGGTTATAACTTTATCTGTGAATAAAAGACGAATAAACAAAACTGAAATTGCGAAAATTGAAAGCAAATAGTTAATGGTTCCTAAAAAATAATATAATTGCATACATGAGTTCAGATATAAAAATTTGTTATGATTTTACTTATCTAAATTGCACGAGTATTATGAAAAATAATTTATACAATATACATATAGGTGCAGGTACCCCCCTGTAGAGAATTCACGTACATGAATACATGGACCCCTTGTTCAGAATCCCTGGACTAGAATATTATAACTGTAAAGTTTTAAAATAAATACTATTCTTATTAAGTAATGTTTGGTATTAATTCGACTTCGTATAGCTACTATTATACGACGTAAAATTTAATTGTAATTTAATATTTATCACAAATATAATTTTTATTGAAAAATTCATTTCTCTGTTACTAGTTTTAATTAATATAACAAAAATTGTAAGATTTCATTTATGTGAAATTCCCTGTTGTCACTACAGACTTTTAGTTCGAGATATGGAACACATTGATTATAAAATTGTTTCAATTATTATTTATGAGACGATGTTATTGGATGTTTTGTAAGGTTAGAAGAGAATAACAGAATGACAGCTTTGTGATAACATTGAAGAGGAGGCATACAAACTTTTGACTGATGGCACATGTTAACACAGACTTTCAAACAATTATCTGTGTTATACCGGGTGTCCTAACTAGAGCGCCGGATTTAAATTTGCCGCCATTTTGTTAATACGAGTTGTAAGGTTAATTTTTTTTGACAGTTGTCACGTACAAACCACGCGATTTAAGAATATGGAGAAGTATTCAAACGAACAACGTTTAATTATTGTAAAAACACATTACAAAAATGGTGAAAGTTTTGCGAAAACAGTTCGCCAATTACGCCAAGTTTTCGGTCGCAATAATGCGCCAAATGAATCGACAGTGAGGCGTTTAATTACAAAATTTGAGACCAAATTTACGATGATGGATGAGAAGATCATTGTTCGTCGTCGTCCTTGTCGGTAACTCGAAAATATAGCCACAGTAAGGGAATCTGTGGCCGAGAATCCAAGAACTTCCATTCGGCATCGTGGTCAAGAATGAAACATTTCCAGAAGCACTATGCAACGAATTTTGGTAAAAGATCTGCATTTGCACGCGTACAAGGTTCAACTGGTGCAAGAAATCAAGCCAAGGGACTATGCGCAGCGCCGTGGATTTGCTGATTAGGTGTTGGAACATCATCAAATTAATTCGGATTTTTAGAAGAGAATCATTTTTTCAAATGAGGCACATTTTCAACTCGACGGATACGTAAATAAGCAAAACTGTCGGATTTGGGGTGCTGAAAATCCTCGTGTGATACTCAAACAACCAATGCATCCACTGCGAGTAACTGTTTCGTGTGCATTTTGGGCTGGTGGAGTAATTGGGACGTATTTCTTTGAAAATGCGGCTGGAAATGCGCTAACTGTTAATGGTGTGCGGTATCGCGAAATGTTAACGGAGTTTTTGTGGCCCGAATTGGATGTAATTGATGTGGAGGACATGTTTTTCCAACAAGACGATGCGACCTGCCACACAGCACGTGAAACAATAATGGTGTTACTGCAGACCAAGTTTCCAGGCCGTGTCATTTCTTGATTTGGCGATCAACATTGGCCACCAAGATCGTGCGATCTAACACCGATGGACTTTTTTCTTTGGGGCTATGTGAAGGAAAAGGTGTATGCGAATAAGACTGAAACAGTTGAACATCTTAAAGAGGAAATACGGCGAGTTATTGGTGAAATACAGCCACAGTTACGTGAAAACGTTATTCAAAATTTCAACAAAAGAATAACCCTGTGCCAGAGGTTTCGTGGTGGCCATTTGCCTGATGTTGTATTTCACGTTTAATGGGAACTATTTTTCTTTATGTTGAAATAAAAATGTTTGCTTAATTCAAAAAGTAAATGTTTTTCTTTAAAATTAAATCCGGCGCTCTAGTTTGGACATCCTTTATATATAAATTCTTTGAGGCAGATAAATTACAAGTGATGTGACTCAATTTCTAATAATTCATTTTTGTGGGAAACTGGGATAGTTAAAAGAAAAACTAGGTTCATGCAACTGCAATCGCCTTTCTTCGTAATGTATATTAAAATGTGTCATTGGCGCAAGCAATCTATATAAATCAATGTCTTCGCGAATTACTTTTTTGTTTCTATTCGTTTAACGTTGCACAATTAAGCAATAATATTCTTCTTGCGGTAGATGAAAATCTGTGTTATTTAATTTTCAAAACAGAGTAACATTATTCATTAACACGTTCATTGAGTTTTGTCTCTTTTATAAATTCACAAATGCGAGAAAATTTAATTCCTATTTACAGTTTTACGGAAACTGTAATTTCGGTCATTTTTTGCAAGTTATTAATAAAAGGTAGTATTTTTGAGTTGATCAAAAGAAGAATACGTTTTTAAAATTAATTTTGTTTGAGGTATTATAAAAATATAAATCATTTACTATTCAAGTTGAAATATCATCATAAAATTTAATGTTCATATGTACAAAAAAATATGTTTTTAACAGAAGAAGTGTTAAATATAAAAACTGAGTTAAAATATGTCTAATAAGAGTAATAAGTATCTAACGTATCTGGTAAGGAACTAAAGGCTCTATACGGCTGAAGTATGTAATATTTGAACGTGTGTAATAGTTTTCAATGTTCACACCGTTCTTATACTATTCATAATTCATAATTATAGTCAGTAGAGTTTGAAACTCAATAACTTGTTTAAAAAAACGAGCTACCTCAAATAATTTCTATATTATTAAAGATACAAGAAAGCACTATAAGACAATCTTTTAGAAGACCAAGGGGGTCCGATTAGAGAAGAAAATATTATTTGAAACCAGTGTTTCTAAAGTTAAAACGTAAAGTTATATTCAACCAAGTAATCATTTTATATTCTAACATAACAAAAATATTGAGAAAAATTCAATTGAAATTTAAATAAATTAGATTTTTATAGTCATGTTTCAGTAGGCTATGTATGAAAAACAAAAACTGCTATTTGTCAATTTAAATTATTTAGGATAGAAATCAAATAGAACACTGTTTATAATGTTATTAATAAATATTTGTTTCATTTTAATTTAAGCTGATTTGTTTTTCATATATAGCCTACGGAAAAATAATTATAAAAATAAATTTAATTTATTTAAATTTTAATTGAATTTATCTCAATATTTTTGTTATACAAGGATATAAAATAATCACATGGTTGAATTAAAAAAAAAATACTCTATGGAATGACCTAAATATGTATCATCCCATTTAAGAAAATATAACTTTGTATTATAACTTCAGAACCATTGGTTAAATGGTTTAATAATATAGAAATTATTTGAGTTAGCTCGTTTAACCCCCATTTTTAGCGCGTTTGAAGAAATGGTCTAATTCATTGTTGCCTAATGTCAATATATATAAATGTAAAAAAATAAATTTTAATATATTATTATAGGAATAATTTAAACCTTTTTTGATTTGTTTATAACAATTTAAAAAGTAAAAGTGTTATATATTAGCTTTTACTAATAATTAATAATTTAAATTTGACATTTTAAAAAATGTAGTTTTTATGTAAATAAGTAAATTTTTATTTGAAATTAATCAGTTTATTTTTAATAATTTTTCGAATTTTGTAAGTTCAGGTAAATTTAGAACGTGATGTGAGTGTTTTTTTTTTCACATACCGAGCGTTTTCAGTCTTAGAGCCTATACATGTATATGCCGTTAGATGAAAATATTTAAAATAAAACAACCCTCATCGTAGAATTGTACTTAGAGTCCAATTGTATGTAGGTAATCGCGTTACAGTAAAATTAAAAAAACTCTCCGCAGTGAACGTGTTAATATTAAATATTGAAACTATGTGTATTGACATTTTCATACTTTATTTACTTTTCTTGGCATATATATGAACACCCAGTGTTTGTCATTTAAGCTATCTACTGCTACATAATATATGAAAATAAATGGATTATGCAATGTATTATTCTGATGACTGGACTGACCTTGAAATTGTTCTAATTATCTGGACTACTACAAATGATACTCTTCTGTCAACTATAAACTAGGGACTGTCTCTATTTCTCCGTTTATCATTGTCATATACATATATTTACATATATCTGTTTGTGTTTATTAGAGTGGCCTAGATAATTAAAGTCGTTTCAAATTCTAAACTAACACGATTTCATCTAGAATAATATCATAATGATTGCAGACATTTTCTTTTCAAAGTTTCAATTGTTTTAATTATGTCAGAATGATATGAATTATTTTCAAGGAATGCTAGATTTCTAGCAAAGAATATCTGAATTTTGTGCAATACACTAAAGAAATATTAAAAGTATTGAGTATTAAGGTATCTACTCAAATTCGAAGTTTTATTTTTTCTTGGTAAAATAGGTTCTGAGCTTAGCTTATCCATATTAAACTTTAATCTGATTTATCTATGTATATAGCATTTTTATGGCATATCTACGAGCCTAGGCTCATAATAGTTCATAATTTTCATTTATCAAATTATAAAACCTACGCAAATAGTGAGAAATTTAAGTTGAATAGATTTTAATCTTACAAAAATTGAATACGTTGTTCAAGTTTTCCGCCATTTAATATTGGATTACATCGTCTTTATTGGTAATAACAGTTTTATTTCTATTAGGAATTGTGTCCTTGTGCACATTCTTCTGTTAGAGTATTGTCCCATTATGTCTTCCAAGGTACGTTTTATTGTGTGCACTGGATTTTTGCGAAATTGTTTTTTATATTGTGCTAAAAATAAATACTCGCGGTAGAATCTGGACTAGAAAATGACCCTTGAAATGCCGGTCAAACTATTATCATCCGTTATTTTTAAATCTATATTTAAAGTTGTCGAAAGAATTTTGTAGATTTTTTTTACCATTTGTGCAGGTTTTATAATTTTTGAAAATGTAAGCTGACCGAACTATTATGATCCTGGGCTCAATTTGAAAATCTGTTGTGGCCATCACAATACCTCTCGTCCTTTCCATTGTGGTATATATAAGTATTGTATTTAATATTTCTTATACACACAAAAAAAAATTAATTATACCTAATCTTTATTTTAATGTTTAAGAACTATGTGCAGGATATTTTGGCCTCAGAAAATAACAAACGAAGAATTAATAAAAATAACGGAAGAAGAGAGTATTGAAGAAACCATAAAGAGAGATGGATAGGACACACCTTAAGGAAAAGCACGGAAAATATAACAAGACAAGCACTAGATTTTAATGTAGCAGGAGAACGACGAATAGGCAGACCAGTAGAAACATAGAGAAGAACTGTCAACAAAGAACTAAAATCCATAAATATAACATGGAAGCTGGCCAAAAAGGTAGCAAGAAACAGAGAAGAATGGAAAGGATTAACGAAAAGAATCACTGAACAACCAACATAAGAATAACAAAGAAAAGGAAAAAGATGCGCAAAGAAGAATCATTATATTTACGTATTTTCTATAATTTTAAATTCATTCTATGAGCAAGTTTTCTCCACATCTTCTAAATGTTCGAGGTTTTTCCAATTCATTAATGGGATTGGCGATATTTCTGAAAGGTTCATGTAAAATACCTATAATTTTAAATATATATTTAATAATACAATAAGAAATATTAAATATCCAGAAAAAGCCTTCAGTACTATCTCTGAATTTTTGACACTGACATTAGTGACATTTATCTGTCAATTATATACATCTTAATTTCTCAAGTAGTTGCCATGGAGATGTATGGGCTGTGAGCAGGCTGTGGGATTTACTACAACAGATTATTTTGTAGATTATATGTCTATATCTTTAAATCTATAGAAGGTATAATAAAAATTTAAATGTGTCGGATAGAGAATTTTGTTTTTTAATATTTTCAAAATAATATTTAGAAGATTTTTGTTAAAATACTACTACTTTCGGTTGTCCAATTGTTACCAGAATCTAATCAACTCTTCCCATTACTATTAGATTGAGGAATCCGTAGTGACACAGGTCTCTATCATCATCGTAAAAATGTTATTATCGGTTTCTATGGACCTTAAAACGTGCTTATTCACTAAAATCTGGATATGCGATTTTTAGCATGATTCCAATCTCTTAGCGAGAAAGTTGGTGAAATTGATGCAAATTTGTATGTATAATTTAAAAAAAATGTAGTTTTTCATTGTCGAAGATACTAAATCATGTAAAATAAATAAAAAAATATAAGGCTTTTAATTATATCTGACATTTAAGTAAGGTTATAAATTTTATAATTTATACATATTTACCGCCAGTGCAGATGTACGATAATACGATCTTTATGATAGTTCCTCATATTGGCTAGTTCGTAAAGTAATAGTGTGCGGAGGTCTGATAATAGTGCAGGTTACCGGCAACGGCTGCGGCAACTACAGCAATATAGCGTAGCGAAGTTTTTCCAGGAGCTCAAACGTGGCTCCTGCTCCTGTAATAACTCCTGGAAGCGGGCACCGTTTACACGGTGTTTTGACATATTGTGTACAATGTATAAACAATGTACGTTGAAAGTTGTATGTATGCACATGGTCTCGCATACAAGTTAAACTTGTGTAAACTTGCCTACGTGTTTGGGCAAATGTTAATTCGGTTGTTTGAGAGATTATAAGTTGTGACGGTCACATTTATCTGGTGTGTAGTCTGTTTGCAATTTATCAACCGTTATCAATTATGTAAAATTTATACCCTTTCGACATTTCGTTGTGTGCGTTGGGTGTATTGTACAGGCATGCTATATGTACGTTGCTACATTTCTCAGCGAGTTGAATTTAGCATACATGGCAAATAAATGAGATTTCCAGCTGCTAATTCTGAAATACAACTTTAGTTCTTTGTCCACTTAATTAAAAATGCATTTCATGCAGTGAAAAATTTACTCTCGGTATATGTGATACTGTATTATAAAATTTTGCTCGCATTTATTGCGGATACGAATCCATATGGATTGTGTTTTCAAATATGAAACATTTTTGTGGCATAATGAATGAATAATTAAAGGATTAAATATACCTTAATTAGTCTGCGCTATGTATTTAATTAAAAATATAACCGATCAAAACAAAGTCATTCACATCAAAAGCTTTTTAATATTGTCCCTTTATTAATCAACGTTATAAATTCATAGCTTTATAAATACTTTTTCTACACAAAGTTTTATTCGAATTTGAATCGCTGGAACTGCGGTTGAATTTAAATATATTCGTTAGCTGGAAGAGACAAATTGTAAGCAATTATAAAATCAATGAAAAATCTCTTCAACTTAGGGATAAAGTGGTTTTGTTGTTTGTTTGATTGTTCGTAAATAGATTAACAAACAAATGAATAGGTATTATTTATTACATTATTTTTAGTGCCGGCTAGAATCGAGAGCAAAATAAAAATTCCGCAGCAAACAAATCGAGAGTCATAAAAACGTCATCGATTGTCTATCTCTCTCTCTCCCAATGCTAAAATATTTGTTTTATCGTCAATACCCGTTTTGTGGACGAATGCATAACCCAGTACGTTGAAATGTTTACTTAATTTTGAATATGAAATAAGCAAATACTGCATAGCAGCCGTAACAAGTCTCTATTCTTAATGACTCTAGTTCCACATATCGTAAAACTGTCATTCGCTGCTTATCTTTTTCGCCGTCATAAATTATTCTCTGCATAAAATTAATAAGAGTTAATTGCCTAGCAATTAGTAGTTTACTTCCAGAAATTAATTTTTAATTGACATGTCTTAAAAAGCTGCAAACGACATTATTTACTGAATATTTGCTATTTATTTCATAGATTACTTGTATTTTATAAATTTAAATAGCCTATATTCATAAATACGTACATTTTATTTATAGATATTTAAGTTATAAATTGTACAAATTTTGAGTAAACAGAATGGAAATGAAATAAATATACAGAATAAGACAAACTTTAACATACAATGTATAAACAATTTAATGCCAATTTGTACATTTATTTTATCTTGTCAAATTAATCGATAATTTGAAACTGGAAATATTTTTCATGGGATACCAATTTTAAAAAAATCTATAATATTTATGCCACATGTTTTCTAGTCAACTCGACGATAGTCAACTAGGCGTTAACCAACTGGGCACCTGGTATCTGGGCGATAAAATAATCGTCCATTGTGACCATCGCCCAGCTGTCGCGTATTTTTTAATCTTTTGAAATGTCGACTGTCACGTTTTCCAAAAACCTACAAATATTTTCTTGTATATGAATAGTATATTATGCAACGAATTTATACGAGCCCAACCCCAAATGTATTCGTACCCTGTGAAAAAAATATATTAACAGCAAGAAGAAATAAATTTTTAGATTACAATAGTTAAGACTATATTGGGGCAATATTTTATTTTATGTATTAATAAAGCGTACTGGATTTAAATATAATGTTATTACCTAAATTTATCATTTTAACAATAATCTACGGGCAAATATATAACAGACATGTGTTAATTTTTTTAGTTCCAACAGTAAATAATTCAATATTTATATTAGTATTATTTATAACTGAAGGTAAAGGAAACTGACAATATATTCAATTAATTTGCAAATTGATATTTATTTATTAAAGAACCACCTACAATTATATTAAAAACAAGAATATTATGGCGGATCTTTAATAAGGTCTTATAATTTATTTAAGTTACCTAAAAGTAACTCCTGTATTAACTGTATAATGTTCATATACAACACTAATTTTTACACTTAGATCTGTTCAATATGTATTACAATTCCTTTAAAAAATGCTTAAAATCTACCTTACCATCTTTATAGTTGTTTTAAGTACTCTCTGTTTGCTATAATGTTTTTGTTTATATCTAATATAATTAGCGAGATCCTTTATTTGGCGTTTATTGTCCTGTTGGTTCTCCAACCTCATTACATAAATAAATAAAAACAAATGTGTAGAAAAATATTATTTATTAAACATACAACACTAAATTTGAAAATGAAGACAAATTCTGGTAAATTATTTTAAAATATATATTTATATATCGTACTTACAACATTTTAGCAGAAAAACAAGAGAAATTCATGTTTCAGTACTGAATTTACGAAGGATATAAAAAAGTTGGAATCCTTAATCCGCAAGACGAGAAAGTTAATAATAATAATGATAAATGAAATAGACTTTAGAGTCGGCACGTGGCGGAACAAACTGAATAATTTAATGAAATAACTTAAACACTTTATTTTCTAAAAGTTTGTTTAAAAAGTAACGATTGTTTTGTTTTTAAATAAACTTTGTGGACCATCAATATTTAATTTATTTTATTTATCATAACGCAATTTGTTGATTGACGCAGAGTCGAGAGTCATGTCGAGACTCGAGACAAGACGAGACTGACTGCAAGTCTCGTCTCGACAAGATCAAGATAAGACCAATGTAATCGAGACTTAGTCAAGACCAAAACAAGACTGACCTCAAGTCTCGTCTTGTGGCAACACTACCAACATACAACAGTAAATTCCAGTTGAGATCTGATAAAAGTATAGTATGTTGTAAAAAATCATACACTTTTTTGAGTAGTTCCATTCTTACGTGGAGAATACTAGAAAAATCCATACCCTAGCGAAATGCGAACCCAAGACTTTCAGAATACGAAGCGGCAACGCTACAACTAGCTATTCGATAGATTCAACCGATGTATGGGACAACAGATATAAAATAAAATATTCAGCAGTGTAATCCACAATACGGTTGTCTGGTGAGGTAATTTATTTAGCCAATTTTCTGTTTAAATTAGTAACAAATGTTGGTAGTGTTTCAGTGTGTAGTGATGAATGTATGTTTGCGGGATTGAAAATAAAGTGAAGGAAAACAAGAGGTTTGCGTGGCGTGGGGAAAATGCAACAGTTAGAGTCTTCTCTTCTCCGCTAGCGCTGATAAGCTGCGCAATGCGCGCTGCGTGACGAGTTTCTATTTGAGCAAAAGCAAAAGCACGAGAAGGCGGCAGCGGCAGGAACAGTGAACAGACAGAACACAGGGGCAAATGTATCCCTTGAATAAGGCATCACTGTGCCACTGCCAAGCAATTCAGGTAGCTCGGGAACTTTGTCTACACATCAACATTGTCACGTGACCGGGATTCCAAGTCCGACTAGATATGAAATAAACATGCGCACTGTTGCCGAACTTCGCCGCGATTACTACTACCAATATTCTGCCATTCAATTCACATCCCTTACTAACCTATTGTCCAATATTCATTAATACAAAAAAAAACATTTATCTCTTTTGATAATACATATTTATATTATGGTACTAAAACAAGAAATTTATTTAGTCATTCTTACTGGTAACTTTTAACCATAAGTGGAACAACGAAAACTGACGTTATCAATAGAATAAATTTTAACCGAATGTTTAACTATAGATGGAACAACCGGACCTAAGTGAATGAAAAAGAAAAAAGTAAGATAAAACTAATGTTTCCAAATATAAACAAAACTAATAAGAAATTAATACTTGCAAGCCTTATTTTTTTACTTCCTCAAGACTAAAAATTTATTACAAATAATTCCATCAGACTAAGAAAATAATTGTGTTTCGGGTTTATAGGATAAAATTATGAAAGAAAAATGAATTACAGATAGGATATATTGCAACATGCTATGAATATAATGTATTAAATTAGAACCTAAACGAAAAACAATGATTAAATGTAGATTGTTAAAAGAAAAAAATATGTTAAAATTTTATTGGTTGAACAGAGGAAATGTTAACCATTAAAACAAAATTAGTTCAGGTCAAATTGTATTGGTGGTAACTTCTTCAACATTGAATTATTCTTGTGCTAATTAGTTTTGTTTAATATGGTCTATTTCTGCAATAAAATTGTAACTAAACTAGAACAAAAAATTAAATGTACACTTTTGCATGACTGCAGCTAAATCAATACATGTGGTTTTTTTTTCTTGTAAACTACAAACTACACACATTGTTAAAAAAACTTTCTTAGAGTTTCGTGACAGTAAAAGAATTTAATATTAAAATTGGCTGTGTTTTGTTATAAAAAGAACCAAGTTGACATGATTTGTAAATTAGTAATTTAATTGAAATAGGTAGTTAATTTACTCTTCGAACGGCGAACTGTAAATCTAAGCATTTTAGAACGGGAGTAATAGTATAATAACTTTATCTCCGTAATTCTAATATTAGAAAACCATTTGGCAGCAAGTAGTAAAATAGCGTCTTCAGAGAGTTCAATTAGTTATATTACATGGCTATGTGAAGATCAAACATGGAAATATCTCGAGAACACAATTCTAAGTTAATAATGTGAACGTGTTATACATGCCACAGAGATATGGAGTATGCATAAATGTGCCTTTACACACAAATTTACTCAACAATATTTCTTCAATTATTCCAGAAAATAGCTTTACCCAAACTTCATATGCACAATAAATACAGGATCAACGTTTTTTCTTCTATAAAACATGTCGAAAATAAGCTAACTTTGTAAAATAAATGGAAAATTAAAAGTGTTGCGATAATTTTGAACAGGAGTTTATATACAATACCGGCCAAAATGATATCACTTTTATATTTGGATGATATGATTTTTTGCCACATAAATTTCTAATTCACTTATATAAAAAATATTATTATTCATATATTCTAGTGGAGGAAAAATGTTCATTAGTGACTAGCATTTATATCGATGATGATTGCACGCGTACAGTTCATGTGGGTCTTAAACCATGAATATTCATTCAAAATATCGTTATCTTACAGAGACATGCAAATTTTACGCTGTGGTTTTGTACAGGATACGGCGATTTCGCGTCCCCAGCGCTAGAATTAGACAAATGATTTTCTTACGACTAAAGTTTCTCCGTCTACTCCTTGAATACGTATAAATCATCTATTTACCTTAACTATGAGTACATAACAAATGTTTATTACAAATAAACTATCCAATGAGAAGCATAATTTATATTTTTATAACCTACATGTCTTAAAATTGTTTATCTAAACATTTTTTTGGTTTTTATACATATTTTGCCGTAAAAATACGCTGACTCTTTATTTAATGTCCTTATGAAGTTTAGGGAAGCTATTATACGAAATAGAAAAAGTAATGTTACAATAAATTCGAGAAAAAAGTAGCAAATAAAAAATAAAATAAAATCATCAAATGATGATGACATTCTCGTTTTAAGTTATTAAAAAAATATCGCTTTATCTGAGCAGACAGATAATTCAATATATTCAATATATGTTGGTGAACAGAACAATTCCTACCGAATATATGTTCATGTGTTAAAATTGTCCGGAAAGTACCAAACAAATAATGTAATCATTAATAATGAAAATGGGGTATTATTCATATGAAGAAAATTATTAAGTAGTACAGTGTGTTAAAAAAAATCTACCTCAACATGTTGAGTAATCTTAACTACTCCGCTTAAATTTGTACTACTGATGATGAGAACTTAGTTCTTGAAATACGTATATAAAGGGTTTTCCAATAAGAGGTGTTATTTTGAATAGCCCGCTATTTCGGTAGATGTAGCTTTTGAAGCTGTCATTTTTTGACATTTGACAAGTAGAAACTACGCCATTAATAAAAATGGAACGATACACGCTTCAACAACGCATTGAAATTATTAAAATTCACTATAAAAATGGTGAAAATTTGGCAGAGACGGTTCGTAAAACTCGACAATTTTTGAGTCGTCGTGAAGCACCTTGTCGGACCGCAATACAGAAATTGGTGGAAAAATTCGAGCTGTTGGGACAAGTTAGTGATGTGAAGAATAAAACCCATGCACGTCGCTCAAGAACAGCCGAGAATATTGCTGCTGTAGCCGAAAGTGTTGAAGAAAACCCAGGTTTGTCCATTCCTCGTCGTTCTTTGGAATTAGGCATTCCACAAACGTCATTACACCGTATTTTGCATAAAGATTTATAAAGTCCAGTTAACACAAGAACTCAAGCCGGCCGATCATCAACAACGTCGTGTCTTTGCTGATTGGGTCGTTGAAATGCATGAAAATGATCCGGAATTCCATCGAAAAATCATCTTGAGTGATGAGGCCCATTTCCACCTCGGTGGCTTCGTCAACAAACAAAATTGTCGCATCTGGGGCTCAGAAAACCCAAGAGTTATTGTTGAAAAGCCTCTCTATCCTCAACGTGTGACTGTTTGGTGCGGTTTATGGTCCGGCGGAGTCATTGGACCTTACTTTTTCGAAAATGAGGCTGGAGCAACAGTTACGGTGAATGGATTGCGCTATCGAGAGATGATTAACGATTTTTTATGGCCGGAATTGGATGGTATTGATCTGGACAACGTTTACTTTCAACAAGACGGCGCTACGTGCCACACAAGCAACGAAACCATTGATCTTTTACGGGAAAAGTTTCCGGACCGTGTTATCTCTCGAAGAGGTGATCACAATTGGCCACCGAGATCTTGTGATTTAACACCTTGCGACTTCTTTCTTTGGGGCCACGTGAAAGAGAAGGTCTACGCCAACTGCCCAGCGTCGACTCAAGACCTCAAAGATGGAATTCGTGAGGCTATCGAGGACATAGGACAGCCACTTTGCGATTTGGTTATGGAAAATTTCATGAAAAGGATATTATAATGAAATAAACATCCGATCATTTATATTAAAAAATGGCATTTTTCTTTGAATATCAAAATAACTATTTTATAATTTTAAAGTTAAGGGGTAATTATATTAGTTTTAGTTATAATTTAACCTTACACTCCTCCTGTTATTAATCATATATATTCTTGGATTAGACATTGCATCTTATAGGCTGCAGTGCACCACACTGATGAGCTCCAGTAAGAACGAAACGTGTCGGTGGTTCTGGTTGACTAGGTCAGTCTCTGATAAATGACCGAGAGGTTGATTCAGAGATTGAAATCTTGTGAAACGTGTCAAGATTATTTGGAATATTATATTAGAACAGTTTCTCCAAGTATCACAATTACCTATTTTATTGATGATTTTATTTCAGAACACACTTAATATTTTTTTTGTATTTGCTATTATAATGTTTATTGTATCTGACTGTTCCTATTTTCTATTACTTTTGGAATCATCCACATAAATTAATAATTAAATAATTCTTCTCTCAATTTTAATTGGAATATTAAATCTTTGTAAAATAAACTTAACAACGAGTGGAGTAGAACTTGAATTGTTTGATCTTCAACCATATTTGTTTGACCCACTTCCAAAAGTATATCGTGTTTAATTTGAAATATTTAATTTGAAATGCTCCCCTGTTGAAATTTGGGTATTTTTCCTGTGTTACCATTTGGGGCTTGGGGCCTGAAACGGTAAAGGCTTCCGGTGGGTATACATTGCGCTGCGGTTGGAAATGCGCGTAAAACATAAAACCACCGCGTGTGGTTTGCGTACTGTGTTGCGCTACTGCATTATCAGTCGATATTGTATAGGATGCCTCTGTTATGTTCCATAAATAAGGTAAATAATAGAGCAACCCATTTGCATTCTAATTTCCCAAAAAACCTATTGGGATTGAGAAATCTGATACTCGCAGGAAGCGCGCATAAACATAGACGGAAGGCTTCGGAAGTGGAAGATACTTCCCAGCGTTTCGAAAACTTTTTTCAAGCAAGATCTTTCGCTGATCGTCAACATTTTTCAATATTAATACGTTCACTGCGGAGGAAAATGTTCGAGTTTTACAGTAAATTTTTATTTTAAATATTTCTATCCAACGGTATTTAGGTATATTTACTTTTTCATATGCAGATTTGAAACCGTTTTCAAAACGTTTCTATTTTTAATAAACGCCATGTATATAGCGTCAAAACCAAAACTAAAGTTCATTGATTTGACTTGAAAACTAGTTCAAAAACTAGTCATGTATACACTTCAAATTCAGTTTCGATATTGCATCAGCCAAATGCGCATGCGCCGAAACTGTTTTCAAACCAATCTGTAAACCTGTTTTGAAAAACTGCATGTAAACGTAGTAATTGACTGGAGAAGGGGTTTGAAGGTAGGGAACTATTGCACTTTCAGACCTTACTCAAAAACTATAAGACTTTATATTTGTTTAACTACGTATTTCCCAATCGGACATTCATGGGAAAATCTGAAAAGGTTTTGGTAACAATTGGACAACCGGAAGTAGAAGATCCTTGAAAAAAAATCTTCTAAATATTATTTTTTGAAAAATTTTCTGAGTAATATTAAACAAAATTAAATTCTTTATCTAATACATTTAAATATTTTGTTATATATTTTATAGATTTAGAGAGAAAAGAAATATAATATATAAAAATAATCTGTTTTAATAAATTTTACAGCCGAAAGAATGCCATGGAAAATAGTTGAAAATTTAAATTGTTTGTAACTGACAGATAAATGTCAGTGACAGAAATCTGGAGACATTACTGAAGACTTTTTCTGGGAAGTACATAGATTATATTATTTCTTAATGTATTCATAGTTAAATATTTAATATTATAGGTATATTACACAAACCCTTCAGAAATACTGTTAATCCCGACAATGAATTGGAAACATTTCGAAAAATTAGAAGAGTAGGACAAAATTTCTTCATACAATGAATTTAAAATTAAACAATCTAAATGTAAGGAATAGATGTAAGTAGAATTGTTGGTGTAGAATTTTGGTACAAGAAATGTTAAATACAATAGGGCGCGAGCAGACATGTGACTTTGTTGGTCTAGACAGGCAGATATGGTGGCCCGTGTCAGAATGATAGCTAGTAATTATGTACATAGATGTCAAATATCATAATTTCTCATTTTATATTTAGTGATTTTCCAATTCCATGTAGTTTATTTTCCTCGACAATTCCACACTCCTGGTGACAAATCAACTACGTGAATTTTAAAAATCAATGTCACATGACTGCTCGCACCCTATACTTATGTAACCAAAAACGTAAGTGGCGAGAGATTTTTTTGTGTAGTGACCTTTCCAGTAAAACCGAACTGTAAATAAAAGTATATTTTATAAAGAAAGTCCTGCTCTTTGTTTTATACAAGAGTTGTGGAATATATTATAATTAGATAAATATATGAATAATTTGTGCTTCTCTTTGTATATAAAATGAAGTAAATTTGCAGTTTATATAATATATGTTTTAATTATGAAAATTTAGTGAAGCAAACTTGCGCTCTATAGAATTTTGTTTTTATAAATATGTGCAAATAGGCACATATATGAAATTTGTCATGTAAGATAAATGAACACTTTTATAGCGGGATCATTCAAAGGGTTAGGGATGTGCTTTGAGAAGCACTGGTCCCCCATATTAATGTTTTTATCGCGTCCTTTGGAGCTTCCCTAGCAGTGCTGCTGCTACAGCTACCCTTCCTAGATGGCACGGCAGGCCATGTCGGCATTCATTTGCAACGCGGCGTGGAGCGGTCCGCGTGTTTCGTTTACGATAATGCGATGTCGATGTCAATGTGATACCTCTGGCACTCAGGTCCCTTGCGACGCATGACGCGATGACGCCGTCCTCCAGCCTCCATCAGAAGAAGCTACTCGCGGTAGATTGCGCTAATTACTCCAGCAATAATCTAATTCGGTTTTGACTCCGTCTTCGCACGCCTGAAATGACTGTTTAAATACGAGCGTGGGAAGAGAACTTCAGCCACCTATCACCCGGGCGCCTGGCGCCGGGCCCCGTGTACCCAGGGAGGCATTCAGGGGAGCAATAACAACTTGGACGGAGGTTCAAGTATTTCAATTTGGAGAAAGAGCTTTTCTCTAGGTTATTAGCAAATTTAACATTACAAACAATTTTGACCTGTTTTAAATGTAAATATTTTCTTCCTGGCCAACTATTTTACAGTCATGACATTTCTTTTAGATTCCATTTATTCTATCATTAAAAAAAAAATCTAAAAATTAATACTTGTACAAGTACACTTTATATAAACGTTGCTTCAACTATAACGATGTTCCCTTGGAAACAACCAGTGTTTGTTGGGCGTAATAATGACTTTAGAGAAAAATGTTATATACAAAAAAAAATCAAAAATAAGAGGTTAATTTATCAGTAATAACAAACCAAAAATTCGACCAGTGGTTCTCAAACGGTAAAACATTTTTTTAAATGGTATATAATTTTTTATACTCCGATGTGTGTAAAGTAAACGATTTACGTATTTTATTTTATTAACACATTACAGAGCTACCATCACCAATCCACGTTTGGCATTTAAATTGTCTTACCTAAATTTAGTTTTCTTTCTATACAATGTTGGTAATACTGACAGAACTACAGTATTTAACTTCAGATCTGTTATCTGTTAAATGTGAACTCGGTATTTGGTATGTTCAAATTGTTGTCTACTCCTCTGTCAAATTCTAATTTGTTTCAGGAATTTTACTTTAGGTCATATAAGAAATAATGTATGCAACTCAAGTGTAAACAATTTTTATGTCATTCGGTCAATAATTTTCGTGACGAGGTTCCTCATGTCATAAAGATTGTGTTTACACTCTTGTTGCATAAATAACTATTTGAGTCCATTATATAGATTTTTTTTCTGATTTCAACGATATAAATATTATATAGTTATATGAATATTACTCCGACAAAAATGGTATTAAAATTACAAATAAAGTAATAAAATGGCTTTTCTACTAGTGTAACCTAAGCAATAGTTGAATTAATAGTTGTGTATTTCATAGCTCATTGCAATATTGTAACATTATTCTTAATTTTTAATACCATATTTCTCGAAATAATTGTTATATTCAATATTTATATCACTAAAATAAAAAAAAATCTCTCGCTAGTGGATTAAAAAAATTATATAAGGTAACATTTAAAAATATATAATTTTGTTGTACAGTTTGAGAACCACTGGTTGAAATTTCGGTTTGTTATAATTCATAAATTAGCCCTTTATTCTTGATTATTTTTTTGTATAAAACATTCTTCTCTAATGTCATTAGTTCGCCCAAAAAAGCATTGATTGTTTATACAGGGTGTTATATTTTAATGGACCCAGCAAATATCTCGCTTATTTATTAAGTTAGAATTTTTTTTCATATAACATGATTTATACAGCAACCTGTAAGCTACTTGATGACGGATGTACATTCATGATATCACTTCCGGTTTATTAGTAATTAATATCAACTTTGAAATTTCAAATGGAACATAGTATATTTTTTTACAAATTTCAAAAGTACATCAAATTTGCTTTACAATCATGTAAAATAATCCATGTGTTACATTATTAAAAAGTAAAATGGTGGGCACTTTTTTATTGTATTGAAGAGGCTGGGAGTCATTTTGAATATTTGTTGTAAAATCATTTTGTTGTTATTAAGTGTTCCTTATTCTTATTTTCTATATTATTATGACAAAAAAATATTATTTCATTTAATAATAATAGTTACAATTGTTTTAGATCATTGTTTTATTTCAAGCCACAGTCATGGCTCACTATTCTCTTTTGGACTAAGTGTATAAAAAATTGCCCGCCATGTTACTTTTTAATAATGTAATACATGGATTATTTTACATGATTGTAAACCAAATTTGATGTACTTTTCAAATTTGTAAAAAAGTATAGTATGTTCTATTTGAAATTTCAAAGTTGATATTAATTACTAATAAACCGGAAGTGGTATCATGAGTGTATATCCGTCAACAAGTAGCTTAAATGTTGCTGTATAAATCATGTTATATGAAAGAAATTACTAACTTAATAAATAAGCGAGATATTTGCTGGGTCTACTACAATATAACAGCCTGTATAAAGGAAGCATTCTGTATACATGAGCAATAGTCAACTGGGCAACAAAATAATAAATTAAATTTCAAATTTATTTACTTATAGTATTCTTTATTAAAATCCCAATTATTTTCTATAGATTCGGTAAATTTAATATTTGAGATCGAAACATAAAATCTGAAAATCACACGTCTAATTATTAAATTTATTTTTATTGTGTAAATTTAGAAAAATGTGCAATAGATTAATTTATATTATATTCGATTCTACGTGCATAATGAACAGGAAAATAAAGAATTAATATGTTAAAAATGAACAGTAGTTTGTAACGTATTCAATGAAATAATTTAAATATTCCCTACAGTAATATAAATTAATAACAATATACTTACTTAATAATTAATAGCAAAATATTAAAATTGACAATAATAAAATACGCTAAAAAACTGATATCACGATTATTTTATTAAAAATAAAATGAATTCATTTATATGCCGTCAATCTTTAAATACGAACTAAACGTTTGTGTTTAATAAAAACATAATATTTACATCATTCGCCATTGTATTTTTAAATAATGTAACATATGATTGTTTTTATACTATTGGATAGCAAATTTCACGTACTTTTCAAATTTGAATAAATATATATGGTGTTATACTTGAAAATATAGTTACATACCATTGAGTAAAAATGGAACAACTGTAGAAAAACCTATATTGCAGATTTGTAGACATTTTAATATAAGACAAACTTCGTTTGAATTTTTTTTCCGTAATATTTAAAATTATGTAGTTACTAAAAACGACCAAACGAATCACCTGTATATGTAATTTCATCGAATTATTTTTAGGAAAACTACAATAAGCGGTTTTATTGACAAATATTGTACTTGAAAAACATAAGTCCTTAATCTTTGTGTAGGGAGGGATGTAAGAACAAAAAGCACTATAAAAACTTCAAACAGAATGATAATGTGAAGCCCACATTCACAATTTACATCGTATTATCCTGGTAGAATATTAACAAACCAAAACTCTACTCCATATCCCCAATTTTGTTGAATCTTAATCCAGGCCTGGTTGAATCCCTTGTGCCTTTGCTGCTGCTTCTGTTTCTCTCTCCCGTTAGCCTTCCCGTTCCATAGCCATAGCGTAGCATAAAACGTAGCGTTTCGCATAGCGAAATACTTTGCTTGCTGAGTTGCTGCTTTATACCCACCATCAGGATAATGATTTTTTATTGCAGATGCAGTTTCGTCTATAAATCTTCATTTAGACGGCCCAGTGTAATAATTCGATTCCCTGAACTGCTGCTGAAAACTTGACGTTTGTATTATTTAATGTAACGGTTATGTGCGGAGTCCGGCTCATTACTCCATTATATTGAATTTTTAAATTTTGGGACTCTCAAGTTGGTATCGGGAGGCAGATATCTTACAAAGCTCACGTGTTTATAGCTGTATTCTTTTTTGTCAAAATCTCATTTCAGATAAAATCAGTAAATTGTTGTTATTTTTTATCCTAATTGCGATGAGTGGTACTTAGTGTACTCATGTTAAACAACTCGAAGAAATAAAAAATAAAATAAAAAAAACTATAAAGCAATAGTACATCTCTCATGCAATATACGAAATTGCTATTTATTTTCTATTTCACAAGTATTTATTTATTTATTTATAATAAATTATTCCAACAGGATTGTAAAATCCTAATTACAGGAAGATTATATACAATTATATTACAATATACATAAGTATCTATAACACAAAGATGGATTAATGAATATTTTACAACGATATGAAAGTTTTAAATTTAAATAGTGAGTCTGCAAATATGTCAATATCTGCACTGAAATTATTAAAAATCGAACTTAGTTGCAGTACAGGTGATTTTAACTCATAATTGGTTCTGGCTGTTTCACAGTTAAATATAATTTAGAACGAGACGATATTCGGGGAATATTAATTAAAATACGATTTAAAATATTTGGATCATCAAAGATACAATTCATTAGTTTATAGAGAAATAAACATGACATCATTTTTCTTCTTTGTTCAAGAGATGTAACATGAAACTCAAGAGGAAGATTGATATAGTCGTAGTCATAACTAGGGTACTGTTTATGAACTTTGAAATAGCAATATTTAATAAATTTTCTTTAAATAGATTCTATGGCCTTGACGTATATAGATAGGATTGTAGACAATACTCCAGTTTTGACCTAACAAAAGCAAAGTAGAAACATTTTAAGGTAGAAATTTTCTGAAAAGTCAGTATTTCTCATCACAAATCCAAGATTTTTGTATGAAGCTTTAACAGTATTACCGATGTGAGCTTTAAAAGTCATACAATACTCCAAGGTCCATGAACTGAAATACTCTATCAAGAACGGTATGATCCAGTTTATAAGTATGAGAGTATACAGTTTTTTTTTTACAAAATAACTCATTATTTTGCATTTACTATAGTTAAAGAATAGTTTAAAAGACCAGGTTAATAAGTTATTTATATTATTCTGAAAATTGAGAGCATCTTGAACCGTATTAATGGTTTTAAATATTTTCATGTCATCGGCATACAGTAAAACTTCAGATTAAAGAATAAAGGTCCGAAATTTGATCCTTGTGGCACACCGGAAGTGGCCAGATAGGAAGTCGATAGAAAGTTATTGAAGAAAACAGACATTTTGCGTTCACGAAGATAAGAGGAAAGGAATTGAATGAGATCATAAGAGAAGTTAAAATTCACACAAGTTTTAGAAAAAGGATATCGTGGTCAATAGTATCAAATGCTTTAGAAAAATCTGTGTATAAAACATCAATTTGATTTCATGTAAAGCACTTAAGGCAAATTCAATAAAAATCATGACATTTGTTGTAGTTGATCGTCCTTTAATAAAACCGTGTTGATTTGTAGATAGCATTTTTTTTTATAGAACTGTATATATATATATATATATATATATATATATATATATAATAATAATAATAATAATAATAATAATAATAATAAAGCCTACAACAACCCCTTTGGGGCAATGGCCTCCCCACGGTTCAAAGTATGATAATAATAATTATAAAAAAATAATGGATTACATGTATACATATATATATATATATATATATATATATATATATATATATATATATATATATATATATATATATATACAGGGTGTTTATTAAACATAGGGCAAAAATTGAAGGGATTATTTCACCATTCTAAGATGATTTTGTCCTTTGATGATTTTTGAAAAGCCGCTTTGTTTGGAAAAAATTTTTCGACAATAACAACATTTAATACCAAAAATTACATGTAAAGTTTCTTAATCTACAAGTACTGGTGAAAATGACTACCTCTAGCTACGATGCAAGAATCCAATCTTCTTCTCATTGATTGCCGAACTCTTTCAAAAACACCAGGGTCGTTTCTTATGGAGTTACAGCCAGCAATTATCCGATGTCTTAAATCTTCCAAATTTGCCAATGGAGTAGCATATACTAATGATTTTAGATGGCCCCATAGGAAAAAAATCGTTCAATGTACAACCGCCTAGCTTGTAATGAATTGCCATCAGCAAGTCCATAAATGAAATGCATGTCAGTCATCTCGGCGTTCGTATAGCTATTCATGATAAGAGGACTTCACTAACAAAAGTTTAAGTATTATAGACAGAAAATAGCCAAACGTCTCAAAAAATTTGACACATAACTTGCCTGCTGTTACTAGATTAATAATTTTTTTTTTCGCCCTGTATCTTCGAAACAAAGTGGCTTTTCAAAAATCATCAAAGGACAAAATCATCTTAGAATGGACCAGGGAATAATCCGTTCAATTTTTGCCCTATGTTTAATAAACATCCTGTATTTGCTGGATTCAAAAATTAAATATTTTATAATTCTCTTCCTCTTACTTCGGGTCGGATCCTTATCAAAACAATAACAATCAAACAACTCTAGGAAAGAGTGTAGAGAAACGGCTTGCGCGGTGTTCCCTTGCTTCTCCGAACTCAAACAAAGAAATATCATAAGTATACGCAAGAGACAGCACTAGACTACTGTGATTTTGGATTTGGATTCTCGCACTATTAAGCGACTCTGACATTTTCTTGCAAACAGCTTTCTTTATAATATTACGTATTCAGTACATGTACGCATTAAAGAACTTGAACCAGCTGTTCGCCTTACATACATGTAGTGTTGGTTGCGATGCAGCATTCTCGCTGTTGCCCTGGTTATAAGATAAAAGTTATGTAGATTGAAAACATCTTTAATTTTTGACAAATTTTCATCGATGGTTGATGTGCTAGAACGCTCGAATATCTTGTTATCTTCCATGTCTTCCCGATCCTCTTGAAAACATTGTTTAAGTAATACAAAAATAGTACATAAATTATACCTAAGTGATTAAATTAATTAAATTCAATACAGAATATAATAATTCAATGAATAAAGATATCAGTGTTATCACTAGGAGAAAACATTTACCACCTCCCTTTTAAAGATATATAGTGATACGTGAAACAAGTCAATATGCACAAACCTTGAATTATAATTTGACACGATTCTATTTATTGGCGAATTTTTGTAACTGTAAGAATTAATTGCTTATAATGAAAAAAGACTAGTTGACCGCGTATTTTTTGTGTTTACAGAAAATCTTAATGTTAAAGATATTGAGGGTGAATGTATTATGTTATTGATTAACTTCTATTTTTCAAGGAGTGCATATTAAAATGTTTTAACAGAAATAAGTAGTTAGTGATTCTAAATTAAATTTGTAGTTTAAAAGTGTGACATTTTTTTTAAATTCTTTCTAAAAGTAATATATATTTTTGATAGTAAGGATTTTAAATAGATTTATATTCTAGGTTAGGGCGAACTAAAGTGTTGGGGTTATTAAAATGTTTATAGCTGCGGAATATGAATCCAAGTATCCTATATGCTTGCTTAACAGAAATATATATATATATATATATATATATATATATATATATATATATATATATATATGTGAAAGGTAATTGCGACTGTAATTAGTTAAGGAAACTGGATAATGGGTTTGACAGTCAGAAAATTGTAGGCTTAAGTGGAGTACACTCTTTTTAATTTGTCAAGCTTTCGGTTATAATTTTAACCCATCTTCAGGACACTGTAATACAATAAAGACTTACAATACGATCATAGTTTGGGTAATAAGTACTGAGATTTTTTGAAAATTTTACATTTACAAACATTTTATGTTAAAACGTGCTACGCACATGGTACAGTGAAATGATTAAATGATGTAGTGGTTACAGTGTCCTGCAGATGGTTAAAATTATAACCGAAAGCTTGACAAATTAAAAAGAGTGTACTCCACTTAAGCCTACAATTTTCTGACTGTAAAACCCACTATCCAGTTTCCTTATATTTATATATATATATATATATATATATATATATATATATATATATATATATATATATATATATATATATATGTGGTCATTGAAAAGTAGTTTTGGGTCAAAAAACACTCCCAAATCTTTAGTAACATTCTTTCTTTCCAATATAATATTATTAATATAATAATCAAAAATCATGGTTTCACGGTTCCTTGTAAAGTGCATTACATAACATTTTGATGCATTTAGTGTTAAGTAATTAGATTCGCAATATTTTTGTAAATTGTTTAAGTCATTTTAAAATGTTATCATTACTGTTTTTTATAGTGCAGAATTTTTTTAGATCGTCGGCGTATATAAGGAAACTAGAATTTTGGAAACAAGTTGTATACATGCAATGTATACATAGTAAAAGTTACGAAATAAGCAAATATCTCATCCCCATATATCATCATTGTACCTAGTCTTTAAACGTCTTTAAATACAATAAAAAATTATTATTATTAAATAACCAAGTATATGTGTACCTCTTCAATAATATGGTCTCCAATAATCCACCAACAGTTAGTGTGTCTTCGTCGGTAAAGCATTCGTTAGTCGTTACCCCCATCGTGTTGCAAAACATTTACATATTTTATTCTTTTATTTTTGATAATTACGTTCATAATATTCCAATGATTAAATCTTTGATGCGTATTTTGTTTTATTTATTCGTACATTGAACTTTACACAGCCTTGTATTTAGCTCCTTGTTAGTACCCTAAGAAACGTGCTCGAGATCTTTGTATTATAATATGTATTCTCCTCTTTGCATACTGTACCAAAATCGCCTGTTTTCCGCTTGATGTCAGCGGTCGTTAACTAAAAATAAAATGCGTAATATGAATTCGTCAGTAACCCTTTGTTCTCTTTGAGAGAGATAAAAAAAGACACGTATCTTATAGCGACATTCTTTAAACTTCAAACAAACTTAAACAGTAAAGAAAGTCCAAAGATTAAGAAGACGACGGTACATGCAAAAAACTCTGACATCAGAGCTGGCAAACGCGAAACCTGCAGCAAAGGAAATAACCCGACTGCTCCAAATTAAAATATCTATTACTAAGAAGTTAGCGAAAGAGAGATCATTAAATTTTAATTTATTTTGTAATAATTCCATCAACTTACGTTCATAAAGATGACAATTTTTTTTTTGCTTTTAGTAACATTTACTCATTAAATGTGGCATAATAAAATTGAAAATAGAAATTCCTCAAAGATGATTTTAATGAATAACATTCACTCTTGCTTAATAAAGATCCATTATATTTACATCTAAAATACGATATTTTTTTAAAACTTTTACAGTTCGTCTGTATATTTTTGGATGATGCCATTTGCACATACAGTATGTCCAATGATACTCAATAATAATGAGTGATTAGCAAATGATCAAACTATGCACATTCCATTAGAAGTTTCGAATTAGTGACATACCTTTCCAAACGACAAACAGGTTTGATAAATTCGTAATAAAAACGTTGCATATTTTCACATCACATAGTCATCATCATCAGTCTATTACTGACAATAACTGTTTTATGAATACTTATTTGATATTATGTACATGACATTTTTTCCGTAATACATCATTTAATTATATATAATGTTTCGGACTAATGGCGTTATAAAAATATACGTGGTCGGCAAAATGCGAACCGTGGAACGCTCGGCAGCTCTCAGCTTCCTAACACAGATTAATTATGGTTTGCAGCGACCATTTTCAACGAGGTGACGCAACATGGCTAGCCAGCAACATTATATTTTTTTATTATGACATTCACTCAAATCGGCTGCAGTAGAATAATGCAAAAATATGTCTGGATTAACGCATGTCTTAATGTGTCAGGCTACATTTAAAAAAATGCTTCATATCAAATGTTCTAATAGAAGAATGTGCAAGTCTTGTAGATACAAAGCCTAAAATAATTAAAACTGTTTATTTATTTATTTATTTATTATTTATTTAATTAATGAGGTTGGAGAATCAACAGCACAATAAAGGCCAAATAAAGGTTATCGCTAATTACATTAAGATATGAACAAAAACATTACAGTAAACAGAGAGTACTAAAAACAACTATAAAGATGGTAAGGTAGATTTTAAGCATTTTTAAAAGAGTTGATAAAATATATGAACAATATACGGTTAATACAGAAGTACTTATAATTACTTGTGTTCCTTTAGGCAGGGATGGAAAGCGTAAGGTAACGATACCCGATAACGTTATAATAACGTTTCATTTTTTTTAACAACGTTATAATTACAAAAGAACGTTATGGTAACCGTAATATAACTAATAACGTTTCACTATAACGTTATCCAAGTTTACAAATTTTTGCCGTTTGAAAGTATAATTTCCTGATAATTTTTTTCGTGTTTTATAATAAATAGATGTCATTAGTGGTCAAATACAAATGTTAAACATTTTATTTTATTTCTAGAATAAGATGCGTGTAAGTTTATTTAATACATTGTTTTTAATATTAATTTTAATTACAAACTTAAGAAAAATACGGTTATTGTAACGTTATAATAACGAAACAAAAATAACGTTATTATAACGTTTCATAACGTTATTTTGTTTTTTATTAAGTTATTTATAACGTTATGTAACGAATTTACAGCATATTTCAGAGTGCCATGGAGTTTTGTGTGTAAATAACCTTACTATAGTTACATGACATTCTGAAATATGCTGTAAATTGCTAATTTTATTTTGCGTTATTCTGTAAAATAAAAAAATAATTGTTATTAATTTTAGTTCCATATTGAGAAGTTTTTAATTCTAAATAAGTGTTGTATTTATAGTTTTTCTCTAAAATTAATGTAACTTCATTAAAATTAACGTTGTATTTCCTATAAACAGATTACAAGTTGACATCCGGTATATGCATGTATGTATTATAAATAACGAAGATCAAAGTGTTCGAGGAACAGTATGAATAGTAGACCTCAGAAGCATCTCATTTATAGAATATAATTTATATCGAGTAACTGATGGCACTTACTGGTTAATAGCGAATCTTCAGACCTGGGGCTGTTTTTAAAGAACACACACAAACATAAGTCTTTGCACTTCACTTTAAATAGTAGTTTGCACATCACTAAACAGAAATATAATGTTCATTCGCTATAATATATCAATAAACTAGTGTAATTCGTGTCATACATACAACCGTGCAACTTTAAACATGTTTCAATAGGAACCAAATAAGAAAAAACACGGATTGCTGGTAAATAAAACACAGCACAGTGTTTTTAATAATAATATCAATATTTATTTTGCCATTTTCTGTGTGATATAACATTGATATTGTTTAAATATTTAATATAAGTATACATGCAATGTAAAATTGTACATATGTGTACTGAAATCTGTATACAAAGCAGATTGGTATTAAGCCAAATTGTGTTCACGAGCGGATTATAGTAATTTTTCTATTTTGGTTCTTATATGTACTTTATGAAACCCATTTGGATGTCATAAAGTACTTCTTAAAAGAACTCAAACCTAATTTCTGTTAGGTTGGTACATAGTACCTACATTTCTAGACATTTGTCATTTGAAAGTTAATATTATTTAAATTGTAAACAACAATCAAATAAAAATTAAAATATTCCTAAAAATGAAATCACATATATTTGTAAATATTTTTTGACAAAAGGACCCAAATAGAAAAAATAGTATAAAATACACGTTTCATAAGACATTTCAGCGCACTTGTCCCGTTAGAAAACTCGCGGCAAGCCGCTCGTTTCTAACAAAGACGCGTGCGCTAAAATCATGTCTTATGAAACTTGTATCTTAATGTACTATTTTGCATTTCCTTTCTCGAGATTGGATTTCGGTTGTTTTTAGCAAATACCATACCATTTTAGTTGTTCTCTAGAACGACATTTTATTTTGAAGAAAATACCACAACCGCGAATCAAAAACGCAAACATTTATTAGACGATACAAAACAAATAGTTCTGAATGTGTTTAATGTTTTAAAATGTGACGATAATGAGAGTGCGCCAATATCAAAAACTGCAGAAATGACTAAAGTGCCTTGTACTACAGTTAGAAGGATAATTAGTGAAGGTGTACCTCTCAAAAAACACAGAAATGAAGCTGGTATTTTTTTGTCAACAAAATAAAATAAGTATTTGGTTTCCTGCAAAATTTCTTCTCTTTTTGTTATTATTTGCATCCCTTTATGAAAAACTCAAGTGAACAAAATATTGTTAAATACTACCCTGGTAAGTATGGCCTCATAAATTTCCTTAATCCTCTTGCGGCATACCTGCTGAGGAGCCAATCGCCAAATAATTTTTAAAAAACTATACCCAGCAATGGATAATATGCCGTGATCATTTATTTATTTATTTTGTATTTATGTAAGTTGTGTTAAAAAAATAAAAAATATATTGTAATTTGCAATTGGTATAAATAAAATATGAATAGTCTTGTGTAAATAACCTCGAACAAGTGAACAATGAAAAGTTTCAAGTTTATGAAGTCACATTAAAGAAACAATGAATGCAAATTGCACAAAAAATTCATGATTGCACGTTTTAAATGAAATTCCAAATAAAACAATAACCATCACCACTGTATCATTTGTTAGAAATAAATAGGCAAAAAACAGTAACAGAAAAAATGTTTGTATGTTCATTGGTTTACATTATATCGTTGTATTTGCAAAATAAAATCCATTATTCTCCAGCTATCCAACAAAAAGTTCGTGGATGAAATACTGCTTGCAGGTTTCCAAGGCGCAGGGGTGATTTTCAATATGTAAGCTTCGAAAGCACGAGCTTTACTCTTTTCATGTATTTATTGAATTTAGAAAAAAGTTCAACAGTGGGAGAAGGAGAAAGTAAAATCGTTGGATGTCTCACAATCTTTTTATTTAATGGTCTAACAGGATTCTGTGTATACAAGAGGTTTATGTCTCACAAATAGACGTACAACCTTGAGTTTATCATAATGCGTATAAAGCTCACTTGTAGACGTTAAGTCTCCCAAAAAATCTGCGATTATATTAAGATAACAATGTAAACATACAAAGCTTCAAAATTTGTAACTTAGCATTGTCACTCAACGGAGAATCGGTTTCTATCCGATATATGGGCGAATTTTGGAATGTGACGTGATATAATGTAGAAAAAGAAATTTATATAAATAAATCAGAGCATCGAACCTGAACCTGAACCACACCGAAACCGGAACCAAACCGTAACATTTTACCGAACCCAAACCCAGAACCGAACCTCAAATATATTTTTCAATTGGACCCGAGTCGGAACCGTACCGGGTATTAAAATTCGGGTTCAGGGTTCAGGTTTATTTTCAGTTCAAAACGTAAGCGTAATTGTAATACAGCTGACGCATGTGTTAATATTTGAACCAGAACTGCACCCGAACACATCTCTCAAAAAATAAATTAACCTGAATCTGAACCGAAACCAGTTTTTGGCGGGTTTGATGCCCTGAAATAAATAATATATTTTTATTTTAAAAAGAAAGTAGAAGTAAATTATTTATACCGGATATTACTATAGTTACATTTAAAATAATTGACAACAATGTATTATCGCATTCATTTTGTAACTCAACACAGGGAGTTGTCAACGTCATCAAATTGTCATCTGTCAATTTCAGAAATTCTTGTTGTCGAAAAGGTATTGCTATTTTATTTAACTCAGTGCCGGATTACTCAATAGGCAGACTAGGCAATTGCCTATGGGCCCCGTGCCTTTTAGGGGCCCCGCGCCCCGCTACATTAGATTGAAATTATATTAATTTGATTTTGAGATTTTTTTATTATTACAAACAAAGAAATCCTTAAATAAAGAAATTTTGATTACAACAAAGAAATGCTTATTTACAATAATGGAATCTTAATTACAATAATAAAAAATGTCAATCTCTACTGTTACAACTCGATTTTTATAATACCAATACCAAATACCAGTGTTTACCATTTTATGTTGATTTTCGTAATAATTCTTTTACATAACGATTAACGATGCTAAAATTTTGTATTTACAATAAATGAAGGGCTTATTGTAATATGCCACAAAACGAAAAATTCGTAGTAATAGAGTTTAAAGTTTTTCAACTTAAAACCATTTTCAAAAAGTGTTATAGATATATTATTAACACGTATACTTCAGTAGAGGCAGAAAAACAACGAAAAACCTTTAAAAAAATTATTTCAAAATAAATTTATTAAAAAAAACCATCAAATATTTCACTATGTACTTTTTAGATTAATTTGTTTAAAAGTATGTTAATTTTTTTTTATAATAAAATTATTTTATTAAAATTGTTGGGGGTAAAATCGTAAACTTATTAGAAGGGGGAGGGAGAGATTTCGATTGGTTTAATCCGGCACTGATTTAACTGTATAATTTCATGTTTCTTATTATTAATTACCCTACTTGTTTTGATTTTCTTTTAATGTTGTCCATTGACGCATCCTGTAGTTCTATAATTATTATACAGGGTTTTAAACACGTTTATAGAAGAAGTCAAAATGTCTCTAAAAATGAACTCTTTCGGACAAAGAGGTCATTTTGTATTAGAAGCGAAGAAAAACCAAGAAAAATAGTGATCGAACACAATTTTGTCTATAACTAGACTATAAAAATACAATAAAATTTAATATGAAATATTTTTCTTAATATCTAATAGTTAGAAGTTATTTGAAAATTAAATATTAGTTAAAGTCGCCATATTTTACTTACTATAATTATTTGATTTTTTTTTTTTGAAAAACAAAAACTCATCTAAGATGACATCTCAAAGGTAAGCAAAAAGTCTCATTTAATCGAAATCGTAACTCTCATAGTTTTCGAGATGGCAAAGGCAAACTCCGTAAAAACTTATTTTTCACTGCATTATATCTCGGAAACTATTGAATATCTGACACATATTGTATAAAACTTTTCAACAAGTGTGTTACACTTTATCTTAATACCCTGTACATGTTTTTACTGGACTGGGTCGCTTATTAAAAGTAGCAGTAAATAAATCGGAAACTTGTCTTATACTCATGATTTGTACGTTTTCTACATCATTTAAAATGTAACTATACTAAATAACATACGCCTATGTTTACTGATAAAAAAAAAACTATCGGTAGGTATATGTTAAACTCACTACGGCCATAATGCATTGTGGAATAATTTAATAAGTTAGGATACGTTAAACTAGGGTATGTTAAAGTATGTTTAGAAAATTAACATATACATACTGGGAAGGAAGTGATTTTGTGCGTTAGTTTAGTTTATGTTACGGTTTGATTAAAAAATAATAAATAATTTCGATCCTTTAAGTCTAGATAAATCCACATCGTACTGTGGCTTTTTTTTCGCTTACTGCGCGATTTCGTTGTTGGAGCCCAACATATTTTTCTTCAGGCCCTGGAGGAATTCCATCACATAAAATTTGAAGGTACCAGAATTATTTAAAGATCTACATATCTTAACAACAGATTAGAGAAGCCATTGAGATTTTTTAATACCAATAATCTCAACCATTGTGAAGGTTTAGAACTTAGCCGAGCATGGCTTCCTATATTAAAAACCTTATAAATTGTTACCTTGGTTACTTGTTTGCGATTGTTTTGAATATTTGTTTTTATACAGTATTTTATAGGTATCGAAAATATATAAAACTTAAAATACGCGTAACCAAATAAAAAGTGTTCAAAATATAGTAAATCCTTGCCAAAAAATTTGTGACAAATGAAACAAAACCTATCCATTAAACAAGAGGGCTTTGGAAGATTAAAATTTAAAATTGTTTCATGAATGAAATTTGCTGGGGTATCAGCATGCACTAATGGGTAAAATATAAACAGGCGTGAGTCATGTTTTGAAACGGTCGCATTTTGCGATATAAACGTAGAGTACAATTGCATTGATTTGAAATCAGTATCACATTAATGGTAAAGAAACCATACCAATGCACTGTTGTAACGCTGTATTGTACCATAAATTGAAGTGAAATAGTCGTACGCAAACAACACGTATCCAGCACATTACACACGAACCGCAACCTTTATAGCATTACACTGCTCATGCTCAACATCCGATGAAAGAATCCTTTCGTTCTTTAAATGGAACGAGTCCCAAGCTGAGCTTTAATCCTATTGGTGCGCCCTATGCTTGATACTCGTTCCGCGATGGACACGGGATAGCCTCAAGCCTACTACTCAAATGCTAACATGTGTACGGATATAAATAGAAGCCGAAATACGCTATTACACTCACCTATAAAGCTCCATTCACAGCAAAAAATCGCTACGTTCAAGATACAACCAATTTCTAAAACACTACGGTTGAGTACTTTGATAGAAATTTCTAAATAAAATATTTGAACAAAATTGAAATTCCTAATTAAAATAAAACAACCTTTTAAGTTCCGTTTATATTAATTCTAACCAGCGTCTATTTTTTTTAGGTACCATGAGTTTCAGATGCAATATCTCTATTCAGTCATTAATGTATTACTATGGATAATAGACGAAGTTAGACTTTAAAATTAGGGGGTGCTTAAGTCCTTACCTTAAAATGAAACAATGAAGTTAGTTTACAAAAAAAAGGGATTTATTTGATTAATTTATAAAAAAAAAATATTATTCGAAGTAACAAAAAAAAAACTTATTATTGTTAGGATCTAGGTAATAACTTGACTGAGGTGGATGATGAAAGATAACGATATTCCTGGATTTCAGTCAACTTTATTGTCATACCCAACTAGTTTCGACACCACATGTCTTCTTCTGCGGATGATTTTTCTTAAAAGTTTGTAACGAATGTTGAAAATAGTGAAATTGTTGTGTGATGTAAAATTACAGGAATTTCATATATTATTGTATTCTAATAACAATTTTCTGTTTTCATTCAGCGATTTTGTGTCATAATAGTTCTCAGCCAGTTTTTAATTCTCCTAATACCAGAGATTGATCTTTCACAAGTTATTGTATTTATACGCAGAATGAGTGTAATTTTACAAAGTTTATAATTACCAAATGTACCTTGATTAAGTATATTTTTAATATCATTTGATTTTTGAAGGTTCATGTTCTTTAGAATAGTTATTTCAGCTGTCAAAATATCTTTATTTATTACAAAAGCGGTATAATCTATAAATTTGAATGCGACCCGCAATATTCGCGCTGGTCTGGAACATTCATAATTTAACTGTGTAGGTATATATTTTAGTTTGCCTTTGTATTTAAGTATAACATTTAATTTATTCTCTTAATTTGTTACATTGGATGTTGTTATTAGTTGTACGATTGTTAAGCAATCAGTTGAGAAGGATTTATTAGGACTTATAAGGATGAAGTAGGAAACATTTCAACTAGATTAATTTTTTGTAGAAAGAAAAAAGTGATAACCCTGAGAAATAACGATTTCTATTGCTGCAAATTAGACTATAATTATAGTCTTTTATTACCGAGCGCCAAAATTAAACTCACAAAAACATTTAATGATAGGAAGGAGGCCAAAAATAATTTAAAACTTCTTAGATTTGAATAAGTTTGTAAATTTACAGAAACGAAATTATATAAACTTCGCCCTTGCGATTTCAATGAAAATGACCTGATATATAAGCCGCGGATAATATGAATTTAAGGTTTACAATCGATTGTGGATTCACGAATGACCATCATTTGTCGTTTTCTTATGAAGACAAAAAGCTCATTCCATTTCCGTATTTAGCACAACGGTCACAGGCACAAGGCGCAACGCGGCCATCATTTCGAACTAATCTCGTACGAATAAAGATCAAGTTAACAACGCATTGTTGGGGGAAACGGAAGCGAATAGGAAATAGGGAGTCGTCCCATGCAGAGTTGCCACAGCATCCAAATCCCTTTATTCCACCCCTTCACAAGAGACATTTACCTGACTCATTTCCGAATTCACCTACCTCGACATACCTGTTCAATAAACTTTAATGTGTCTTGTTGGTTTCAGAAAAGAAAAATCTATCCTGGTTCAGCAGGAAATGAATCTAGGAGAACCACTCTACAAGATCAACTATTCGACCCATGTTCATTCTTACTTACAAATTATTTATCGCACAATACTCAACCGTCTTGTGCATTTTATACAACAGTTAGGAAATTATAGCTGTCAGATATACGCTTTCGATGATATCATTACTGAAATCCGTGTTTATTACTTATAAATTTTCTTTAAAATAATAATAAAAAAAACATTATATTTCTTAATTGTAATGTATATTGTATTATTCTTTGTAGACCGGTAATGTGATATTAAGGATCAAAATCGGTAGTATTTCTTATCAATAAATAAACGTAAAGGAAGGCTATTTTATTCTTTTCTTAAAACTAGATGTGTTTTTGTCAGTTCTTTTTACAAATTTACAAATCTGTGAGACTTACAGATTTGTTTAGAAATGGTCTATAAACTTGTATATTTCTCTAAAAATAACAACTATAACTTAACTTAACGCACAAAAGACACGCTTGGGAAACTTATAGGGCTATTCTGTAAGCATCATTATGACGTAACGAATCGTTAAAACGTTATATCTTCATGGTAATAACGAAAATCGTTTAATAGGCTTATTCTATAAACGATCGTTATGACATGATGCATTGTTATATCGTTATTAGAACTATAATCGTTAAAGTGGTATTCTGTAAACAATAATTTAATTCTACATAACGAAAAAAGGATAAAGATATCGTTATTTTTTAACGACTGGAAAAATCATTCGTTACATAAACGTTTTGTCAATAAGTCAGTATTTTTATTCATGTCAAAATAAAATTGCTATTATGTTGAATAGTGATCTCAAAAACCAGTAATATTACAGTTTTCTGCAAGGTAATATTAAAGTAATTTAATAAGTTTTTATTCGTAGCGCCTAGCGCAAGCTTCCCAATTTGTCTACAGAAGGTAGTAGTAGTAGCTCTAGTATAGCCTACAACAAGAAAAAGAAAGGGTCTGACAGGTGACAGGTTGACAGCAGACTCCCAGCAGAACTAATCTAACCTAGAAGTTTTGTGAGTTATATTGAATTATTGTAGATATTTCATTTAAAATTATAATTTTATTTTAGGAAATAAAGTTCTTAACTTGATCCCAAGGTTATTATTTTTCAAAATGTGTTACAGAATACGGGTACGAAGATAACGGTTATCGTTAAGTAGAAATAACGATTTTCGTAATAACGATTTCGTTATGATAACGATTCGTTAAGTGAATATTTTACAGAATAGGCCTTTTATATCAAGTTTGTGCGTTAGGTTAGGTTATTTTTGTTATATTTAGAAATATATATCATTTCTGTCGTAATAAACATGTTATGACTGAAGCCGGGATCAGAATTTATCTTGTGTATTTCTCACAAATAACAATAACCTACCTAACCTAACGCACAAAAGTAACGCTTGGAAAACTCGACCCAAGTATGAGAATTATCAGTTGAGTGCCGGCTGCCATTTATATTGTATCACCGTAGCCGGCGCGGCGTTAATAATTTTTTTTTGGGTTAGGAGCACTTCCAAAAATTTAACTTAAATACCATGTTACATTTACAGAAATGGGACTGTATGCGAGAGCTAAACACTGATAAGACAGATACTTACCTTTTTTAGTAAGATAATGAACAAAGTGAGGTTATACTCATAGCTGTTCATTGCAATTTTCTAGCTCATTGTTATGTTATTCATACTCATCGGTCCTATTTCTTTGTAAACTACGTAGAAATAGCAACAAATTTGTGCAGCTGGCGTTACTAGGTTACAGTACCTACCCTATATTATATGCAAATATTATTTACGAGCACAAACTCATAATACTTCGGCCGGGTTACATTTTCAACACATAAAACCTATATAAATGGTAAGAAATTTCAACAAAGTTTTTTCGAGTGCTTTAAATATAGACTTAAAACTTCAAAAACTGTGAGCCAAATAATAATAGTTCGTCCGACATTTAAAGGGTTATCTTCTGGTTCAAATTTATCTTCCACCGAGATTCCCTACTTTCGGCGTACTGAAAAAAAAACACCTGCCTTGCAAGTATGATCTTGTGGATGCAATACCTAATAGAATTATTATTAAAGATGTTATTATAAATAAAGTCCATGTAATCCAATATTAAATGGCGGAATACTTGAATAACATACTTTGTTTTTATGTTTAAAATCTATATTTTAAACTAGTTGAAAGAAGTTTGTAGAAATTTTTCATCTTTTGAGTAGGTTTTATATTTTTTTGTTGAAAAAATAAACCGGCTGAATTATTATGAGCCTGTACTCATATAACAGTTTTTAAATTGGAATAAAATATATATGTAGTTAAATATGTATGTTTCAGGCCAAAGTGGGTATTTCGGGTTGCAGTTTTGGTCCAGGACATAAATAGTTTAGTTACTATCTAGGATCATTTTCGAAAGGTTGGTGCTCCCTATATGACATTTATCACTCGAACTGACCTCCCTCAATAAACTCTTAAAGTGTGATCTTCTAGTGTAGAAACACCCTATTTAATTTTTTACTTTCTTTAAATTTTTCATTAAAATAGGCTGGTACATATATAAGTAAAATTCATGACCTATAAAATCTTAGGTTAGTTTTTAGGATAAAATCGATCGGTTTGATAAGGAAATTTCTACATTTTGGTCTGGTGTTATATTAAAAGTTATTGAAGTGTTCATTGGGCGTAGGGTTAAAAATATCGGGTTTTGTTTTCGTGGGATTACAGATTGCAATCTGGTCGGTGTCGGTAGCTACGATTCGGTAGAGGACGAGTAAGAAAGCGCGTATTCACCTCACCGCTAGCGGGTAGCGCAGCGGTAATCCGGGGCCAGGGAAAAACCGGATTTCGTATGCCGTACATCGCGTACTCCGCTGAGCTTGCTCGTTACCGGCGATCACTTACCGTGCCCGTGTCATACGCTCACCGGCTTTTCCTGCTTCGCGTTCGCAAGGCCACCGCCGCCGCCGTCCTCACATTCGCCCTCGCAGATCGATCATTCGCTCGATTTGAAACGTTAGTTTTTCCGACTTGCGGTGATTAGCGGTAATGAGAATTTTCTTCTTCAAAGGAATATTTCTCTACCGTGCGTCTCATTTAACATTATTCTAAGTTTATTCGGGAAGAAAATTACTTCTTAATATTTACTCAAATTTTGAGCCATGTATACTTTTACCGAAGTTTGGACTAATACCGCGACTAAATTTTCGCGCGCCGTTGCCTTCGCAACCGGCAGTATATCACTAGTTAACTCGCTCAAAGCAACACTCGTAACATAAATTAAGAACCAACAACGTATGAACATATCTTTGACAAATACGTAGATTTCATTAATCCTTTTACATATTATTCAAGTTATGTCAACAACTTTAAATAAGAAAGTGTAAGTGTTCAAATCAAATTATTAAAATTTTATAGTTTTCCATTATATAATACTAATAAATAACATAATTGAGTTTAATTTATTATCATCAAAATTGGCACAACAGACCTCATAAGGCCAAGACCAATACCTTAGGCATTTGTCTCATAATCAATTCGTACTAAATTAGTCATAGTCCTTAATATGTGCGACATTATTTGATTGTCAAGGCCGCAGTGGGGATATTTTGATTTAACTACTATTGTCTATGATGTATTAGGTACTAAATGAACAGAAAGTTACTTTCGATGAATAAACATTAGTAAATATTAAAACGTTTACAAGTTTTTATTTTACTATATAGTTTTTTCTGAAAGAATTTAAAAAATATCCGTATATTTAAATAAATGTAATTAGTAATTGCCGTTAAAACTTTAACTTTATATTTTTATTTGACACATTTGACGAAAAGTTTTGGAACGCGTATAAAGTTTGCAAAAAAAAGTACCGGAATAATTCAAACGGTTGCGGCTCCGATACAATATTCAAGTCAAAATGTTATTGTTAAAACTTTATTTTTCGGTAAATTTGTAATATATATATATTTACATCAAGCAACCTCTGCAATAATGTATTCAAGTTTCATTCATTTTTAAACAAACTATTTTTATATTTAATTAATTTAGAATCGGCCCATATTAAGATCCACAAGGTTTTCACAAAACTGCTTCATATTTGACGTTAAAGCATATCACATAATTTAATTATAAATACCATAAAACATAAAAAGAGAGTGACTGCCGTGGAAATGAGGTATTTACGTGGTGTATGTGGGTATGTAAAACGGGATCGCATGAGGAATAATTTGGTGTATGAAGAATGTATGGTTAGGAACAATGTAATTAAGAGAGTTGGTGTGAGTCAGTTGAGCTGGTTTGGGCATGTGGAGAGAATGGCGAGTGAACGGCTTGTTAAGTGTATATATCTTGGTGAAGTTGAGGGTTTTCGATTGCGTGGCCGACCAGTGTGTAAGTGGATGGATGTGGTTGGTAGGGTGCTTAAAGAGAAAGAGTTTCGAAGGACCAAGAGAAGAAGAGCATGTATGAAAGCGATTATGAATGTGGCCGAGGCGAAAGAAGTCTGCTTAGATAAGAATGTGTGGCGAAGGTTGATTGTTTCCTAACTATTATTGTGATCCGGATGCGGTATTTCGCTACCGAAAATCGGTCACTTATATGTTTAAGTGTAAGGATTATGAGTGTGTCCGAGGCGAAAGAAGTCTGCTTAGATAGGAATATATGGCGAAGGATGATTGTTTCTTAACTATTATTGTTATCCGGATGCGGTATTTCGCTACCGAAAATCGGTCACTTTAATATGTTTAAGAGTAAAGATTTGTTGTATGATGTTGATGTTGTTCTTATTGTTATCGGGTTTGTGCGAACCCACTAAATAGGACTCGCGTGATTTTATGTATGTATGTATGTATAAAACACATACTAATTCAAAAAGAATATTACAGTATCGCTGAATTCTACTCGGATTGTGCAAATAAACTATTTCACCTTCTAATTTAAATACAATAACAAACAGCAATATAAACACGATTGAAGCTGCTCAGTACGAATTATACAGTTTTTTTTTGTGAATTCAGTGATACGTTTATTTAATTCACTCTTATTTATTTAACACATTTATTTATTTTCTCGCAATTATTATGTACCAATGTATATCACATTTCTTTTTAAATTTATTGTATTTGTATATTTGTAAATTGTATAGATCTCTATAATATTATATATTATGCACTGAAATGAAAAATTTGTATCTAAATCACGAACATTATGTTTTTCATTGTACTTTTAGTCCATAAGATGTATATATTTAAACTGCAAAATTATCATGTATGTACTTATTTCTATTTAGGTGATGTTAATATTTTTATTTGTTTAAATTATTTGTATTTTTATACTGGGTTAGGTTGAAAATCAGTTCGGTGAACCTTATCCTATGTACTTTCGTACATGAATAAATTATTATTATTATTAATTATTATACCCTAACTTTTAGTTAAAGATAGCTGCAACGTTAGTTACATTTTATTTTGCGCAATTGTATGGTTAGGTTAGGTTAGGTGTACGGTAGGCGAAAATATATTTTAATGTGCAGAATAACGTTCACGTTATCTATAATTTTAACGTTCACTCATCTATTTTTGGTTTATGTGAAAACTCATTTGATACAGAAAACGGTTCTTAATTTGCACGTGACTAATGAATGACGGGATAAATAGGATGATACCTATCCAGAATCGAATAAATTCTACGACGGAGGTAAATTTTTGAATGGAGAATCAAGTGATTTCTTTGGAAAGGAGTAGAGCGGAAAGAAAATCTGCAGAGAAAAGGAAAACTGCATAGCGCCCAAGATGTCATTACGAGAACATTGATTTCCATAATGGGGAATTTTGTAACGTAATGTACGCCGCAGATATTTAAGGTAAATCAAAGGGATATTGATAGTGATACCTTTACCCAATGCCAGTACCAATACCAATACTCGTGTCCCATGTTCATCAAACTGTGTCAAACGAAAGGAACTTATCTAGCATTGCGTCTCTAATAAATAAAATGTGTCTGCTTTGCCCGCAGTCTACTCTATATTCCGGAATTAGTAATCGATAAGGAATCCAAATTGAAACTATATAGGAGTTTTATATAGGCTGCTAAAGCTGCAGACTCGTAGACGACGATGACGCTTGCCCTTGTTGGCCAAAACTACACGTCATATTTTTATTACTGCTCAATGTTGAGTGGTTTAATTTCATTTATGGACCTATTTAAGATGCTGCGGGGCTTATCGCTTTGGACTTGGACACTGTGCTACTGAAAAACTATATAGGACATTCTGTCGCAGAAATCCTCAAAATTTTCCAAAATGTTTCTCACTTCCGTTTCGTCGTTAAGAGTTTTCGTCGAACAGTGAATACAGAAACATACACAAAATAAATAGCGTGAAGGTAATACTGTACTATATATAACTAAAACGTTGCAACTATCTTTATCTAAAAGTTAGGTTATATCTGCTTCAACGTCAAATATAAAGTAGTGAATGCCAAATGAGATTTAACGTTCACGCTATTTATTTTGACGTTAAAATTCCAAATGCCGTAAACTTTATTCTGTACATCAAAATATATATTTTCACATACCGTACAAATTATTTTGTCTGTCAAAAAATGAAAGGTCTTATTTTGATTGCTGAGTTAACAAAATTAAGTGAGAAAGATATTAACGATGCCTTAATTAGTGCTCACACAAACAACGTTACATACAGTTACACAAAATAAAATGAAACTATAACATTGGAGTTATCTTTCTCGCAAAGTTAGGTGATGTCTGCTTTAACGTCAAACATGAAGTAGTTTCTGACGGACGCTACTTCTGGAGAAATAAAGTTAAACGCTATATACACACCTTGGGAAACCAGTACCAATGCTTTTCTTATATGAACTTTGAAAATTAATTATAAAAACTATGCAATATTACTTTAACTACTTGCATGACAGGCCCAGAAGCTGAAAGAACAACTCTACAAAATTTGGCGTCGGTATATAAAACGGTGTAGATTTGTATACATGTCTACCTTTCACTTTTATATATAACATAAACTATAATATATTAACTCCACTTCCGGTTTTTGGGTAACTGATAGTATCTTTTAATTTCCAAATAAAATTATTTATTTATTATTTATTAATAAATCGATCCAACAGGATACAAGATCCCAATATGCTACATAGAATTGTCTTATTGGAAATTTTAATTCATAATTAGTCCTAGCTGTTTTACAATGAAATGGTACTTTATTTCTTGAAGTGACGCGTGAAACGTGAAGACTACATGGGTCATCAATACAATTATTAATTAATTTGTATAAGTAGAGAAATAATTGTAAATTTCTTCAGCTACTTAATGGCACCAAGTTCACTTCAGGCAATAAAACAGAATAATCATGGGTAAAGTTAGGATATTGTCCATGTATTTTCAAATAACAATATATGATGAATTTATGCTGGACAGACTCAATCTTAGATATATGTTTATGATATATTGGATTCCAGACTTGTAGACAATATTCTAGCTTAGAGCGGACAAATGCACAATACAAGCTTTTTAGTGTAGTTGTTTTACAGAAAGACCGACAATTTCAAATTACAAATCCGAGAATTTTGTAGGATGATCTTACGGTAGTCTCAATGTGTACATTAAATGTTAGTTTTATGTCAAATATAATCAAAAGATCCTTAAACTGAGTTACTTTCTCAAGCGAATTAGTTTCCATGTGATATGCATAAGTGTAAACGTATTTTTTAACAAAGTAACTCATTATTTTACATTTGATGTAATTAAAGAACAATTTTGAGTTGTGGGACCATTTTAAAATATTGTTGATGTCGTTTTGTAAGAGAATACAGTCAATAATAGAGTTGATGGTTTTATAAACTATTATGTCATCGGCATACAAAAGTATTTGAGAATGTTGAACACAGTCCACCACGTCATTAATTAAGACGTTGAATAATAGTGGGCCCAAGATTAATCCTTGTGGGACCCCAAAGGTAGCAGTGATCGGGTTTGATTTAAAGTTATTAAGATACACGGTCATTTCGCGATCTCTGAGGTAGGAGTTGAGAAAATGAAGAAGATCCTCTGTAAAGTGAAAATATTTGCCGAGTTTTTCCAGAAACGCATTGTGATTTACACTGCCGAACGCCTTTTTAAAATCTGTGTACATCACATCAACTTAAGAGTTGTATCTTATATATTTACACAAATATGAAATGTACATGAAATTTGATATTCAATAGTATAAATTTGTTATTCAGTAGTTATATTATTAAAAGATACAATAGGGTCTGATAAAAAATTTTGAAATCTATTCGAGTAAGTTTACTTGCAAAATTATTGCAGTTAAAAAATTCATATTACTATTTTTTTTCATGAATTAAATGTTTATATAAATCGAAAACAATAACTATTCAAATTTTGAAGACAATAAGAGAAATGTATAAAGCATAATGGAATAATACATGTAAAGACGTAATTTAGTGAGTCATAAATGGATCTAGTGTGTATATCTCTTTAATGCACTTATTAAATTACCTACTGCATTTTACTCTTTATTAGTTCCACGTATAAAACAAGAAACTTAAATAAATTGTGTCCCATAAAAGTAATCCCCAACCCAGGTAGTTCATAAAACCGCTGCGTTGCTAGGTGAGGAAATCCTGGGACAATAAACAAATCAATTTTGTTGTAAAATGTCACTAACGAAATTATTAATTAAGTAGATTTGAAATATAGTTAGCTAGAACTTTTATTTCTTAATCAATGAAATAATCTTGCAGACGTGGCGAACGCGAAACAATGGTGGAAGTTCGATTATATGGTGGCAGCGAGCACGTAATTAATCATTTTAAACCAGGGGCATAAATATAAAATTTATATTATCAGTTCGGTCTAGTGTTGCATATTGTACACCAGTAAATCACGCACAGAATTTTCTGGCAGTGGCTTAGTTATAGTGTAGTACGCATAAAGAATAGAATTTGAAATGGTAAATATCTAAAAAAATTATAAAACAAATATCTTTAAAATTTACTTTTGTACAAATTTTTAATATTTACAATTACTAATCATTTGTAAAAAATTAAAACTTTATTGTTTTGGGAGTACCTAGAGACAAAAATATTTCAAATATGTGTTGTAGAATGTAATTAAATAAATAAAATAAATATAAATATTTCATCAAGGCATATTACCCATTGCTGGGTGTGCCAATCTGCTGTGTACACAGATATCGGTAATGATGGAATATTTGTACCGTGCGGGCGCTTACCAGGCGGGCACTCATTGCTGGCGTGGAGAGTGCGCCACAGGGATAAATTTTGTGCCATTAAAATTCGATGTAATTTTTGGCGTCGGTCGGGATCGAACCCGGGTCCCCAGATTCGCGACCAGACACTCAGGCACACGGCCACCTATGTAATTAAATTATATATCTAAATCACCAAATATATTTCATTTTACACCTTTTGTAACTTATGAAATCGAATTTGAAATTTTACAAATATTGCTCATTTGTGGTAGCCATGGAATTTAAACAAAATTACAAAGAAAAGCATATCGTTTTAACTGTCAAAAATTAGATTTTGAAATAAAAATTACAGATAATTATAGTCTTCTTCTACGTCATTAAACATATTTTGTTTTTATATTCTACACCTAAACCACTGAACGGTTTTTATTTATTCTTACTTTGTAACTTGCAAAATTAAAAATCTGATAGTGTAAATAAAATGGATTTCGTTAGAATTTTATTTAAATTACTAATTACTACAAATGAGCAATATTTATACAAATTCAATTTTAGAAGTTTCAAAGGTTTATAATGTTTAGAATTTAATTATCTACAACTTTTATTTGATACTTTTATGCCAAATTTTTAATTAACGCCCTATATGATGGTGGTTAGGGGTGAACATAGGGATTTAATATTGCATATTATTTGCAACAAAACTGTATTTATATTTTTTATTGTTTTTGCTTTCTTCACAATTTTAAAAAACAAATTTCAAAAGTTCTGTTAATTTGTAGTAATAGCCAATTTATATATTTTTTGAATGAATCTATTTGGTAAAATAACCCAAATTCTTTAAAAACGTTTAAAAGCGATACTGGAGGACGATTTGAATGTAAATAATACAGTTCAACTGTGACGTCATTATTTGCATTATTTATTAGAGCTGTTTAACTTAGATTAAGCGACCCTTTGTTATTTTGTCACACCAAGTTCGAATCCGACCAAAGTCAATTATTTATCGCACAAAAATGATTGTTGTAGTATACATTTCAGAACAACATTGAGGGGCTGTAAAGTGAAATATGGTAAATATATTATGGAAAATTATTCAATTTGATATGTTAATAAAGAACAGTTTCTTCAGGGTTGTAAAATATTTCAATAATACATTGAATGTTTATATTTCGAATAATTAATGCATGATTAAATTAACGTAGGAAACTAGAATATATACGTCAGTTGCATAACAAATTTTAACCTAAGCAGAGAAATTTATTAGATTTTCAAAATAATAAAAGCCTCAATACTGGATAAAAATAAAATAATATAGACCATTCAAGGTTTTAAGTAATAACCCCAATTAGTTGACTGTGAGTTGCTTTGATCACTGCGACAAAAGGCGTTTTCCTAAAGTCGTTCGGATTGATCCGATGTATTCTGAAGCGTTCGTAAAGTCAATCGGGTTAATCTGACGCGTTCGTAAACTCATTCCGATCAGTCAAACCAAGTGATCCGATATTTTTTTTAACCCTGATCCATGTGCAAGGTTAGTACAGAATTACAGATTGCGCGCTCAAATTTACAATTGTAAACAATTGTGTTTCAGAAAATGTATGTATTTAAATGTTTCTGATTATGAATACTGCAGCACTACTGCAAGTTTTGAAGAAAATTGGCAGTCGCACTTTGTTAAGTGTTTGTTAATTATTTCGAACAAATAAATAACCACATGGAACAATTTCTGATCGAAATAATCAGAACAAATGATTCAAGCGGCCTTTTAGTTTCGTTTGAGTCGTCGTATATAAAATTATGTACAACTACAGAAACAAGCTCTAATTAATTATCCATTTTAACAGGTTATTTTCTTCTATAACCTCAGATTTAAAAGTCAAAATCATATGTAGATCTAAAGCGTTCGGAAAAGCTTCGATAATCGATTTGATATATCTGTGATGCAATCGAACAGACATATTTAGTGATTCTTTCAGTAAATTTAAAAAAGTTATCAATTTTCTATTAATCTGAGATTTAGTTTAATTTTTTTTATTGTTAAGTATTGTTCATCATGTAATTTCTCTATTCGCCTCATTTGTCTATTTTGTAAATTTATACATACACATATATAATCGTCCTGTAATTGGGATCCTAGATCTTGTTGGATAGATTTAATAATAAAACTTAAAATGTTGTACCTATTACAATACATTTTTTGATACTGTACAGAAGATGATAGTGCTGTGCAATACAGCAGAATGCTTCATTAAAATGTTAGTAATACACTTTTCAATATATATGTATATAGGATGGAGACCGCGACCCCGGAACATAGAACTTTAACATGTAAGATCATACTTTCTTAATTTTCTGCTTCTCTAATTATTTTAGGTAAAAATGCTTCAAATAAAAGTTGTAGAGCATAAAATTCTGCATCTAAATCAATAAGCAACATTGCCTTGTAACGGCAGAAATTAGGTATGAAAATGTCGAAAATCACCTCAAAAATAGCAATAGCCATACAATTGAGACAAAATAAATAACAAATGTCTAACGGTTTTTCTGTCATGTTAGGGTAATTTATTTTTATTAGATATTATTTCTAATTTCTGTTCCAATTAACAATTATCTTTTAATTTAAATTGATATTTGTTCACTTGAACAGATTTTACAAATAATAATGAAATTAAATTAACCTAGCTTGACAGATAAATCGTTAACATTTGTTAATTTTTTGTTTCAATTCCATGGCTATAGCTATTTTTACTGCAATTATCGATATTATACCTAATTTTTGACGTTACAAGACATACAAAATTAATTTTGCTTAATGATTCAGATGAATAATTTTATACCCAACAACTTTTATTTGAAACTTTTTTACCTAAAATAATTAGGGAAGCAGGAAATTACGAAAATCTGATTTTACATGTTATAGTCCTATGTTCTGGGGTCGCAATCACCACCCTATATATATATATATATATATATATATATATATATATATATATATATATATATATATATATATATATATATATATATATATATATATTGCCATGTATATTTCATTTTTTATTAATTTTAAACTATGAACATTTTTCGGCATTTTTGTTGACATATACGTCTGACAATTATTAAATTTAATGGTTAATAACAATGAACTTAATATTACAAGTATGTATATAACGTACGGTAATGTATAATATGTTTGCAGAAGTTAAATTTGTATGTTGTGTACGGTATTGTTGTTTAAAGTGCAAAAACTTTCCATGAATGCACAGGAGTATTGTGTCGTGGTACGCAATACGCACTTACATTGCAAAAGATTATTCTAATGTTAGTGCATATTACAGGATTATCACCTACGAAAACAATATCGTAGCTAGCGATGTTTATTTTTACGAGTTGGTGAAATACGCCTTCCGCCGCCGCCGAGGAAGTTTTACTAGTTTCTTACCTGTTGTGATGACAACTGTTGCTGCCGAACTCTTATTTATTTTCAATTAGGACGTGACCGATCCGGGTATAGGCAGCAGCGGCAGAGGCAGCAGCAGCGCTCTCCAGTCACAGGTCTGTGTGCCGGGTCGTGCGGTCATGGTGCGGTAGTTGAGTTAGTTCGGTTGGTATGGCTGGTATGAAATTAGACGATCCACGAACACAATGAAGAACACGTGGCTGTGAGATTTTGCATTGAAGTGCGCACTCGCTCCGTTGCTGCTTTCCGCTGTTCGCTTACCGCTTTGCCGCTTGCGCCGCGCACAGCAGAGCGAGGTAATTAATCGAACGCGAACGTTTACCGCATCGCACATCGTGCCCGACATTCGTTTATTCTAGTTTTATTCACGTCTTTTAAATCGCTTTATTTTCCTCATAAATATTATGATCAGCGCTAATTACTGCGAAAACAATTATCTTTGTTTTATTTTCAAATGTCTTCTTGTATTTATGTTCTACAATTTGCATGCAATAGTACGCTCACCAACAAACTCTTTTTAATTCCTTTTATTAACGGAATACCTACAAAAATACTTGGAGCTCTTGCATTCCAATTTCACAATTAATATCGCCCAGAAACTTTATGGATTACGTATTTTTCTTTGTGCAATGTTAAGAATTGTTCTATTTTTGTTTTAGCTAGAATGGAAATTGAAAACAAGCGAGGAAGAAAATATGCTTCGTTATTTTTCAGTAATAAATTCGAAAGTTATTTAAAAAACATCACGATGCCGAAAACTAATTACAGAATACATTAAGGGAAGCAAGGAGCCGTAGTTGTTATTAAATATGTTTAGAATTTTAAAAAGTTTAATATTGAATACAACACAACGTTTAGGCGAATGAATATTGCGATGGTTTTCTCTGTGATTCTAAACGTGGTCTGTTTGTTTGTTGATAAACAAAGTGATTTGAATATTGGCGGTTGTAAACCGTAAACGTTGCTTACTGAATCACTGCCAATGAACGAGCAAACCGTGAGAACATTCTCAGATTCGATATCGGCCGGAGCGCTCTATCCACTATGGATTTCACAGGACGCCATTTACTCATTTCATTAACGTTGAAATGAAAATCATTTATGTTAGGGCACTTTGACACGTTATAGCTTTGTACTACTGTTTATGTTAATGTTCATGCTATGTTCTTTGATGGTATTTTACTTACGATATTTCGCCGAATGCTGCGAAGGCTTCTCGTAACGTCTGCGTTTCGATTTCTGGACTCAGATCGCCCACGAATATGTGGTAATGCTCTGAAAGAAAAAAAAAACTCTTTATTCATATTATAAAACAGGAAAAAACATTTATTTTCTGGGGTAGTTACGATGCGTTTTACGTAAGTAGGCGAAACGGTGCGATTTTCTTCCAAATTTAACACATTCCACAGTCGCGTTTTACTAATGATTAAGATTGCGAAAGTGTACGTTTTCATTTGGCTGTGAACTGTGACCTGCCCGAGGGTAGAGTTAGGAGTCAGGTGATAATTCAGAAGAGTACAGTTAAATAGTGGTGGAATTTTCTGGCTTAGGAGCAAGTAATTTGCGTCGCGCGACACATTGGCGTCATACATAAGATCATCTGACAGAATCTGAGTTAGTCCGTCGTGGGCGCCGTACATTTCGGCAGAGCTCGGAGCTCGGATATCGACTAGTGCGAAAGAGACATACGGAATGTAACCCGGTTTCTATTTCGCATCGCCGGCAAGCCGGCATTGGCCCAATGTGAAAATCGTATTTTATTATAGGAATCCCATGACTGTAAATAAAAGAGCAAAAATATATTCGCGCAGTGCGGCTGTGCTGTGGGGTATATATTCTGAAATGAAAACACGCATTAGACGCCGCTTGCAGCTCGGCGTTTCAGAGTTCCAGCGTTTGCTCGCGTACGCGTAGACTCAATAGACGCCACGCTGACTCCTACGCTTTCAGAGCTTTGTGCTTTTACTTTCTTACACGTTCACTTCGGTAATAAGGAAATACGGAAACTTCAATCATTCAGGTTTAAAGATTTCAATTCCAAATTAAAATTCTCCCGACGTCAAGTCACACGCATAGAATTCATAAATGCTAATCTACTCGTTCTATATTCATTACGTCTACAAGAACATTTAAAGATACATTAGGTTTGTTGCAGCCTGTCATTGCTGATAGTTTGTGACTGTCAGACACATGCGCAGTAACAAAGTACCGTTAAATACCGTTCCAATCGTACCACTGATAAGTTTGTAATTAATGGTTAGGTGTTCCAGCGCGTACTGTTCTACTATCCTAGTTTTATAGTTTCTGACAGTCAAAATAGTCAAAACTTTTTCCGCTGACTAAGAATCAGAGTCTTCGTAATTATTGTAAATTCAGTGTTGGTTTTCATATTTTTCATCTGTCAAGGGAAGATGAAATTTATACTTATTACAATTAGATTATTAGAAAATAATAAAACATATTTCATGTTATTATGTTTAATATTATATTTTTCTTATAACATAATTTTATTTTATTTTTTGAAAAATGACCAACGAAGACATTTGTTATTTGTTATTATTAAATAATTTATTTATTTTTCAGATTAGCTAGCTTGTATACAACAAATATTCACTTTGATATCGTCACCGTCTCACTCGAGCATACGAATGAATAATTCGAATATTCGAATATTGGATATACAAATAACTGCTATATATATATATATTATATATATATATATATATATATATATATATATATATATATATATAAATAATACCAGACTTAACATCAAACAATATTTAAGTTAACAACAAATTAATTAAATGTGATATTTTCGCAAAACTCCTAGATTTATGAAATTAAATGTTCTGATTGTGACGTTACCCATATAGAACAAACAAGTCGTAGTTTCAATCTTAGGTTTAACAAACATATTAGTAATTTGTACTACAAAAATTAAATTTAAATGTATAGCTAAATATTGTTTAATTAATAATAAAAATGAATCTATTCATTCGATTACTCGAATATTCCAATATCCGGATATTCGATTATCCGAATAACAGAATATCCAGATATTTGATCACTTGAATATTCGAATATCCGGATATTCGAATACTTAACTATTCTAGATACGAATATTTTTGTATCCGATTATTCGAATACCAAAATTCCGAAAATCGACAGCCCTATTTCCAACACTTAGGTGTTTTAAACTTGTCAGTAACTAGTTTATGTACACGCATGCGCATAAAAAAAATCAGAAACATGTTCAAACTTGTCCAAAATTACCGGTAGAAACAAGTTAGACATACTTGTATACGGCACTATAATTTGTATAATCTTTACTGTTTGTAAAAGTAAATAGTCAAATCACTAAAACAAAATGTAACAGTTTCACTAGGTAACTATTAGCTAGCAAGGGAATGGTAACTTTGTTACTGGTTAATAAGTACAAGTTTGAAAAACGTGGATTCACTTTAAACTCTAGTCTATACTTGAATTATATAGTAAGAGTTTCCTTTGTTCTGAACCATTGTGGAAACTGAAATTATAATTTGAATTTTTAATGTCACAAAGTCATAATTGCAATTGTTTCACAAAATTAAACGCACGTAATTGAAGTTTTATAATTTCAGAAGGAAGTAGGAAGGAGCCAATATATTGTGTGTCAGTAAGCTGTAAGCTGCAGATGAGGAAAGGAAGCATTTAAGCGATTTGGAAGCAGAACTAGACTTCCGAAACTAAGGAAAGAAATCGTGGGCGACAAGGCTAGAGTGAAAGCCGGAGCTAGAACGAAGGCGACAAGCCACGGGCCGCGGGAGCGCAGGGGCAAGAGAGGGAGCTAGCTGTCTCGTCAGCGCGATTTGTAATGATCACTTTGGGCGCTGATAATGAGCTCGGAACCGAGGATAAGCGATAGAGGTTCGGCTTGCACGCCGCTTGTCGTCAACCTACAACCTACCCTCTTTCACTAGCTACAACTGCGGACTTATTGATATGTTACCCTAAGGTTGAACAAAAGTTTCGCGAGCACCTTTAATGACGCTGTCAGAGAGACCGAAACCGGCCTGCAACTTTGTGTGATACATCGACGCAGCTCGCAAAAGATGCAATACACGCGGCGGTGACCGGTGCCAACTTTTTGTTCGTTTCGTGGTTAAACTTCTGTGTCTGGCACTTAATGATTTAAATAGAAATCGCAAGGGTACAACGCGTACACTGTGCAGTGTATAGGTAGCGAGTACGATGTGAAACAAATTACAATGAAATAATGATTAAATGTAGTGGGAGGAACGAATGGAATGAATAGGCTGACGAAATTACCGTTCCGTTGTATAGTTAAGGAAACGTTGCTCCTGCTGTGTCGCAGTTGTGCAGGTCCTGAATACTGAACAAGTTTGCATCATCCAACTATTCGAAAACGGAAAAGCATTAGCAGCCGGTGACAGGATTCGCGTGAGCAGAGCAGCGGAATTCAGTTTGCGCAGTGCGCGTGCGGCCAGAATGAGTTGGGATTATTTTGAAGATTCGGTAGCTCAACACTTGTCTCGTTTTCAGACGCTTTTCACTGTGTCGGTGCCAATCCTGCCGCTGCTATGTAATAGTAATACGGCTGCTTCTACAGCACAACTCCTTGGAGCTCGTGCTCTTGCTCTTACTCTTACTCTACAAAATAACTCAACACTTGAGACTTTCAAGTGCGAATGGAGAACAAGAACAAAACAGGTTATTAAACTTGCAATATTCAAGGATCAAATTTAACAGAATAATAGCCTAATACACTCGAAGCACATTTTGCATTTTAAAAAGAATTTCGCTACCTAATTACAAACTAGTCGATCTAACGGGTGTCCCAACTAGAGCGCCGAATTTAATTTTAAAGAAAAATACATTTATTTTTTGAATTAAGCAAACATTTTTATTTCAACATAAAGAAAAATAGTTCCGATTAAACGTGAAATACAACATCAGGCAAATGGCCACCACGAAACCTCTGGCATGTTGAAATTTTGAATAACGTGTTCACATAAATGTGGCTGTATTTCACCAATAACGCGCCGTATTTCCTCTTTAAGATGTTCATTTGTTTCAAACTTATTCGCATACACTTTGTCCTTCACATAGCCCCAAAGAAAAAAGTCCATCGGTATTAGATCGCACGAGCTTGGTGGCCAATGTTGATCGCCAAATCGAGAAATGACACGGCCTGGAAACTTGGTCTGCAGTAACACCATTGTTTCACGTGCTGTGTGGCAGGTCGCATCGTCTTGTTGGAAAAACATGTCCTCCACATCAATTACATCCAATTCGGGCCACAAAAACTCCGTTAACATTTCGCGATACCGCACACCATTAACAGTTAGCGCATTTCCAGCCGCATTATCAAATAAATACGGCCCAATCACTCCGCCAGCCCAAAATACACACCAAACAGTTACTCGCGGTGGATGCATTGGTTGTTTGAGTATCACACGAGGATTTTCAGCACCCCAAATCCGACAGTTTTGCTTATTTACGTATCCGTCGAGTTGAAAATGAGCCTCATCTGAAAAAATGATTTTCTTCGAAAAATCCGCGTTAATTTGATGATGTTCCAACACCCAATCAGCAAATCCACGGCGCTACGCATGGTCCCTTGGCTTGATTTCTTGCACCAATTGAACCTTGTACGCGTGCAAATGCAGATCTTTTACCAAAATTCGTTGCATAGTGCTTCTGGAAATGTATAATTCTTGACCACGATGCCGAATGGAAGTTCCTGGATTCTCGGCCATAGATTCCCTTACTGTGGCTATATTTTCGAGTGACCGACAAGGACGACGACGAACAATGATCTTCTCATCCGCATAAATTTGGTCGTAAATTTTGTAATTAAACGCCTCACTGTCGAATCATTTGGCGCATTATTGCGACCGAAAACTTGACGTAATTGGCGAACTGTTTTCGCAAAACTTTCACCATTTTTCTATGTGTTTTTACAATAATTAAACGTTGTTCGTTTGAATACTTCTCCATATTCTTAAATCGCGTCGTCTGTACGTGACAACTGTCAAAAAAAATTAACCTTACAACTCGTATTAACAAAATGGCGGCAAATTTAAATCCGGTGCTCTAGTTGGGACACCCGCTATTTGTTCTTTTGATATGAGTGCCAAATAGAAAGGAGGAAGCTAAATGATATACGTTTTGGTTTTAGCGGTGAATTAGTTAAACTTTTAATCGATACAAACTGTGCTTGTTATCTTAACCAAGTTGATTTGATATTTATAAACTAGGATTCAACCTTTTATGAATATTTCAGATAACCGCATTGCCAAGTTTAAGTACTGTAACTAAACTGCTTCGTAAACAGTGTCCATTAATTATTTTGCCCTTGATTATTTTGTGAGCACACAGTAATATTTGAAAGAAATAACTGTTAGATGGAACAGTTTCGCAAATTGTGACCTGATTATGATTTATTCGGCACCGGAGCTACAATTATTGATTATGGCTCCATGCCTAGGCCCAATAATGGATTTCAGTCACCACAATTTACCATCCACGACTTGTCACTACGTTTCGCATTCGCAGTCTAGCGTCTGCAGCGTCTAGAACAATAGACCGATAATTTTTTAGTAGTTGTCGTTAGATTTATCGACTTAAACTGAGCCGTTCGGCGATTTTACCCCTCACTATTCGCTGCTGCTTTTATGATAGGACACTCAATACATAATTCGTGATTTATAACTACAGATTCTTCCGATCAACGGAAATCAGTAAATAAGGTGACGCGTCACTGACAGAGCGTCGATATTTCATGTCTGTGTTCTTTCTTTTATATTCTGCTTCTTCCGCCAGCGGGATTCTCTGCTTCTGCTTATTCATTCTTATTAAAGGGCTGATAATCTCCCTCAACGTTAAAATAGAACTTATTTTGCGTTCAAATACTGTTTACAACTATATCATTATATGCAAATTATGCAATATGATGAGCTGCTCAATATATTATAGCTGCATAGATGTAATTTTTAGAACGGGTCATAGGGCTATAATAAAGAAAACAGTTTTTTAGCTGGAAAAGTTTCTATATTAATTTATATTTACAGTTTTTGTTTATATGAAATAGAAATGTACCGTGTTTAGTATCAAAAAAATCATAATTTATTCTTTATAATATGCACCAATTCTTTTTACTTCTTTGTACGTAAGTAAAGGAAGTATTGTAATCGCGAAAAATTTCGGTTTTCAAATTTCAACGGAAATATCCATTCTGATCATCCCTCAATCAATTTTGACTAATTTCGTCATGACGTCTGTACGTACGTACTACGTATCTCGCATAACTCAAAAACGGTAAGCCGTAGAAAGTTGAAATTTTGTATTTAGGACTGCTATAACATCTAGTTGTGCATATCCCTTTCTGGTTCTTACACAATTTCCAGAAGTGGCACTTTACATGAAGCCTATAATAGATTTTAATGAAAAACTGTTTTAAAATATAATCCAAAACTTATCAAATTTGGTATACAAGACTTTTATGTCAATCGAAATAACATAATAGATTTTGGTTAAAATAGGCTAACAGGAAGTGATACATTACTTGAAGTTGTTAACAGTTTTTCTTGAATAAAATGGTTTTATTTTGATTTTAGAAATAAAAGCTTCAAATAAAAGTTTTAGAGAATTAATTTCTGCGTCTAGCACATCAAGTATTATTAAATTAGCCCTTTGTATAAGCGAGATATGTAAATTTAAAAATTATATAAATTTTTGTTTTTGTAATAAAGCTTGCTATGGATTAGGACAAAAACAAAAAAAAAGTTCATGTCAAATTACGTTAAATACGTGCAATTTTATGATTCGTACAATAACAAATATTATATTTTTATTGTGAAATTAGTTATATTCATTGTTGTAATCAAATATTTCTTTGATGTAATCAAAACTCTCTTTAAAAAGCACCGGATTCGATTAATGTTAATTTAAGAATGATAGTAGTAAATGAATTATTTTTGTTCTATATCAAAATATTTCTTGAGCTTGGCTTAAGCCTGTCAATATTTTGTAATTTAATTACTAAAAAAATATGTATAGGTTAATAGGCGCACAAAGAAGTCGTGTGGTGCCCACATCACTCATGACATGTTATTAAAAAAATATGTATAGTTTAATAATCATACAATTCGTGTGGTGTGCACATCAGATTTTTTCTATACATTAATATAGAAACCTATGGCAGTTAAAAAACTGTTTTTCTATGTTAAAGCTCTATGACCCGTTTTAAAAATTATACCCTGTATAGTATTACGTAATAATAATTCGTTTAGAATTAGTTCAATTTGCTCTATAATCTGTCATGACACCTACTAGGATACTATCTTTTTATGCATCGAAAAACGCACATTCGGACAAGAACATTATTCTAGCCCTTTTCGATAGTTTTTTTAATGGTACTAATAATCACGTAAATCAACACAAGACATAAAAATCTTAAAATACACGCCAATGTATACGAACTATGTTAACAGTTCTAAATTATTTATTGAACAAAGTTACGACATATGTCGCCTTATAACAAATTCTATTACCTGTGGGGCAAAAAGAAACTACTTTAATAACGTATGTCTTCAACAATCAAATGTTTAAATTATAATTAAATGAATTACCAACCGAGGTGGTTTGGTGACAGCGTACTAGCTTCACGTGTCAACGGTTCTGAGTTCGAATCCTGGCTAAGGTATGGAAATTCGTATTCATTAATACAATGTGTAAAAATGTATTGTTAAAAAATATTGACTCTCCCCTATTATCAATTATAATAACTTAAATAAGTTGATATACAATAAAGAATTAAATTATAATTAAATGTATTATATATTGCATGTAGTTTTATTTTCCACGTCCACGTGTAATTTACTTCATTAGCTTACAAATAGTTTACAATATGTTAAATTATACTTTAATGAAACACATATTTTATTGATAAAAGATTAGCAGTTTTGTTATCTATTTAAACAATAATTTTATGATATAAATATTAAGTAGATACGTTATCCAGGATACTCTATATACAAGCTGATTCACATAAAATTACGAGCCTGATAAATTGTGGATAAAATCCAAAAGTTAAATTCCAAAAATATCTAAATACAAATACTTTATTTAGTTACGATATTTTGAAATTCTTGGCAGAAGTAGCAGTCAAATTGAAAATTTACTTTTCGATTAGGGTGAGTTCATGGAAGTGAGCATTATTTTTTAAAAGTTTGATTTTGCGGTCCATTTTATTTTCCTAATTTTAGAATAATGATTTGCACGTTGTATGCATTATTTGTTAGACTTTACTGGCTATATCAATCGAATCAATCAATTAAACAGTTTATTGGTTCAAAATGTATATATTTATACCAAGAGGAGGTAGGTACAATTTCTAATCTCATACATATATCAACGTGCAATTTAGTTTTTTTATTACTATTTGATCATTAACCATATTATCACATTTTAATACAAAAGCTAATATCAATTACAAAAGTACATAATTGTAAATACGGGCCCGTTTTAATTTCTTTTTAAAATTATTATTTTATCATTAACAATATTATCACATTTATTAAAAGGATTAATGTCAGTACTTAATCATAAATATAGACCCATTTTAGTTTCTATTTTACAATTTACATTTTATCATTAATCATATTACTACATTTTATTACAAGAATTAATATTAGTTACAAAATTACAAAATCATAAATACGGACTCATTTTTTTCCTATTTTTTACAATATTTTTAGTCTACTCATTTAGTAAGAAATTTCTTAGCTTAAATGGAGATACCACGTAGTGAAATAAACAATTAATTTTTTCGTTGCTTAAATTAATGAGGAGATTATGTACATTATCTCTGCTTAGTCTAGCTAAATTGAAGTTATTGAAATAATTTTTCCTTACTGGGTTTAATAATCATCTGGTTTCTTCTGGTTACATATGGAGCAGAGAGAATCTGCGTCTAGACTAGTGCTTCTGACGAGACGATCGAGATGAGAAACTATGTTGTCTCGTCTCGTCTCGTCTAGAAGGCAAGAAATTAAGTCTCGTCTCGATTTTTTCTCGTCTCGAACAATGTAATCTCGTCTCGGCCGAGAATCTCGACGAGATTTCTCGATTTTTGTTTTAATAAATCCAATATGCCATTTAAATTGATATATGACCGAAACACAAATAATATACAGTGTGATTAAAAAGTTTAAGTCAAACAACTATTTTATTCACTATCAATTTTATACTTTTATCTCTTTCTAATATTCATATTCATGCATCTTTGTTTCATGTAATGTCAATTTTGTAAGTGTATCTTTTACTTATTTAATCATTATTTATTAAAAAGAATCTTTATAAATAATAAATTATTAAAATAAAATAAATATATCATCCGGTTTTTACCCATTACTGGGTGTAATACTTAGTCGGTAAGTGAACAAGAATACTGTGACGTCAGGAAAGTAGGAGGTAGTTGTAATTTAAGAAATTTTAGCGATTCTGTTTAGCTTTAGACAAAAATATAAAAAAATACAAAATGTCCCAAACAATTTTTTTTAAAAATGTATTTTTAAAAATAAAAAAAGTCGAGAAATCTCGGAATAATTATCGAGAATCTCGACATATAAGTCTCGTTTCGTCTCGTGAGTTCAAATTTCGAGACGAGACGAGATTCGAGAATGTCTCGTCTCGTCCGAAACACTAGTCTAGACTATATCTTATCCCTTTACTTTTAATCCCTTTTTGCTTGCAAAACGTAAGTGGCTAATTATTTGTTGCTTTGTTAGAGGTAATATATTAGATAAGTAACTTTCCATACCTAAACTGGTTTTTAAGTGTTTGTAATGAGAATTGTATTTCGTGTTTCAGCGCGGCAGATAAATCTCTTTGTTGTAATGTGTAAGCAATTTTTTCTATTATTACATGAATGTTGGCTTTACTAATTTGTTGATGGTTATATCAAATCATTTGTATTCCTACATTTTTCTGTATGAATTTTCAAATTTCCGTCACTAGAATGCACTTTCACACTGATGGAGGGTAAGTGCATAACAGGTCCGTAACTTCCCATTCAAATTAATATTGTTATTAGTTTGTTAAATTAGATGTGAGTTCACCTCACATCTTTTATGTTTAGAAATTTGCTAATACAATTTTCCTAATGAAACAAGTTTTAGTTAGACGATTTTTTTTATGCGCATTTATGTTAGTTTGCTTCATTTTTTTTTAATATTTAGTTTTGGTCGACAGTAATGAAATTTGTTGAATAAACATTTTGACCACCATATTTTTTAATCTAATCATAAATGAGTAAAATATTGCTGATTGCAATTAAAGTAAGTGAGATTCGTAAAATTATATGAATCACTCTGTATTTTATTCGGGCAAATTAGCTGGGTTCGTTGTTCCATGTCTATTTGACAATTTACCCCGTTTAATATAAACTCTGTGTAAATTAGCGTGTTAAATATTTGATAAAATATTTACAACCATTAAAACAACAAAGAAACAAATGAATCCCGTGTGAAATTGGATCCATTGAAATGAACAACAATGTTTCAGTTTAGAGGATGTTGACTGTAGTACAGACAGAGCAATTGTTATTGGCTGTTGACAGTGTGAAGTGTTTGAAGTGTAAGTGTATGCAGCAAAGAGCAGTGACAGCAGTGTTGTTGCCGAAACACGTGCTTATTGCCCAGTGGTTCTCAACACACCCCTCTATTCACTAGGACAATATCTATACAAGACTCAAGTGTTGCTGCTAAATGGATAAATTTGTTAAATGAATAGGGATGTATTATATACTCTGCTTTTGTTTTAGTTATGTTGGCCGACTAAATTAAATAGTTTTAATATTTTAATCGTAAAATAAAGTAATAAACTTATGAAATAAAAATGTAATAAAATTTTATTTTGATAATTTAGGACAATATAACCGAATTTATAAAATTCCAGCTTCCAGCAACCTAAATTGAAATTATTGTCTTTTTCTTTTTGTGCATTCATTTTATCTACAATAAAGTAGTTTTATGGAATATGCACTAAATAACCGATTCTAACTCTGGCAATTCGGGTTCGAATTAGATTTAAGACATTTATCGCGTAGAAATTACTTCTATAGTATTCTACACGTAAATATTTCAATAAACAATTTTTTTTCTACATCAAAAAACGCACTTGTAGACAAGATCATTATTCCAGTTCTTTTAGTTTTCATCGACATTATTCATAAATTAAGTAAATGAACACGAGCCACAAAAATGTTAAAATACACGTCAATTTTGACAATTTCAATTTATTTCTTGAGTAGAGTTACGACATAAGTCGCTTTCTATAACTTGTGTGAGAAAAAGAAACTACTTCACTTTTTATTACGCAATGCCTCTGTTATGTTGAGAATAAAATATATTACTAACCAATGGTGTACTGCTAAATCGACAAATACAGGAATGGTCACCACGAATGAAGTAATGGTGAGATCCGGATTGTTTCCGTTTCGGATCCAAAAATATCCGGGTACTCGGATAATTGAATGTTGCAGTATCTGGATCTCGGATCCAAATCTCAGTATCGGATTTTGAATCCTAATTTGATTATTAGATTTTGGATCCGATTCTGAATATCGGATTTTGAATCCGGATTCCAATATCGAATCTTGGAAACGGATTTTAGTATAGGATCTTAAATTTGAATATGAGTATGTCATATTAATATATTACTTTATATGTGTAATAATACAAATTTCTATATTTTTATTCATCATTTACTACATAAGTCTCTGTGAAAGTATAAATTCTTTTTCTTTACATTTGCACAAATTACCTAGCTATTTTAGAGGGGTTTGCCTTCACATTCAAAATGAAGATTCGTAAACAAAACATCGAACCTGGATCCATGTTCAGATCCGGATACAAATCAGAATTAAATTTACGGATATTCGTTTCAATATCCGAGGAACCGGATATTTTGAAATCCGGGTACTCGGATTCAAGTATTGTCGGATCCTCACAGCACTAGAATGAAGTATTAAAATGCATAAATTATCAAATCGCTATTGGAACAGCCTTATTAAAAAAATTACCAGTTATATTTTACGTAACCAATCTTTAAATTGGATAAATTAACCGGTTAATAAAATCATTGAGCAACCAAAAAAACTTTTATTTATATAAATATTTTTTTCTACATCTGTTAAATTTACGAGTACTATAAAAAATAGTAACAGTAAAAAATAATACTTTTCCATTATCTTTAGAAACAATTTAAAAAATCGTTTTTAATTTGTTTCAAATACTATTTACTTTTATTTTACTAAATTAAAATAGTGAACTGCTAAAAATTAATGTTTTGTAAGTTTAAAATACTAGTTTTTAAAACCAAGTTAAAAAAACTATCTCATGTCCTGAATTTTATACATAATATTGAAATAAAACTAAAAAGTTGTAATGCTTAAAAATTGTTTAATTAAATAAACTTCTGTAATTTGTTATTGATTTAATTTAAAAAATTTGCATTATCTCTGTTGATTGCAATTTAGTAAATCGATAAAATTTCGTTTAGAAAAAATAATATAAAACGTTAAATGTTTCACAGACTATTATTTAACAAAAACGTATCATTAACAATAAAAATAAATAAGAGGCAGTATTTTTTGTATCTGTAAAAAACAAATAGCATTTTTGCACTTATTTTATTTAGAAAATGGGGAACTAAATACATTATACATATATTGGGATGTAGCCGTACAGTTCTTTGACATATCACGATGGATTGTAAGAATTAGCTTGAGAGATTAGATACTACCGGATATCTAAAAGACATTTACGAATAGTAATGACGAATAATTTAGTTAATAATTTTGGAAATGGTTAAAACATATGTATAATCTAAGGTTCATATATGAAAACATAGAATACAAATCAAAATTATTGGTGTAATGCCAGAAGTAAATTTTAATAATAAAATATAGTTATTATGACCTGTATTTTGACATACCTTGAAGTAGCCCTATTTCACAATAGCACTTCGACATTATATACATACTTCATGCAGGTAAGTACTTTGTTTTGAAACTAATGACAAGTGTAACGGGGAAAGGGGATTGTGCTTCTATAAGGTTTATTGCGGTGTCCATAATAAATATTTTTGTAACATTATACATAGTATGATAAAGAGAACTGAAAAAGTTATAATCTAAAATATATTCTGCACAATCTGTCAAGTTGTAAAAGTTGTGGGACTGTAAAGCCGACCAATAACGAACCAACTTCTTAATAAATTAAAATCTAACAATCATGTTGTTCCAAAAAAAAAAAATACTTGCTGGTTGCCATAAATGACGTTGAATTTGTAATCAGTGGAATTGTACTTCAAATATTTAGAAATGTCTGTTATTTTCACTAATCAAGAATACGTCTATATGCATTTGGTTTACTGAGAAGTGCGCTAAAACAGTCGCCACTAATAAAAAGTCTTATCCATGCTTCGTCTTTGATTTCAGACCTTTAAAATTGACATGTGTTGTTGTTTTCACTCATACTACTGTAATTTATAAATATTTTTTTTATTCAAATAAATAAGTGATATTGATCCACCTGGAAGTGCTTTGACAATATCATTAAGCACATTAAAAATCATTTCATATTACGATACATTGAAACCTTGTTTATTAAGTGGTAACGTATGCATGGGCGCCGACTATGGGGGGACAAAGGGGGCGTTGGCTCCCCCTGAGAAAATATATAAGGGGCGAAACTATGTTTTGGCCCCTCTTCCCCTATACATTTTTTTAGTGCTTTTGCTTTAATCTCATTACTTTTAAAATATTTAATCATGGCATTTGCATCACTGGTCATGTTTCATTTGGAACTTATTCGATAGATGGCCACTAAATCTACAATTTTCATTTTAGTTACACATATAATGTCACAAGAACAAGACAAGTTAAATCATATCGCTCGATTTAAAAACAATTTCAGACAGCTTTTTTTTTAAAAAAAAAAAACACTGTTAGGCGTAACATATTTAAAATAATATAAAAAAACAAAAGATTCGTATAGGTACTTAAACTAAACAGTATTTAATTTAATTTTTTTGTAATTATTTTATTAATAAGATATATATTTCATGAAATAAAAAAAAATATAAAAACAATAATAAATTTTATTTTTATAGAAAAAATTTTTGATCCCCTGGGTAATAGAAAAGTCGGCGCCTATGAACTTATGGTAAATTACTTACATAACCTGTATGTTTCTACAATTTATTTAAATATAAAATTTATATTACTAGTTTTATTATGTATTTTTATTCAACTTATAATGAACAAAAACACAAGATATACTTTTCACTATAACATTAATATTCATTTCAATTAATTTTGATCAAATCTCGAATAATAAAAAAATTAAAAATAAATACAATTTAAAAGCTCTTGGCAAAACATCTTTGATTTTTGAGATATTCAAAGAAAAATTTTCTAGTTTCCTTGCTATTAAGTATTTCTGTAACTTAACTTAGGATCATGTTTCACTATTAGAAATTTATGCACTGTATTTTAAGTAATACAATAATAAATATTGATGATCAATAACATAATCATTTTTATAAGATATTTTTGAAGAAACGCTCAAAATTTAAACTGTAATAACTTGTGACTAAGATACTTTTTGTGAGAAACAGTTTTACCAAACTGTTTGTCATCGTTGAAAGTATATATGTTACTGTATGTAATTATCTTTGTAATACGGTTGTTCTTGCCAATTGAGGAGCTCTCAATTAAACATAATAAAAATTTGAAAATTATAAATAAACACTAAAAAAGTGAAAAATACACATATACAAGTAAACTGGTGTAACGATTTTCAATTTTTTGTTACCCACAGTAACCGGTTAATCAATCAATGGGATATCCGATTAACCAATTTGCGGGACATTGTACAGAATAATACCAAGCATCTTTAAAAGTCCAGGACCTAATTAATTTATGATTGTGTTGGCGTGATGTAAGCAAGTTTTGCAGAAAGAATTAATTTAAAGAAAAGTTCCTGGTGTAAAAGTAGTGAGTATTGGAAGAAATAGTTGTTTTTCTTTGGTAACTGCGGAGAGATGCGAGATTAAAAAAAAGTTGGGAATCACTGTATAATGCTGAGTGTCCAATGTCCAGCCAGGCCGTCTGAAATTCGCTGGCCAACGCGTGTGATATCGATTCCGTGATTTTGCAACCAGTCCGCAATCCGTTTGAAGACCATAGCGGTCTCCAATTTGGAAATATCAGAGTGAGTCCGCTTTCTCTGACCCTTTAATGCGTGATTTCCTCTCATGTAATTGTTTCGATTCCTGTAATCTCCTATATAGGGAACGTTTCAGTTGCTACGTCTTCGTACCCATACCGTTATCGTTACGATATTGAATCGCATTTATTCGGACACGCGGTTGATTATTCGAGCAGTTAGTGAGGGATTTGATCCGCAGGTGTTTCCAGCATCAATAAAACTTATCACCGCCTACAAATTCTTGAAGAGAGTTCCTCTATTTCAATATAGTTTTAAATATTTCTTCCTGAATATTGAACAAAAACTGTAGAAAAGTAAAAATAGCAGTACGTTTGTAAATTTAACAGAATTTTCACATAACGTCAAAATAAACAATGTGAACGTTAAAACTAATTTTAGGTTCAATGTGCATGCGTACGTAAATTTTACAAGGTATGTATGAAGAATGTATATGTTACAGTTAAAGTATACATTTCAGTCAGTTACACTGTCTAGTTGATGTATGCTTCCACTAGCTGTTTTAGTGAAAGTATAAATTATTGCGTTGCCCACGCAACATGCCCACCCAACAATCTAGGCGTATAAATTTTATAAAAAAAAAACAAACAGAAACAATACCTAACGCACAGATCTCGGATTTAGGTAGACAGTGACAAAAGAAGGTGTATACACTAACTAGTCAATGAATACATTAACTAGATAAAGTATGCACTATATAAAATAATGTATACTTTCACTAAAACAGCTAGTGGAAGCATACATCAACTAGACAGTGTATGCACTGACTAAGTTGATACTTTAACTGTAACATATATATCTTGAAGTTGAGGGTTTTCGATTGCGTCGACCAGTATGTAAGTGGAAACAATTGAGCTTAAATTAAATGAAATAAATATTTGTTAAATTTTTTATAAATAGTGTTCTATCCTAAATAATTCAAATTGACAAATAGTAGTTTTTGTTTTTCATACATAGCCTACTGAAAAATGACTAGAAAAATCAAATTTACTTAAATATCAATCGATTTTTTTTCAATATTTTTATTATGTAAGGATATAAAACTAATACATGGTTGAATTCAGAATAAAATACGCTACCGAATAGGCATAAAAAATATGTATAATCCTATTTGAAAAAATATAACTTTATATTGCACATGGTTTAAAAAAATATTTTCTTCTTAAATAGGATGTCCCCCTTGGTCTTCTACAATTTTGTTCTATAGTATTTTTTTGTAACTATAATAATAAATAAAATAATGGTGGTGGTCGGTTTTGGTGTTACACCTGTATATATGGATGTATATAACGTTTAACTTTATTTGTTCAGAAATAGCGTCCGTCGAAAACTACCTACTTTATATTTGACAGTAAAGCAGACATAAGCTAATTTTTAGAAAAAGATAGCTGCAACGTTTTATATTTTATTGTAAGTAACTGTATGTAGAAGATGCAAGACTGTCTCTTTTAGTATTTGTGTAACAATTTATTAATAGCAAGATTAATTTATATATTTAGTATTGCACTTAGTACATGGTTAATGCATTTTAAATGAACCATGTTACAAAACTCCAGTACAAGTTTGTTAGTTGTCACTGTCAATTAGATATCACTGCACAAGATTCCGGCTGTGAAGATTTCATTTTTTTTTATATTCATTGTACTTATACAGATATTTTTACAACTCAAAACATGAATTTGACAGACTGCATTGGCAAGAACTGACGACTGTAGTAAGCGCAAGAAAGTGCGCACGCAGTATGTTCTTTTACTCGAAAAGTATAAATGAAATACGTAAAACTAAGCTAGTGCGCACTGAATATATAGATGGAAAACGCAGCATTTGATAACTTCGTTGTTTTAGTTATAATTCCAAAATGTTATTAACTTTTGTTAGTAAAAATATTAAAATACGAAATTATTTGATATACATAAACATTTACTTTATCTTGTACCTGTATTCGAATCTTTGAATGAGGCTGACCAGCTGAATAAAATCACATTGATCTGGAAGTATTTAGGAGTTAGCGAGCGGAATAATAAAATGTGAGGATTCTCACGACTGGATTCTCGGATTGTAAGTGGAGTAAGCGCTACAGACTACAGGTTACAGGACTACAAGGCTACAAGACTACAGGCTACAGGCTACGCAGTGCGCGTGAACTCGTCAACACCGATCTGACGTTATCTGATTTTTCTCTCGACTTGTTTTGAAGATGTCCGTACGCGGAGATGAATGAACCGTCGGATTGTTCGTCAAGGAAATAATTGTGTCTTAAACAATCGCCTTTCGACACTTTGACAGATAATTGGTTTATCGTAGGTCATTATAACGGGGTCAATTGGGAGATATATAACTTCACGAAATGCTAAAAATATGAAACAAATACGACTTGAAAAGGTAGATCAAATAGTATTAAACAAACCCAAAAATACAATCCTCCGAAAACAAAAAAATGTTGAAATACGGCAATTACAATGTACATGTCAATTCATTTCCGTCTTGAAATGAAAGTTTCCGGTTCCTCGGATATCCGACGTTCGGATATTGAAGCGGATATCCGTAAATTTAATTCAAATTTGGATCCGGATCTGGACTTAGATCCGGATTCGATGTTTTGTTTACGGATCCAAATAATTTTTATAATTCTGTATCCGATTCTTCATTTTCAATGTGAACCCTTTTAAAATATCTTTACAAATGTAAAGAAAAATAATTTATACTTTCATTGAGTCCTATTTAGTAAATGATGAATAAAAAAACAAATTTGTATTATTACACATATAAAGTAACATATTAATATGAGATACTCATATTCGAATCTAAGCTAAGATCCGATATTAAAATCCATTTCCAAGATTCGATATTCGAATCCGGATTTATGATCCGATACGCAGATTCGGATCCAAAATCCAATACTGAGATTTGGATCCTTTAACATTCAATTATCCGAATTTCCGGATATTTTTAGATACAAAACCGAAACTATCCGGATCCGGAACCCACCACAAGTTTAAACTGACTACAATTCGATCTCCAAAGTGCGTTAGGTCAAAAATGACCCTCATACTAGCGAGTCCTTCGTTGCCTCTTTATATTTACGTATGCCGTAGGCACACTGTCTGTTATGCCTTTGTATGCTAAAGAAACACTAACAACTTGAACGAAAGAAACTGTTAAAATCAACTCCTCAAGACAGCAACCAAGACGAAACTAAAAGCTTTTGAGAAGCTCTTGGGAAAAACAACCATAATCCAAATATTGTAAATTTGAGTTACATATAGCGACATGTACTTTCATGGATGCCAAATACTTTGGTAAAACTGTTTCACGCAAAAAATATTTTAGTTACAGGTTATTACATTTTAAAGTTTGAACGTTTCTTCAAAAACGTCCTATAAAATATTCTTATTATTATGTAATTGCTTCTCCAGTAAATCATTTTCTAATATTGAAACATGATCCTGAGTTAAATTAAGTTGTAGAAACCTATAAAAAGTAAGGATGCTAAAAAGTTTATTCTTTATCTCAAATTCAAAAAATCTGTTGTGGCCAGCACAATACCTCTCGCCACTTCCTTTTTTTGGTTACATAAGTATAGGACGCGAACAGTCATGTTACATTGTTGGCCTTGACAAGCAGATGTGGGGGCCCGTTTCAGAATGATAATTAGTAATTATGTACATAGATGTCAAATGTCAGAATTTTTCATTAAATTTTTTAAGATTTTCTAAATTCACATAGTTAATGTCACCAGGAGTGTGGAATTTACTTGTCGAGGAAAATAAACTACTAAATTTAGAATGAGAAATTATGATATTTGACATCTATATATATATAATTACTAGCTATAATTCTGACATGGGCCCCCATATATGCTTGTCAAGGCCAACAAAGTCACATGACTGCTCGCGCCCTAATGTATTTAACATTTCTTGTATACCTATACTCTACACCAAAAATTCTACTTATATCTATTCCTTATATTTAGATTTTTTAAATTTAAATTCATTCTATGAAGAAATTTCGTCCTACTCTTCTAATTCTGAAGGGTATGTGTAATATACCTATAATATTAAATATTTAACTATTAATACATTAAGAAATAATATAATGTACTTCCCAGAAAAAGTCTTCAGTAATGTCTCCGGATTTCTGACACTGACATTTATCTGTCAGTTACAAACAATTTAAATTTTCAACTATTTTCCATGGTATTCTTTCGGCTGTAAAATTTATTACAATAGATTATTTAATATATTATATTTCTTTTATCTCTAAATCTATAGAATATATAATAAAATATTTAAATGTATCAGATAGAGATTTTTTTTTAATATTACCAAGAAAATTTTTCAAAAAATCATATTTAGAAGATTTTTTTTCAAGAATCTTCTACTTCCGGTTGTCCAATTGTTACCAAAACCTTGTCAGATCTTCCCATGAATGTCCAATAGGGAAATACGTAGTTAAACAAATATAAAGTCTTATAGTTTTTGAGTAATCGTCCTTCCAACATCCCACATATACACATACATACACACACACATACATCCACATACTCACACACACACACACACAGACATCATCGTAAAGATGTTAAAATCGGATTATAGTTACCTTAAAACGTGCTTATTCAATAAAATCTGGATATGCGATTTTTAGCATGAATCCAATACCTCTCTTAGCGAGAGGTAAAAATGGACTAAAGTTATTTTTGCTAAGAACTCCTCATTTTAATTAATAAAATGTTTCATGTTGAAATACTAATTATCTTTACTTTTAAGTTTTTCTAATGTAGGTGCAATTATGGACACTGACAGTATGTCGTTAGAGTTTAGAGTGATAACAAATAAATATTGCTTTTGATTTTGATCATCGCTGAGCGTTATTTGTTAATTGATAGAAAATTATCGTTTTCCATCTATAGGTCAGTGTAAATAATCTGAAGTGCTTAAAACTAGTTAACATTTCGTTTGGCACAATCACGAAGTAAGTACAAAAGGGAGAAGTAGATCGTAGTCTTGGTATCGTCGTTGATTTTGTGCCGTGACGTTAGATAATTAAGTTCCGATACGACAATAAGTCACAAAAAGTTGCGGCATTCTCGCGTACTGTAATAATATCCCGTGAACGTTCACAATACAGTTATCGAGTTCACGTATCTGTTACAGTTAAAAGCCGAAATTAGTGACTTCTGGTCTAACTACTTAAATTACGCTTTCTCATTGTTGTTCGTAAACTGATTTATGCAGTAAAAGTACATGTATTGCAGAATTTACTTTGCATGCATGTGTTTCTTGTCACAGTAGATATAGGTTATGTTCTATAATTATCTTAAACAGACCACAATGACGTCAAAGGACGAGGACTAGGTATACAACCAATCTTATTTTAAATTACAAAAAACGGCTTTTTACTTTTTAAACTGCTTGGTAAGTTATTATACACTTTCAATCCTTTATTAAATATACTATTTTTTGTACTTTCCTTATTTTTCTTTGATACTCGAAAATCTTGTTTATTTCTAGTATTATATTCATGAAAATCATAATTTCGGTAGAACATATTTACATTTCTGTGTATATCTTTATGTAAAAAAAACTAACACCTTAAATTCCAAGAATACCTTAATTTCTAACCAGTTTAATTTATCAAACATAACTTTAATTCTAGAGTATTTATCACAGTTTAAGATAATTCTCATGCAATATTTGTAATCTTTGTATGTACCTTTGATTAGCTATATATAGATAATTGTAGCACATTAAGTAAAATGCGGGAGTAGGTATTGTTGTATTGTATATTATCTTTTTTGCATATTGAGAAAGTTTGTACCTATAAGAAATTCTACTTAACACACCTATTTTCTTTGCTAGTTTTTTTATAATATGTTCAATATGTTCTTTAAATTTTAATATCCTATCTATAATTACACCTAAATACTTATACTTCTCCACCATTTGTATTGAAATATTTTCAATTTGTACAACATTTTCATTATCATCACATATTTTTTTATAGATATTATTATTAGCTAACATCATATATTTACATTTTTCTATATTAAATTTTAATTTATTAATTCTAAAGTATTTCTCTAGTTCAACTAATTCTCTATTTCTCTGGTGCGTGGGCAAAAGAGTATAAGTCAAATTTTGGTCAAAATGAGCTACTAGATTTAATAATTCAGTATCTTTAGTGTGGTTATAACAGTATGAGTAAAGCTTGCTTGTTTTGACCGTCAGGTTATGTGATCTTTTAAATCTATGTTGAAACGTATTATTCACTAGTGACCAATAGAGTATAAGTGGAGTTGTACTGTTTTTACCAGAGATTTTAAAAATTGGTCCTAATAGTATATATATGTACTTATACTGTTAGAACCACTGCATTAAATTTCCAAGTGTTCATTTGTACTGTTTTACATGTAGCAACATAATCTAAAAGTTTGTAAGTGGCGTCTGTGAATATTGTTTTTAAGCGTTTTCACGTGTTTTTACACATTCCCGTTCCAGTATGTCAGTTTTGTTGTACTTTGTTGGTTAATTTAGTATAAGTCATTTGCTAAATGTATGTTTCTGAGATCAAAGTAGTATAAGTCACTTATTTTTTAAAAATATGTATGTTTTTTCAAAATTATAGTGTATGTTCGTTCTTGTGCCGTTTTACAAACGATACTCATTTATTATTTTATTTTTAGTCTTATCAATGATCTTACAAGAAACGTTAAACATTCAAACCTATTTCCTGCGAAATACAGTTTTTGTACTTATACTCTTTTGCCCCCGCACCAGAGATTTAGTTTTTTAATTACATTTTTATAGCAATTATCAGATATATAAAGCAATGTATCATCCGCAAATAGCCTCCGAAATGTGAAATAAAATAAGTGTTAATTTTTTTATTGGCTTGTAACAACAAAAAACCAGAATTTCAAAAATATTTTCTCTCTTTCAGAATATACTGCTTACTGAATAAATTAAAGTCAAAATTGGTTAATTTCTAACAATTATAAATGGAAATGACTAGTGTAAAACAAATTGTAATTAACAATTAAATTAATGAGTAGGTACTGCGAGCAAGATTGTAACTGTGTTTGCAAACATGATTAAAAAATTGAAATGATTTGAAAATTACATCGTATCGTACATATCAATTATACATTATCTTGAATGTCAATACTGCTTCGGATTATTATCATGTAATTGTTCTTTGTTATGTTACGATTGTCTGCTTGATTTTTTTTTTTTTGGAACGCAACATAAAAGCGGATAAGGCGATGCATCAAGCAAACAAAATTAGGACAAGCAAGCAAGCGAAATCATCAGCACAGTTTTACAAATATTTTAACTCGTGTATGGGAAGTAAAGAAATCCAAGATATAAATTTTAGTTTGAAATAAAAAGAGAAATTTTGTTGCATGGCGCGCCGCCAAAATGAAGAAAAGTATTTGCCAGGTCGTATTTCAGTTTGACTTAAATACACAGTCACATATCCGTACAAACATACGACTTGAGTGATCTAACTATCTTATACAAATATAAGCTACGGTCAACGATTCTCCTAAAATTTCATTTCAAGTTATTATGTGGAAGCGTTGCCGGTTGAGTGTGCGCTGAATTTTAAAAATTTCACCCAAATCTGAAACAAATTTCGAGCTACAACTGATTTCACTTCCGAAATAACTTAGTTATTTTTGTCTCTTTTGACTGATTTTATTTTAATTAGCTATCAAATCGCGGAATACCAATCATGTATTAATAATATAATCGATACAATGGAATATTTTGTTGCATGTCTGACTCCACTTTCATTATAAAAAAAAAAAAACGGGGCACACATTCTTAAAATATTTAATATGTTAACATGTGCTAATTGTTTCATTAATAATGATTGTTCCAGCTTGCCTGTGGAATAAATTACGTACTTACAATATGGAAACGATTAATAGTTATGGAAAAATAGACTAATCATTATGGATTGCATTTTGATATAACTATGGTAGCATAGATGGTGACGGTGCACTGAAAAAAATAGGCTGCTCCTAATAGCTATAATAGCGAAAAAGGTACTCAAATATCGTGACAGCTAAAATATTTCCTACGAAAATGAAATATTATTTCTATTGACTTTTAACTGTTTCAAAAACAAGCATTTCTAATTAATTAGTAAAATTATTTACTAGCGTTACTGAAATAATTTCTGATATAACTGACTAGAAGTCGCTAATTCAAGTAAACCGTATTCTTAAAGTAACAAATGCATTTACTATTCTAGTGAGTTAAATTCAAATTATTAGGTTTTAATTTATTAGTAACAGCGAAAATTTTGATTTAGTTCCATGAATGTGTATACCTACGAGATAAGAAATAAATAAATGCATAGTGAATAAAGAATATATTTGTTTATTAAAAAAATCTACTTACATCCACTTTAATGGTACAAATCTGAGTAAAATGACAGTAATCAATATCAGTAATAATAAATTATAAACAATCCTTCAAAGTGTTTTATTACTTCTTCTTCAACATTCATTTCTCTTCAAATTTTCTTATTGTCGAACAACGATAGCCAATAACCACTACACTTTTTTTTCATCATTTCAGTATTGCATCGAATCGGTTGACATCCCTTCCTTTTATGTGAAGTACTTTATATCTGCAAAATTTCTTTCAAATCGGTGTTACATGTTACATTGTTATATAAGATATATTTAATATTACTTACATTACTCCAGAGGTAACACTTTTTTTTTTCTTCTTTGCAACACAAATGAACATGAACTGTTTTAAGTTTAACCAGTATAAAAAAATATATTAGTAAATGTAATATTAATTTTTCTAAACCAAATAAATATAAATTGTAATATAAATAAAAAGTTTTGTGTAATTTTTATTCTAAAACAAAGAATTTAATTTTTAAAATAGTAATAAATATTTGTAATTCAATAATGTGGATAATATTTTCTTCTAACTTTAAAATTATTCGTTAGAAAAAAAAAATTGTTCTCCAACTGAGGTAAAGAAAAAAAATTCTACTTGAGTAATTTTATTATCTGATTTTAATAAAAAGTATTAGGGAATAATTTTTAACTATAAATGTGAACCTATTTTTTTCAGTGTGACGATCTAAACAAAGTTGTCAAATTTAAATACCTAGGGTCACTCATTTGCAGTGCCGGCGATATTATACTTGCATTCTTTTTGGCATATTTTTGCTTAGCTCAGATGATAAGTGAATTGACATGTTGAAATGCACATGAAAAGAACAAAGTTTCACATATAAAAAGAAGAAAGTGTAATTCTTACTCAAATATTATGACAATTACATTACACTTTTGTTGTCAACCTTGAAGGCTCAACTTTAATAATCTTCTTATGTATAAAAGTGAAAGTTGATGTCTGTACAAATATGCACCGTATTACACTCGGTTTTACATATCGACGCCAAATTCGACCGACGTAGAAGTAGAGTTCAAAATTTTGCATAATTGTTTAGAAGAAAAGTATTGGCATTGGTTCCGGCAGCGGCCAAGAACGGCGCTAGCGTTGCTAATGACCGGGATTTGGGAGTATTCGTAAACAATCGCGATTATAAATCATCAAAAATATTTTGAAATTTGACATAGTAGCCTTAGCCAATCATTAAATGTTTTACAGTTTTAGTTTTCAGTATAGTGTTAACTGTAAGTGTACAGTGTACAATTGACAGGTAGACAAACAGAAAAACAGACATATAATTGATCCAAAACTTACTATTAACTGTTAGTTTGTTATCAGTTAATTTTAACCTTGCATTCAGCCCTAAATTGTTTATTTATAATTAACTGAGTTTTATATTAAATAATTAATCCGAGTTTTTCTTTCGTATTTAACAAAGCTGTAGGGGCATAGTTTTAAAAAACCATTGTAGAAGAGCACCAACCAATGAAAATGCAGAAAAATTATAATTTAATAACATAACCCCATCGGGTACAGCTAGTACATTTATAACCTACAAATTGACATTTCTTCTAACAATATTACCCCTTCTCTAATGGCTCAGATCATTTTGTGTATTTCACGGGTGATGCAGTATCGGTAGGAGAGGATGTGCGTACACTTAGTACTACTCAGCTCAAAAGGGCAAAACAAATCTGAAGTTCGATTAAAATAAAAAATATACAAATCTGTAGTGAGGCCTATAGTTCAATACGGTGTACAGTTTTGGCTGTTGATTGTAAAACATGAATAAATGTTGCATGCGACGGATATGAGAATATTTCAGTGGTAAAATAAAAAATAACAACAATAACCTAACTTAACAAACAAAACTTGGCCCAAGTTTTCCAAGCCTGACTTTTGTGCGTTAGATTAGGTTATTGTTGTCAATTTTAGAGAGATATACAAACTAAATAAATATAAATGCCCGTGTGTTTCAAAGCTACCACAATAAGAGTGGACTCTTCCGCTGTAATGAGAGTAAGGAATCACCCCCGTCAAAGTCCTGAACGCTTTAGAACATCGCCCGCCTTGTATTATACAACGGAATGGCTTTACGCTGTGCGGAAGAAGACTTAGATGGTACGGTCAAGTAATGAGAAAAAACATAGATTCCTTGGTGGAACGAGTAATGAATTTCTTTTTTCCAGGACGATGGAAACCATAGGGACAATGTGTCTGTTGCGTAAAATAAGCTATGATGCATACCAATATTTTTCCAGAAGATCTTATAGATTTAGTTAAGTGGACCCTATAGCTAGTAACGTGAATAATCTACGTAGACAACAACGATAAATTAGGTTATTTCTCTGCCAATGTTTATTTTGCGAACTATTTTCCATTGGTCGGAAGGAGAAATCCCTGAAGAAGATGCGTCCCAGTTAATTCAGGGCGATGCATCAGACCCAGCATATTCCTTGGGAGCGGACAGTGAAAATATGCAGACCCTGCAGTAATGGAAGAACAAAGAAAAAAGAAGGTATAGAAACGATTAATGTTGCATAAAACAAAGGCAAAAGGAATAAAAAAGAATAAACACAGCACAGAATAAAACTGTCATAAATATATTTAGAAAAAAATAAAATAATAATAAAGTTGAACGAAGACAATCGTAAAAGTCAAACTCATTGGTGGAGTCATAACAATTGAGGCGACGTGCAAAGCGCATCAAAATTCGCTTCGTCGGAATGTTTTGATGTTTTAACCAATCCCAGTTTTCATCGATGTGAGCAGATTCCCGATCATTTGGAAGCCACGATTTAGTTTACTGCATTGTATACATGCCATCATTAATGTTCAAAGCTAAACAAACTTTTGTCTTTGATTGAAAAAAATTGGTTATGTTATCCAAATGTTTTCGTTCACAATTAAATTTTAAATGCAACAAAAAGAGTAACATTGATTAAAAGTAAACGGTTTCAGAAACACCAATGTAAACAACAGCCAATGGATGGGGATATAGTAAAGTAAATAGCAAATTTTATTGATGCCTGGTAGAAAAAATATAAATAGAACATTTTTTTTTTCTATGGCATTTTCTATATTGTAATTTATATTGAATTAACACCTAATTTATCTGTCTGTTGAAATATTACAAACGCATTAAAACTTTTATTAAAATCGATTCATGTTAATATCCACGAAATACATATGTGTCATATATACATAAAATACATTAGCTTTATTCAAACACACGAACTTCAATATTTTATTTAATTATGAAACTTGTTTCATTTATAATCGACTTAGAGTGGTGATATTATTACATTGCTTTAATGGTTATATTAGGAGACACCAACGTACATACGTTACAATTTGTTATACGATTTACTATTGAACGGCCGGTATGTTTCTAAGACCACCTTTTGAGTTTACACCTTTATATTAAATTGGCAAAACGTCGATTACTAAATAAAATTTGATCGATTGACTCTGCAAATACTATAAAATGTAAATTCATTTTACATTGATGGTTTGACTGTAAAGTTAATTATAATGGAGTTAAAAATTATAAAAAGCGAGATAGTAATTGAATTGTAATTAGTAGGAACATGTATATATTTTCTGATTAATAATTTTTTTAATTACACTAAACTTTATATTAAACAATGGGTTATTTACAAGGCATCAAATCAGCAAAAAATTAGGTTCGGTTGAAGCTTAAATAAAATTTGCTGTTTTCTTCCGGGTTCAGATTTGGTTCGAACTAATAAAAAATTAATTAAAGTTTTTTAGATAATAATCTTTATAATATGCGAGTCGAAATCTAAAATGCAACGGAAGAACTCGAACTGTCAACACAGGCAGTAATTCAGACGCAGAAGTCATCGATGATTGGCTGTATTACGATTACTCTTACATTTCAAACCAAAAATGGACCTGGGCCACGATTTTGTAACTACTGGATTTCAAATTCAATCAAAGATTTTTCTTGACTCTTTCTCAGAGTAGATTTGAAATCTTACTGGTCCGGAGCAGTAGAATTCATTTCTTTCGTTTATGCTTGATGTTTCCGTACTTAATAGAGTTATAACCATATTTGTATTAAATATTTTTACCAAATCCTAGTAGAATTTGAAATTCAGTAGAATTTAGTTACAAAATCGAGGCCCTGAACCGGAGTTGAATCCTGAACCCAAGTTTTACTACCCGGTTCAGCTCATATTTGGATTTAATTGAAAAATATTTCTGAGGTTTGGTTCTGGGTTTAGCTACGCTAGAATATTACTGTTTGGTTACAATTTTAGTTACTTTATTAAATGTAACTAACATGTACTAGTAACAAAAAAAAAGTAATTCTGAATCTAATGAAAATTATGTTTGTGAAAAAATGTAAATTATATTAATAATGCTTTGTTACATTGCTATGATTAAACGTTGCTAGATGACGAAATAGTAGTACATGAATAGGAATTACTACTAAACAATATTTCCAACGAGTAGTGTCTATTTATTACAAAAATATTCTAGTCTCTGCAAACACAAAAAGCTAGAAATGTCTACTTGACCGGCATAAAAGTCTCTTTGTTTGCCATTTATTGGAGATTCCAGTACTATTTACACATACGTCATTATAAATCATTATTTTCAAAAAAAAACTTTGTATGAACAATCAAAACAATACGAGTTATAAAGAAGAATGAATGCCCGTGAGATGACGCCTGGTAAGCGCCCGTACGGTACAAATATTCCATCATTACCGATATCTGTGTACAAAGCAGATTGGCACACCCAGCAAAGGGTAATATGCCGTGATGAAATATTTATTTATTTATTTATAAGAAGAATATAAAAAACAATATTTTTTGAATACCCTATTTAACTATTCTATGAGGCAATACATTGAAAAAGACTTACTCAATAATAGATTTAATATAATGTGTCTAATCTTCAAAATTTACATATGTTTCAAAATTTATAAATATAGACGAGTATATCATCACGGTATATTATTCATTTCTGAGTATGTCAAACTACTTATTTTCCGACATTACGAAAACTGTAAAGTTGTGAAAGCTGTTGTGGAAAGTGTACCACAATGTTCGCATCCTGGCTATTTCAAAATTATGAAAATGGAAATAATATTTTGTTGACTGAACTCGTGTCGCCAGAACCACAGTTCGTCATAAAACACAATCGTTTCCAAATTTATAAAATATATTTATGTTGTAATTGTTTAGAATATTGTTTAGTATTTCTACAATTTTAAAAACGATAATAGCAATAACGTATAAAATTGAAAAGAATTTAACTTCGTTATAAACTAAAATTGTTTCTTTTTGCCAATTCAAAATATTTCAATACAATTTTCTTTTTGATACTAGTCTAGCGCGCCATTTTATTTTAATTGGGGGTTGGTATTAGTGCATCGAATGTTTCTTGTTTAACGGCCACAATACCCCATACGATTTAAATTGTTGGGTAAATTCTATTAAATCTTTTTCTATATATCTGTTAATTAATTAAATTAATGTTCTTTTTGGGAAAAGGTAAATACAGTTTTTCCTATGAATAAAAAGGAAAATGCTTGGTTATGTCATTATTTACAATTGAAATAAGCAGACGTCAATTTGAAAACCGTTAATTTTCTTGGCTTCAGAAAAACTGTTCCGAGAACCAGAGAGTATTTAAATATGAATGAATTGATATTTATTTAATTTTAAATCTGTTTCAGCAAATCTACGCGACGTAGTTAGAGACATGCAGGAGAATTTAAAATCCTTTTGAAGAATGCAAATCGCGAGGCTGTATACAATGTCATTTAAACAGAGGTAGGATGTAGGAAAATATATACATATGTTTTTATGTGAGTAATTTTTTTCTCGACTATACAATAAATTTCCACAATAATAGCTAACGCTGTATAAAACCTTTAAAAACATCACTGCCGTATTCATTCGATTTATTTATTTGTACGATGTATTTTTAGTATTGTTTGTGAAGATATCCAAGAATGGCATGTGTATTGTTTATTGACACGTACTGATGCAGATTTGACGAACGAGTACGAGCGAACAGTTTTCGGAAGAGATTATGTTTTTTGTAACATAAACTAACTCGTATAAATAACAAAAAATCTGAAAGTTATGAAGTTCAATATTTGGAAAACCTTTCAAAAACTCGATACTGTATTCGTGGTACAAAAAGGCCAGAATAAACTTGAAAAAACAAATAATAAAACTGATAGAAAATTTTATATTAAGTAGCTATTCTCATTTTAACTTTGTTTTTGTTTTGCAACTTAATATAAGTATCACTTGTCCACATTATTAGATGTGTTACAAAATATGAAGTACATATTTTTATTAAATTCTACCAAACATAGCAGACTAATGGCAAAAACTTCACGACGACGGCTGTAACTTTAAGATTACAATACTCTTTACAAGTCTTGGTTGAGTTTTTGTCAAATTATATTAAGAATCATTTCAAATAAACGTTACAAGAAACAGCACTTCAAAAAATTACTCTGCTGTCTACTCAATATTGTGTTTCTGAAAGTTGAGAGTACAAATTACTTTGAACCTTGTTCATTTTCACATCAAAAACAAATTGTTTTCAATTTGGGAATTTTATAATTCAAATAAATACGTCTGCTTATACAGGAGGATTCACGAATTCATGCATTAATTGTAATGATATACAGGGTGTATCAAGATAATGAAACAGTGCATTTTATTCATGTATATGAAAAGTTACACAAAAAAGTGATTATGATATTTTGCAAGGCATAGAGGGGGACACATTTTAACTTTTCATATTCACGAATAAATGACACTATTTCATTATCTTGATACACCCTGTACAGTACTGATCAAAATGAGTAGAAAAGCTTAATCAACATAGGTCTGCTTTTCAACTGTTTCTGAGAAAGAGGCCATTTTGTATTAGAATTGAATTAAACTGACAAAAGACAGTCCAGTCATTTTTTTATATGAATCAATCATAAACGATTCAATATCGTCGAAATTTAACTGTTTTTCTAACAGGTGGATTCTTCTTATATCTTCCGATTTAACTTTTTTTTCTTTCAAACATTGTTTGATTTGTTGCAGCAACTTGTTTATTGCGTTGCTAATTTATATTTTTTTCCAGTGAACAGAAAACGAGATACTTTATTTAGTAATTATAATATTAGATAATTATTTTAGACATCTGTTCGTCATAGATACACGTTTATATATCATCTTAGATTATGTATTTTGTGGCACGATAGATATTTTCTGATTTATTTCAGGCCGTATTCGAATTTAGATTACCCGCAGGCTAACAACTTGAAAAGGAATAAATTGAATTCTTGGTCAAAGCTTCCGTGAAAAAAGGTAGTTATTGTTGTAAAAATATTGTAAGGTTATTATTGCTGGAAGATATACTCTATTTATAACTTTCTCTTTCTGAAAACAAATATGACATCACCGTATTTGATTTTGCGGAGAATAATCTTTTTATTCCGGGTGTATTTGTTTCACGAGTATAAAATAGGACAGAGGGCAAAATACGAAACACAGTAAGAAAATATTTTGTTTGTGTATAGTTCTCGTAATAGATAGTCTCCCCATTATGACAACGGAAAGATATTTATTACTACTTGTATGTCTTTTTGCTACATAATAAATAAATATATCATCACGCCTTTACCAATTTCTGAGGATGACATTTACGTTTTATGCAAATATTGGTGGACGATATATTTATGCTACATTGTGAGGTTATATCTATATGCAAATGTTTAGCAGATGATGGGCTTTGAACCAGGGTCGTTATGGTCAGACAATAAACTACACTGCCGGGTTTTATTCCAAATCCATATTCTGATACGATACGAATGGTTGAATGAGCATGTATACGAGTATATTAATACAAAGTGAGTGAGAAATGAATAGCAAATATATAAACCATGATTCAATGAATGTTTTGAAAGATTTTTGCTTTTACTTTGAATCAGGACATCGAACCCATTAAAAATGGGTTCGGTTCAGATTCGATTTTTTTTGTCATAATGTGTAACAGATAATATGAAAACATGTAATTGTTACAACTTGCAAGACGCAGCAAAATATCCATGTCCTGTCAAGATTCGAACCCCGGCCCCAGCAAGAGCCAATGCGCTTACTCAGTGGACTAGTAAAACCGCCAAGGACAACAAATATAATATATTAAAATTGTTTAAAAACAATAAATGAGACTTTAAAAATATTGAAAGTAATACAGTATACAGGGATGTAAGTAAATGTACATAGCATAATATACAGAGTGTATCACGGAAACTGAAACACAGGCGTTTAACATGGGAAATCAGTTTTTCCGTGCGCATTGCTCTCCTAATTATTTTAGACAAAAAGTTTTAAATGGATGTTGTAAAGCAAAAATTTCTACATCCGAATCAATAAAAAAATACATTTTGGCTACTTCATAACTGCAGAAATAAAATTTGAAAATTCACGGAATTACAATTTAATAGTATTAGCCATGGAATTAGAAACAAGAGACGAACAAAAGCGCAACGTTTTATACGCCAAATTATTAGTATATATTTTGACAATCATTATTCTGACACTGACGAAATAAAACGCCTATGTTTTACTTTCCGTGATACACCCTGTATAGTACGTTTACATGCAGTTTTGAACACGGTTTCAGTTTTCAGTCAAAATTATTAGAAACTGTTTACATGCAAATTTCAAAACAGAGGTTTACAAATTGGTTTTAAAATAGTTTCTGCGCATGTGCAATTGGCTGATATAAGTGACAGAACCTCTTCACTCCAGATACTTCGATTTGCCATTATTCCAATTATTTTTTTTACTCCGTACCACTACGCACTAAAAATACATAACTGTCAGTTCAATTTTAGGTTAGTACCACAAAGCGGTAGAATATCAAAACTGAATTTTAAGTGTTTACATGAGTAGTTTTGAAACTAGTTTTCAAGTCAAACCCATTAATATTAGTTTTGGTTTGAGCTACCTCAAAACCATTTTGACACTGTATACATGGCGTTTTCAAAATTAAAAACGGTTTCAAAACTCCATGTAAACACAGTAATAATGAGTTGACTGTCTGGAACCCAAATCTGCAGTATTCGATGTTTAGCTCTTTTCATGCAGCAAAAGATTGGACCAATGAGAAATAATTTTGATATCATTGAAATTGATTGAAATCGAAGTTGTCTGATCAAAAATACGGGACTGTCACAATTATTGACATAAATCATTGGCGTCACGGTAAATAATATATATTTGAGACATTTACAATGAAAAAGTGCATATTTGTCATTGAGGTAATTGGCATTTTTATATTCAATATACCGAATATATTTTTTTACGCCAATGTAAAAAAGCGTTTATTTTCCTACAAACTTTTGACCCATGATGACGTAATTGATTAGTTTTAAGGGGCTCCAGTTCTTATAATTAAAAATAAAATAAATATATCATCACGGCCTATTACCCATTGCTGGGCGTGCCAATCTCCTTTTGTACACAGATGTCGGTAATGATGAAATATTTGTACCGTGCGGGCGCTTAGCAGGCGTCACCTTATGGGCACTCATTACTGGCGTGGAGAGTGCACCACAGGGGTCAATTTTGTGCCACTAAAATTCGAAATACTTTTTAGCGTCGGTTGGGATCGAACCCGGGTCCCCAGATTCGCAACCGGGCACACGGCCACGAGGCTCCATGGGGTCCAGTTCTTAAAAAAAGCAATTAAAACTAAAATTATTACCAGATTTATTATCTATGTAATTAAACGTTATAGGCTAACTTAAAAAAACACCCTGTATAAGACCACGATGATAAAAATGTTTAAAGTTTTTTTTGGTAACAAGAATGGAAGAAAGCAAATAATTTTGAGCAGAATGCGAATCCATGCGTTGATGTGAAGTGACTTGTGGGAAAAAGTGTGACGTATCTACGAATGTTGACAAAACAAACATACAAAGTATCTATAATATATTTGCACAAAGACATAATAAAAAATAAATAAATCTGTGAATAGAATCGATTCCACGTATAAGAGAAGATGAAAGCTAAAGCACTTGGAATTGAACACCGATCCAAACACGATGTTGACAATTACTTGTGTCAGATTTTGATCAGAGAGTGTCGCACTCTCACAGAGAATCGAAGTACAAAACAACAATGAAATAAACACCGTTCTTTTTCAGTACACGAACAAACGCATAATATCTTCTTCATATTATTATTTACGCTGACGATCCGGCCGCTTTGACAACTGACCTGAACCTAATGCCAAAGTTATTTTCAGTTCAAATTTTTTTTCGCTTTATTGCACGGCACAAAATACCGAGTAATTTTACACAATTATTACTTACTCAAATGGCGAATGTGATGTGGAGCTAGTAAACCGTTAAAATGTACACGAACTATTATTTTTGAGATTTGGAATGTTCATTGCATTTTAATCAGCTCTTTGTGACGCATTGAATACAACAGCTCATTGTTTCATAAAATGCTATTGCATTGACACGAAACTAAATAAGACAGTAGGTATACTGATACCGGATATATTGTTAAATACTATTGATTTTCCATTTAAAGGATATTTCGAACAAAACAGGAAAGAATTATAATAGCGTTCGTTCCACAACATTAAAATTTAATTTTCTTTTTAAATGTTTATACGAGTATAAATACTTTGTCTTTTTCATACAACCGTGCGTAAAGTACATACTTTACGCACTTTTGATCATTTTTCAAGAAATACTGTTTGAAAAGTACTTTTTTCTACCCTTAATATATCGTGTGTCCCAAGGAAATAAAGTGTCCGGCAGAAAAGCCATGCTATTAAATATGATAATAGTACATTACCTTCTGTACGTTATTTAATACTGATTACAGTATTATAAGTTAAAGAAAATTATAAATAACTGCCAATAAATATTTGTTTCAATATTTTATTATGGTATAAAAAGTATTTGCAATTGTCATTGTGGCTGAATGGTTAATTAAAGAACTTTAGAAGGTTCGGGTTGAAATCTCCATCAAGCTAAACTTTCCAATATTTTTATTTATTTATGAATTAATTACGAATTGTAATACATTTTTATAATATTCACTCTATCGTTAACGTTTAAGAAATTCATTTTGACACGAATAATTGATATAAATAAAACAAAAAACCAAACAATGAACACATTATTGACACGAAAAGAAAAATACTTTAAATATTTTTTTATAGAAAAAGCTTATTTTTAAATTATTGTAATTCAAAATAGAAGATAGATAATTGAAATGGATAACAATATTTTACAAATAAAAATAATTGGTTTTAACAATGACAATAATTGATTACAACAATTTAAATTTGGATTTAACAAAAATGCAGAATTCTTTCTTTTGATCTTAATGAAACATGATTGAGACACAATGAATATGTGTATGTTTTGTATTTTTACTGTATTTATAAAGAAAAAGTATGTGGTATAGTTTAAAATCTTGCTTTTGACGGTTACTACTTCCATTGAAATTATTATTATATCGTGATAGAAATTTATTTGTAATTATTTAACGAATTCATCCATATTACCTCATAATATCTTTAATATAATTTGTAATTAATACATAAATAAAAAATTAAAAGTTTAGCTTGATGGAGATTTGAACCATTCATTAAAAAGTTCTTTCTATCCACAGGCAGCCACACTAACCATTCAGCCACAATAACAGTTGAAAATATTGTTATATTACATAATAAAATATTTGTTGACATTTACTTATAATTTTCTTTGATTAATGATATGATAATAAAGTAATTAAACAATAAATGATAGGTCACAGCTAAATAAAATCAAGGTAGATAATTACTCTTTTACTAGCCTGTAGCTCGAAAACGGTGTGTTTCCGGATGAGTTTATTAGCAAAAGTTAGTCTATTTTGTATCCCCTACATACCTGATAAATTTGTAACACGTATTCATTAACACCTGTATACTATTTTACATATTGCGTTCTAAATGGAGTCATTACGAAACTCAATTATGTATCGAAAGAGCTTTCATTTCGATACGCAATTTTTCATTTTGGAAGATTGGTATTAGATGACATTTACTTATGTTCATAAATCAAGATTCACATGAACTTTTAAATACTTGAATAGTTTTTTAATATTTTAGTACCTATATGAAAAACGAAAAATATAAAAATAGTATAAATGACCCATTTTATAAGACTTTTTTCGCACTTGTCATATAGAAAACTCGTTAGAGTTCGTTTTCTAAATTTTGACGCGTGCGAAAAAAATGTCTTATAAAACTCGTTATATAATACATTATTTAAGTATCTACTAGTGCGTGAAAATGAAATAGGCGTTGTTAGGCAACATACACATTTGGTAAATTTACCTGTTAAGGAGATAATAAGGTAAATAATAATGAAAGTTCATAATAAAATTTATTAAGAAATATTAATGTACACTATAAGCGAAACAAGTGTAATACTTTTTATTAACCTAATTTTTAATATGATTATTAAACGTACAATTCTGGGAGTCTAATCCACCTGATTTTTTTTATTTATTTTTTAAATTAATTTTTATTAATATATTGGTTGTAGGAAAAATGTATGCAACACGTATATAAAATAAATTAACTATATTACACTATTTTGATTTTACATACACGTTCAATGTATGGTTTAATTTTAATTTTTATCTTATTTAACATTTAAAGCAGACGAGTGAAAGTTGAAGTAATTTAATTAAAATAGTCTTTCGGATACTTGTATTTATTTAAAATTTTGTTTCTCCAAGAACATAATGTAGATTATCTTTGAAGTAAACAATTTTACTATAGTAGTCGTTTTTGTGCTAGGTATATTTTTACAAAGTATATTAAAAGATCAGAAGTAGGATTTGAAATATTACTCAACGAAACGAAACTAAACAAAACAAGCGAAATAATTAAAATTATCTTTGTGAAAGTTATGGACGCAAAGATCCGAGAACTTCGGATTATACAGTTTCTTATTAAATGAAAACAAAAATACCATCGGGTTCTGTTAATGGTTTGATGAAAATAATATTCATAAGTGAAAATCCTATTGAAATATTATTATTCACGCAAGACTCAAATTAATGAAATGTACTGACATAATTCATGATTAAATTAGAACTTATGTGACATATGTTGATTAAAAAAGCCGTGTTTACAACACAACAAACTTTGTTTTTTACTCTTATTTACTATATGTATATGTAGTTTTTTCACTATATTATTGATTAAAAGAAGTTTTATTTCAGTGTATAATTAATTCATGTTGCATATGTATGTAGGCGAGTGTAATTTAAAAGAGTTTTATATTTTCTACAAAATAAATTTATCTAATATAAATAAATCTTGCATTCACTTCTTATTCTTCATCAAGCAAAAGGTTTATAATCGGCGAAACAACACATGAATCAAATTTAACAATTTTGGTAATTTAATTAAATCTTAGATGCACTAGGAACAAAAAAAGAGTTCTGTAATGCAAATTAAATTTGTGGTAAATTTAAATTACAACTAAAGTTTGCATAATTTTGAAATGGTTTGTCGAGTGGCGCCGCAGAATGACGTCAGCATTTCATATTACAATGGAGCCGCTAGATCGTGAACCAGTAGTACATGAGCCCGATTTTTCCATCCATCTAATTAACGTTAGTAATAGGAATACAATGTAATAAAGTAGAATTTTATGTTTTATCTTGAAGGGTGAAAGTTTATATTTGCCTCTGCGTAGCGTAGTTAAGCAGATATGCGTTGGTCAACCCCCCCCCCTCCCTGGAAGATATTTTTTTTAAAATTGTTTCAACTACCCTCTCCGCGAAATGATTATTAGGAGTCTGATTTTTACTTTGGTCGCGTAAAATGTAGAATTTTATTTCGGTTCGCGTTTAAGAACGCTTGTGTTAGATTTGTATTAGTTCAATTGTATTTAGTATAATTGTAAATATTAATTATAATTTTTTTAATATTTGTGTGCATTTATTCATTGAATTATAAAATTACGGGAGTACATTTCATCTACAGGGTGGTTTTGAACTTAATGTCATAAATTTAAGGGTAAGTAGTATGACATGTGTAGATTACCAAACAGAAAGAATTTTTTAAAAATTCGCATATTTAAGGGTAGTTTTCATGAAGCTAACATATTTCGTACCACTGGACCACTGGCAACGCATTTGCATTACTTTATCTATTATATAATTATATTGGTTAAAAATGTTACTTAATTTAATTATTAAGAATATCTTATACAACTAATTTTGAATGTATTTTTGATAACCATATTTTTAATGAAATATTGTTTAAAACAGCAATAAAAAAAGTTCTTAAGAAAAGTCGAATTTTCTTTTGTACACATGTCATACTACTTACCCCTAAATTTATGACATTAAGTTCATAATCACCCTGTATATTATCAATCATCATCATCATATATCAAAAGCTTTAGTCATCGTCAGCTGAAGTCAGTGAATTACATAGTCGACTTTTTTGATTGTTACAATAAACATATATTCTACAACAAGTAATGGAATGGACCATATTCCACACAAGCAAAAAGTTTGTGTGGATTATGCCATTCCAAACGTGTTGTAGACTATACTTTCTCTAACAAGATTTTAGAAATTATACATAAAATGTTGATTGATAAAAACAATATATTATCATACCATTAAATACGCCAGTTCATAAATTGCTTATAACTCCATTCATATTTTTCTTTTGATTTATTTGGTAATAACTGACTCCCTGTATCATTAGCAAGTTCCCTTATTTCTGGTGACGTACATTCCATATCTATATCTTCATTTCCACTTGATATGTTCTTCTACAAAATGTTTTCAGTTAATTTTCTAAGTAATATATTATTATTTAGCTAAACTTATTACTCTGGACATCTCCAAAAACCTGTAAAAGTTAACAAAAAACTCTAAAAATGTTCAAAACTTTAAAACGTCAAACGCGAATGCAGAAATAAATAAATATAAAACAAAGAGTCATAACCATAGCAACCGAACCAAGATATTTGATATACCGCGCTAATATGCGGCTAAATAGATTGTGATTCGTCGAAAGCCGTGCGGAATTATTCCAAACGGCGTACGGAATTATTCCACACGGTTTGTTGGAATAATAATAATTCCAACATAATTTTTAGTTGTGGAATGTGTAGTTTCCAAAATAGTGATTTGATTAAGAGCACATACCCCATTGCAATAATATTCTAGTAGAACCTTCAAACACAGGAAGCTAGAAAAACAGAAATATCGACTTAATCAGGCTAAGAGTTTCTTCGTGGTATTACTACAAGTACAATTATTACATATAATAAGTCATTATGATGCGCTAGTCCATGGGTTGTTTTATAAAGAATAACACAAAAAATATTGTGAAATAATGTATTATTACTTTTATTTCTATTATTGAATACACAAAAGTATACGTACATATATCCTTGTCTTCTTTTTAAAATAACGAATAATATTATTTTTATTTTACTAAAATATTTTTAACAATTATTTATCTTCAAGAAAAGCATTGTAAACTTAAAAATACTTTACGTATGTAATTTCGAAGTGACTTGTCCTTATGCATGTTTAGTGCAAGATATGCAGATTAAAATAACACAAATGTATGTTATGTAATATAAAAATATTACAGCATTACGTTTCAGTGTATGCAATATGCTCATGCCTATAAAATTTTATTATTGGTGAAACGTCTGCACGATTACGAATATCAGTATTGGCAGCACGAATCAATCGATATTAATTAATTTAGCATAATCAAACATAATGTGAAGTGAGCGCGAAAAAATGCAGCTCCCATGACATTTCATTATTTTCTGTTAGTATGCCATTAACCTTTGCTTTTTAATTTATAGCTAATTAATAGCGCATCTAGAAAAAAACGTTTTAAAACAGTAATACTATAGACAAATAGATTTTTTATCAGGTATGTAGGTCAAATAAATTCAAAAATAAATCAGGAAGACAGGCTGATTTCGGATTAGCGAAATGAAAAGATATCTGTGAGTATTCAAACCGCAGCTCGGAGCGGAAATGAAAACAAAAGAGTAAACAAAAGATACTGAAATTTTAGCGTAATCACGCGAAGACTGTTGATTCTAGGCTGAGTGTTAATTTACTAAGACTAGGAATTCCTCCAGGATTATTTAATGCTATTCTGAGCAGTGTGCCATTGTTACTGAAATGAAGCCGTAATAATTAAAACTTCAACATAAATTATTTTCTTCTGTAATACTTATGACATTTGACCAATCCTTAAATTCAATAGAGAAAATTAAATTACATATTTTAATATTTTCACCTGGCTTTTAAGAAATGACTTTTTGGCATTTAAATTCTTTGACATTTTCTAAGGTGACTTAATACATCTTATAAATAGGACACTTCTAATTTATTCGTTTTAAAATGTAAGAATAAAATCATGGATTAAAGAAAATATAAACTCAGTTCAACAAATTACTTCAGGCAAATTTATATACAGATAACTACATAATGATATGTTCTTAGAGTAAGTATAATATACGATATTTTAAATTTTTTATATTTCAAGAACAAACTTCCCATATAATTTGTTATTTCAATGTATCTATTGATTGAAAAAATAGGGACAAATAGCTATTTTCTTTATTATTAATTTTAGACCAGTTTTTATATTACAAACTTAGGGTCGAACTTAAATGTCATTTTTGAAGAGATCCTGACTTGCACTTCCGGTTTCATCAGAAGTAAAATCGTCGAAATTGGATTGATATATATATATATATATATATATATATATATATATATATATATATATATATATATATATATATACAGGGTGGAAACGAACTATTCTAGTATAACCTCCAAACATAAAAAGCTAGAAATGCATAGAAACGCCTACTTGATAAACATAAAATAAAATAAATAAATATATCATCACGGCATATTACCCATTGCTGGGTGTGTCAATTTGCTTTGTACGCAGATATCAGTAATGATGAAATATTTGTACTGTGCGGGCACATACCAGGCGTCACCCCACGGGCACTCATTGCTGGCGTGGAGAGTGCACCCGGGTTCCCTAGATTCGTGACCAAACACTCAGGCACACGGCCACGAGACTCCATAAACATAATTTTCTTTTTTACTACTCAGTTGCCATCTAGTGGTGTTAAAAATAATATTGCACATACCTACGTCATTATGATGTATCAGTCGATGAGTCTTTATTTTCAAAAACATAAATAAAATAACACCGAAATAACTTCTGGTAATATAAACAAAAAAACGACTATGAATTCAAACATTCTTCAACAAGAATATTTTACGAAATATATTTTAAATAATATTCAGCATTTTTTAAAAGAAGAAATATGTTTTTAGATACATTATGTCTTCATTTTTATTGTTAACATGGCTGAGTATTATTACATTTATTTTTGAAAGTAGAAACCAATTGAATTGAATAATTTACTGTATTTAAGATAAAGTTAGTATTGCATGCCGTAGAAATGAGATTTATGACGGTATGAAGCTGTTGAATTTTCCTGAATAAATGTTTGATCAGCATCGAGACTAGTCTGTAGTTTATAAGAGTAGTGTAATCGCGCTATTTGACAAGCGGTACTTAGGGAAGGAAATCGATAGTGTGACGGGCATATGACAGCTAGCAGGAGCGAGGAGCGTTCCAAATCTACACAACGCAACAGCAGGAGAATATACGTATACGTATATGTTCGCTACAGTAACAGTTCCGGTCTCCGGTCAAGTTGTGGTGAGTGCGTCGTCGAAATGTCATCGGTTTTGCGTGTCACTGGCGCACATGTAACACTGCAGGTGTTGCCGCGTCGCGTTGCTGTTGCAATTTGCGTGTCACTTGCGTGTTGCAACACGTCACATCTGTCTGTTTGCATCGTTCATTTCAACCACCGCCGCTCACAAAAAATATAAAATACACTGGGACATGTGACCAGTAATTGATTGCATTATATTAAAATTAATGTATAACAACATGCTCGTGTTTTTGAAACAGCGAGTGCAATGGGGTCTTCATGACTCCATAGATAAGTGCCAATACAAAGTAAAAAAATACTTTACTGGAAGTATTTATTTATTGCAATCTAGACATGTAGAAACAGCAAGATTTTTGCATACTGGATTTTGTATTCATGACAATAGTATTCTTCACGCAACAATAATTCGTTATATATATATATATATATATATATATATATATATATATATATATATATATATATATATCAACACGGCATATTACCTATTGCTTTGTGTCCCAATCTGCTTTGTACAGTAAATTTTTTGAAAGATGTCCGATCATGGTCATCTACGAATTGTATGAATTCAGATTTTTGCTCCGCCCATTCTGACAAATTCAGTAGTGTCGTTTGCTTAGTTTTTATGAGGGTACATGAGATACTACTGTTATTTTATTATTATAAAAATATATGTTACAATAAAAGCATTCAAAATTCAAAAATAAGTCAACTGGTAAATTTATTAGCAAATGTAAAACCAAATATGTGAAAAATTGGATACAGACACAATGTCAGTGCCAGTGACTCTGACAGAAAATAACGTTATGAATCAAGGTAATGTATCTGAATTAATAAATAAACTTACGTTACAGCGAAAGTATTATCAACAACGAGCATCGTTTTAAAGTGGAATGTCTTAACTGAGTCGAAACAATATGAATTTTTGAAAGACAAGCGTATTATATCCATGCTTATCGCGTACGCTTATAGCCTTTGTAAAGGAAAGATAAATGTATGCCAATTTGATGACTTTGATCGGCAATCTTTAATTTTTTTACTGTACACAGATTTGGTAACGATGATCACATATTTGTACCGTGCGAGCGTTTACCAGGCGTCACCTCACGGGCACCCATTTCTGGCGTAGGGAGTATACCACAGGGGTTAATTTTGTGCCATTTAAAATTCGAAATATTTGGCGTCGGTCGGAATCGATCGCCGGTTCTTCAGATTCGCAACCAGACACTTAGGCACATGAGAAACAAAAATGCTAAAATACACTTGAATGTTTACGAACTATGTTGATAATTCCAAATTATTTCCTGACAGAGTTACGACATACGTCGCCTTATAACAGATTCTATAACCTGTGGGACAAAAAGAAACTACTTCAATAACGTATGTTTTCAGCAACAACAATCATACACTTGGATATCTTCTATTATATTCGGTCTATCATCTGCAGCAAATTTGACATCCAGAACACTGTAGGTACAGGATTTTTTTTCCCAAATATATTGAATTAAAGTCTATATTACGATTTATAGTCAATTAATTCAATTTAAAAGAAAATTAGTAGGTATAGTTTTTTATGGTTGTCAGATTTTTGAAAAATGAAAATGAATGAAGACTATTTTAAAATTAATGCTTTATTAAAAGAAAGTTTAACAAATCAGCACTGTTGATACCACATCGTTCCCAAATGCCACTAAGAATGGTGATATTTTTTGTTATAAGAGGTCTGGCTATTAAATAACGAGACTGCTTATGAAAAAGAGTTTTCTTTTAAAAATGATTTTATAATCGAATGCTCCCCTTCAATGTACTCCCCTCCCCTCATCACAAACACTTCCATTTGTTTTTTCCATTGGTCAAAGCAATGTTGGAAGTCTTCTTTTGTAAGAGCGTTTAGGAGCTCCGCCGATTTTCGCTTCACCTCTTCCATCGACTCGAACCGGGTTCCTTTTAAGGCAGACTTGATCTTCGAAAACAGAAAAAAATCACAGGGTGCTAAATCAGGCGAGGACGGGGCGTGTTCGAACACTGGAGTGCCTCTAGCGGCTAAATAACGCTTCAAAGACAGCGCGTTATGGGCAGGTACGTTATCCTGGTGCAAAATCCATGACTTGTTTTTCCATAACTCCGGCCGTTTCTTACGAACTCGTTCCCGCAGTGTTGCCAAAACTTTCAAATAGTAAGTTTGGATTACAGTTTGACCCTCGGGAACCCATTCAGTCATCACGATGCCGATGTCGAAAAAAACGATTAGCATGGCTTTAAATTTTCGGTGCTCTCTCGGCCTTCAGAAAACCGTTTATACCATTGGAAAACACGCGCACGAGATAGAGAATTCTCACTATAGGCCTCTTTCAACAACTTATAGCACTCAGTCGGAGTTTTTTTTTACACATTGATCCGTTGCTCGTGTTTTTCGTCACACATTGTTATCGGCACGAGAAAAAAACACGTTCGTTAATAACTTCTATAGAAAAAATACTACTACAGCGACAAAAACGAGTTTTCGTACCGGAATATAGACACTTCCAGCTATCCAACGCTGCATTCGTTTCCCCCCTGCCCCTCTAGGACGTCTTCTGCACGCGCAGTCTCGTTATAATAAAATTATAGTTCTAATTATCATTACAAATGACTAAAATTTTATTATTATAATAAATAATTTTGAAGGTTCTAGAAGTTATGCATAATAATGTTTCTTCATTTGAATTTATATAAATATACTTGTTTACTTTCCTCAACTTAATAAATAAAAATCTCATTCCGATATTGAAACTCATTTCATTTATTATAAAATCGTCTCAAGAGGCATTGTGGTTTTTGAAGGATATTTATGTCAATAGTAACTTTAAGAATAACTCTTAGATGCTTCTAAATTGTCCCTAATGTAACTATGCATTGCTCCAAGCAGTTCTCAATAGATGATGTAATTAGTCGTGACATAGTTACTAACCAATATCTTCCGGGCACTCCAAGATGTTAATAGGGAACAACCCAGAGGAGATTTCCATTCGGAACTAGAAATTAACAGGTTTGGCTTGAAGCTTGATAGCTTGGCTCGGCTTGGCAAGTCATGACAGACTTTTCAAAAGCTTCAAATTTTAAGACAAATTCTATTCTTTAAAACATTCACTTAACGAATCGTTGTCATAACGATACGTTTTAACGGGTAGTAGTGTCATAACAAAGATTACAGCTCAAGCCAAGACAAGTCTAACATTTTTAGAAGCTTGGCTTGATGAACCACTAATCGTTACTTATGTGGAATCGAATCTGGGGTATCGTATTACAAAATCTACTGCATTTACATTATGTAGTATGGTGTAAAGGTCACGCAGCATATATTTAATTTAAGAAAGTTTAATTTTTAATATATTTCTCGGAAGCCAGTGTTGTAAGATTAATTGAATACACAATTTGAACACAAAATAGAAAAAGTCTTCTTTATTAAACTTTGTTATTAGAAATTAATTTTTCTCAAAGTAGTAATTTACTGGCTAAAACCCATGGTAAACAGAATAAAAGAATGGAATTTTATCGCACTATTCCTTAGTGCGTTCAACTGCAAGAAAAATTTAATTTATTATTAGTAGTAAATAAAATATTGTTTATCACATGGGGAAAAATATTCTTTAATATTAAAGTTATTCTCTATTTTGTCTAATTTAAAAAAATATTAATTCGAAATACATTCAAAGTTTCATATTTTCAGTAATTAATATCAATAGAATTTAATAGATAAGTTGCTGTTACAGTTTTTTAAAATTCTGCAGGGAAAATGATATATTGCAAATACGTCTTAGTTAAGAAATAAAATTAATAACTTTTTTATAGAATGGGGTTACTCTTTCATAAAATATATAAAATATCTTTGTTGGTTTTGAATTAAAGAAGAAAATAAGATGTGCTTCCAGAAATATGTTCAATTTGTTTCGAATAACATTTCTTGTATTTCCAATATGCAATTTAAATAGAAAATATATCATGTTATATGCTCTGAACTTGACTTAAACTATGTGCCTTGGTAATCAATGTTTATTACAGTTCGTCCATTAAAACAAAGAGAATGATTAATTTGTAAGTAAAATAAGTAGAATGAAATTTGCTTCCTGCCAGCATCTGGCACTTGCAAACAATCTAAATGCGATGATTGGACCCGGTTCCACTTGCAGTCGATAGGATTAACATTATTTGCTGAAATATCAGCAAACGCATTTCTCGCGCAAACTTTATAACTTTATGGTTATAACCGAAATCAGATGACGCTTTGAGCCAGTCGTGATTGGTTCATGGAATAGGGTAATCAAAAACCAGAGCACCGTGGAAAAATCTAACTCACTTTATCGTTCGAGCTGGTTTTCATAAGTTTCTATTTCATTTTGTGGAGGCTAATCTATTATAAAATGGAACTATACTTACGTAGTTTCAAAGTGACCAAATTGAACTAGGAGAAAAATTATTACGTAGGTAGTAAATTGTAGAAACTGTTATATTCATTTTCTTTTCATTTTTACCTAACCTATTTACCAACTGAACACATTTTTGATTTTAAACTTTTATAACTAGGTAAAAACTTTGATTCAATTTTATTTTTACTTACATTCATGCTTCAACTAATGCTGAATCCTACCGTAGAATTTATACAAATCGCAAAAAATTGAATTCATAAGCGTTTCTTGTAAAGTCAATCAGAGCTATCCGACGGGCCTGTTCGATGACGTCACAGATATATGAGATCCACCCGATTATGGAAGCTTTTACGAACGCGTCAGATCTATATATGATTTTAACGTTAAAATCTGAGGTTATAGAAGAATTTTAACTTGTTAAAATGAATAAGAAAATAGCGCTTGTTTCTATATTTGTACATAATTTTATATACGACGACTAAAGTGAGACTGGAAGGCCACTCGATCAGAAATTGTTTCATGTGGTAATTATTTGTTCGAAATAACTCATAAAGACTTCACATATTTTTTTTAGAACTTGCTATAGTGCTGCGATGTTTATAATCAGAAACATTTAAATAAATACATTGTCTGAAATACAAATATTTACAATTTTACAATTACAATTTCCACGCGCATTCTAACTAATCTAAGTAATTATTTTTTTGTAGTTCTTAAGTATTATTTTTATACTTAGTTGTATGAAAAACAAAGATTTGTTAAATTATTATCAAAAAGTTTGGAGTTATCACTAAATTTACAAAAATGGCGGTTAATTTGAACCTCATGCACTCCTTGAGAGTTACATATACCTGAATTTATTTATCAGTAAACATAATAATAAGACACAGTAGTACAATGTGTATAGAAAAGAGTCAGTACATACAAAGAGAATAAATAAACAGGACAATGAGTCCTATATTATTTTTTACAGAATTGATAAAATTCTTCTAAATTATAAAAGCAGTGTTAAATCAAAAACATTTAAGATGTTTTTAAAGGTTTTAACATTGTTTACGTTTTTAATATTAGGAGCCAAGTAGATGTAGTTGTACAATTCAAGTGTATGCCATTTTCTCCAATTTTGGTTCTAGTTAATGGCGTCCGAAAGTCATTTTTAGTTCTTGTATTGAACTGGTGGTAATTTTTATTTAACATAAATTTTTCTTTATATTTATGTACCAAAATACATAAATCGCGAATGAAAAACATGAGAGTGAGAGAATGCGCATTTTTTAAATAATTCTCTGCAGCTACTCCGGCGATTTGCACCAGCCAGGCATCTTACTATTCTTATTTGGGCTACAAAAACTTCATTACTTGTGGAGGAATTTCCCCAAAAACAAATACTGTATCTTATTCTTGATTCGACGACAGCATAGTAGTACATAATTAATTGTCATTCGTTTAAGAAGCATCGTAAATATCTAATTTGATCCTTATTGCTTATAAGTGGAAAAATGGCCCTATACGTAAACAATGTATTTTTAATCATCCGCCTAATAAGTTTCCTTTACTATACTTTTCAATAATTTTTATGTGAAATGTTACAATGTATAATAACAAAAATTTTAAGTGTCAGTAAAACTAAGCTGACCAAAAGAAAAGCTATGAAAAAGTTAGACAATCCGAGTGAAATTTGACCTGGGTAGTATAAATCCAAATACCCCGTATCCTGTGACATCTAACTCTTTATCATTGCACATATGGTCGTAATTTATTAAAATCTTTCAGATTACTGCTTCACTTGTATGTTATCTCATGGACGCAGAGGTTTATTGTTAATAAAACATCTGAGATTTGAGAAATGATTATAAAATTTTGTAATAACCCAATGTTTTTACGGCACCTGTATAAATTTTACTATATCTCATTGAAATTTTGAACTTTATATTAAATAATTGTAAGAAGTAAACTTTTATTTATTTGTTTTAAATTTTCACAGCAGTGTTATAAATATCTTTTATTTGAGTGCATTTCAGATAAGAGGTAATTATCTGTGTAATTAAAATTAGTTCTCTAAGAGTGATTTCTTGAAAATTTGAATTAATTTCATTAAAAGCAAACCATAAATATTTCTCAATTTACCATTTCGACATATAATCATTTTATTTTTTCTTTACTTACCTACGTAAGTCAGTATCAGTATTCAAATAAAATTTCTATTTGTATTAATAATTTCTAGCAATAGTTTAATACGACATTTAGTTGGAAAACGGAAAATACCAATAAAGAGAAATAAATTATTCTTTCGCGACGACTTTATTTTTTAAAAATTTGCTCTGAAAAGTCTATTGGGTCATATATGTCCCGTTGAAAAATTTATTTATTTGCCATTTAAATTAGATTGCGAGCTGTCCCAATCGTACATGTAGGTCTAGTTTTGATATTTATGGTGTTTGAGTCAACATTTTTCTGCAGGTTAGTAGAATACTACGGCGTTTGTCGGCGTACCTACATGTGCAATGCAAGTATTCAGATGTGTTTCTATGTGTGAGTTGATTGAAATTCGCCATTTTATTTTATAAATTAATGTAATATGGATCGTAAAGTGATATAACATATTTTTATTATATTTGTATACGAAATTTCATGTGATTTCGGGACATCAGTGTCCCAATAGAATTTAAAGTCGGTTAATTTTATAATGATTATATAATGTTGTCCCATGTCTAATGATGACCTTTTATTGCAGAAAACGCGCTTTGACAAAAAAGGAACTTGAGGAATTAGCGAACAATTTATCCAATGTAGAGTATGTACATTAATACTACGAAGATAGTGGATCAGAATATGAAGTATAAAATACTTTGATATTTTTGTAATATTTACTTAATAAATTAATAGCCGCTAAAAGGTTAAATAACTTTACCAATTCAGAAATTTCTTATCATCAGGGGTCAAATTGCGTCTTATCAAATCTTGTTTGACTACCTTCCCTGCGTATATGTACCCAATTTGACTGAAGGCGATAAGCAAAAAATTAACCTTTTACAAAATAGTTGTTTGCGATTTGTATTTGATGTGAGAAAGTATGATCACATTTGACACTACCGTTCTGTTGCGAACATTGATTATATTAATGACCGTTTTAAAACGCTATTTCTCTGTCTAATACACAAAATAAGAACTACGGGTTATCCACAATATTTAATTAATAAATTAAAATTTAAGAATAATTTATATACTCAAGAGGCGATGAGTTATACGCTGTGCCTTCTTTTAATAAGGTAAAATATAAAAACTCTTTTTCTTATTTGGCTCCTACACTTTATAATTCGTTACTATATAACCTTAGAGAATGTTCTTACGATTCCTTTAAAAATAACGTGAAAGAGGTGCTCCGGACTTTAAAATAATTACTCCTATTTTTCCCCTAAATTTAATTTCTTTTTTTTCTATTGTTAAATACTTTATGATTTGATATTCTAAAGCTTTTGTATATTTATGAACATTTTTGCTTAAATTAATAATTATTTCACTATATAAGTATTGTTTTAGTTTATTCTTTGTACATTACATATTTTGTAATTGTTTTTGTACTATTTTTCTATGTAATCTTTTGGTTAGGTGGTAGAACAGCTTTGGCTGAACTTCGCCTTTGACGTTTGTCAATAAAGTTATTTATTATTATTATTAAAGTTATGCAAGATTATTGAAAATGACCAAGATGCGTTAAATTTGCAATGCGATTTAAATAATTTACAACAATACTGTACTAACAGTATCTTGTTAATGAATGTTTCGAAATATTTTATTGTTAACTTTTGAAGAAATAAGAATATCATTATACACAACTATAACGTCAACAACACATTTTTAACTAACAAATCAAGTATTAAAGATTTAGGAGTAACAATTGATAAAAACTTGCTCTTCAATGTAAAACAAGCATATAGTATCATGGGCTTTATATTACGAACATGTAAATTTTGTAATAGTCTTGATGGCATTGTTTGTCAATTTAAGTCACTAATTAGATCAAAATTAGAGTATGTATCAACTGTTGGATTGTAATATTATAATGATATGATATGTCAAGGCCAACAATGTCACATGACTGATCGCGCCCTACTCTAATATAACCAAAAACGTAAGTGGCGAGAGGGACTGTGCTGGCCACAATAGATTTTTTAAATTCCTTTGTTCACACATAGTCCATTCAATATGAATGTCCGATTCGCCATATCGTAATTCAAAAAATATAAAAATATAATAATTTGATTCAAATTCAATCAAAGTGAATTATTTATTGTAAGAAAACCAACAATGTTTGAAGTGTCACTTGGTAAAAGGCCTATGGGACGAAAGTAATGTATCGTCATTATCGAAATACAGTTAATAGCCGACAAAAAGCAGTGTTAGCAGTAATAGAGTCAAGCAGTTCATTGGTTGCAAATCGCTAGAACAATCAGTCCATTTCTTCATCTCGTTAAGTGAATCGGCAGTTAATCTGAGCTAATTATTTGTACACGTGGATGGATTGTGAGCAATGGGTCATACGGTTGTAGGAATGTGGGATGCTAACGCTAAGACTAGCAGCTAACGTTAGCTAGCTAGCGTCAGGATTGGGATGGGGATGCAATGAAACTGATGCCGGAAACGCGGCCCAGTTTCCGCGGCCGCCACTTCGGCGTCGGCGTTCGAGCGACCCGCCATCAGCGAATGAAATACACAATAAACTTTCAAGCATAATTTACACGCCGCTGCTTCTTTCTCTGGCCTGAGCTCTCTGCCGCACACTATGCCCACTATGCTGTTTTTTATTTCCGAAACTATAAAGTAAATATTGTAATAAGGAACCATATTTATTTTAAAGGAAATATGCGTATTTTTTATGACGGAGCTATGAAAAGAATGGAAGATTAGTGGTCGTAACTAAAAAGTTTCACTCATAGTTTCAGCAAACTACAGTTAATCTTATTTTCATCTTAAAACCATATTACAGAGCCAATTTTTATAAACTTTTTTTAGTATTCTCCCTTATGCAATAATATTTCGTTTATAAATAGTTTATTTCATTTTGCTCTATAATCTGTGCTGACATCTACTAGGAAACTATTTCGTTCTGCATTAAAAAAGACGTATGCATAATAGAAAATACAATGGGGCATTTGTTATATATTGAATTTTAATTATAATATTTCAAAAAGTTATTTCTAAAATAATATAATTCAAATCTACCTCTACATCTTGACGTCACATTTGCTTACTAAAAGCCGCAAATAACCCCGCAAGACACTATAAGCAGCATAACTTAACTACAACGAAAGTAGCAAAAGTGACGTCATAATAGTGTAATGATTGCAAAGGTTACTTCTAATATTCGTAATTAGGATAAAATATGTATATTTCACATGTATGTATGTTAAATTATAAAGAAATTCTATTTGTATTAGTTTTGTTTTAGCCTTACAAGAGGAGAAACGAATCATTATGATAAATCAGCATAAATGAGAAAATGACGCTGAGAGAAACGATAAGGATTGGGTGTTGGTTCGTCATTCAGGAAAGATCTGTGGAGGCTAAAATTTGAAATACAGTAGAACCCCGGTTAACCGAACTCGGGTCAACCGAAACCCGGGTTAACCGAAACAATTCCACGTATAATTATCAGTTCCACAATGATTATGTAGCCCCACTTACTGTCCGGCTCCTTCATTCCACAGGCGGGCTGTAGCGACGGGGAGCTCGCACGGGGCTCGCAAATGAATAGTAGAGTGGAACGTATGTTTTTTTGTGTGTGTCTTTACGTATTGTTGTGAGATGGCATCTAAGCGGAAGCGTGTTGTGATTTCTATTGCGGATAAATTAGCTGCTATCAAAGAAGTTGAAAACTTATGTACATACTGTACTGTATCTAAAAACTGTAACTACATATGTATATTATGTAATGTACATTGTTTCAAAATAATTCATTTCCCCTACACACCCATTTTAGTATATATGTAGGCTATTTTTAGATGTTAATGGGTTAACCGAAAAAATCGTTATCCGAAACGGCTGCGCCCCCTTTACTTCGGTTAACCGGGGTTCTACTGTATTACGAAGTAATTTGATTTAACTGAATAGTTGTTGTTCCCGAGATAATTAAACCAAGTTATTTAAATTTATATTTTTATGAATTTTTGTATTGAACTCGCTGTAATTTGTCATTCTAATAGGCTGTTGTAACTTGCTATTTTATTCAACTATTCAAAATGTAATATCTATTAATTTATGTTTTATAGTTATAATTTAATTTTGTATTTATATTCATCTCTAACTTTATCGATGTAAATATATTTTGTTAAACTTTTAAAAAATATTTAATTAATTTTATTCACACCTTTTTGAACTCAAAAAGCTTCTGAAGAAAATTACCGCTCGGAATAAAGTAAATAAAAACCGCTCGGACTTATTTGAGTATAAAAGCTTAAAAGGTCATATTATAATATATATATATATATATATATATATATATATATATATATATATATATATATATATATATATGTATATATATATAATTATAATTAGTGTTCAGCATTGAGATTTATTACAAAAATTGTGCAAAATAAAAAATTAGGGAAGATTTAAATTTAAAAATACTTTCATGTATTAAAAAATTAAGCTTTACTGATAAATTTATTGCAATTTAATATATCTCGCTATTATATCTTCATAATTTGATTATTATTATTATAATTGGAAACAAGTGTAGAGCATCATATGCAAGAAGGGCTTAAATAAAAGCAGCTTAACATAATTGACACAGTAAGAGGGGGCATAGTTTTATAATAAAGATATATTGTACTCATAAATGTTTGTGATAAGTATACCTTTTGTTCTAATGCGATTATTTCTATCTGCAGTAGAAATTTTAATCATTTAATGTAGCTACTTATTGCTTCGTAACTCTAAAAATAAAAAATATCTACTGCAATTGTAAAAGTAAGTAAAGAATACTATAAACAATAATACTACTGCAGTTTTTAGAAAAGATTTTTTTTAAAAATATATTAATAAGATGTGGGCACATTTTTAATTGAGCTCAAAACATTTTTAAACTTTTTAAAGTCATTTGATATTTGATCAGTTATCAGATTACCGCTTTACAACTTTTATTACTTTAAAAAACTGTTTAAAATTTTCATAAGTGTGACTTCTCGAAACGCTTGTTTTTCTTAAAATGCCTTTACATTTGTTTGAGCGAAAGAACGGGATAAAATATTTTAAAATAGGATATCTTCAGTTTTCTCAAGTATTTAGTTAATTATACCATGAATAATTATTATTTTTTTGCTTATTATTTGTATATTTAATTAGAGCATTTTCTCGGTATATTTCTGGCTCTTACACAGACAAAAATTGTATGATTGGTTTATACAGAATTTAATTTTAAATTATGTTGAAAAGTGTAGAACAATGAAATAGTGGGTACTTTTTTATTGCATAAAATATATTAAATATACAATGTGTGTATATTGATCATTATATCTAAAAACAAAGCTACCAATAATATTGATAAAGAAAATCACGCTCGGAAACAATAAAATAAAGCAACTGCCTTTGTCCTGTCCTGTCAAACCTAACCTCAAAAAACATAACGTGAAAGCTAAACAACACATTCGTTTTGTTCGTTCATCATAAGTGTTGATGACGTCCCCATTCCTCAAATATAATTTGGCGTCGTGGCTCAGGTAGCTCACACTCACAGGATTCAGGATTTAGAAAGGAGCGCGTTCGCTTCTCAGATTACGGTGAGTAGCAAACATCAGCGTCGGGTCAAGCCGAACCAAGCGAAACGGACGGCTGTGAGCTGCATGAACAAACAGTTCAATCTCTGCACCGCATAGCTAGATTCGAGGTGCATGATCATGATACCGTAGAGAGGAATGTTTGCACCTTCAACGACCAACATTATACAAATTCGTTTTTCATTAAATTGAGAATTCGAATTACATAATACGAAAATCTGTTTGCAATAAATTGCAAATTATAAAATCTACGCAAATGGTGAAAAATTTCTACAAATTTATTTCGACTAGTTTTAAATACATATTTTAAACTTACAAAAACTGAGTACGTTATTCAAGTGTTCTCCCATTTAATATTGGGTTACATCAGCTTTATTAGTATTTGTAGCTTTAGTTCTATTAGGCATTGTATCTACAAATTATGCGCATAGAATATTGTCCCATATGTCTTGCAAGGTAGATTTTATATAGATACTGGATGTTTTACGAAGTTCTTCATGTTGTACAAGTAAAGAGTTTCGGTAAGAAATAAATCTGGACTAGAAGATGACCCTTTATATGCCATTATTACCCGTTATTTGGCCCACAGTTTTTGTAAGTTTTAAGTTTATATTTTGTAGAAATTTCTCACCATTTGTGTAGGTTCTACAGGGTGAGCACGCGAGAATGAACCGGCAATTATCTCCCTTATTAAGCAAGATAGCGATTATCTTCAAATAAGAAAATTTACTATAGGCAATATGAGCAGTAAGATGTCGTATCTATTTTTTCTATATTTTTGAAAAGAGCACAAAATTTGCTTTACAATGATGTAAACAAGTAGGACGTTGTATTATTAAAAAGTAAAATGGCGGACGTTTGAAATATCTTACAAAATAAGTCAAGGAAGTGTGGAATTTTGTTTTATTGGATTTGTTGTCTAGGTTATGTCATATAAATGAATTTATCTCAAAAAATGTCATCATCTATGAACAAAAAACAATAAAATCTCAACACTTGATTTTTTTTTATTCAATATATTCATATTTCAAACATCCGCCATTTTATTTTTTAATAATACAACGTACTACTAATTTACCACCATTATAAAGCAAATTTTATGTACTTTTCAATATAGAAAAATATAGTTTGTTCCATTTGAAATTTCTAAGTTGGTATCACATACTCCGGAACCGGAAGTAACAGAACGCTTCTTGATACATCTTATTGCCCATATTGTAAGATAATCGCTATCTCGCTTAATAACAAAGATAATTGCTGGTTCATTCTCGCGTGATCTCCCTGTATAATTTGTTGCCGTACTATTATGAGTCTGGGATTATATAATACTAGACAAAAAATAAAATACCTTTATTTTTTAAATCAAATAATTATTTGTGGTTTACGAGACGAAAATAATAAAAAAAAATGGAGAATAGGTATAGTGACAGCAGCATGGCCCAAGCGTGATAAAGACAGGACAATATGACAACGGTAAAAATATAACTCACGCCATGATGACGTGCTATATCTGCTTTTGGTATAGGCATATAACGTTTTAGGTTCGTACTCTTTACATTTTAAAAGTAAAAGTTTACTCGGTTTCCCCTACGTTATTATTAAGATAGTCTATTTACTATTGGTACTATTTATGATTGAAAAATCTTTCATAATTATAATAATTAACAATGTCTTCCCGTAAATAATAAATTGTTTAAAGAAACTTGCAATATACGAACAATTTTGTTTGTTAAATCGCCAGAATATATTATTGGATATATGTTCACTTTGTATAAATTTTACGTTGTAATTGGAAATATGAATATCTTATTTTATTTCAAAATGTTCGACCTTAAAAAAAAAAAAACATTTGCTTTAGTCGTTTATTTAAATTCGCTAACTTTGCAGTACTTATACTATTTATCTTTGTAAAATTTAATGTACATGTATGTATACATATTGCATGTATTAGTTATATTGTTATCCAACCATTTGTATTAGCTATGAGCTATATGTCAAATAAATTATTATTATTATTATTATATCCCCTTTTCAAAACATTAATTTATAAATAATATTATTAAAAAATAACGATTAATTTCTATTATTATAATGAAAAGAAATATTGGTTATTTTTGATATTTTAAGAATTTTTAATTTTATTTTTCATATAATACTTGTTGCAAGTTTTATTATATTTAATTACCTGTGTATGTTATTTATTTTATTTACATGATTGTATTTTGGCTTGTAAATTCCTTTTTGGTGGGCAATAAATTTATTATTAGATAGTATTATTCTGCTTTATTTTTGTCACAACCTTAGCATTGCTGGGTACTTGATTTGATCTGCTTTACTGTATCCCAGAATATGGCACTGACGTAATGGTGACGCAAGAAGATCTGCAGACTATGCACCAAACTTAAGGCAATGGTGTACAGATTTGGTACGCGCTTACAACTACATCGTGAAAATGGTATATGGGCGGGTTCATAGGCAATACAACAAATGAACTATGTATAAACGGGTTTTGTTAAAGCCTGTCTCTAAAATCTGGGGGTAGTATAAGCAGAGGGTCCTGGACTATTTTTGAAGACAAGAATTTTTCAGCAGGTCCCTGCTTTCCAGAGGAGAAGGTTATAGATGGGCAACACAATACAAGACCAACATCTAATGGTTATTTATTTATCTAGCTTGTGGCACTATATACATACAAAAGGCTTTTAATTGTAGTTATATAACGTCAGTTAAATACATTATTTAAGTAAACATTAAATAAGATGGTGTATATATTATAACTCAAGGTCAGAAATACTAAGTGCAAGAATCTACCATATGCTTAGCTCCAATACGTTGGATAGCCAAAACCCCAACTACAGTCTACTTCTGCATATTTTTACTTAACTCTAATCAAGTAAAAAATAATTGGTGATGACATACATTGATAGATATTTCGGCTTTACTATATAAACCAGTTTTACATTTTAATTGCAAAATTCGATAATAATTTTATAGAAGCCCTTTTTCTATTAGTTTTGAATCTTCGAAGTAAAGTTAGAAAAATGTTTAGTACCTTGAATGCGTTAAATCCGGTTTTATAATATACTTTTTTGTTAGAAATAAGTATAATATGAAACAGGGTTGACACGTTGCTTGCTATAGTTTTGTACTTCTTTATTCATTTACCTAACTCTATTAACTGTGCATTACGTTTTTGCAACCTGTATTATAAAATTTAAAACGCTCGCTCTATACTCGGTGAACGTGATATGTGAAACATCATATTATTGATGAAGCTTGACATGACGTAACTCGTCTGTTCAAAAATTTACCTATGTATGCCTGCAATATAGCTTTTTATTGAAAGCAGTTAACGCACGTTGAAAATATATCTGACCCAGTGATCTTCTTTTTAAAAATGATATATAATTTTTGTTATTATTATGTAACTACTTTTCCAAATTTATTAATTTAATACTGGAGTAAAAAATAACTCTACGTGAATAAACTATAGGCATTGAATTTTTTTTATTCTAGTTTCATACCGGGTGATTACATATATATATATATATATATATATATATATATATATATATATATATATATATATATATATATATATATATATATATATACAGGATGTAACACCGAAACCGACCACCGCCATTATTCTCTTTATTATTATAGTTACAAAAAAACATTATAGAACAAAGTTGTAGGAGATCAAGGGGGCATCCCATTTGAGAATAAAATATTTTTTCTCAAGTTACAATATAAAATTATATTTTTTCAAATGGGATTATACACATTTTGTATGCCTATTCGATAGAGTATTTTTTTATGAATTCAACCATGTATTAGTTTTATATTTTTACATAATAAAAATATTGAAAAAAATGCGATTGAAATTTAAATAAATTTGATTTTTATAGTCATATTTCAGTAGGCTATGAATGAAAAACAATTGGGCTTAAATTAAAATGAAACAAATATTTGTTAAAAACGTTATAAACAGTATTCTATTAGATTTCTATTCTAAATAATTCAAATTGACAAATAGCAGGTTTTGTTTTTCATGCATAGCCTACTGAAATATGACTATAAAAATCAAATTTATTTAAATTTCAATCGCATTTTTTTCAATATTTTTATTATGTAAAGATATAACACTAATACATGCTTGAATTCAGAAAAAAGACCCTGTCGAATAGGCATAAAAAATATGTATAATCCCATTTGAAAAAAATTAACTTTCTGTTGCAACGAACCACTGGTTTAAAAATCTATTTTCTTCTTTAATGGGATGTCCCCCTTGGTCCCCTATAACTTTGTTCTGTAGTATTTTTTTGTAATAATAATAAAGAAAATAATGACGGTGGTCGGTTTTGGTGTTACACCCTGTATATATATATGTGCCTGCATCAAACATGTCCTTTACAGTACGTAATATGCATAATGTTTTAAGGGATATGGTTGTTTTATTAAAAGCGCAAGTTGCCTGACGAATAAAGTCGTCTATAAAGGAGATCAAACTTTCGGTTAAACTTTTGGCGGTAAATTCAAAATTGATCCTGGGTTCGTCAATTATAGATTATTGACCCTTAAAATAATATGTATTTTATTGATGATGAAATTTAATAAAACATTTTTATTATATTGTTGAATAAGAAAAAAATATAAATTAAATAAGAACTATTCTGCTTTATCTATATATTTTCATGTAGCCATTTCAGTAAGGACGTATTGTATATTATTAAAAATTGAATATAAATAGTCGTGGAAAGTGATAAAATGGAAAACATTCTTAGTAAAATATATTTACAGTTTATTTTATTATATACGTAGATTCAAGTTATATTTAAATTTGCAAATAATTCAAAATTTAGTTTGAAAATATTTTTACAGTTTTCTTGAACATAACTACGAAGTAGAAATTACAGCTTTTGTCTAGTGTAGCAATTCTTTTTCTTTGTACGTTTAAGGGCATATAAAGAACAGCATTCAATATGAATATACTTCAAACAGAGAAATATATTTTCATTTGCGATTACATTCTTTTCATCGATATCATAAAATACAAATAAATTTTCTCCTCTGGTCAATAAATTCTAAGTGGTCAAAAGATAGTGGATATTCTGGCAAAATAATGAAGTATTTTTAAAATTTATGTTCTTTGGAACTATCTTTATTTGTTTTTTAATCGAAATGTTCAAATTAATATTTTCTGGTAAAAAAGAGTGAAAATAATAATAGATTTTTGAAATCTGTATACATTATCAATTGGACGTGTGTATTTTTTAAATGTTTAATGAAATTTGATCTGATTATTTTATGTAGGGTGAAAAATAAAAATTGTACATTTCTGTAACGTTACACAACAGAAGCGGTGGTGGTCATTGATAAATATCATATGAGGTTTATGTGTGCCAATATTTATAATTTCTGTGTACAAAGCCGCAGGGATAAAATGGTATATTACAACAGGTAACGAGCAAATTTACCCTCACCTTCTAAAAAATCTACCTACGAGGGAAACCGTATTTTGTAAATAAATTATATTTTCTCTGTAAAATATAATTTATTAAATTTCATACCGTTACTCTACATGTACTAAAATAAATTACGTTCAAAACCATAAAAATAATTTTAACATAATTACACTGATTTATGAAATGGATTTTGTCTACAAAGAAAATTTATATTTCAACTATAAAGGATAAAAATAAAATTATATTACATTGTAGTATATCCATAATAGCTACTACATAATAAAAAAATATGTGAGTTTTGTAAAATTCAGAATGACAAAATTCACTGAACATTGAATTTCATCATCAACAAAATGATACCACTTTATTCATTAATGACATATCAATTAAAAATTGAAAATAATTTTAAAAATAATGTAATAAATACAATTAATGTTTATTAGAATTATTTATTCATTATAATTTATATTATTTAAATATTACCATCACATAAATTTGTAATTATTTTATATATTAAACCCAGTTTGCGTATTTTAAAAAATATCATTTAATACGCTTCAATGCAAAAAGAATTAGCATGCAGAATAAAAAATAGAGTTTGACTATTTTTTATATTTGCAAAAAAGATATTAAATTATAATAATAGGTAAAATTAAAAAATTGAGCTATTCAGGTTGGTAAAATATAAAGATAGGTTGGAGCAGATTACCAGCAATAAATTGAGCAGATTCGACTCCAGTTTCTGATTGGGATTGGTAATTTTTCACCTTTTCAGTCCCAGATCGAATCGGAAGATTTGCGTACACGGTTGAATGAATATCTATTGTGCTATTACATATGCCTCGGCTTATAAAATTCCTGACACTTCTTTGTTTCAATATTCAGTCGATATAGTTGGAACGAGTTTGGTGAATGCGGTTATGAGAAAGGTACGGCAACAGATCGAGTGGTAAGAATACATTGATACGATACGCGAGTGTGTGAGGTGCACGTTATGCGAAGGCGAAGACGGAGGCGCCGGAAAGAGACTGGAGCGGGAGACAGTGTCATTGACTGATGTCTCAGAATGAAATACGACATCTCATACTCATCCGACTCGGTACACTCATATAAATAACTCTTGTTTATTGCGGATTCAATTGAATCATGTCTAAGAGAAGAGGCACATCTGCGCTCAAGTAATCAATTAAAGAAGATAACTAATTAGATTAGTAGTAGCCGTTTAAAACGTTGAGTGAGCGCTGACAAAAGAGTAAACGGCAAATAGCTGCGTGCCGTAAGCCGTAAACCTAATCCCGAAACCGAAACTGAAACCCGGAGGCAGTGCGTCTCGGGATACTTGTCTGTCGCACTGCGGCTCCAGGTCCTACACGGAACACGGAAGCAGCTACACTTTCGCTCCATAAGAATAAGTATCTATCGTATCGGCGACGGCCAATTACACTGCCGACACATTATCATGCAAATTGAATTCATTGAGTGACTGGAAATGATTTGAGTAGTGACAGCGGCTGTGGCTGTGGCTGCGGTATAGGCGATCACGGTAACAAAGACTTTGCGAGTTTAAAGAGTAGACGGCGCGGGGTCTGGAGACGGTGATTGCGAGAAAGAGACAGAGCAGCAAGCACGTGAACGTGAGGCCAAGTTTGCGCCAACTTACCTGACTTGTTGACGGTAGTGTTGTGGTTGTTGAGCGTAATTTTGCCGTTGGGTTCTAATTTGGTCTGACTGACGGGAATGGGCCCGGGGTTCGTCATGGTCGTCATGGTGGGCGCCGGCATCATCAGAGTCGACATGGTCAACATGATGGCTTTTGTCTTTGTCTGCTGGTGCTAGTGGCTACGTGCTACACGGTAACTACTTTATGAACTAACAATAACAATACTAATGCTATGTGGTATGTTGCAGGTACGTAAACGTAATTGCACTGTGTCGTACGTCATAGGTGTGCACGCCACAAGGTTCGGGGCACGCACACGGCACACACTCGGCGGAGATGGTGTCACGTGCTAGGGCTAGGAGCGCTAACTGCTTGTACTTGTAGACTACACACAGCACAGACACGGAACCGGTGCGCACCGACTGTGGTGGTTCATCTCTGATCTCTGGACGCACGCACGACGCACGCTCCACGCTTCCAACACTCACTAAAAAGTTCGAAAAGTTGTGTAGTGAGGTGCGTATAGTTTAAACAAACTTGGATAACTTTGTATTATTAATCGCTACTGGCTGTATACTATTCTAGATGCATACAAGTACTGAGTAGTAAGTGTAGAGTGCGGTTGAGACGGTGGACGCTGAATGCCGCCGACGCTAACACTGCCGCACTTCACAGACACTGAGTCGCGTTTTGTCTTGTCCGAGCGCCACCACCGATCCGGACGCCGGTAGTGAACAACTCTGACTGATACGCGCATACGCGTTTCCGTGGCGCGCCGCTTGCTCGGCTCCGGTGGCTCCGGTCCGCTCCGGCGCGCTCCGAACCGCTCGCGCCCCCTCCACTTTGGCGGCGTCGCGGCGCACGCGGTGCTGCGGCTGCCACGCGCACGGCGCACGTCGCACGTCGCACACCGCACTCGTCGCACATACCCCCAACTCTCGCGAACCCCTACAAACCCCTGCAAACCCCCTCACAAACCCAGCACCACCCCTCAAGCCAAAGCTCAGGACCGGATTATTCTACAAATACTAATGCTACTACTATTACTTCATTTTTATACATTTTCACTTTAAATTTAAACCGTAGGTGTAGAGTTCTTGTTGCTAAGTTTGTCACTGTAACAACTTTCATGAGATTATAAAGTTTAGTTGGCACGCGGAGTAAAGTACTATCGCAGCCACAGCGCAGCAGCTAGCACAAAGCGTGACAGCTCGGAGTTGTGTGGATCGATGAGTGATTGAGCTAGGATCATGCGGAAGTGTGGGACACCTGGGGCACGGTGCCATTAGCGTCTACCAGAGCAGTATAGCAGTAGCGTGCCACGCATACACACACGAGTATGTGAATGGGAGATGAGCATATCGTACTCGCATTGTCATTGTGCCACCAGTTGAGCTGCGTACAGCACATCGCACGGCAAGGAAGGAAACCGTACCGTTCCTCTCGATGTAGTTTGTAGAATCCAGGCTCATGTAACTGTGTAACGTGTAACGGTGTTTCAGTGTACCTCTACATCTACTCTCTACCCTGTATGAACAGGAGAGTAAAGCAGTCAATAATTCATATATTAATCTCGGTTATTATACCCGGAGCTACCACGTGCCCAGCTCCTGGAGTAAAGCGGTCGAACGGTCAACTTGCGAATGCATGGTAATGCTGAGCGTGAACATTTCATATACTTGTACAGCATGTACGTATATGTACGTGGACAATGTTACAACGCCCCGCTCCGGCCTCGCTCAGCGTCTACCGTTTCCCATTCGAGGCACGTCACCACTTTGTAGGTTCTTGTAGCAATAATCAGAATGGTGCGCGATATGCGGCTTTCTGACGACTTGACACTTTTCAGAAAGGAAACATGCCCTTCGCTACAGAATTTAAACACACTCACATATCACACATGGGCCGGCGCGTTGTTTCTGTACTGTCCCGGTCCGACGACAAACTGTCAATACTGATGTTGGCGCTTTGCTGTGGCCATGTGCTATTGTATACGTTATTAGGTGCCATACAATAAGGCCGCGGTACTTCATCTAAAGCACCCTTACTTAACAATAATTGTCGTGGAACTTTCCCGCCTCTCGTGTATTCGATAGCGTTAAAAGTGACAATACACGAGTGCTCTTGGCACAAGAGCAGCACGTTGTCTGTCGTTTGTGTTCAAGTACCGGTGTGTTAGGATGAGCATGTGGATGAGATGAGGATGAGAATAACTCAGGCAACGAGACGCTACATGCTTCATGTCTATGGTCTGTGTCTATGGTGTACGAGTATAGTGTCCAAATACACATTCACGCATTGCCGTATTTAGTTGCGCCGCATTACTCTGTTTACTCTCTCAATCCTCAAATTCACTTACACCAGCTTTGATATTCGACTACATGCTAAACCATTCCGCACAATACACCGTTCATAAATATATTATTTTGTTTTCACTGAAGTATCATATTATCTCCTTTTTGCTCATAATGCAGAAGAAATAACGTAAATGTTCCAGGAATTAATAACAGAGAGCAAAAAAGCAGGTCTCATAATAAACCTCAGCAAAACAAAGGCAATGACAAACGGAGAAAAAATTCCAATAAAAATAGTAGACCAGGGCATAGAGTACGTGGAAGAATACACCTACCTAGGACAACTTGTATCGCTCCATCAGAAAAATGAGAAAGAAATTCAAAGAAGAATTACAATAGTTTGGAGTAAATTTTGGTCACTAAAAATGATAATGAAGACTGACTTAAATATGGCCATTAAAACTAAAATATTCAACTCTTGCGTGATACCAGCACTCACATATGGCTTTCAAACATGGACTCTTACAAGAACACAAAATAATAAAATTCAAACTACTCAGCGACGAATAGAAAGGAGCATGCTAAGCGTCAAACTGAAAGACAAAATTAGAAACGAAGAACTTAGAAGACGCACAAAAACCGAAGATGCATTACGAGCGGCCAAAAGACTAAAATGGAAATGGGCTGGTCACGTGATACGGCTCCCACACTCAAGATGGGCGAAACAACTAACAGAATGGACGCCAACACACTGCAAAAGAAACCAAGGAAGACCGTACGTAAGATGGGACGACGAAATAAAAGCGTCGGCAGGCACCTTATGGTGGAGACAAGCTAGGGACCGAAGCATATGGAAATCCATGGAGGAGGCCTTTATCCAACAATGGACGTAACCCCCCCCCTTGAAATACAAAATTAATCATTGTAATGTTAAAATCATTATTGTAGTATCAATTAGAAATATATTATCTTATAGTGCATGCACACAATATTTATGTAATATGGGTTAGAAATAAAGGGCTATTATTATTATTATCATATTATCTCGAAATAGGAATTACAATTAAAAATAAAATGCAATTTCAAAATTGATAGCTAAGAAATATCTATAAAACTACAAGACTTTTGCAGACGCTGTAAATAAAAAAAAAACATTTACGATTCCTAGTAAAAATTGTTATTGAATTTGTAATTTCTTTATTTTATTTAGCCATACGTGGGTCTTAACAAATTTTTGTGGAGCCCATAAGATCCAGACTCATAATAGTTCGGCCGGTTTACATGTTCAACAAACAAATTATAAAACCTATGCAAATTTCTATCGACTAGTTTAAAATATAGATTTTAAACACACAAAAAATGAATTTGTTAATCAAATATTCTGCCATTTAATATTGGGTTACATCTTCTTTATTAGTAACAACAGCTATAATTCTATTAGGCCTTATATTCACAAGATCTGTACAATCTTCTGTTTCAGTATTTTTCCATATGTCTTTCAAGAAAAGTTTTATTGCATGCACTGAATTTTTACGAATTTTTCATGTAGTGCCAAAAGTAAAGGATCCCGGTTTACGATAAATAAGTCTAATCTGACCCTTTAAATGTCGATCGAACTATTATCACCCGTCATGGGGCCTACAGTTTTTGTAAATTTTAAAACCATATTAAAAGTAGTGGAAATATTTTTTAGAAATTTCTAACCATTTGTGTAGATTTTATAATACGTTGAAATTGTAAGGCTCGTAGACAAACCTAGGGTTCTCGTTCAAAGTAAAATGCAATATCTATTTTTTTTTTAATTTTCTTTTGAAATTGTTGCCCTTACCTAGACAGTACATGAGTTATTTAATATATTACGGCAGCCCTATTTGCAAGCGATGACCAGGTGGTAAAATTCTAATCTTTCGAAATGGGGTTGCTGGTAAAAAAAGTTTCAGAATCCTTGCTAGAGAAGCCATTTCTGTTGTATGAATGTTGCTTGTAATCCAGCATCTAGTAAAAAATTAGTGTAAAAAGATAATATATGCAGTTATTTTCTGTTTCAGATGTCAGGAAGATTTGAAAAAGTTCCGGGGTAAAAGTTAGGCAGCCTGAGTTGTAAAAATGCATTTACATCTCTGACGCGATGTCAGAGAGTGTTTCCTTAGTGGGTATTTAATATATCCTTGCGTTAGTGCTACATGTTTAAGGAGAGTAAGGCCCGTGCCTAGACGAGGACCTACCCCTACCGTAGGAGCACTGCATACTGTGCCACCGTCTCCTATCCTACAAACAGAATATACAATAAGGCTTTCCGCTCGATGCCGTAGCAATGTCAGTTTGAAATGTCTGTGCTAGTGATGCTAACTTGAGATGCTGTGATGAACAGACTGAAGGCGGCACGCGCCTCGCGCTGTCTGTCTCTTCCTGCTTTTATATCCGCACGCCAACATGCACTACCGGTTTCGTCCGCAGACTTACCTTACAGATAAATCAACTTTTCATCATTAATTAATACATACGTACAATTTTCTAAAGCGGGTCTTAGACCTTTAATATTATTGTGTACTTCTTATTGTCATTAATTTGTAAACTAGAAAAATTCAATATGAGCAGTTTATAGAGTAGGCGACTTATTTGATATGATTCTACTAATATTATTTCACTGTTTAATTTTCATATTCCACCAAAAGTAACAAGGTCTTATAATTTATTTAAGTTACTAAAAGTAACACAAATAATTATAAATACTCTTGTATTAACCTTATAATGTGCACAAACAACACTAATTTTATACACTTAGATCTGTTCAATATGTCCTTCAACTCCTTCAAAAAATGCTTAAAATCTACCTTACCATCTTTATAGTTGTTTTAAGTGCTTTCTGTTTGCTGTAATGTTTTTGTTTGTATCTAATATCACTAGCGAGAACCTTTATTTGGCCTTTATTGTGCTGTCAAAATTTGTGTCACAATGTTGTACAATGGCCGTATTTATTCTGGACTTTTAGAGTAACTTGGTAGGTTAGTTGGGATATTTTAAGTAGCCCAGAATTGGTCCAACCCACCTACAAGATTTGCTTGGCAAGTAGATCCAACCTGTCTACTCCCATTTTCTAAACAATTGCTTTATTTATTCTTATAACCGATAGCTGTGACTTACACGTGGAGTTGTTTATATACAAATAAAATCACATAAAAAAGTAACTATACTACCAATGACGGGAATAAATGATGTGTAAATTTATTACGCACGCATTTAGTTACAAGTATTTCTTTAGTGTTAATTTTTGTGCTTATTCATCCAAATTTAATATATCAATATAAAATTAATCTGGTTTTGATAATTATTGGAACATACTCTACTCACTAGTGTAGTGAAGTGGTGAAGGCCAGATCGAATCGTCGCGCCCAGCAGATCCGAGTGCCTTGATTGGCACGGGGTAAGTAAAATTATCTTTATTTCGCGAATAATAGTCGTAGACCGAACAATATTTCACATATTGTGTAAAAATATTTGATGGACAAAATACGAGGTTTGATTAAAAGTAACGATAATTTTTGAATTTCGCGCATTATATTTTTCTATTACGTTGGAACCAAAGTCTGTACTGTATGGCAGGTCTCCCACATATTGAACACGTAATTTGTGTTCTATAGCTATATGTTGTCGAAGCATTGACACTCTTGGCGATTTTTTAATTTATAAAGGAAAGTATAAAAAATCTGCATTTTGCATTAAAAGTGGTATAAAGTGCTTTAAAGTGATACAACTATTGGAGAAAACGTTCCATAATTCGGAGTACGCACTCCTTATACTCTGCTGCACTAGTAGGTACAAAATACTCCAATGAGATTTTGCAACGAAACATACATAAATCGAGTTTGAAATGGAAATAAATATTGAAAATTATCAATATATTCGAGTAATTGATGATTATTTCTTATAAAAAAGTCATTTGAAAAACATAATAGTAATTAATACATGTAATAATTGTAAAAAATGTTTTGCTACAACAGGAAATGCACACAATGAATAATCTTTGACAGTCAAAAAGTCCTGTCAAAAATATATTTTCATATTTTTAAGGTTATGTTATTTTATTTACGCAAAGGCGTTCATAAATACTCCGAGTCAACTTCCATGATGCCATCATCAGAAGTCGGCCATCACAACAAGTAACCACAGACGCGTTTCGCACTTATTGGTGCTCTTCAGTGTGGTGATGATCATCTACGATGGTAAAAGGCCTGTAGAGGTATGTTAATACCAGCAGAGCCATCTACCGAGAGATACTTTGACTAAAGTCATATAATACAAGTGCAAACTGAAAAAAGCAAATTGCGAATTTCTCCGTGAAACGAACAATATAATAAAAATTAGAACGGAGAAATTCGCAATTTGCTTTTTGCAGTTTACACTTGTACGCACCCCTTCTGATGAAAATTTAGCAAAAATGAAAATATTGTGTTTAATCCCCAGATCACTTTAAGTGATCATCGAATCTGATCATGTAAGATGAACAGAGAATAAAGTTCAATCTGTTCTACTTTTGTTCATTCTTGATGAATCCTAGCGGATGAAGTCAGAGTTGTTACCGTATAAACATACCCAAGAATGTGCCTCTTTTTCCTGTTCCTCGTTCTCTCCTCGAAATTTCTACATTTAACTAACAAATTATTACAAATAATTTGAATTCCAACTACACTGCAATATTATTAAGAGTCATTTTATAACAATTTGAGTATTTCACTTTCGCTGAGACGTGTAAACAAGAAATGAATTGAATGATGAATTCACTTTGGGTGATTCATGCGCGATGATCAGTCAAAGCGACCCGTGGAAATTTGGCTCAAGGAAGTGTAAAAAGAACTGTTAGCAAACAATTCCTAGATTTTGTACGATGACACTGCACAGGCTTATATTTCACTAGTTAATTTTGTGCTTTTTGAATATGGGAAATAATTTAGTTTTCAGTTAGGCGTCGCTCGGAATCAAACACGGACGTTCGAATCACAATCAGTCATTTAACGCACGAAGTGTATACATATTGGCCTAGTTTTGCAAACATGATTTAAAGCTTTATATAATTTTAATTCATATCTGTTCAATTAATTTTTTAATATTTACACTTGTCAATTACTAACCTAAAAAATAACATTACTGTTTACAATAACGAAACCCATTTGACATATACCAATAGGTCTGACAAATTTGGATTTTACATATATTATCTATACGCATTTAATATTTCATTAGTTTAAAAATTTAAAACCCTTTTACCAATACAATTTGAATTTTTTGCTAATTGATAATAAAATGTAAGAAAAAAATTAAATTTATTACCAGATTTGAGGTAATTTTGAAAGAAATTTATTTGGGTGTGTTGATAAAGACTTCTTATTTGTTATATTTTCCTTCTATTTTAAACACCAGAGACAAGTTAAAGACATGGTATTGAGACTACAATTACTGAAAAATACAGGTCAAACAGAACCTATCCAAAATTTGCTTAAAAAATGATTTCATGCTGTAAATCAGACTTTGAAATTTATTTTATGCCCGGTTGCAGACCGGGATGTATGTCTACGTGTAATCTATGATAGTTTACTTACATTCTAAAAACAATTGGAGAATGTAATCTTCATAATTGCACAGTGCAGTGGAATTGTAACGTAATGAAGAAAATTTCATACTTATTTTGACAGTCAGAGTTATTGATAATAAATTTAAAAACATGGCCGGCAAAAAAAAGGATTTTAACCAAATGAAATTATTCTCTGAAGCACATAAACAACAAATAGTAATATTGTTGTCTTCTTTTCGCATAAAATTAAAAATTAATATAGTCTACATGGGCGTAGACAATTATATACATTTTGATGGCGTAAACTACGTCATTGTCTACGCGTAATTACATGTCATAGATTACAGAACCATGGTTGCAGAAACGATAATCAAATCTTTGATTAGTTGTTAACGGATCATAAAAACGAACAATTGCAACACGATTTTTTAACAGAAATGATTTAAATGTCACAAGAATAAGGTAACTGATTCGAATTTGTCCATTTTGATAGACCATTAACTAATAAAAGAAATGATGCAACCGGCTATTAGTATAATAATGGATTGTATATTTTGACATTTATAGCACGGGACGATACAAATTTTAGAATGAATGAATTCTGTATTTGTTGCATAGATGAATGAACATATTAGCATGTTCTAGTATAGTAGACGAGATATAGATTCTACTTTGAAATGAGTGGATTGAATAAAGTTGGCTTGGAGAAAGAGAACGATCGGAGTAGGTTGACTGTACGTAGCCTGTAGGGTGATAAGCATATTTCAATGCAGAGACAGTCAGTTCAACTGCAGTGCGCTGTGCCTACGAAAACTAAGCTTATTTTATTAGGACGAGCACACCGCGTCTTACCCATACCAACTTAATTCAAGCCATATTTCATTGCGGAATACAATGGAAGAATCTTTTTCGGAACTGGATTCAGTATAGAAAATGTATCTTGGACCAACTATTGTATGTTATAACGACACAATTGAAACTTGGACGTTCCTCCGTTTTGCGGTAATGGTCACTGTATATCTTCCAAGATTTAAGAACAAGACGAAGTATTTAACCGGATCCTCTACAGATGAGTTAGTTGGTGTCGTGTTTTTCTTTCTTTCACTGATTTCGGTGGGCTGTTCTTTCAACTTCTCTCGCATTTTTAGGGCCGTCTTTTCGTCTTAATAGCTCTATTTTTTTGGAATATTTTTGTTCAGCAAAGTTAACATTTATTAGCATTTTTTTGAAAATTTAACTTTCATACTACATTTCTCTGGTGCGTGGGCAAAAGAGTATAAGTAAAATTTTGGTCAAATTGTGTTACTAGGTTTAATAATTCAGTATCTTTAGTGTGGTTATAACAGTATGAGTAAAACTTGCTTTGTTTGTATGTGATCTTTTAAGTCTATGTTGAAACGTATTATTCACTAGTGACCAATAGAGTATAAGTGGAGTTGTATTGTTTTCACCAGAGATTTTAAAAATTGGTCCTAATAGTATATATATGTATTTATACTGTTAGAACCACTGCATTACATTTCCAAGTGTTCATTTGTACTATTTTACATGTAGCAACATAATCTAAAAGTTTGTAAGTGGCGTCTGTGAATATTGTTTTTAAGCGTTTTCACGTGTTTTTACACATTCTTGTTCCAGTATGTCAGTTTTGTTGTACTTTGTTGGTTAATTTAGTATAAGTCATTTGTTAAATGTATGTATGTTCCTGAGATCAAAGTAGTATAAGTCACTTATTTTTTAAAAATATGTATTTTTTTTCAAAATTAGGGTGTATGTTCGTTCTTGTGCCGTTTTACAAACAATAATCATTTATTATTTTATTTTTAGTCTTATCAATGATCTTACAAGACACGTTAAACATTCATACCTATCTCCTGCGAAATACAGTTTTTGTACTTTGTATTCCTTTGCCCACGCACCAGAGATTTATAACCTACAAATTCATATTTCTTTTCACATTACTCCTTTTACTAAACTGAATGACTCAGATAATTTTAAGTTTATTTCGCGGCTAAGGGGAGAATGTGACTACACTAGGGCTACGTTCGGAAATTTTAGAGTTAACTTTATTTTTACTACAACGTGCATTCGAAAATTCATGCTACTTTACTCGAACCTACTTCAAGCGAGGTGGGTACGTTTTACTCGATATGCGCAGAAGCCAAATTAAGTAAACATGTCATTCTGTAGTTGTTTTTGGTTTTGAAGTCAGTGTTTTCAATTATACGAATTACACAAAACTCTAAATCGTTTGTAAAATGAGTTTACTCGAATTTAACTGCAATGGTCCCGCCCCTTATGTAACTCTAACTTCAAAGTAAATTTTCGAACGTAGTACAGTACCACTCAGTTCAGTTACGATAAAAAGAAATAATTACTGAGTTTATCTGAGCTGAAGCGACCAAAAAGAATACAGCTAATATCAAGTAAACACAAATCGCATGTACGTACTTATGAAAATAAAGCAGCAAATAATATAAAATAAAAATGTTTAAAATAACTTTAGAACACTTAATAAATAAAATAAACTTTTTAAATTTATTCAAAAGTTTTTAAAACTCATTATTATAAATTGAATAAGTTTGGCTTAAATTTTCATATTTATTTACAGATTGCAACGTTTTGTAATGGTAAAACGAAACCTTTGTCAGTTTTTATAAAAGTTTTAATGACAAAGGTGTTAATTCGCTACACTAGCGTTACAGTTGTTAAATAAATTAAACAAAAAAACTAACGTGCGATATCTTCCGAGTATAAAAATGAAAATAAATATGCAAACATATAATCAAACTAACACAAATTAAAAATTATTTAATAAAAAAGCCATGCTTTATTCATAACTAAATAATTATCATTTTTGGTGTACTATTAAGCTGAACAACCAATTTTGTATTATTATTTCATTGTTAGTATTATTATATTCCCTATTTCTATTATATTTGTAGTACTTTAATTATATGGATCTAAAAATAATAACAATACAACTCAGGTAGACTTCCCCGATGTACCTATCTATGTATTTTTTTTTTTTTTGAAAAAACAAAATCATCACTACCTGTTCCGCTAATATTGTAATTTTTGTCCCATTTTACTGAAGTAGTAAGTATCTCTTACAGTTTTCGAAATACTCAATGTGGCCCGGTTATTGAAAATTAGCCGATATCTATATAGGTATATTCTATCAACATGATATTTAATAATGGGATCTCGTGGCCGTGTGCCTGAGTGTCTGGTCGCGAATCTGGGGACCCGGGTTGGATCCCGACCGACGCCAAAAATTTCATCGCATTTTAATGGCACAAAATTGACCCATGTGGCGCACTCTCCACGCCAGCAATGAATGCTCGTGAGGTGACGCCTGGTTAGCGCCCGCACGGTACAAATATTCCATCATTACCGATATCTGTACAAAGCAGATTGGCACACTCAGCAATGGGTAATATGCCGTGATGATATATTTATTTATTTATTTGATATTTAATAACTAAGTAAATTCAAATGAAGCATAAGATATTTCAAATTCTCATAATTATTTTTATGGCCAATTTGTCAATGTTATGTTATTAAAATTTATTGCATTTTTATAATCTAAAACAATTTTGAATGTATGGCCCTGTAAATTGTCAATTTTCAAAATACTAATAAGTTTATTCAAACGTATTATATACACCAATATCGAATTACAGAAATAATTCCCAAATTATTCAAATTTGTAAACCGTATTCACAAAATAATCAGAAAGGATATGAGGAAAACTCGTTGTTTTGTCAGATTTGTAAATACGTATCCTATTCACAAATAAACCTCTGAAATTTGATATAATTTGTTTTATTTGCAAATAATGTATCATACATACTTTGTCTGAAAACTCACATCATTTGTTCTAGAAATAATCTTACATAACATTTGCTTTATTCGTAAACATATAAACAAATATATAATTATGAATTTTACCTAGGTATATACAAGCTTGTACATAATAGGTAAACAGGCCATCCAGTATGCTGACATTTGAAATCTGTGTAAAAAGTATGCAGGTATATCTTTGATGAAGTTCTCCAGTTTAGTATACATATTGTTATTAGGAAAAGTCGAAAAATAAGTAAGTATGCAGGTATGTTCATGAAAAATTAATAAACGCTTTGTAAAGTAACAAATACATAAAAATATACGTATTACAAAAAAATACAAGTATTTACAGATTTATAGGCCTATTTTGTAAAATATTCGCTTAATGAATCGTTATCATAACGACATCGTTATTTCTACTTAACAATAATCGTTATCTTCGTATCCGTATTGTGTAACACATTTTGAAAGAAATTTCTACTTTAGTTGTAATTGTAACATGAAGTTGAAATTCTTATATTTTTAATTATTTTTGGTCAGAGTAATTGTAATTAATTACTTTTTGATACTAACTTTCCAAACACTGTTCAAAAATATAAATCTCATTCGTACAAATACAAAACAATGAAACTAAAATCAAAACGTACCACGCGCATGCGCACCAAGCAACACAGCATACTTGGTAGACAGTGGTTTTAGGTAGATAAAACTCAACTGATGCTTCAATTTAGTTTTTACTTTTATAGAGAGAGACATTGGCCCGTATCGTGAGTCCATTTTTATAATAAAAGCGCTTTTAAGGAGAACACACCTCAAAAAATATAATGTAAAAGTGCGCTCCATAAAACTGCTTTTATTATAAAAGTGCGCTCGTAATACGGGCCAGTATTTTTAAATCATTTCCCTACACCATATACGGGTAGCCTGTAAGTCGCTTTAACATTTAAAATTCAATAAATGTTTGTTATTTTTTCTTTTTTTATAATATAAAATACAGAATATGGGAATATATATGAAAAATGATGTCACGTAAGTGACCTCTATTTTCCGATTCACAAGCACAGGCTCTTTCTGTGGCATTTTCCTTGACGGTTCTTAACATGTCCGGTTCCAGCGCTTGAATTTCTTCCCGAATGTTGTCGTTAAGGCGTTGGATAGTCCGGGATTATTGACATACAACCAATTCTTCAAGTAGTCCCAAAGAAAAAAGTCTAATGTTGTCAAATCGGACAAACGTGGAAGCCAAATAAAATTTTAAGTTCGCGAAATTATTTTTTCTTCGAAAATCTACCTTCAAAAAGTAAGGTTCTATTATCATAATCGCACCAAACTGTATAATTCATATTAAAATACGATCTTTCTATTTTCAGTGCTACAAAACCTAGTATTCAGATTGTGAATATCTATTTTCGAACTTAAAATTGTTTGAAAAGCGTTTTCTCCTAATAGCGAAGCCATCTTTAGCGTAGCTCCTAGCGTGTCGTATCAAAGTGACAGTGATTATTTTCATATGAAAATTTCGAATGAACGGTGTTGTTTCGTTTATTTGGAAATTTAATCAATATAACAGTGGCGTCGATGTATGCGTGGAGGAGAACACACACAAACACGATGCTGGAAGCCGCGGGATATCTGTCTCATCTGAATCATTACGTTTTTGATCACATTCTCCGCAAGTTTTTCATTTTCGAGCTAAATATATTCGATCAAATTTTTACCGTTCAGTTTACATAAACCGTAAAGTACGCCCAATTGTATTTATCTTTTTAATATTTCAAAAAGTTTGTTTGGAAATCAAACCAAAATTGAAATCCGAGTAGATTATACATTCGTGTTTCTCCAAGCTTATTTACTTTACAAATTCTGCTAGTTTACTAAAGACATATTGGAACTTTATTGGAAAAAAAACATTCAATTTCACCAAAATTGAAGGTGATGTTCGAATTAGGTAGTCGTTTGGCTTATAGTTTGCAGTATTTCTAAAAAAAAAGACTATGTATAAGGTACCGCCAAAATTAGAAGAACGACAAAAAAGCTTTGTATTTCAAAATAATGAACCCTGTTTTTCATATTTGTGTTGGTAATTCTACATTTACAACAAATAACAAATGACGATATAACAACTAAATATAGCTATCTACTAAGGATTGACTATCATTTATGGAGCTGTTAAATATTGCTGTTTTTAGTTTCATTAAACATAGCTGTTTAACTTGTGTTCACTATAGATCAAAAGTTTTGTTGTTGTTTCAATTATAAGTATTTAGATCGTAGAAATGAGCTAATAGGATCAAGGAGAATTTAAATAAACGAAGAAAGAAATTGTGAAAAATTCATGGACCTCGCTGGGATTTGAATATTTATACTCTACGTGTGTGTGACGGCTTAAAGTTTCTTAATAATTTCTATATATGCGCATTGTTCGCGCTGAGTATTCATCTCTCCTGTTAGAAGAGTGTACTCGTTACGATTTGTAAAAAGACTTGTGAAATATTCATTGACTTCGATGGGAACTCGTGGCTCAGTTAGATATAGGAATTTTTCACAATTTCTTTCTTCGTTTATTTAAATTCTCCTTGATCCTATTAGCCCATTTCTACGATTTAAACATTTAGGATGGATCACAAATATTTATAATATAAGTATTTAGAGTAGAAAAATCTTTTTTAAAAAACTGGAAAATTATTATTTTTAAATAATAATTAATATTTTATAAACCTTGGAAAACTTAGATTAATTAAAAAATTAAATTTCTCATTGTTTATAAATGATTAATTATTACTATTTTAATATTTTTTTATTATTATTTTCTACAAGTATACAATTAATTAAACAATAGTATAACATTAAAACAACGTTGACATAATGTTTTCCCAGGCACTCTTGCCCTAGAAACTGAAAACGCTACTAATTTCTGTAACACTCCAATATATGTAGAAGGTATTAAAAAAAGGATAAATTTTTTTAAAGGCATATAGTAGTAGGTCTGATCTTCAATTTTTTCTGAAAAAAACGAAAATGTAGTAATTAAACAAAATTTTGTCTATATCAGTAAATAGAAAATAAAAAACAAAAACCATTAAATTGTATAAGAAACATTTTTCTTAATTTCTAATAGTTACAAAGTTAATTGAAAATTAAATATTGACCAAGGTCACCACACAATAATTGAGGTCATAATAGTTTGTATTAATAGTTCCAAATATTGCAGGAAGCAATAGTAATATTATTGTTTCATATTTAGGTGATATCTCAATTGTTTGCTGACTTAGCGTTACGGTAATATAAAAGACCTATCCACAATATTGTAGTTAGCGGGTACGTGAAGAATACAGTGGGTACGTGGACCCGAGCGTGTGTACGTGGGTCGTAACTGTATAGTGTATAGACAATGGCCTACAATGGATAGTGTAACATTATTTACATCTTATTACTAAATATATTTATTATTTTATATTCTTATTATTTAGAACAATACTTAATTGTATCTCCCGGCTGGCAAGAACTCACATTAAATATAATTTGTTAACTCATCCTTTAAGGCGGGTTACAAAGTGATTGCATTAGTTTACAATAACCTGTCTTAGGTTACAAAGGTCGCCGCAACATTTAACTTAAATTTTTTGATATAAAAAAAAGAAAAGCAAAAAGTCTCATTTCATTTAATCGAAGTCGTAACTCTTATAGTTTTCGATATAGCAAAGTTAAATTCTGTAGAAACTTATTTTTTACTCCTTATATCTCGGAAACTATTAAATTTCGGACCCATATTGATTAAAAAAATTTACTCATTTTAGTCAGTAATATATGCTTTCAAAAATTTTACCCTTTTTTAACACCCTGTATAGTTGGAAATAGTTCTAATATGGATTACGCTGTTTAAAATCGAATACAAGAAAGTACGAAATTTAAAAATACGTCTAGTTATATATATATTTATTTATTTTGTTAAGGAGAACCAACAGCCTAGGCCAAGCAGGTCCCCGCGAATTTACAAGAGTATGTGTACAACGCATGCTTATACATAAAAAGAACATAGTTATTTACAAATATGAAATTTACAATGATATAATAAAGTTGAACATAAAGAACCAAGTAGTTATCTCAAATAAAGAAATTTACAACAATATAGTAAAGCTAAACGTGAGATTCAGTTATGTAAACATTTATCATTTTTTTATAATTTGTAAAGCTAACATTAAATATATCAATTAATGAACAAAGATTATTGTGTGCAATAGTAATCCGATGTAGTGGCGAATTTATATAAGTATTTGTAGCACAATTTTCGACTTGAAACATGATTTGAGATCTAGTACATCTAGATGGTACAAATAATTTTATATATTGTATTAACTCGCTGATAACAATTTTATTATGTATTATTTTGTATAGGAATATTTGATCGTAAATTTTTCTTCGCTTTACTAGAGATGTCATATTAAGAACTTGTAATCTGCATGTATATGACTCATATGGAATCTGTAGTCTATAATATAATATTCTTGTAATTTTTTTTTGAATTTTTTCTATTGTATTTATATTAAAATTGTAAAATGGGTTCCAAATAAGTGAATTATACTCTAAATGTGGTCTAACTAAGGTATTATATAACAGATTGTACGATTTAATATGGGTGAAAGACTTTGTTGTTCTTATTATGAATCCCAGCATTTTTGAAGATTTTTTGATTATAAAGTCAACATGTTCATTAAATAATAATTTATAATCAAATATTATTCCAAGATCTCGTACAGATGGTTTCGATTCTAAAGATTCATTGCTAACAGAGTAATTGAAAATGATTTTACTATGGTTTCTAGTGAAGCTTACAGAATGACATTTTTTAACATTTAAAGAGAGGTCATTTTCTTTACAATAGTTATAAAGGTTGTTCAGATCTAACTGTAATTTTTGGCAGTCCTCAAGATTGTATATATGTATATATCAATGTTGCAATTATTAATATATTATTATTGTAATGTCGATAACCTTGTTTTTGTACAGAATTAGATCCAGATATTTTTATCGACTACTTCATTATATGTATATAATTGTAATGACACGAAATTTTGCATTAGCACATTTTTATATATTCATATTGTTATTATTATGAACATACTAGCCCGAATGTTAAAATTAACATGGAAGCACCATTGTTTCGGCGGTACAAGACTATGTAGCCTATAAAAATAGATTGAATTGTAACATTTTTGTATTACATTAATATTTAAAATGTAATAGAATTGTGTACTATAATATTACTGCAGTTAGCGTACATTGGAACACAAAGTACATAGATCGAAAAATAAAATCCGATGTTGTTTTTGAAATCTTTTGTATGTATTGTGGTGTTTGTGTATGAACTAATTACATTGCTGGATTAATATAAACTCTGTACTGTATTTTTAACAAAGTCTGATAAAACATTAGCATAATAAATTAAAACTAAGCTACCTACCTTTATTTAAATGAAACATGATTTGTTATTTTATAATTAATTATTAGTAGCAAAATAAACACTCCGGTGAATACTCGTACTACTCGTACTCGTAGATTTACGTTGCGGAGCACAGTTCTGAGTTAGATGAAATATTATATGCGAAATGAATACGAGCAATAGAATGCAAGTAAGTAATGTGTATATTCTAAGCAACGTCTTTTTAAAAAATGCGTATTGCGTATCAATTTTAGCTTGATGTAGTAATTAAACAAAAATAATGTTTAAATATTAAATATGAAATATGATGGTGAATCAAATATAAAAGGAACTGTTTTTTTTTAGTTCCAGAGGGGTCATAGACCCGCATGGAGTTGATTAGCAGGTAGCTTGGGCTGTTAGGAAGGGGGTAGACATGACCCCAATTCGTTTAGATCTCTTTAGTATTAAATAAAACCATGGGCGAACAAGAAGGGCATGTCTCCGTGGAGCAACGGATTATTATCAAGTTTTTAGTAAAGAAAGGCGTAAGTCCAACCGAAATTTTGCAGAGATTGTAGGCCCAGTGCGGGTACAACACGTTTTTTAGGACCCGTGTCTTTGCTTGGCATAAGTAGCTCTCTGAAGGGTGAGAAAGGATCGAGAATCAGAGCCATGATTCCCGCCAGAGGACAAGCGTTACCGAAGTCAATATCGAGGCGGTTCGGAATCTCATGAAGACTGATAAACGCATAATGACCAACGCACATTTAATGCGCAATATTATTGCAACTTACTGGATACCGCAAAATTGTCCTATCGAAGGAAAAAAAAACGTAAACTGTCAAAAATTTCATTTTGCTTCATGATAACGCCAGGCCCTACACAGCAAACACTACGAGGGAAAAGTTGAACAGAATTGGCTGGGAAACGTTGGAACATCCACGCTACAATCCCGACTTGTCACCATGTGACTTTCACCGTCCTGGACCCCTCAAAGAAGCGATGAGAGGCCGTCGATTCGACGACGACCGCGAGATGTAGGAGTTTGTGCTCCATGGCTATGTGAAGATCCCGCTAGTTTCTATGATGAAGGGATTAAAAATCTCCCAATTTGTTGGGAAAAATGCGTTTCTACGGCGGGGGATTACGTAGAAAAATATTATGTTTTTGTTTATTTTTTAAAATAAACCCAGAATTAAAAAAATAGTCCCGTTTATATTTGATTCATCCTCGTAAGAAAGTAACTTCATATGCTTGAGTAATTGCGCATATTCAGTTGATATAATTTTCCGTAAATTTATTTCTTCGACGTCTGTGACTTATTTTGTGAATGTGCAACGTGATAGCGAAACAAATGAAATTTATACATTTTATTTAAAATTTATTTAGAACATCTATTTAGAAAACAAAACTAATTCAACGAAAATATTTTTCTCTTAAAAACTATCTTCTCTATATTTTATTTGTCTTCCATAGTTCTGTCTCAGCAAACAAACAATATTTCTCTCTTTGGCGCGACTACATTCCAAGAATTACAAATTTTTTTTTTCAGGTATTGTTTATTTGTTAAAAAATTAAGAAATAAAGTATAATATTTTTTTATGAAGATTAAAAAATCGTTGAAATCCCGAATGGCATCCGTATTTGTGAATGTCGTTTGGATGCCGCCAACAAAAAAGAAATGTCAAATCGTGCTGGGGTACGGCGACGCTTTGCTGGTGGGCGGCTAACAGTCAGCGAGGCGTCCGCATCAGAGGCGGCGAGACGTCGACGAAGAGGCATTACAGAAAGAACATCGATGTCGGCGTGATATCGGTGTCGGTCTCTACATCCGTATTAATCAGTGTCGTGCGTCAGCCAGGGCGAGGGGCTAGGGGCAGAGGGACACGGTAATGCGCGGGTAATAAGGCCATGTATGAATTTGAGGGGCGCGTTGACGCCGCGTCCTCGTATGTTCTCATTGCCCTGACTATGCATATACATAAATCCTCATTTCTCTACACCATGAAAAAATACTAATTGCATTTATCCATTTGAGTTTGTTAGTTTTAAATGAGTGCGCGGGACAGGTCATATACATATGCGAGACACGAGATATGAACTAGGCTGTTGTTTGCTGCTTGGTACGGCTGCTAGACACCCCAACAACCTGTTTCACCTACATTACACGGCGAAATTTTGAGAAGTTTTGCCGTAACAAGTAGCTACGGAGCATCGCGGAAATGAGGACAAAAAATGAAAAAATATGTAAGGTAATATTATGCCAAGCATCCATTAAACTTCTGAACCTCCGGGAAAATTGCAATTTTTCCTTATTAGTAAATTAATGTGGAGTTGATTTGGAATGACGCTTCACGCCGGATAATCATGAAGAGTGTGGGACTGGAAGATGCACTAATGCAGCATGAAGTGGATCGGAAATTTAGCGCGCAAATAATGCGCGAGGGTGTCAGCACTGGTCCAGCAGAGCTCCTACTCAGTTGGAATGAAACGGTGGCTGGTGTGGTCACGTCGGTCGTGGTGACATACGGCCGGTCGAGCGCAAGTGGCCATCTGCAACGGCGCGCGTGCGCCTGCTGCACACCGCCGCGACGCCAGCTCCAGCGCCGCGTTCCGCGTGCCACCGCTGCGGATTACATTAAGCCTGACAAGTGGCAGCGCGCTATCCCGTTAGTTATTACGCGCGCCCCGAAACATTTTTCCGCACTGCAGGTGAACTGACAAACCATTCAAAATGTATACACGTCCAATACCATGCATTATAGTATTATTCTGAGGAGTAACTAACTCGTTTATTCCGCAAATATATCCCAGAATACTGCCGTCGCTCACGCAAATCCATTTACTCCCAAACATATCTCACACCAAATACTTCTTAACACTAACAATTTAATTAGTGGACAAACACATTTCACACGTAGTGTTTTCCTTCAATATTTTTTCTCTATTGTCTGTCTTTGTTTGTTTTCATGTACGAGTAGAAGTAATACTTGTACCTATATTTCTTGTGTATAGTGTATTTGCGTTGTTACTTGACACATGAGACGTCCGGAAACGTCTACTGACCGAGATATGTCACTACTGTGTAATGCAGATTTATGAGCGGGTACGCTTTACGGCGCGTAGCACTATAGTGTACCTAAGGGGATGGACAAGGAAAAGTCCGAGAAAACCCTAGACGCACTTATAATCGCATATGAAAATCCGGGTGTAGTGAAAGAGTGGAAGCAGTAGCAGAATGCAAAATGTGAGCAAGAAGAGCAAGGTGATATAAACGGGAGCGCACGCAACCTCCGGCCCAAATTATTAATTACCGAAGCAGAGTGACTAGTGGTCGGTTGTGGCTGGGGCACGGTAGCGTCGCGGCCCGCACAACCACCACGGCCCCACTGGGCCTCGACTCCTCGCACTCGCACACACTCTCGCCCACCTGATCTATAAATATTACATCAGTTACCGAGTTCACCAAAGCTAAAGCTGTGAAAGGTGCATGCGCTTCTCTTCACTCCTGACTCCTTCCTCCTGCGAAATTACTTTCCAACAACACTTTCTAACTCGAATAACTTTTCTTTTGTTGTTTTAAAATTAATAATATGAAGACACATCGTTTTATGTTCTTACTTACACCAAGTCGTTGAGCTTCTTAATCTCATTATAACAAAAAAAGACAATAGTAATTTTGTTAGCGTGTTATTTATTGCGAGTCTGGTTGTGTACTGGTCTAGAATGCAGGGTGCAGTGTAAATGCATTCATTCACGTTCACTAATCGACCGTGAGCGACGGATGGTCGGACGGACGGACGGCGTGGCGTCTAAAGAGGTTGCCTTAGTGACCAGTTGGATAATTTGCAGCGACCAGCGAGCTTGGCAGCGTCAGCGTCGTGACCAGGCAAAACGTGCTGGAATCTCCGGAATCCGGAGTTGAGCCAAAGCACACATTTATGTTAACCTACTGACAACCACGGAATCTATATACTAATTTATATCTCCGCAGCGCAGCTAATACGGCGCCGGATGGGGTGTTTAAATACCGCGTGGATAGAAAATAATCTTGAAGCAAGTAGCATTCCGTGCGGCAAGGCCCGAGCAAAAACACGGTTCGTGCACGATAGAACAATGCTTTTAAATTAGCATACACGAAGGGCTGGTTATATGTGTATGGTGTAGTATGTGTAGCATAATGTGATAGCAATGAGTACAAGGCACGGGGTGTGCTGTGCTGTGTGCTGTGTGCAGTGCTGCGAGCAGTACTGTTACTGTACGCATGACGCGTGTTTGTGATATGGACAGAAAAGGGTTTCAGATCTCACTGAGATACACACTACACAGTCAGGCTGGGGGCTATGTATGCTGTTGCTGCCAAATGCCTCGCTGCTCTGTGCTCTCTGCTCTGACCTGCTCAGGGTAGGCGAGTATCACGGACGCAGACACGGAGCGGTAAATAAAATATGAACTGGTCCCGTGTGTAAATCAAACAGCTGGAATTGTTTGGTATTATATTATTTGACGGTTGCTGCTTGTTTTCGTTGCACCCGTATCGTATTTCATAGACAGCTGCGGGCAGAAAATAAATGTGAAATGCAGCAAATTGTTATTTTCCGCAAAATTCGATCATAATATTGGGACAACATGTTCTATCACGGTCAATATAATCAGACACTCTGTTGTTTTAACGATATCCTTTTCTGCCTGTGGCTATGCGCTATGCTGCGTTACCGTACGCCATAACAGTGGGTACCTCGACTGTACAGCAATAAACAAATGCACAGCCAGCAGCCACCAGCCCAATGTAGTGTACTACAATCCGCAGCTTCTGTTTCAATCAAAAAGCACAGCAGCGTGGAATTCATACTTAAAACGCCTCGGGGCTCGTCAGAAATATGTAGCTCGCCCGTAAATAATATACTCAAAACCAAACCGTGATGTTCATTTACAAAAGAATGCCGTTCATCATTATAGATGATAAATAATGCATATACAGTTGTAAATGTATCTACATTTCACCCATACTGTAGGATGAAATTTAGGTGATGATGTTTCTCTCACAATAACTACAGCACGCATACAGGTAGTGCACGTGCAGGTACCACAACTCTGATTGAAATTTCAGCACTGCACCAAAGTTTAAAAATTCAACACATTGCGCAACCACAAATCGCGTTAACTAAAATGGATGTTCCCTCAATCATTTCCACCGGCTGAATTATTGTTATTTGTTGTGAAATATTTAAACAATCTGAACGTGCTGGATCAATTACTAGACTCTATTTTTAAATTTTTGTTACTCCGACTTCATCGTTCAAAGATAAAATTGTACGGTGTTTCGGAGATTCAATTATTTTATAAATACAGCGTTAAACGCTCTGATTCATTTATTTCATTTTTTATGTTGTTATTTCTCCGATAAAAAATGGAGAAAGAAATAAAGTACTTTATGAATAAATCAGAAGTTTGTGTGAAAAATACGTATGCAATATATCATACAAAATAAAATGCGAGTTAAAACTAAGAACTGTTTAACAGCTGAGACAAATATCTTGTTAACATTGTCCACATATTTCAACTAGACATATACAGATCGTTAAGATTAATATCTCTATATCATACCAGTGGCGGCTAGTTAACGAGGCCGCATGGCCGCGCGCCCCCTTCCAGAAAACGGTAAGAATATTTTTTTATTTGGTATAATAAATTAACAATATAATTTAATCATATAGTAAATCATAAAGCGGTTCTACTGTAACGTAAGTAGTTAATAGTTATTATAAAACATTTAAAATAGACGCGAGATACACCAATCTTGAAGTCTTGGCCGTTCAGCGTACTGCGGCCCACGTGACGTATTAGAGAATTTTCACATAACGTCAAAATAGATAGCGTGAACGTTAAAATTCCAAATAATGTGAAGGTTATTCTGCACATCAAAGTGTATTTTCACATACCGCACACGTTATTTTATTTATTTAACTAAAATGTTGTAGATATCTCTCTCTACAAGTTAGGTTATGTCTGCTTAACGTCAAATATGAAGTAGTGTTCGATGGACGCTATTTTTGGACAAATAAAGTTAAACGTTATGAAAAACTTACGTACGCATGCTTATTGATGTCATGAGCTTTAACGTTCACGCTATTTATTTTGACGTGAAAACTCTCTTTTGTTTGTGTGACTATTTTGGACGACGCATGACTTGTAAGCGCTGTGTGGCCGCACTTATTTTGCGGCTTCAGCTTAGTTTTAAAATGAATACTTTATAGTGAATTGTTTCGCATTACGACAAATCACAAATAAATTAATGTGGCAGTGAATAGTGTCAATGTTTTGTTAAAAACGAACTTTAATAGACTTCCTTTAGAAGCTGTATTAAATATTAAAGAATTAGGTAAGCTACGGCCAGATTTAAAATTAACACACAGTGAGAGAAGAGCCCATTTTTTAACTTACATCTACAAAAGACAGAATAGCCAAATTTACCTTCAAGAAGTAATTTTTCTCCATCTACTTGCTCAATTTAGGTAAAAAAGGCTTATTTTTTTTAATTACTGCGCCCCTCCAGTTGAAAAGACACGAGCTGCCACTGCTTTTCACATACTTAACCATAACCACTACTTAATATGTCTACATAAATGAAAATAAAAATACTACAAGTCAAATTTATTTCTACAAACTTCGACAGTAGAATAAAAAAAAAATAATTAGTAAACATTGTTTGTAATAGAGGAATAATTAGTCTAGTTTTACCCTATGAATAATAAAAAGAAACAATAGAAAAAGGCAGGTAAAGCATGCTATGTAAAACAGTGCATGTGACGCAAGAACAGCAAAGAATGCTAATGGTAGAAGTGTGAACGCAGTCTTGAGGAAGACATAAAGAGAGACGACGAGGAGATAAATACCCGAAAAGAGGATAAGAAGAGTGAAAAACAGTGACCCGTGCTGTTCCTAACACACTAAATGCTCCCGGAGCTTAGTATAAAAGGTCATTATTATCGTAGATAGCGACGTGTATCTTATTTCAAACTGGTTTACGCTCAATATTTGATTTAAAAGAACATTATTACTCTGTGTAATGGTTCGTATTTCGCTTTTAAATGTCGAGTTATAGTAGTATAAATAACTACAGCCTTCTCTATTATAATACGTTTTTGATTTTATGAGCATAGGCATGTTTACCCTGAAGGTAAATCCAATTTTCTCATACAATTTAATTGCGAACTAACTAAGCATAATAAATAAAAGAACCAAGTAGTTCGCAAACTCGTTTAGAATAATATGAGGACTTACCAAACACCAGGCGCTAAGAGAACTGCAGTTGTATTCTACTCAAAACTTTAATCCCAAATTTTGTGCTTTTAGTTTTATCAAATCAACATAATAGAAACGAACTGAAACAAAAGAAAATGTAGATAGTAAATAATATAAAAATAAAATTTTAATTTTGGTTGCTGTTAACATTTGGTAAAATGTATTTTAATAAAATACAAATTAAAAATAAAAAAATCGCGGGTTATTTAATATTTTCTTGATAAAATATTCTACAAAAATGTAGTAAAAAGAATACAAAATTCTGCTTTTCAATGTCAAGGTCTATATTCATCAACAAAGAATTATTTCATCTCACTTCATATTTTAAAAATAATGAGAGCTTTGCCGCGCGTAAAGAAAAAAAACAAAAGCGACAAATTTTGGATTCGAGTTGAGTTGATGAGCAGACGGTAGAGCAAACGGTGTATGTTGTACAACGCACGATGTCGCAGAGCGAAAACGGAGAATTAAATGAACACTTACCTGAAACAAAGAAAGAGAATTGTTAGAAAACATATCACAAACGCAAGAATAGAAATACTCCATTGTAAAATATCTACGAAACATATCAACACATAATACATGTTTCGAATAAAATATTGTTTATTTTTGTGGTAGTTTTTGTTCTTATTTTATTTAACAAAGGAAATATTTAATAATGGATTTTTATTCTATTTTTCAATGGTATTCAATATACATATTTTTACTATTTTTAATCACATAATAGTTCTGCCGGTTTACATTTTCAACAAACAAATTATAAAATCTACGCAAATGGTGTGAAATTTCTACAGATTGAAATATAAAACTTAAACTTACAAAAACTGAAAATGTTATTTAAGTATTCCGACATTCAGTATTGGGTTACATCGCCTTGGTTATTATTATTCGAAACAAAAATAAACTAGAGTTTGATATTTACAGAAAATCCACTAACACTAACAGATTTATAACTGCAGACTCCAATCATTTCTGGCAACATAAATTAGTATCGTTCAATTTTTTAATAAACAGATTAACAAAGTTCCCTTTAAACAAAAAACGATTTAATATTGAACTAAACTATATTAAATAAATAACTAAGTATAACGGTTTCCCGGTTAAAACTATCGATAAATTAGTTCATAAATTTAAACATCGCCAATCCGTTTCTAATTTTACAACATTAACACCATCTAATAATAAAAATAATTATAAATACATAACACTACCGTACGATAACGCTTCTAAAAATTTAACAAAATTTTTCAAAATCAAAATTTAACCGTAACTTACAAATCCAGTAATACCATTAAATATTTATTAGGTAATCCTAAAGATAAAATAGATACTAACAAAAAATCCGGTATTTATAAAATTAGCTGTAATGATTGTAATAAAGTTTACATCGGGCAAACTAAAAAACAAATTGACACATTTTTATCATCTAAAATGCGGTAATCCCGAAAAATCTAGCGTAGCTCAACATATGTTCATTAATAATCACAAAATTAACAATTCTATTATTAAACTTTTAAAACATATTAATAATGATAGATATTTAAATGCATACGAGAGCTTAATAATAAATAAATTTAAAAATAATTAGATGAACGCAGACCTCGGTCCCATACCAAACTCTAAACTATTCGATTTAATATAAACTTAAATTTTTAATCTTAAATACCATTGGACGCTAAATCTTAGTTTATGATTGGTATTCATTCAGCTGTGACTCCCATACCTATATAATCCCAGTTCTCTCCCTTGTTTTTTCAGAGTTGTTAGGATCTCTGGCATGGTTTACATGTTGAGTAATCTTAGCTACTCCGCTTAAATTTGTACTACTGATGATGAGAACTTAGTTTTCGAAATACGTATATAGCTTATTTTATAATTTTAAGGTTAAGGGGTAATTGTAATACTTTTAGTTACATCGCCTTCATTAGTATTACCAGCATAATTTTTTGTGAGTATTTCAAAGTTTTGAGTTTATATTTACAGTAGCAGATTTTTTTGTAGAAATTTGTAATCATTTGTGTATATTTTACAATTTGAGGAAACTATAAACCGGCCGAATTATTATTTTATAGGAAACACGCCACAGAGTGCTTTCTAATAATATAAATATTTTGGGTGCTCCTCTATCACACTATTACTAACCAATCACCGAAATTCTTTCTAAGCAAGTTATGAAACTTTATAATTAAATATTAGAAAATAGTAGGTTGTAGGGTTGAAAACACTGACCATTTTTGTTAGCACATTCTGTATATCTATTTGTGTATGTGTGTCGTGTTCTACTTAATCGTATCGTGCGAAGCTGGAACGTATAACGCGGATGTTAAGTATTTTTTACGAGTTTCTCCGGGCATTACTGCGAAAGATGAGGACAACGTCGCCAAAAACAATGTTCTGTGTTGTATCAGCGGGTCATGTCGCCGTGGCCTATCACAAAGAGAACATAGCGCAGCGCGCGGCCACAGAATACGCTGTTTTCAGTGCGCTCTTAAACGAAACCAATTTTCTTAACGTTCAGTCACTGGCTGTGTCACTGTACTACATTACGCGTTATCTGAAGAGCGTATCCAAACAAGCCTAATCTGTAACCAGTCACGAATCTGATGCCGATGTGTATGCTCTATGAAAGATGTGGATGTTCAATTCGAATCCGCGAGGCTTCGGGTTCGAATTACTACCAACCACGGCCACCTGAACTCAATAAATCTTACGCACTGAAAACTACCTAACAATAGCTTTTTGCAATGTCAACAAATCGGGTACTTCTGGAACTCGCGACGCGAACCTCTTCAAATACCGAACACTTCAACCGCTATTTTACATTCATTCCTTTTACAAAGGTTGTGCATCAACATTATTAAGATCGTTTTATTCAATTTCAACGATAAAAAATGTTATTTCAATCTTCAAATTAATTAGCAATTACCTAAAGACTAAACTAGAGTATGCAAACTATGAGACAGTATGGCTTAAATTATATGATCCCACATCATCTGTTTACAGTAAGGGGTTGATATTTTAGAATTCGTACGTCTACACTTCATTCAAATTAGGGCTTCAAGTGCTAACAGCTTTTGTCACTGCGACCTGTAAGATCTGTTGTAACATGATACTATCTTAGTTTTTTGGAAGTAGTTCCAGAGTTCTTAAGAAGCCAATTACTGCTCCAGGAGTCAATTTTCCTATCTCATTTGCCGCGAGATACCTTTTACCAAGATGGTTATGTCTACTTACGGCCACAGCAGTTTCTTCGTCCTCTTCGCAGAGGGGGCAGATATTGTTTTCAGCTGTATTAACTTCACATAGATGGTATTTCAGAGGACAATGACCAGTAAAGATACCTGTCATAGTTCTAAGGTCCTTCTTGCTGAGAGCTAACAGTTCTTTGGCGTTTATCAACGAGGGTGAAATGAATTTCTTCGAGTGACTAAGGCCCGGGATGTCTCTCCAATATGAGGCTATGGCTGCTTCCTCCCAGTTTTTGTTTTCCTTCTTTATATGGCTTACAAGAGTCCACAAGAAGGTTCAGGCCGGTATAACGGTAGTTTAGCTCCCTTTTTAGCGAGCTCATCTGCTTTTTCATTGCCTAGACCTCCCTCATGCCCCGGTACCCACCACAAAGTGACGTGGTTATCTTTGGCCAGTTATATAAAAAAATTGTTTCTTTGACTGATTGTCTGAGTCTTCAACAAGATCTTGATAGACTAAATATTTATCTTAAGCAGAATGACTTATGCATCAACTACAGTAAATGTTCCTTTATCTCTTTTTCACGTAGTAAAAATGTATTTGAATTTAATTACAATATTGATGGAAATAGTATCAGTCGTATATCTCAAGTCAAAGATCTTGGGATCATTTTAGATAAGAAATTAATTTATGATGTACATGTTGACAACGTAGTTAAAAGGCATATAAAATGCTTGGATTTATATTGCGAGTTGAATCAAATTTTAAAAATCCCACCAATCTCGTTCATTTATACTCAACTGGAATTTGCTGTTGTATGTTGGTCTCCACATTATCAAATATATATGAATAGAGTTGAGGGTATTCAGCGTAAATTTATTTCTGCCAGGAAGTTTAAATTTCCGAATAATCTAATTTATTTCACCCCTTACAAAAAGGTAGAGAGATGCTGGACTTAATTTTTCTTTATAAAATTATAAGTGATCATATTGATAGTCCAACTCTCTTGAGTAAAATATCTTTACGTGTACCCCCATATTCTACTCGTTCATCTGATATTTTTTTTCTGTAAAAATGAATAGGACTAATTTTGTATTTATTTAAGAAGTTTATAAAAAATAGCTTCACTCATTTATTTACCTCTTTATGTATTTCTTTTTCCATGTTAGCTGATTTTCACCATATTTGTTGTCTGTAACAAGATTTTTTTTTGTATAATTTATTATAACTGTGCTGTACTGTTATTGCGACCTAGTCTTGTTGTATGGCCACTTTTGTAAATGAATGAATAAATATCGTTGTGGAAGACATTTTATCGTTGTTATTATTTGGTAAAAGTCCAAAAAACAGATTTTCAACGAATTATTTCATAATATCTTGACTATTTTCTTTGAAGTTTTTTTAGTCAATCAAGTATTGTCGCAGGCACAATAGTATCTTTACTTCCAAAACGACTTATTATACGCGATACAGAGGACTTATGCAAAATAAATGTATTCGAAATTTCATTTTGTGAAATACAATTTTCATACGCTCGAATTATTCATTTTCGAATCAACTTTACGTCCAGACAAAAATAAAAGTAATATTTACATATTAAATAAATTTTATAAATTTAATATAAGTTATTTTAAGGTAGAATAAATTTATTTCAAGGAAACATTAATCCTGTGATTTATTTTTAAAATCCCCTCCTTATTTGAAAGTAGTTGAAAATTTTTAAAACTTGCTAATCTTTATAGTTAATGCTGTATATTTATCTTTTTATATTTGTCGAGAAATAGCAGTCGAAAACTTCATATTTAACATTGACAAAATAACCTAACCTTTAAAGAAATATAGCTGCATCGTTTTAGTTACATTTTATTTTGCACAACTGCATGTAGAGGTTGCAAGTCTGTATGTAATATTTCTATTTTGTTACAAATAAATATTATGGAGTACTTTCAATATTAGTTATCCAGGTGACACCAGTCATGATGATGAATTATTGAGCCAAACATTTGTTCGTTTTATTTATACCTTCTCAGTTGCTCATAAACCTGTCCATATAAAATTGTGGTGAAGCAGTAATTGCATATTTATTTTCTTTTCTCCAATTAAGTTTATTCATGAACCAAGAAAGTTTGCAAGGTAGAAAAATGGTAAATAATTAAGGGAAAAGCGTCAAACTGAATATCTTCCAAAATTGAAAGTAAGCCGTTAAGCCCAGTAAAATGTAGGTCAGAAAGCAAATTAATTTCCAACATCAAAGCCTGCCTTTAGTAGTTCCACGTCTTATGCAAAAACTTCATATGTGTATTGATTAAGGTAAGTTTAAATCTAGGATCTAGGCGTTATATTAAAATTTCATGAATGCCAGACGGTGAAATTAACTGCTGCAAAAGAACGCGCGTGTGGCTGAATGCTGGTCAGTTTTTCCAATGTAAAATCAACAAAAGAATTTATATCGCTTTCTTCTTTTCTTCTCATACACCAGCCGGTCTTCCGACGCAAATACTCAACATTTTATAGACATTAATTAGTATTAAATACATATATTAATTTAATATTTTTAATACTTTGGTCTGCTTACCTACGAATGAACATTCAATTAAGTATTTAATTGAACTTACAATTTACAATATTATATATTTGTATTTATTTATTTATTTAGTCCAACAGTGAAACACCAATAACAGGACAATATAGATACATAAATACAAATTTAGTCGATAAACATTAGTCATAATCTTAATCAGAAAATATAAACAATAGAATTCTACATATACATAGAAAATATTTCATAGCTGATATCTAATTAATAATTGCATAAGTTTTGCAAGTGGCGTTGTGAATAAATTAACATCAATTATTTTATTTACATTGTTGCATTTCAGAAAAAGTGGAGATTTTAAGAGAATATTCGATTTAGCTCTTGGACATTGAAAATATACATAGTTTCTTGATTCTTGACCTCAATCTGATTTTGTAACAATTTTGAGAGAAATATTATTGAACTAGAATGTCTTCGCCATTCAAGGGAATTAAAATTAAATTGTTGTAGTAATGAATTATAGTCAGTACCTCTACCTTGATATATTTCATTAATTATAAAAACTGAGTATTTTTTAAAAACCGCTTTTGTATACGGGGGTGAATCAAATATAAACGAAACTGTTTATTTTAATTCCTGAGGGGTCATAGACTCGTACGGAGTTGATTAGCAGGTAGCTTGAGCTGTTAGGAAGGGGGTAGATATGACCCCAATTCGTTTAGGTCTCTTTAGTATTAAAGAAAACCATGAGCGAACAAGAAGGGCATGTCTCTGTGGAGCAACGGATTATTATCAAGTTTTGGCCAAGGAAGGCGTAAGTCCAACAGAAATTTTGCGGAGGTTGAAGGCCCAGTGCGAGGACAACACGTTTTTAAGGACCCGTGGCTCTGCTTGGCATAAGGAGTTCTCTGAGGGTCGAGAATCAAAGCCACGCTTGCCGCCAAAGGATGAGCGTTACTCAAGTCAACATCGAGGCGTTTCGCAATCTCGTGAAGACTGATAAACGCCTAATGATCAACGCACATTTAATGCGCAATATTATTGCAACTTACTGGATGCCGCAAAATTGTCCTATCGAACGAAAAGAAAAACGCAAACTGTCAAAAATGTCATTTTGCTTCATGAAAACGCCAAGCCCTACACTACGAGGCAAAAATTAAACAGAATTGGCTGGGAAATGTTGGAACATCCACGCTACAATCCCGACTTGTCACCATGTAAGTTTCACCGTCTTGGGCCCCTCAAAGAAACGATGGGAGGTCGTCGATTTGACAACGACCGTGCGGTGGAGGAATTTGTGCTCCAATGGCTATGTGAAGATCCCGCTAGATTCTACGATGAGGGGATTAAAAAGCACCAAATCTATAAGGGAAAATGCATTTCTAAAAATAATATGTTTTTGTACACTTTTTAAAATAAACCCAGAATTTAAAAAAAAACTACTCCCATTTATATTTCTCCAACTTTCAATTTGCGAAACGTATTTAACGTAAACTGGACACCGGATGATAGAGCTATGCTCGTGGTTTGACCTGACGAAACAATAGTATAAAGTTACAAGTGTATTTCTGCGCACATAACAAAAAGGCCACCACTACGCATAATGTAAATTCAAGTAAATCCTTATTTGAACATTTATTCAGTGCCAAGACTATGGGCCATAGTCTTTTGGAGCATTAGGTAGGTACGCATAAATATAATTTCACAATATCAGAACAAAGAGATTCATAAAAAAGTAATTGAAAATATTTCCAAAATAGTAGTTTTTAATAAGAGTTAACAAGATGTAAATGAAACGAAAATAATTTTCCGTATTTATTAATTTAAAGCTACATTAGCTTTCTGTAAGGTAAATATTGAAATTAAATAACGAACTACTAAAATTTTAATTTCAATATCGTTTCTTATTCAGTGCTTTCAGAGTACACATTTCCAGGCAGATATAATGTAGAATTTAATAATGTATAACAAAATGAATTCATGAATTTATCAAACGAATTTCAGCATATTTTTTGGTAGGTAGATACTACCTGAAATATCTTAGCAATTCCTGAGATCTTAAGATTCACTTTGGCCTTATAGACTAGTGTTGAATTTTTAAGTAAGATGTTTTATCTAAACATTAATAAATGTACGGACATACATATTTAATGAAAATGGAATATTAAACTCTAATATACTTTCATCAATGTAACAAGCTCGAGATGTTTGTTGAATTTACCTGAACAAATAAAGCAAGCGAGTTTCCTGATACTTTTACTGTAACTTTATTAAATAATTAAGAGAAGATGCTTATTTACAAGATTTTGTAGCTCATCTCCTTAGCATAGACGCGTTCGCTTTTACGTATTTAATTACATACATCAACAAAAATATTTAATATATATATATATATATATATATATATATATATATATATATATATATATATATATATATATATATCTGATTAAAACATACAGGTTGGACTTGCATTGTCTATTTAATTAACAAAACTTTAAAATACAAGATTTCGACTGTTAAATATATCAGGTGATTATAAAATGCTATAAAATGTATAAAATATTAAATAAATAATAAATACATAAATAATGTATGCGTTATAGAAATTTAAATTCTGCATCTAAGTCAATAAATCATTTATTCCAGCACTTCATGAAAAAGAAAAAAAAATATAAATTTAATATTTTTATGAGATTTTATTATACACAGTTTATCTTTTTGTGATTTCTGTTTGTTCACTACCCTAATTTATTTTTTAAATTTGAAATAATTCTAAATGACAATTAAAAAAAAACATTTGTTTATCTTTTTGTCCTAATCCATGGTTGTCTACACTAAAGTCTCATAAAAACAATGGCCCGTATTACGAGCGTACTTTTAATGCCGCTTTTACTGGCTATTTTGTTAAAAGCGAACGACCACTTTTATTGTGTTCCGTATTACGAACTCACTTTTATGACTGGTTTTATTAAAAGTACGGAATGTTAAAACATAATTTTGGCAACGTCGCATTCTTGACCATATGTCATCTGCTGTAACGAAGAAGTTACAGATTTTTTTTTCGTAAAAGCAAAAATATGTGCGTTTTGCCAAAGAAATTACACCAGTAAACGTAAGTATGTTAATAGTTTTGACATTAGCTCATAATTGCAGTTTGTATAAGCAGCAAACGTTACATTTGAAATATTTTATTGCTGAATTATCTTGCATTTTTTTTCTATGCTTATGTTATTATAAACACGATTTCTCACACCCCGATTCTGTCGATTTCGCGTCGCGCGGCAACAACCTCTCAATCGACAATGTCCTATTTTGCGCTCTTAATACACAAATAGCTATTTCCTAAGGCTATTTATCTCCACGCTTGGTTATTTATCATTGTTTTCAACATTCAAACAAAAATATAAGTATCTAATCTAGAAAACTAAAACTTCTAGACACGAGCCCAGGCTTACATTTTCAACAAATAAATTATGAAACCTACGCAAATGGTCAGAAATTTCTGCAAATTTCTTTTCGCTAGTTTAAAATATAGATTTTAAGGTAAATCTACAAGAATATGCTATTCAAGTATTCCGCCATTTAATACTGAGTCATAATGCATTGTACCCACAAACCTTGCACATACATTTGTTAGAGTTTTATCCCATATGTATTGTAAGATAGGATTTACTGTACGCACTGGATTTTTACAAAGTCTGGACTAGAATATGACCCTATTATCATCCGTCATTTGGCCCACAGTTTTTGTAAAATTTAAAGAGGTATCCGAAAGAATTTTGTAGAAATTTTTATATGTCGAATTATTATGTCCGTAGGTTCGTACGAGGGTATGAACGGTATAAGTATTTTTTCACCATAGAGATAAATTTTGTGCGAGAAATAATTTGTAAATAATCGCCTACAGCCGGTTTCGAACTCAGGTCGTCAGAAGAAATGTGATTTACATTAACAATGAAGAATCGAAAAGACTTCTTTGTAGACCATTAATAACTGCTATCCTCCATGCACCAATAAATTAACATGCAAGAAATTTGTGTAATGTCAGCTGGATAGTTAGAGTTAGCTGACAGTAAAATAAATTCATTAATGCAGATAGGAAGTTGCTCAGACACAAATATATGTATTTAGGATAATTGTAGCATTTGATTTAAGCGTTTTAAGTACTCTATGTCAAAATAGTTACAAATTGATCATAAATTGTAATTTATTTTAAGCCAGATAAAATAAATTCATTATTATTAAAATTAATTTCTCGTTGTGAACGTATGGATGACAAATCCTAGATAATCTGATTAAAATAACAATCAGGTTGAACAATGGCTATTCCGAAATTTGAATAATTTATTATTAATATGAGCAGAATAAACTTCATTTTGGAGTTCTCTTATTTTTGCTCATTTATATATTGATAGTGACTGTTTACCTACAAAACCTTGCCACAGGGTTTTTAAATGGGAACTTCGTTGTTTTCTCTTTTTTCAGATTCAGTTTATCATAAATTATTCACATACTCATATATTTTAATATTGAAATTTACAGTATATTGGCAGAAATTGAATCATTTACTTGATGTAATATGCTGCAATAGTATTTGAAGTAAAAGAAACAGTTGGACAAAAGGTGGTACTAATTCGAAACAGTGTACAAAACTTTCTCAATTCTTCGTACTAGTTATTTCTTGTTTCAGAAGGATTTTTCTTATTTTTACCTACACTATTTGTTAGCTGAGGTTTATCTAATTTTTTTGACTTAACTAGAGAATAAGATTTTTGGGTTACTCCATGATGTTTTATTCTCCGGATAGCTAACTGACAGATTGCTACCAGAAAGATAAAAATTATGTTAGGGTAGAGTTATTTTTGAAAAGTTGGCATCTTTGTCACAATTTCAATAAAAATTTGGTTACTTTTTCGCTTGTCTGTGTTTTGGTGCAGTTGTAGTTTAAACCAAAGTTTGAACGTTTAGAAAAAATGATAAATACGACTTGTAAAAATGAGTGGTGGAAAGTAAAGATAAAGAGAAAGAGCAGTTTATTGTACTACCGCGGATATATCTAATTTAATTAAATTACTCGACAAATACAAAAATATAATTGAGTCCAGGAATACAGATTTCGTCTCTTGGAAAGAAAAAATACATCATCTAGAATCAATTAGAAATTATTTTAGTTTTGGTTGTGGCCAGTATCCACGATATATACCCTATTGCATAAAATCGTAAAGCTATCAACAACTGGCATATCGAAGGTACAGCGTGTATTGCGATTTAGAAAAACAAATATAGACAAATAAGTTTTTATTTCTCAAATTATGCTTTCTTTAAACTTACCTAATAGATAAGAACAATATTTGGTATTCAATTGTATCTAACAAATAAAGAACTGTATTCTTTGACATTCGAAACCTCAAAAAATTCTGAATCATCTCATTTTTCAAAGTTATTACATCTTTCTCGTACTGTATACTCTTTTCTAAAATTAATATTATCAAAAATGAAATCCAATACTTCATCCTCACTGTTGTACTGATTTATTATAATAATTATTCGTGTTTCCATTCGTGTGCACTCGGTACGATAATCTTTGGATAAAACTGTTAACTGGTAGTTTGACTGACTGTTAGTTATCTTGCCGTTAAAGAAAATTTATCTTACTGGTAACTTTTAACCATAAGTGGAACAACTCAAACTGAAGTTATCAATAAAATAAATTTTAAACGAATGTTTAACTATAGATGGAACAACCGGCCCTTAAAGGTTATAAGCTTAATTCCTGCTTAGAGTTAGGTTAAAAACTACTGTGACAGGGGACAGTAAAATTTAGCTTGCGAAGTGCTTGTACACGGTGAACCACTCGCATATATTCAGTGTTAGTTTGTGATTTGACATCATCAACTAACTCCAAGTAGGTACACGAAGTAGCAAGTTAGAAACTATTTGCTAACCACTGTCCCACAACTGCCGTGCAAATTCGTAGCATAAGCATATAAAACATCGTTACAATTTCCTCTGCGTACACTTATAGTTAATAATTAATAATAAAGTTGTGGAAAGTCTGTAGTGTAAGTTTGCTTGTAAGTAAGTTGAGTGAAAGAAGTTCGCATCTTGATACGGTAGCAGTGAGTCACTGAACTTACGTCAACTCCCTACTTATCCTGCCTTATATGAACTATATTATGTGTATCCCACGTTGGTTGTAACTTTTCCTAACCCGGACGAGTATTGGGCACAAGCAGGGAACAGCGGCGGCAGCTGAGGTTTGAGGTTACTAGGGCCTCATGATCGTACAAGCGTTCATTACTAGCTTAAGGATAAAATTGCCACAGGGAAGGCAATAACCTCACTTTGTTTTCTCAATTTATTCAGCTGCCTCCTACCCATACATTTGGGTATGTCAGTTTTACGCTAAGATAGATCGCTGTGGACGGTATATTTTAACATATTTGATATGTACTTTATTGATGCAGGTTGTTAGAAATACAAACAGAGGTATTTTGCCAAACAGCAGAGATTATTAAATTATTATATATACCTGAATTCGGGCACATACCGACAAAATTATGGAAAGCTATGTATTTCAAAAAGTATGAACACTCTGTCTTTCATATTTGTGTTGGTAATTCTATATCTACAACAAATAACAAATGACGATATAACACCTAAATTAGCCACCTACTAAAGATTATCATTTATCTAGGTGTTAAATATTGCTCGGTCTTTAGTTTTATTAAATATGGGTGTTTAATTCGTGTTCACTGTAGATGAAGGGTTAAAAATCATTTTTGCTTTTGTTGTCGTTTCAATTCTAAATATTTAGAGTAAAAAAATTATTAAAAAAATGGAAAATTATTAATTTTAAGTATTATTTGTCTACTCTAAATACTTAGAACTGAAACTACAACAAAGGCAGAAATGATGAAATAATGTTAACCCTTGATCTATAGTAAACACGAATTAAACATTTAATAAAACTAAAGGCCGAGCAATATTTACCACCTCGATAAATGACAATCAATCTCTAATAAGTGGCTATAACTAAAACTAATACAATTACCCCTTAACCTTAAAGTTATAAAATAAGCTATATACGTATTTTGAGAACTAAGTTCTCATCATCAGTAGTACAAAATTAAGCGGAGTAGCTAAGATTACTCAACATGTAAACTATGCCAGAGGTATGGTAATTATAAACTAAGATTTAGCGTCCAATGATATTTAAGATTTAAAATATAAGTTTATATTAAATCGAATAGTTTAGAGTTTGGTAGAGATCTGCGTTCATCAAATTATTTTTAAATTTATTTATTATTAAGCTCTCGTATGCATCTAAATATCTATTATTTTTAATATGTTTTAAAAGTTTAATGTTAGAATTGTTAATTTTGTGATTATTAATGAACATATGTTGAGCTACGCTAGATTTTTCGGGATTACCGCTTTTTAGATGATAAAAATGTTCTTTAAACCGAATGTCAATTTGTCTTTTAGTTTGTCCGATGCAAACTTTATTACAAACATTACAGCTAATTTTATAAATACCGGATTTTTTGTTAGTATCTATTTTATCTTTAGGATTACCTAATAAAGATTTAATGGCATTACTTGATTTGTAGGTTACGGTTAAATTTTGATTTTGAAAAATTTAGTTTCAATTTTTAGAAGCGTTATCGTACAGTAGTGTTATGTATTTATTATTATTTTTATTATTAGATGGTGTTATTGTTGTAAAATTAGAAACGGATCGGCGTTGTTTAAATTTATGAACTAATTTATCGATAGTTTTAACCGGGAAACCATTATACTTATTTCTTTAATATAGTTTAGTACAATATTAAATCTTTTTAGTTTAAAGTGAACTTTGTTCATCTGTTTATTAAAAAATTGAACGATGCTAATTTATGTTGACAGGAATGATTGGAGTCTGCAGTTATAAGTCTGTTAGTGTTAGTGGATTTTCTGTAAATATCAAACTAGTTTATTTTTGTTTCGAATAACCAGTACATTCAGAAATGGTAGTTGTTTATTGGTTTCTTTTTCAATAGTAAATTTAATTGATGGGAAACTGAATTTAAATAATACTAAAAATATCATCTACATATCTAATCCAAACTCTAGGAAAATATTAATAATATTATAATAAGTTGTAAATATTCGTTAATTTGTGTCACCTCCAAGTTTTTATTTTCTAAATAAGTTTTTAAATATTCTAACGTTTCCGCGATCGGTGTGCTTGGAAAGAACTAACGTCAAAAAAACCAATATTTCATTTTTATCTAAAGTAATATCTTTAACTTTCTCGATGAATTGTAATGAATTTTGTACGGAAAATGTTTGCGGTTGATTTTGAAAATTAGTAAATTCATTGATTAACCATTTTGAAAACAAATAAGTTGGTGAATTTATGCCAGAAACTATAGGTCTTATTGAATTACCCGGTTTATGGATTTTTGGGAGACAGTACATTTTTGGAACTAATGAATTTGAAACGTTAAATTTAAAATTTATATTTTTCGTAATTAAATTTGGACAATTTTTAAGGGTGTTTTTATATTCTCTAATCATTTTAAGTAAAGGATTTATTAATTTGCGTGTAAGGTCCGTTAATTAATTGATTATTTACTCTATTAAAATATTCCGATTTATATTTAGGTATTATATCCGCATTTGTTATGTTGTAGATGTAGAATTATCAACACAATTATGAAAGACAGAGGATTTGTACTTTTTTAAATACATAGTTTTTTGGCGTTTCCCTAATTTTGCCGGTGTCTATAGTTTCGAACATCTGAAAATTTCCAAACCCGACTTTTTCCATTTCAACAGATATTACTTGATCAGTATTAGGTTAGGCTGTGTCGGTTTGTTTAAAAAAAAATCAATATTTGTCTTTTTTTCGGGTATGAGCAATTTTTGGAGTTCAAGACTAGTTTTGAGCAAATTTTCGAACAATGCCCGAATTCTGGTGCAGAGTGTAATATTTATATTAGGAAGCTATAGGTCTTTTTTTATTCCGTGGTTTTTATTTTTATCTGCTATAAACTGAAGGTTTATTGCAAAAACTATACATCCGTAACCTTCATAATTAAAATGTAAGTAACCTGTATAGTCGTGGAATTCATTATACATTTCTGCAGCACAGATAATGGTGGTTCTGTGTTTAACGCCTTCACTGAATATCTAAAAGGTCAAGGGTTAAAATTCTATACTTAACAAACTATTAATTAAGCAATATAATCATCCTGAATGTTCCGGAAACTGGTATACTCTGTATTTGAGACTAATAACGGACTCGTATTATTTTGTTTTAATTTATTTATGAAACTTTATAAACAGATGCCGAGATTTGAAAAATAATTAACGTGAAAATTATTTTTATTAAGTAGATATGAAATTTCAAAGTTCTGCAATAGATGTACGTCTTCATTTGTACTTGTTCGTATTCAGTGATGTTTCATGAGAGCAAATATGAATTTTTCCAATATTTTTTTTTTTGTAGCATTGCAGAGTAATAGGATTTAATATATTTTTAAAATGAGTTGATGATCTAAATATGACACGAAATAATTTACTTAAACTTAAATTATTGTCGGTATTAATGTTATGTATGTATGTATGTATTTCTTGATATGTTCGGGGTTAAATTCTAGGCCTTATTACAAGCATACTTTTATAATAAAAGCGCTTTTATGGAGCGCACTTTTAAATTATATTCTTATGGGGAATGTTCTCCATAAAAGTGCTTTTTTATAAAAGTGCGCTCGTAATACAGGCTTTAGTATCTTTGATTCAGTTGGTTGCAAACATCTTGACCTGAAAATACAGGGTGTTATGTAAGTAACGTGCCATACGTTGCCACTTAATAAGCAAGGTAGCAATGTACCATAATCTGCAATAATTTATTTTCAAATGTGCTTGTTATAATTGTAAAAGCACTTCAAGACGGACCAATAATAATTATTTATTTGAGTAACGAATTATTTAAAAATCACAGTAGTTTCAATGAAAACAACAATACTAGTCATTTTTGAAGGTTTGAAGCCAGGTTCTTCAAATACATGTCAATGAAAGTAATAGGTATTTATAAATATCTATGCACTACGCCACTCAATACAAATACATCATTTATGACGACCAACAAATATTGTTTTTGGAACAACTTGATTTTTAGATTTTAATTTATTAAGAAGCTGGTTCTAATTGATTGGCTTTACAATCCCATAACTTTTACAACTTGACGGACAGTGCAGAATATATTTCAAATTATAACTTAAAAAAAAAAAAAAAAAAATTTCATCACGGCATATTACCCATTGCTGGGTGTGCCAATCTGCTTTGTATACAGATATCGGTAATGATGGAATATTTGTACCGTGTGGGCGCTTACCAGGCGTCACCTCACGGGCACTCATAGCTGGCGTGGAGAGTGCACCACAGGGGTTAATTTTGTGCCATTAAAATTCGATGTAATTTTTGGCGTCGGTCGGGATCGAACCCGGGTCCTCAGATTCGCGACCAGACACTCAGGCACACGGCCACGAGACCCCATAAAAAAAAAAATTAAAAAAAAAAATTAAAAAAAAAAAAAAAATTATAACTTCTACCCAATATATGCAATAAGAAAAAACAATACGTCTTTTTAAATGTATCAAACCCGGGTCCCTAGACTTTTAAATGCACAAAAGTGACCCTTGTTGAGCACTCTCCACGTCAGCAATGAGTGCCCGTGAGGTGACGCCTAGTAAGCGCCCGAACAATACGAATATGTCATCATCAATACCGATATCTGTACAAAGTAGATAGGTCCACCCAGTGATGATGATTTATAAATTAAATGTATGGTTACGATATTTAAAATATGGAAAACTATGTAATAAATTTATGTTAACATATTATTAGGCGTGGTAATATGGAAAAGGTTACACACATGAATAAAAATAAGCTTAAATGTTTGCATGTCGCTAACGGGTTTAAGGTAATCCATCGAGTGAAAAAAGCTGCTACTGCTGGTAGCTTATACATACATATGTTTGGTAACATTATCGCAGCTATGAAATACATAAGTAGCTATTCACGTAAATTAAATAATACGGAATTCGTACATATTGAAAAGCGTTAATGTTTTTGATCTTTCATTTCATGAAAAATTCACAGGTTTTTGCTTTTTGATTGAATCTGTGCTGTAAATTTATTATAAAATTCACTGTAAATACGATACTAGAGTTTTGTCTTTTGTGGGAATCAAAGCTTGTAATTAACAAAGCTGTCGACAAAGCATATCATTAAATTAATTAAACATGGCAAAAAAATATATTCATATAACAACGATAAAAAGTTGCTTTTATAAAAACAGGATAAAATATGTAAAAATGAAATAATTAGTTTACCGAAAAAATGAAAAACATTATATGCAAATGAGGGCGAAACGGTTGGGGTGTGGTAGTGTCGGTGTGTTTAGGTGAATTAGCATGAAATGTAGTAATAACGTACAATCAGTTGTAGTGTGCTTGAGATCAGTAACGCACAAAGCACAGCACTCTCGCCCATACTAACACAAGCTCAGGAGGAGATTTCAGGGCAAGTCGGCAGCCAGTGAGGCGGTAAGGCAAGGAGCAGCGTTTAGCAGCAAAGCAGCAGCAGAGGCAGAGGAGCTTTCGTTCATATTACAATAACAAGCGCGAATCAAAGAGAATACCAAGACCAAGTGCATTACGAGATGGTCATAAATATAAAATAAGATCTAAAACAAGTGCCCCTGACCTGAAGCCCAGAGTCAGATGTAAAATTTATGCGTTCCATCTTGCGTTGAATATTGGTATATGTATACGGCAGTGGCAGTATCCCGTAGCTATTTACCTACAAGCTGGGAAACTTGCAAAATGAATCCATTAACAATCGGACACTTCAAAGACTCCTTTTTCACGCATTCGAACATTGAATTCCTACAGTCGGAATTTTAGATATCTAGAGAAGGCAATAATTGTGATGTAACGGACGCACTGGAAAAATAACAACTAACTCTGGCTTTCAGAACATGAATTATTTATCTTATTTTATGAAATATTAAAATTTGACAATTCCTCTGACACTAAGGTAATCAACAACCATAAAAATTTATCCATATTTTACCATATTTACACGGACATACTAAAATAAAATACGAGTACGGAAAAGTTTGAGATTGTGACTGCTATACGCGTGAAATATATCAAAGTGGTTATTAAAAAACAAAGTAATAATACAGTTGGAATGACATAAAAATTTAAACTTTACACAAGCTTCCAAAAAATTGCGCACTACAGAAACAGACTGAATAGCATTACAACACAAATGCAAGAAGGTTTTTTTAAACGATTTAAAGTCCAAACGGAACGATACTAGATAATTTAGTTTGATAAATATGACACATTCTATGAAGTGGAGAATATATTAATAGTTTAGTACGGGAAAATGGTAAATAAAAGGTAGCAGTAGGTATGGAGACAGTTCGAGGAGTATGGAAATTCATCAGCATCGTTGTTAATTAATTTGGCTAAGTGCAACACCAAAGACTTTTCATAGGGAAGTACAGATCCATATGAGACGTCATGACCAGGATAAATTTTATGTATGAAATATACAAATTTGAGAAACTTTTTTGTATTGTCTTAAAGCTCCATAGACGTACAATACTCAAGTTTAGATCTCACAAATAAGTAGTAAAGTGAAAGAATTGTTGTCATGTTATGGTGTAGGTTTTATTAATGGATCTAAGAAAGTTAGCTTTGAGTCAAAGGTCACTTCAATATCTTTAAATGTTTGACTGCGTGTGAGGTGAACATGATTAATTGAGTAATTGTATAACAATGGTTTTAGTTTCCTAGAGTAACACATAGTAAAACATTTATTCAGATTTAGATGGATATAAAACACTCAAATCATTGGATGAAGAAACTGGGTAGAACTTTTTCAAGTCATCCGCAAATAATAGTTTATAACATTTTAAGATATTTGTTGGGTCATTGATAAAAAATAAGAAAAGCAATGGACCGAAATTAGAGCCTTGTAGAATTCCTGCAGTTGCGACAAAGCGAAAAGAATTTTCATGATTGAAATGGACAAAAAGCTCACGTTTATGAATATAGGACGAGAGTAAGGAAATTAGAAGAAGGAGAGAGGGAGGAAAAGTGCAATTTTTTAATCAAAATACTATGATCAATTCTGTCAAATGCTTTAGCAAAGTCCTTGACTTTTTGTATCAACAACCGACGTAACTCTGTGAGTAAAATAAGTTAAATTTGTGACGGTGGACTGTTTTTCTCTAAATAAATCAAATATGTATTAATTTTTTTGAAAAAAAAATGCTTAATTTGGATATAGATACCTCAAGTTGGTATAAGAAACCCCTAGGAAATTATAGTTAAAATGAGCAAAATACTGAGGCGGATAACTTTTTGTGTACACATAAATTTTCGTAAGTAAATATTTCTTTTCTTCGATACAAGTATTTTCCAAAATTAATATAAAGGATATTTATGAAAATGAAAGAGTATGTGTGTGAAGAAACAAACAAACAGAAAAAAAACAGAGAAAGAAAGCAAAATGCAAGGCAAAGAGTGGGCTTGGGGCTTGTGGGAGAAGAGAGAACGAAACGAAATGAAACGAATACTGAATGGTCCGAAATGGATCGTACCCACAGCACACAGCTGTAGCTGCGTTGTTGCCTCTGCCGTTGTTTACAGATACAGAGCAACGGTCGCATAGGAATAGGGCTATTAGCTTGGTAGCGCATTAGCATTAACTATTAACGAGACCGGAAGGGTTCGGGGAGCACACGGCAGGAGTTGGGGGGCTGCCATAGGGATTAGCAGCGAACAACACATATTCCCTTATAAACGCTAACCCTTAAACTAGTATACTGTTGTAACTGTGTGGACACGGGTACGGCTGGAGTATCTGCCATCGAATGAGTGGCACTAGCTCGCACACTAACTACTACTCGCGACTCTTAACTATTGGTCTTCTTTTTCTCTCGCCTCCCCTAGGATTGTCTTCCGCCTTCCGTCTCCGCAAATGCCGCCATTTTCAACGCGATTTATAGACACTCACGTTTGCTTTATATGTCCGATGCCAAATTGGTTCATCAAACTTATACGGACTATATTCCTCGTCCTTATGCCTCATGCTTCTATGTTGACATTCCAGGCGTTCACAAATTCAATTATCTACGAAAGAAGCCATAATATAGCATGGCCCTTGAAATTAAACAAACACTAACGCTGAATTTATATGGAAAGTATTATGAGCCGTTACATTCCGTAATAGAGGTAGGTTGCTGATGACGCTCACCCATTACAATGAAAATTAAAATGAAAATGAACACCCTATGAAAATAAGAAACCAGATGCCTTGGGCTTCGCAATGCTTCATGCCTTATGTAGTGTCGCACCGTGTCAGTGTGACAAGCTATGCAGTGTTTGTGTTTCACCGTATGTCAAGTTGAGACATTTGTGCTCGACTTATCTCGCAAAGTCCACAACAAGTAGAATCAAAAGCAAAGTGACACGTCACACGTCGCGCCAACGGCATTTATCAATCCTCTGGGTATGCATTACACTTATCTTCAGTTCAGTCCTGGTTCCCGGCAAATGTGGACCGTATTAGCATCATTTATTCTAAATAATGCTATGATTTATTTTGTTAAAATTTAAATGCGATATTGATGTAAAAATATCCAAAATTTATGGAGTTTTAATCTATCTGATCAGAGCTAATTAAACCAACCTGTGTAAAGTGATTAGTGATATAAATGGGATGACAAGATATGCAGCGGAACCAACAGATCAATATTTGATCAGTTTTCAATGTACAGACAAGTTACAAATTTACACCAGTAGAAATAGCACGCTACGGCCTCACCGATTGTGTCACACAAACAAAAAATAAATGGTCTGTACTCGTGGTCGTGCTTGTTGGCCAAATTTGTTCATTTTTACTTGCGTATCCAAATAATATAAAAGTGCTTGATACGAGCAATATTTTTTAATTACTAAGGGCCCGTTGTTCCATCTATAGTTAAACATTCTATTGATAACTTCGGTTTGCGTTGTTTCAATTATGGAAAGATAACTAACAGTCAGTCAAACTACCAGTTAAGAGTTTTATCCAAAGAATATCGTACCGAAGTGCACACGAATGGAAACATGAAGTGAAGTGAAACGGAGCATATGATATGGAACTTTTCTGTTGTTTTGATGATATAAGCTGTTTGTTAATATTAATAATTATTATAATAAATCAGTACAACAGTGATGATGAAATATTGGATTTCATTTTTGATAATATTGATATTTGAAAACAGTATACAGTATGAGAAAAATGTAATAATTTTGAAAAATGGGATAATTCAGAAGAAAACAGTTCATTATTTGTTAGATAAAATTGAAGACCGAATATTGTTTTTATCTATTAGGTAAGTTTAAAGAAAGCATAATTTGAGAAATACACATTTCTTTGTCTACATTTGTTTTTCTGAATCACGAATCACACTGTATCTTCGATATGCCAATTGTTGATAGCTTTATGATTTTACGCAACAGGGAGTATATCGTGGATACTGGCCACAACTAAAACCAAAATAATTTCTAATTGATTCCAGATGATATCTTTTTCTTTCCAAGAGACGGAATCTGTCTACCTGGACTCAATTATATTTTTATATTTGTCGACTAATTTAATTAAATTAGTTAATTTCGCGGTAGTAAAATAAACAGCTCTTTTTCTTTATCTATAATTTTCACCACTCATTTTTGTAAGTCCTATTTATCTTTTTTTAAACGTTCAAACCGTGGTTTAAACTACAATTGCACCAAAACACAGGCAAATTTTTATTAAAATGGTTTCAGCTAAGTTGCCAACTTTTCAAAAATAACTCTACCCTAACACAATTTTAATCTTTCTGGTAGCAATCTCCCAGTTAACAATCTGGAGAATAAAACATCATGGAGCAATCCAAAAATCTTATTCTCTAGTTAAGACGATAGAATAAATTTAACTAATAGATAGTAAACTGCTACTTTATCTAAACTTGGAACAACCGGGCCTTAGTGTCATATATGTATAATTCTGCAAATACTAGGCAGTGGACAGTGTACAATTTTATTTCACGTTCATTTATCACGACGGCATGAAACTAATTCAGAATATGTGAGCAGGGCGCATGGGAGAATAGAGCAGTAGAGAATAAAATACATGCACACGTGCGCGGACTGCTTGTACACTTTGCTCGGGCACAAAGCAAGGGCCCGGGTCGGATCTCGAACCTCACTCAAACTTCTGCTATCGTCCCAGACTTCAATTAAAAAATTAATGAAATAGTTCCTCGATGTAGACTGACCGTATACACTCTTAAAAGGAAAAGGCAAAGTCAGTCGCGCCAAGCATGTTCGGCATGTGGCATGTGGATGTACTCATCTGCCGGCATGACTCCGTGACAAATTAACGAGCTCGCTCAATCTGTGCACACCACATTCTTTCGCATCTACACTGCTGCTAAATAGCTAACCTCTAAAAACTTCCAGGGTAACATTACAATACATTATCACGAGGCATAAATGAAACAAACTTCTGTTTTAAAATGAGGCCTGTAAGTAAAAGATAATTACAAATAATGGCATTGTGTTATTGTTGATTAAAATCTAAGGTCAAATGTTAAAGTTATAATGATTCTATTTTAATGTTAGTTATTAGTGTAAGTATAGCAGTAATAATACAAACTGAAAGTTACGGATTGTTCGTTAGTGTTAGATCTATCGACTATATATTTATATAATGTCGCTACAAATACTTGCATTAGCATGGCGCGGAAGAAAATCTGTTTTAAATGCGTTCGATGTTGCGAATCCTTGAGCAAATATCCGTAGCCCTATTCGGGTCGATACAAGGACGAAGGAGAGAAAATAAGGAAGCGGTGCTCAGGTTCAGGAACAAGACAAGTTCCTGCAAAACTTCATAGTTGCGGCCATATCGTAAAGATTTATGTTTAGCACGACGGTCGATCGTCGGTTTAGTAGTGCTATGCATGGGTATAGTGGGCTCAGCGGTCCATACATTTTACCACCATACCCAGTCGCGTAAATAAATAACCTAGTATGCAGGTACACCAAGCCGGCGGTCGCTATCCTTCCGACCGTACACAACCTTGTGAATATCTTGTGTGTTGTCTTTTCTTTTTGTATTAGAATATCTACGTATGTAATGGGGTCTTGTTTCACTCACCGTAAGAGACGGATGTGTTTAAATGAGCTCTGTAGTGATTCATTATATTAATGACAAATCATCACTTCTAACCATTAGTGATTTTGGTAATATACCTGATATTGTGCTAAATGCTTGTATTTTAGTTCGTACAGATAACGTAAAAACTTCACATTGACAAAAACTTAAATTTCAGAAAACATCTAAATGAACTAAATTCGTCGGTGAAACTTAAGCTTGGAAATTCACTCATTCTTCCACTCATTGACTATTGCGCCTGCACTTATATTCCAAACCTCACACAGACACACAAACAAAGACTAATTTTATTGCAAAATTCTTGTCTGCGATTTGTATACGGTGTGCGTAAATACGATCACATATCTAAATACCTCAAAATTTTTAAGATGCCCTCTGTTGAAAACCGTTTCAAATATCTTTATCTATGCTTAATACATAAAAAATTGACAGGTACTCCTTCCTATTTATTTGACAAATTAGTAATTAAAAAATATAATTATTCTCTTAAAATAAAGGATTTGTATATTGTACCAACATTCAGAAAGTCAAAATTTAAAAGGTGGGATTTCATATATGGCCCCTACTTTATATTTCTTTAAATAGCTTCAAAAGAAATGTACGAGCTTCAATATCTAGTTAATGTTTGTTCCTTTTTATTTCATTGTTAACTATTTATTTCTATATTATTTGTCATTAATGTATTTTAATTACTATTCAAGATCTGTATTTGTTTACTTTTTGTAACGTGTCTATTAGCTTTATTACATTCTTGTATTATTTGTATTTGTTTGGTTAGGTAGAAGAGCAGCCTTAGGCTGAACCTCGCCGTTGATTTATATATCAATAAAGTTAATTTATTATTATTATTATTATTATATGATAGTGAAGTGTAGTGATGTGAAGTGAATTATTAAAGACCTGGCCGAAATAAGGAATTTAGCAAAAAAACATAGGACAGGATAGGATTCATTTCCAGGCGGTAAATCGAAATTGATTGATATGATCAGCATTAACTACATAATAATTAAAGACAATATTAAACTTAATACTACAGACACACTTTATCCACATTCATTTTAAGGACTTTTCGATTTCGGATATTAATTTTTTTTTCAGGTTTACTGTCTAATTGTAACAGCATCAATAATAAGGAAAGAAATAATCAATAATGCAAAACCGAAGGAGTACACCAAAACCGAAGGATTGAGAACAATTCTGAAATGTCAAATGACAACTTTAAAATTGAGAAGGTCATTCGGGATATGGAAATCAACTAAATATCTTTTAAATTCGTATCCATTTTTAAAAACAATAGTTAGAATACTATAGGAAGAGTTGTAACATGTTCAAAGAATTCAAATACATGTGGTAGAATCCCACTTTAAAAAAGTGACCCAGCATAGATTTCCATTTAAAAATTTGGACGTTAACCTTTTTTTTATGTTTGTGTTTGTGTTTGTTGACTAGTGCGCACTTCTCTGGGTAGGCCTGGCGTATCCAGGATTCAGTACTATAGGAGGGTCTCAAGTCAAGAATATCTACGCATGTAATGCAATTAGAGGAACTACAAAGGACTTTTCTTCTAAGAAGACCACATAGTTTTGTGAATTTTAATATTTTCCTAATTAAATTCATACCAGTGGTCGATGTGAATCTGTAAAGTGGAAGTAATTTAGTAATTATGTGTGTAAAGGTAATTTTAGGAAAGGAGTTGTAAATATGCTATCAGGACGGTCGGTCGCTTACGGTCGTCTGTCCATGTTCGCGTCTCTCTCGGTCTGTGACTTGATTATCTGAAATAAAGTCCCTGCTACGTCACGACGCTTGTAAACATTAATCAAACTGTGTGAATGCATCGTAATCTGGTGCAGAGCTGTCCTTGTCGTTGGTCTGCTAGTCGGTTGGCCGGTTGACCGGTTTGTGGGTCTGCTGGGTACTGGGTCTAGCGGTAGTGGTCGAGGGACCGGAGGCAGGGGCATAGGCACGTCTTAGTCTGTCCAGAGTTTGGAGTCCGGAGTAGCCAGAGTGACCGGATCCGGAGTGTCGATGACCGAGAGCGCAAGCGCACGCACACGTAACAGTGCGGATAGCGTGGATGTGGAAGTAGCAAGGGTACAACGCGGGCATGACCAACCTTGCTGCCCCAGAGTAATAGAATGATTAATTGTTCCGCTTCGTTCGTGCGAAATTTAAATTTCGTGATTAAATTTTAGTTAGCGATAAACAATGCATTATCATCATGGACGAGTATGAGCACAAGGCACGATGAGGAACGGAGGAAACACAAGCACAAGCACAAGGAACGAGGCACGGAGGAATGAAGTTGAGGTGTACGTTATGCATAGATAGTGCGATGCATGGAATGCGCTTACAGGAAAAATACAACGGAACAAGTGGCTGAGTGGCGTGACGTCGCCCGCCAATTCTGCTCAGCCGACGCCGATGTTTCCGAACTCTGGAGTTACCCGTTTTCATTAACGATCCATTCGACGCCGGTTGACAACGTATTTAATTAAAGTGATTGTTCCCTCAATTGTTTGACATGCCGCGTAAACAGTCCTGCATTGTTAGCGACCACAATACACATCATTTCTTGCCGCGAGTTTGTTAACTGACTGATAATTATTGCTGGCAAATTGCACCACTACTGTTACAGATGGAACATGTACTATGTTAATGAACGTCAAACGATGTACGATGCATATACTTGGGCTGATCTAAGACGAAAAGTAATGGCCAATTAGGAACTTGCATCAAACAAAAACTGTACACGTTATTTACCTTATTACGTTCTAGATTAAATTTCCTACCGTCAATGCGTAAGCAAGGCAAATTATAATGATATGCATAATTTAGCCAGAAACGAATGAAAAGTTGAAAAGTTTCCGAAGTTGCAGTTTGACGCCGTGAGGTAAGGAAGAGTCGAGGAACGTTACATTCATTAGGATAGGTTTTTAAAAGCTGTCTGGAAATGACAGAGATAGAAGCGAGGTTGGTACACTTTTGGCCATCGTCGGGGCCGGAACCAAATACCAGTTTTAGTGACAATACCAGTGGCAGTGCAGTGAGAAATGCGTTGCGACCGCTCTGAGTCCCCGAGATAGATAGAAACCCTTTCAGCGTACGTGAAATGTATTTTTATCGGAGGCACTTTTCATATGCCATTCATGGGAAACATATAACTGACAGTTGCTTGACCTTATAACCATCAAATTTTCTTCACTGTCTTTTGTGTGAACCAACAATTGTCGACTAGAGATGATTCTCTTTATATGTATGTAAAGCTTTATTCTACTCTTGACATAACTTCTTCCGGATTTTCAGTGAAAACTAAAGTTAATTGTTAACAAGTCAGAAAAGGTGGTAGATACATTCCGATATAAAAAAGTAAACCGTATGCGTAAAATAATGCGCGTATAAGAACGGTTCATGGTTCACGGTATAGAATGAACAGCTCTTGATTTAGATAACCGAGTTTAAATCAGAGTTGGGTACATGTAATGTATTATTAATGAAGTGATGAGAGCAAGTTTCTCCCTCGTGCGCCTGGTCAACTACCCGAACTAATGTTTAAAATGCGAAGCAGCGAACTACAGCCCGCTGCAATTCAAGACACAACACAGGTATTCAAGGTATCTCGAGTTTCGGCGTACGGATACATTCTACCATTCTATGTGCAATTTCCGCCCTTATCCGCAACAAGATCCTGGAATTTACTTCCGCAAAAAACTGTTTGGAAACTTATCCCAATTCTCATTCCCGGCTTCACATTCTATGACTAACTGTTCCTAATGAAATATCAGCCAAAGAATTGATTATTATAAAGCAAAATGACTAGAGGTTCCGTTGCGGTGGATCGATGGCTTGAAGTGGCAAGTAGCAAGTACTCGACCGGTGGAGGAAGTACGATATCGCACGATGTTTCCGCACCGCGCACGTGAGCAACTTCCGGTAATCTTTCTCTTTTTCTCTTGTTATAGATACGCACCTCGCGCCGGTCACTACTCCATATTGCTCGCTTTCCGTCTCCTGATAAGCACACCTGATTCAAAGCAGCCCCACTCGATATGACTAGTTAGCCCTTTTAAAACAACCTGATATGCAAACGAACCTACCACGTTAAATGCTCCAGAAACGATGCGAATGAATCAATATGCAGATGAAGAAAAAACTACCAGGCGTTAATTTATAATTTCTGTCAAGCAAACAAGTTTTATCAATGAATACATAATAAAAGAAAGGAAATATAACAAGGAGAAAATGAATATTCTGTCCGTATCCCCATAAGAACATAATATATTCTAATGTGAAGATTTGACGAGAAATTAGTACGCTGTTTGAATATGGATGGGAGAAGAAATGATTACGTGTAATACGTAGACGACCACAACCTGTGAAATACGGTAATACGGTGCGCTTGCTCATGAATAATTGTACTTGTCGATGCAAATAATGCAAGCGAGCAACACTCATCTACATAATGTTGGTGCGCATCTGCCTTCGTGATATCTAAACGCAATTCAAAAAGAAATATTTATTATTTTCAAGTGCAATTGTGCAATGGGCATAATCTGATGCTGAAGGAGACAAAATAAAACAAAGCTCAGAGAATTTACAAATGAACACAGTCGCTAAAATATTACTAGCATTTTTCGAGAATGTTGCTGTCTCTTTTTTATTTGCCCGACATTCCAGGACGTAGTTCATCTTAATATTAATTCTGAAATTATAGAAACAAACTATAAGACGGGCCGTTACTTATCTTCGTTAGAGATAAAAGCGTTCGTAAACATTGGCTGAGACTGAGACAGTCAGAACAGAATTATAAATATGAGCGCGAGTAGACGTTGTGTAACCGAATTTGTATTTATCATCGGAGCTCGAGAAAGCGAATGCGAATGCGAATAGTAATTCCGATGTAATGTTTACGTACTAGCAAGAGTGCATACGATAATTCCATGTAAGTTATTTATATCCAGCTTTCAAGCAAATCCTCTTTTTGTTAATTACAATTTGTACGTTTCTTAAATTGCCATTGTTCATTTAATTTTCTTTATTTTCATTTCATTAATGTTTGATATTTGAATTAAAATTTAAATTAATACGCATCAAACGCTGGAATCGAGCAATAAGGTAACGAAAATAATTAAAATATTTGCAGCTCGAAATAAATTCATGTATTTTTTAAGTAAATAATTATACAAAATTAAACTTGATGCCAAATTTATTTGATTAAATATGATTATTTTTGCATAATTAATTTCCACCAGTTAAATTTATTACATTTACTCATTTACGCAACTGAATGAATTTACATATTTCAGAACCCAGAGCTATTTTTGTCGGGCTGAAAAATAGCCGAAGGTAGAAAAATACTTGATATTCAAGTACGTATCTATAAACAATTCTGTATTACACAAAAATACACTATTGACTTCATTTTCATGGAATTAGTATTCATCAGCAAGGAAAAGCAAGTAACCTCAGGCTAATTCGCTGTCGGAAGGAAATGTTTACTGCTTGACAAAGCGACTGTGAAAAATGAAATGTAGCCTAATTTCACCGCATTTCTCAGAATAAGCGTACTGTTTTATTTAAATTTTCTACTTGAGTGTTATAGAATTCTCAACCTAAAAGCACACAGGATATACTACATTTAATATAATTTATCATTTTAAATAGAAACACTCCAAACTTATTTATTCATACCTTGTAAAATAATAAATTCGTATATATTTCACTCCAAAATAATATATTATATGTCACGATATCATTTAGAAACCAACAAAATAAATATTTTTCATATATAAATTTCATTTTATAAAAAAGTATTATTTTTATTTTAATGAACTAATTTCCATAATCGTTGCCATTTAATTAGAAACTCACGATTGTGATTTAAATTTCACATTCATATAGTTTTTGTCAACAACTCACATTTTTATATTTTAATACATCAATAAAATTTGAACTTAAATATTGAGTCTAAATAGTTTATAAATTATATACAGTGTGTTAAAAAAAGCCTAACTCCGAGTAGGTTATAAACAGAGAAAGGTAGTTCTTAATTTGAAAGTATTTATATATATATATATATATATATATATATATATATATATATATATATATATATATATAAGGAAACTGGATAGTGGGTTTGACAGTCAGAAAATTGTAGGCTTAAGTGGAGTACACTCTTTTTAATTTGTCAAGCTCTCGGTTATAATTTTAACCATCTTCAGGATACTGTAATACAATAAAGACTTACAATACGATCATAGTTTGGGTAATAAGTACTCACATTAGTTGAGATATATATATATATATATATATATATATATATATATATATACATATATATATATATATATATATATATATATATATATATATATAATATAAATTAAATGGAAGTTTAATATATACATATTTCTAAAGCGGTTGTAGCACCGTAAAATACGATATTTAGTGAATATTTGTCATGAACTATTGACATATGTAAATGGATAGTCTAAATGTATTGTACATGTTAGGCTTCTAGACTAATTAGCAAAACACATGAATTATGGGTTCATTTGTAAAGAACAAAGACTGAAATCACAAAAAATGCATTACGGTAGGTTACGATATGTTCAGAAAACTATATTAATTAGGTGTTAACAATTACTCGAAAGTTCAGTCAAACAGCATTTATTTTTACTACACCAACGTTTTGGTGCACCCTTGCACCCAGGGTCTACAACAATTATACAACAAAAATGGAAATATATACAAAATAACATGGACATATGTATGTATTACATTTTTGTTGTATAATTGTTGTAGACCCTGAAGAAGGTGCAAGGGTACACCGAAAAGTTGGTCTAGTAAGAATAAATGGTGCTTGACTGCTCTTTCGAGTAATTGTTAACACCTAATCCACATCACAGTCGAGAAATTAGCCACAAATATATTCATATTAATCTGTGTAAGTTTAGATAAATCCACAACACGTTTTGGCTGTTTTTGCCCACTAAGCTACTTCGGTCTGTTATTTTTATTATTTCAAATATTATGAAAAAAAATTCAAACAAAGTTTATTTTATATTAAAATGTCTATAAATCTGCAATATATAGGTTTTTCTGTAGAGTGTCCATTTTTACGCAATGCTATGTAACTTTATTTCAAATGGAACAGCCTATATGTTTATTCAAATTTAAAAAATACATGAAATTTGCTATCCATGTATTATTAAAAAATACAATAGCGAATGATTAAAATATTGTAACGTGAGCCCCTGGCTTAAGAGTATACGAGCGCCGCCACTGGTAGAATATTCCCGAGCGATGACGTAATCCCCGGCGGGGGGAAAACCCATACGACTAGACGTGTTAATTACACCGGCGGCCTGAAACCTTTGTATTAAATGTCATTGTGGCGTCGGAAAGTTCGAGAAGGACATCGCACTATATAAACCCGTCGCAAAAGCCAGCGAAAATAACCTGTTATATAGGAGCAACGAGCAATAAACAGTTGGTAATACATATAAATAAATAGTCCACGAGAGTAGTGATATAAATATTGTTTAAATAAATAATCTTAGTGTTTAAGCATTTAATAATAATCTTAGTCTTAAATTAGTGTTTATAATTAAATATTTAATCATAGTGTTTAATAAACGTATTATTTTAATTAATAATATTTTTTTGATTTTTACACTTCACCCATATAATAAACGTTACAATATTACATTTTTATTAAATATAGTTTGACATTTTTGATGCCACTTTTTTTTGGCCATGACAATAATAAATCTAGTATGCGAGTATTCCAGAACTCGATAATTTTTTTAAATAAATACATACTGAATTCACATTTATAAAGCACCTCATAACGTCTTATGAGATAGATAATATTTGTGAAAAATTGTTTTCCCATGTTAAACGATTATGTAACGGATTCTCGTTTTCATTCTACATGTGTCGTCTTGTTTATTTTGTTCACTCTTTATATTCGCAAACATAAAAAATATTTCCGCAGCAACAGTTCCATATATACGAGTTCAAAGATATTAATTTTAGAAAAATACATCACAATATACATGAGACCCTTTTGTAAAAAAGACACAATAATATAGAGTATCGGAAAATGCAGATTTACGTCTCCGATCAAGTACGCGGGTGGAATAATAATGTTCGCGTTTGCTCTGATTTCCTTGGCTGACCCAATCCTACACCTGCGAATAACTGCGACGCTTGGCAAGTATATATTTTATTGAAAGTGGCATATTTTCCAAAGCTCCAGCGCCCAGCATCTAGCGTCTGCGAGATAAGCTACAGGTAGTTATAACAAACGGTCCGTGATTCATGTGATTTTAATCTCTAAAACATAAATTAAATCCGTGATTCTTTGACTTTTTTATACTTTACAAATTCCAGTTTCAAAAAAATGCTATATGATACAATGCCTTTTTTGGCATTAGAATAAATGATAGACAAGTATTGCTTCATTTTTAATTCAATTTTTTTCTCACCATTTGAGTAGGTTTTATAATTTGTTGAACATATAAACTATTACGAGCTTTCAAATTTATTTTTGAAATGTACAAGATTTCAAATCGCGTTGAAAATAATATTGATGAAAGTTGATCAATATGAACGTAATTTGTATGAGGTTATGTTGAATAAAGGAAAGTGATACTTTAATAGACATAATTCACTAATGATTATTACTTCTGATAATTCAGAGATGATAACGACAATGCAAATGAAATATTAATGGAATGTCATCACACTGTTATCCAAATTCAGGAGTGCCAGATATTCAATTTCATCTAGGATATTATTACAAAGTGTACCTCCAAACTATAAAACTCATTTCTCTATAATTTTAAATATTACTAGACTAGTACTATCTATCAATTTATACGTTGCAGCAGAGGGTGATAGTTTGTGAATTTGATAGTCGATTCTAGTCATGTCGAAATAATTCCTATTAACTACTTTAAGGATTCCCTTGCGGTACATTCTCCGCTAAAATATGGATAGCCCAGAAGGCATCGATTGATCAATACTGGTTCCGTTATTATTTAACGAAACCTAGAGATAGGGTTGCCATGTTGGATATGTACCTACCTATAATAGTCTGGAAAACTATTTACAATTGAACTGAAAAATAAAATTTATTTGAATTTCAATTAATATTTTTTTAATAGTAATTATATGGTTGAATTCAGAACAAAAATACTCAATCGAATGAACCCAAAAATATATACCACCCCATTTAAGAAAATAAAGGGTTTTTCAATTGGGGGGGATCGATATTGGCAGCCTGTAGCGGCTATGTTATTTTGGTGGCGTCTGTCTAATCTGTTGTTTATTATTCTGTTACAGATGCCAAATCACCATCGCAAGTTACATGATTGAGCAGCACATCCAAATGATAAAACTTTATAACCAAAGTCGACTCTCCAACGTTTGGTGGCCAAATTCGACACGACCGGTTCAGTAAATAATCAACCAACACCCGTACATCAAAGGGACGCCAGATCGGCCGTGAACACTGCCGCGGTCCGTGAAAGTATGCAGGAGAACCCGAGGCAGTCAATTCCTCGCGTGCACAAGAACTCGCAGACTTCAACTTGGCGAATTTTGCGTCAGGACTTGGGCCTGCACCCGTACAAGATTCAAATGACCCAGGAGCTTAAAGTTAATGACCATAGACAACGCCGTTTCTTCGCTGACGGGCTTCGGGGCGTTTGGAAGAGGACCCCAATTTTGGCCGAAAAATCATCTCTAGCGACGAGGCGCATTTTTGGATGAATGGCTATGTTAACAAGCACAATTTCCGTATATGGGACAACGCCAAACCACACGAGGTGGTAATGCATCCACAAAAAGTTACTGTTTGGTGCGGATTTTGGGCCGGCGGCGTCATTGGTCCGTACTTTTTTGAAAACGACGTTGGTGAGGCTACCACCGTCAACGGCGAGCGCTACAGAACGATGATAACCAATTTATTTTGACCCAAATTGCACGATATGTAGGTAGACGACATGTGGTTCCAGCAGGATGACGTTACGTGGCATACAGCGGACGCCGCGATAGACACTCTGCATGAACGATTTGAGGGTATGGTTATCTCTCGCAGAGGTGAACTGGCCATCAAGATTGTGCTAGACTTTTTCTTGTGGGGTTTCCTGAAGTCGCAGGTCTATGCCAATAAGCCGCAATCGACCGATGCCCTTAAAGTCAACATAAACATTGCCATCGCTCAAATTCAGCCGGATCTATACGGCAGAGTCATTGAAAATTGGACCACTCGGATCCGTGCCACCGTGAAAAGCCGCGGCGGACATTTGAACGATGTTATATTCCATACATAGGCATACATGGGCCTTTAAAATAAAAGAACGAATTTCGTTAATACCTCACACACAGCTTGTTTTATTTCATTTCAACATCGACCCGCCCTTATTGAAAAACCCTATAAAACTTTATGTTTAATATATATATTTTTTTAATAATTTTCTTCTATTCTCAATAATAAAGAAAATAATCGAGCTTACCACATTTCTTGAAACACCATCTATAGTATATAATTTTTTTTATAGAATTTAATTTATTCTCTATGTGATTTATAAACTTGGTATAAAAAATACAATTTCGTTTTTAATAAACTGGCTGTTTTGGAGTATTTAACACGTGGTTTCGAAAAAAGTTGTTCTGAAATACCTGAGAGTTACTTTGCAATAGAGACCACGAAAAATTTGAGTGTATGAACTATGCTTCCCACAACTGAGCTGAACTATTTTGATCTCATGCAAGTTTCCGTGCTCGCAGCGTCTAGGTCATTGTCAAACTTTTGTTGTGAGGTGGTTAAGAATCTTTTATCTTGTCTGTATTGTGTTTCACATAGTTCATTATGTACCATCTAGTGAGCTTCAATTTCAATCATGTAAAATTCCGATGCGTGCAGTGCAGTAAAATATGATACAACAGTATAATATTTCATTTGAGAACAGGATGTGCTTAGGCCACGTTATTTGTTTACATACAGAGTTAAATGGCGCAGAATGCATCGCGGTGAAAACACGTTGCGATGTGAACACGCTTACTATCGGTTACAGTACAGCCAAATAACCGAATTCGATTTGGGTTGGGCGTATGTATCAACTTCATCATCGGTCATCGCATTACTTCATTGACATTTTGAGTTATTATTGTTCTGTTCTACCACTAACACCGCAATTACGATATATAATTGCTATTTTGCATTCTACACCCTTCTATTCTTCGCGTATTTGTTATCTAATCTCAAATATCGATCTCAAAATAAACCGTGAAATATTGCAACTTTTTATTTTATTTTCTTGTATTAAATGCTTTGATACCAACCAGAACTTATTCTATAAAATTTCAATTTTGTATTAAATTGCGAAACATCTTACAATTTGCATTTTAAAGCATATGATGAATGACGGAATACTTTATTAACTTTCTTATCGTTTTTGTGAAACAAGAATTATTAAGGATTCCATTTGTAGAATGACTAATTTATTTTTATCCAAAATTCGGGAAAATTAATCATTTTAATGTGAACTGAACGTAAGACTTTTTATATATACAGTGTAACTATAAAGATTAAACACTGATTTTCGCCAAATAAGAGCACCATGTATGGTATCCAAAATATTTTTAACTAATATTCATCAACATCCCTCTCAAGCTTTACTAATAATTATTGCTTCAGTACATTTTTCATATGGGCATAGTTTGTAGACCTCTTAAGGCTAAACGCGTAGCGTGGTCATCCGGATATTGAAACACAATTTTCAAGTAACTCGCATACTACCCGCAACAAAAAATGTGCGATTCGCGAAGAAAACATTTGTTATGAAACTTAAGTTCCGAATCCAAATCAGATATTGATGCTGAGGACGAAGTTTTACTTTATTCCTTGATGAATAAGAAATTTAAATCACCAAATATGTCCGTATATTGTGGCGGAAAGGAAAAGCTGTGGACAATTTAAAACTCCAACTAAGCTGTTTTGCTCTCTCACCGCCTCTATCAACTTTTGTTCTGCCATAAATATTAAAAAGGCATAAACTAGAAAGTAAAAAAAATAGAAAAAAAACATAACAAGAGAACCTGTTAACACGTGTAGCGTGTAGCACGAGAAACTATGCCTCAACCATAATGCCATGCGACTGTGAGTAGACTTGAATTGTGCCACGTAGCGTCATGTTCCCAATTTGCGCCGTTACGATTACAAAACGCGTGCTGCGTGCACCACCCCACACGATCTGTACGTGTCTTAATTTATGCCTAGCCTTAACCCGAGTTTAGCGAGCCGCACGCCGTGTGATGGGGTGACTCGTGGCTTGCTGGCTTGGCTAGAGCTTCCCGTCAGTTGTCGGTAAATTTCACACGAGCCAAACGAAACGGGCTGTTTGTCTAGGCTCGGCTCGTGGCCTAAAGGCAAATATTATACAATATAAAGTAAAAAAGTAGAAAATAGAGAAGCATGTGAACATTACAGAGTTAATTAAATTAAATTATATTGAAGAACTTCCGAATGGTGTTGCAGGTATCCAATAATACAGCTTTTTGAAGTCTATGATACATTTCCTTTTTCAAATTTAATCTTTCCATAGCTGCATGAAGACTATAAGGGATATTTCCAGTGGCTCCTATCGTGATGGGAATAATGTTAACAGAGATTTGGACCCACGTCTGCTTCATATTGTAACGTTTTTATTTATATGGATGAAGTGTAAAACAGACAAATATTACTAACTAAAAGAATACGTTTATTAAACGGTAAATAATTAAGGATGAAATATTAAAAGATGATAAAAACAACTAACACTATGATTAAATAATTATAAACACTAAGAATATTATTAAATGCTTAAACACTACGATTATTTATCTATACAATATTTATGTCACTACATTTATTTATATAACAACATTTATTTATGTTAACAACTCGTAAACTGTTTATTTATATCACTGAGTTCATATCTGGTTGCTTGTATATATGAGACTGCTCTCCGCCTTCTCTCGGCCGATATTTATACAGCGCATAACAGTCTAGAAGCCTTCGAAGCGACAATGACCGGTATACAAAGGAACGAGGTCACGGCGCAATTAGAGTCCAGCCGCTGCGGCGCCAGGGATTGCGTCATTGTTCTGGAACGTTCTGTCAGTGGCGGCGTTGTATACTCTTCTCTCGGGGGCGCACGTCACAATATCTATGGCAAGTTGTATATAATTTGTAATTTTTTCATTATATTTTTCTTTTAAATTTTCTGATGCCGGTACTGCAATATATGTTATTTTTTGTATTTTGTCCTGGAGAACTATGTCAGGTCGGTTATGTCGGACTGGTCTATCAATCTGAATAGATCGATCCCAGTATAATTTATAAAGATGTGGATCTATCACACTATTTGGTTCATAATTATTATCATTATTATTATTATTCCAGAAAGCCGTGAAAAGACTGGAAGACTGCGCCAAGCGATGTCTGGTATATTGAAGAATAAATTGTGATTTTGATGATATAACGGCTTTTATCTTATTTATACGGGAAGTCCTAAAATTTTATAGCCATAATGTTCATTGTTAATTCGTTGAAAACATCTGTACCTGGAAGGTAAAGAAATGTATCGCACATTTTTGTCAAAATTGCGATAATGCTTTTTATCATGTAACAAAATTATAAAACGTTACGAACTTACAATTTTGATAATAGACTGTTAAAACAAAATTTATATCCGTATATAAAGCGATTTTCCAAAATGTGTTCTCCACGTTTTCATATTTCTATTCATCGTTGGGATGAACTTAACCTAAAAATGTTCCGCATTGAAATATCAGCCTTTGTTGTTGGTGGAGAGTAGATTTTAATTTAGCTTACTTAAAAGAGTTAAGTGGATACGGTAACAGGATGTTGGATATTTTAAGTAAAATAGTTCAATACATCTTCATGTTCATGTGCTAAGAATAAGAAATGTGTACATGAATGCAGATAATAGCGGGTAATAACAGCTTTTTCTCGCGTAATACGGCGGTAGATAATTTTGAAAGTAGTGTGTTCACATAATGGAAATTAATGATGCACTTTGCATTTTTACGACTGTATAACAGGTCGCGAGTCCGTTAAGAAATTTTTGGCACGGAACTAAATGAAACTGAATATAATTTTTAGCTCATTATCACTTATTTGTGATGATTTTTAATTTTCGTTTACAATGAAAACAAGTTAACTAACGATGTTGTGCTATTATCTTGATATAAATGTTGGCTTCTGAACTCATTTCAAAAACAGCTAATTTTCACTTGGCAATGTTTCCGAACCAACATTGCGTCCGAGGGCACAATATAGGGCACAGCAGACAATTTTGAATGAATAACTTTTCGTTTTGTTGTTCTAGTAAATATTGTTTTGAAGTATGAAATGTTACTCACTGATATCATCTTTGTAATTTACATTTAATAAACAAATTAAAATTTTCTGTATGTGCTAATGGTAGATTTCATCAATAACAAACTCCTTATGGTATGCACAGCTGTTGTGAAAAATGCATCACAGGATGCGATTGAAAAATTGAAGTTTTACTACACTAAGAATTGAATCCGAGACATTAATACCACAACCGTGTAATTATTACACACAGCTAAGCGGTCGAAAGATAAACAATTAGTTTTTATTATAATTCTGAATTCTGCACGACCTTAGCTAGCAGATATGGTTGTAGGAATTAGTTATTTTACCTAGTTTCATCCATAGAATTATGCTAGAATATTTCCAGGAAGTAAGTGGTCCCGAATCAGAACGAAGAGGGGCGAAAATTACCGAACAAAAACAATAATAATAATAATAACTTATTGTTCCTCTGGACTAGACAGTATAGGAAAAGTCATTACAAGAAATGAGTATAATAAGAATATGTTCTCCATTAATTTTTTTTTAACAATTTAAAATCTACTGTGTTTTTAATATTTTCAGGTAACTTATACAGTATGGATTAGATTTAAATTTGGCTGTTTGTGTTATGGCGTTCGGATGAGTGAATTTTGCCTGGTATTGTAATTATGAATATAACCTTGCGTTGTGATGATATAAATTTTTAGGTTACAATAGTTAAGACTATATTTGGGCATTTTATTTTATGTATTAATAAAGAGTACTGGATTTAAAATAATATTATTAACTAAATTTCTCGTTTAAGCAGTAATCTATGGGGAAATATATGACAAAAGACAAGTCCCAAAATTTTTCGTTCCAACAATAAATAATACAATATTTATTTTATCTATAAAACTGAGGGTAAAGGTAACTGACAATATACTCAATTAATTACAATCTTAAATTTTATTACTTTAATAAAAATTATTTGCGAATTATCAAAGACGAAAACATTTGTCACATGCAGTTTATTTGCAAATAAATTATTATTAAACCTAAGAAATTTTATTATAAGCATTGTATTCAAGTTATATACGCTCTATTAATACACTATATCACAATTTGTTGATTTGGAGTAATAATCATAGCATCCAGAAGTTTATTTATTCTTGTTTTTAATATAATAAATAAATATCACTTTGCAAATAATTTTACTAAAAAATTAAAATTTAATATAGTAATTAATTAAATATATTGTCAGTTTCCTTTACCTTCAGTTTTATAAATAATACTAACATAAATATTGTATTATTTACTGTTGGAACTAAAAAAAATTTGCACGTGTCTGTTGTCATATATTTGCCCGTAGATTATTGTGAAAATGATAAATTTAGGTAATAACATTATATTTAATTCCAGTATACTTTATTAATACATAAAATAAAAAATTGGCCAAATATAGTCTTAACTATTGTAATCTAAAAATTTATTTCTTCTTGCTGTTAATATATTTTTTTCAGAAGGTACGAATACATTTGGGGTTGGGCACACAAACAAGCCAGTGATAATATTTCTAATTTTTCAAATATGGGTTTGCAGTGCGCATTATGCAGCGCATTTAACATCATTATAATAGCTTTCTTTTGCATTTTAAAAACTTGTTCATAATGTGTACTGCTTCCCCAACACAGAATGCCATAGTTTAAAATTCAGTGCGCAAAAGTAATAGGTTTTTAGAACAGAGATATGTACTAAGCTCCTTAGTTTCCGAAGGGCAAAGCAGACAGTGTTAAGTTTTTTTTTTACAAATATTGTTTATTTGGGAATCCAAAGTCAAGCATTTATTAATTTGCATACCTATTAAATTAGTATCACAAACTTTTTAAATTGATTTGTCATTAATTTTTAATAATATACTAGTATTTTTGTTTTTATTTGTCACAGAATGAATCGGTGAAGAAATCAGGAATCATTCCTGACCCAAATATGAGTTTGTATGTTGTTTTTTGGGTGTGCGTGTGAGCTTTCTGGGAAATATGTATAAAATGAATTAGACTGCAGTGGTGATTAGAGCATTTAATTTCCAGTGGGTCAGTTTTCAATTAGTTAGAGCTGAGAGCTGTGCTGCTGATTCGCGTTCCGGTGAGGCCAAGTCATCGCTGATTAGCGCTCCAATGTGTAGCTGTAGACCGTAGGAGTGCCGTAACTGTTCCTCACGGCTCACGCTGAGTGCCGGGTGCCTGAGCGTCAGTTCGCCAGGAGACCGGCCATCCGCGCTAATCCTCGTTCCTCGCTCTCCCTGCCACAGCGGTCTAGAAAACTACGAGATCACGTGCGAACCTGTTTAGGTATTCGCCATTCGGCCGGAACGACGAAAAACGGAAAATGCATTCGCAAACACTAGAGACACGTCACTGCCAGCCACTAGTCTAAATGTTACTTCTACTACTCTTCCATTACACCGACTCTGGGCCAGGGAATACACAGCTTCATTCACGCATGTTTTGCATTGTTTACATTGCAGCTGCGACGTTCCATTCCATTGCAATTAATTTACATTTTATATACTTTCTGTACATTTTTCTTATCTCTCTATTCTCTTCAATACGCCGATAAGTAAATACGAGGTCTGGCTATTAAGGGTATATTCCAAAAATAACAAATTTTAACCATGGTTAACCGAAAGTGTTCCAAAAATATCAAAAGATGTAAATTGTGGATTAATGAAACATGGTAACGGTTAAAGCGGTTGCAACCAGCGTAACCATTCTTTTAGCTCGGTTACGCCGGTTACGTATATTTATCCTTTTCTAAAACATAAATAAATGTTGGGTTATATTTACGTATTTACCCAAAACTTCTGTCACACGTGGTAGTCTTTTTGTGTTTGTACACATTAATGCAATTGTTAGTTTATAAGGAACTTGATTTTCGTTATATAAATAATATATTTGTATTTTACATACATTTTATATGTATACAATATACAGAATTTATATTATTTTTGTATTAAATACCAAATTGCAAGTAGAAGCTGTAATTCGGCTTCTTTTTTGGGCGACCTCTTAAGAAAACGGGAGATGTTAAATTGCCTCCATTGAAATTTAATAAAAAATTAAGTGTTTCTATTCATCCGGAAATGTAATCGAAATACCTCGTCACTGTAATTATTTCAACATATTATTCTATTCTAGGTCTCTTCCCTAACAAAAACAAACAATAATTCAATAACATAATAGGTATTTCGCAAAATTAATGATTTTTAACTTGCTTTTTATAGACAGCAATAACTATGTAGATATTTGCTTTATTTGTTTATCATCACTGCTTTCATCACTACTTGTTAAAAGTAATAAATCCATAAATAAAACGTTTTCGTTCATTGTCCGAAATATTTTAGAGTTGCCGCTACTATCATATGATCTAGGTTTAGAGGTTATGTTATAATTTTGAGAACCGAATGAAACCGAAGTGTTTCATTAAAAATAGTCACGTGACTGCAACCAGTCCGTTACCAGAACCGTGGTTTCGGTTTTTATATTTTATTTTTGGAATAACGCGACTGCGCGCGCAGAAGGCGTCCTAGAGAGTAAGGGGGGGAAACGAATGCACGTTTTTGTCGCTGTAGTAGTATTTTTTCTATAGAGGTTAGAAACGAACGTGTTTTTTCTCGTGCCGATAACAATGTGTGGCGAAAAACACGAGCAACGGATCAATGTGAAATATCTCGTTAAATTAAAAAAAAACTCCGACTGAGTGCTATAAGTTATTGAAAGAGGCCTATGGTGAGAATTCTTTACCTTGTGCGCGTGTTTTCCAATGGTATGAACGGTTTTCTGAAGGCCGAGAGAGCACCGAAGATGACCAACGTCCAGGTCGACCTGCCTCTGTTTCAACTCCGCAAACAGTGACCAAAGATCGTCGTATGAGCATTCGGATGATTGCTGAGACTCTAAACGGCGATAAAGAAACTGTCAGAAAAATTTTACATGACGAATTGAACATGAAGAAAGTCTGTGCGAAGTTGGTCCCACAAAATTTGACCCCTGACCAAAAGCTCATCCGTCAACAGATCTGCTCAGATTTTCTTGAGAGGTTAGATGAAGAGCCTGAATTGATGGAAAACATCATCACTTGCGATGAAACCTGGATATTCCAATACGATGTTGAAACTAAGCGACAATCGATGCACTGGAAAACTTCTGCATCGCCAAGTATGAAAAAAGCGAGGATGTCGAAATCAAGATTTAATGCCATGCTAATCGTTTTTTTCGACATCAACAACATCGCGATGACTGAATGGGTTCCCGAGGGTCAAACTGTAAACCAAACTTACTATTTGAAAGTTTTGGCAACACTGCGAGAATCGGCCGGAGTAGACAAACAAGTCGTGGATTTCGCACCAGGACAACGCACCTGCCCATAACGCGCTGTCTGTGAAGCGTTATTTAGAGGCACTCCAGTGCTCGAACACACACCGTACTCGCCTGATTTAGCACCCTGTGACTTTTTTCTGTTTCCGAAGATCAAGTCTGCCGTAAAAGGAACCCGGTTCGAGTCGATGAAAGAGGTGAAGCGAAAATCGGCGAAGCTCCTAAACGCTCTTACAAAAGAAGACTTCCAACATTGCTTTGACCAATGGAAAAAAACGAATGGAACGCTGTGTGGCAAGGGGAGGGGAGTATATTAAAGGGGAGCATTTGATTATAAAATAATTTTTAAAATAAAACTCTTTTTCATAAGCAGTCTCGTTATTTAATAGCCAAACCTCATATATTTGTCGATAAACAGAATTGTCGCGATGCCGATACCGGAATCGGGAATTGGGACGATATGCTATACGTCGCTACGCTGTGTATGTAGTTGCATGCGTTCAGAATTCAATAGTTCTCGCCATCAATAGACACCTCTACTCACTGTTGCTAATTTCTCCGCATAGTTTGTGTCACGTGACACGTTAAGCGAATCTGTCACCCTGCTTAGCTGATTATTTACAGCATTTAGTAAACTGATACAAGACAAGACAAAATAGAGTATATTATATAAAATTGTAGGAAACAGCATAGTATCAACATCGTTTAAAGTTTTTCTACTAAAAAATTCGGTTAGGGATCTAAACAAAAGACAATCCGGATCTTGTTTCTTAGCTATTTTCATTTGGTAAAAAAATTAGGGGAGATAAAAACGTTTCATTATATGATGATGTTACCGAAACCTTTTGACTTATGAGGATACAACCAAAAAACTTCTTCCTGCAAAGAATTAGGAAGCTTCCAGGTCAATGCCGGATAAGGATAACACTGACAAACAGTCCACTCAAAATAACTTTTTTAATTCTCTTTACATATTTGTAAACTAGGCTTAGGGACTCATACTTCATGGTCTTTGACATGATGGTAGCGCTTCCGGTTTAATCGGAATTGACATTAACTTTCATATTTCAAATGAAACACCCTATATATTTTATAAATTCTACGTAAAATTACGAATTCAACGGCATGATTGAAGTGAATTTTTATTGAATAAATAAATTATAAAAATGCAGAGAAAATGTGAATAATTCACCTGGTAAGCCATATCACGTAGGCTGTGATAACAAATTAATCATTTGTATGTAACAAAATATGGAATCTTATTTTTAAACAATTAACTTAATATTACTTAATATTATCTCAACTGTTTTCACAGCTTGCCCGATATCATGGCTTAGCTGGTTAATTATGCATAATTTTCTCTTACTTTTTGTAATTTATTTCTTCAATAAAAATACATTTCAAGCACATAGGTAAATTCATAATTTTACACAGATTTCAAATATCTAAAAATATATAGGGTGTCCCATTTGAAATATGAAAGTTAATGCCACTGCCGATCAATTTAGAAGCGCTACAATTAGTGTTGCCACAAGACGAGACGAGACGAGACTTGAGGTCGGTATTGACTTGGTCTTGACTAAGTCTCGACAGCTAGGTCTTGTCTTGGTCTTGTCGAGACGAGACTTGCAGTCAGTCTCGTCTTGTCTCGAGTCTCGACAAGACTCTCGACTTTGCGTCAATCAACAAATTGTTTATAATTGTGCTTGGAAATCTAAGAAAATCAGTAAAATCGCAAGGCAAGGGACAGGGTGCGGAAAAGGGGAAAAGTTGAACATCGGTTCATATTTATTTGACGGCGATTATAGTAATCGATTATTTAATAAATCGTATGTATGTACAGACTTACCTTTATGACAATTTACCAATCTACACAAGTATCAATCTACATAGATAGTGATACATTTTATTATTTTAACTTCTTGGATCAATTTTTTTTTAATAACTATGACGTATAGAATATCCATTTTGTACTTGTTCATCAAATGTAGATATATTGGAAAAGAGCAAGAAGAAGATCTACATCTCTATATCTGTAGACAGGGGGGAAATAAAAATAAATGAATGAACAATTACAGAATTATTCTTAGTGTATGAAGAAATTTTAGAAAATATATTTCAAAAAATTACCAACAAACTGAAGTCGAGAGTCTTGTCGAGACTTCAAGACTTTCTCGACAAGACTCGATACTGGTCTCGTCTCGACTTTTTAGTCGAGACCAAAATGATGGTCTTGTCTCGACAAGACCAAGACTGGACTTGGTCTTGCGGCAACACTAGCTACCTTTATGCCAAATACCATGATTTTGAATATTTAATGTTACTATTCAAACAATGTGCTAATTAAAAATTAGGCCACAGACATTTACCTAATTAATTTAAGACAAAAAAATTCAAATAAAAGTTGTCTACATACTCTAAATCACTAAATAAATATCATTTTGTACATTTGATAACTTGCAAAATAGAATTTGATAATCAAGGAATTAAATCAAAATTACAAAGAAATGCATAGCACTTGAACTATCAGAAATTTATTTTTATGAGTTATAAAATATAAAAAAGGTCATAGTTATTTAAGTGCAGAATTTGAAAATAAGATATGTTTAGTGTTTTAGGTGCACAATTTAGTTATCTGTAACTTTTATTGTTTAGCGATTTCAAAATCAAAATTACTGGCAACTTCATTATTTTCTTTTAAGAATTTTGTGTTTATGTTAATTTATATAATAATGGACTATTCTTGTATTCTAATTTTGCTGAGAAGTAACTATTTTAAAATCACAAGATTTGGAAGAACAAATCTTGACTACAAGCGAAAATAAGGATTGATGAATGTGAAATAGATATTTCCATTATTTGTATGCCTCCTTGACAAAGTTCAGGAACAATTTGTAGTTGATCCGGAACCGCAAAAAACAGCTGACGCAGTAAATGGTAAAGAAGTTAGTTTAGGGAGGTTTCGTCTCATCGTCTCCGAAGTCTAAAGAAAGCGACAAGTTCACAAGACAGTACTCAAATGTAAATATTGCTATTTAATAGTTTCCTTGAACTTTCCTAACAACTTTTATAAGATGAACTATTAAAAGTTTTACAAGGATATTTAGAGATGTCCGCTGGCCATTTTAAATATGTTTCTCACCTACGGTATACTGCAGCATATACAATTTACACATGGTGGACATTTACAACTAACATATACTGATATGGCTCAACATTAAATACACAAAATAGAATGGCGTTTACGACATTTAAATGTCTTCAAAACATAAACACCATTATTACCATTAGCCTATGGTTATGTTATCTTGGGTTCAGATATCCACTTTACGAAATTTCAAGTATATATTTCGGTAGAAAATAAACTCAACTAGAAAACGACGATAAAAGAAGATGTCAGTTTCATTTATTTTTTAATTCGTTGCTGATAGATGTGAGATAAATTGACAAAGACGACTGCTGGAAATCTAACTCCACACCTTCATAAAGCAAACTGATAATACAGAAATTTAAAAATTACCAAAATGTAGATAGACTAGTGTATTTACATTTTTGTTACTTAAAATTAATTAAAACGTTACGCAAAATCTATAACTTTGTAAAAACCGCTATTTTTTATGTTTGTTTTTAAAAAGCTTATGTTACGTTAACATAATATTCTCGTACACTTTGTAAAACCTATCGAGTAAACAAGGAAACACTTATGCTTCTAAGAATTTCTAGATTTCTATGTTTGGAGGTTATTGTAATTGTAAATGATTTGGGTACAATTTAGGTTGACGAACTACAAAATTTGCTTCCCCATCCAGCGTTTCATCATAGTAATGTCAATTACTGACGTCATTCTGTGGCGTCATAACACCAACTGTTGCAAAACTATGGAAACTTTAACATATTTTTTTGATATTAATGCGTCTAAGTTTCATCTAATAAAACCAAAATTGTAAAATCATTTAAGTGAAGATTAACAAATTTGACATTTCAAATGCCTTTAACCAAATTAAGTACCTTCCATTCTAATATTAAAAAAGATTAAATAATTTGATATCTGTAAATATTAACACTCGACAGTGTGCTTTATAGAGCCAATTTTATAAGTTTCTATAGAAACGGTTATAGATCTCAAATAAATGCCTACATTTCCACTATGTCGGGGAATATAGATTCAAACGGTGGTAGCCCGTCCTAGACTCTTTCATAACTTGCAGAATCCCAGTTCTCTAATGGAGGAAGATATGAATGTTAACATATTTTAATGAAATCTATATTATTTTTAGACCAAAACAAAATTGGAAGCATGTAAAATAGAATTTATATACATACGTACACGTTTCACATAAGAAATCAGTTTTTACATTTAATTTTAGATGCCAGTTTCAAATATAAGTTGCAGATAATTAAATTCTACACCTAAATCACTGAACAGATTTTATTATACTCCTTTTGTAATTTTTAAAATTGAATTTAAAATTTTATAAATATTGCTCGTCAGTGATAGGATATTCATAGAATTTAAGCAAATTTATAAAAAAATGCATAGGTATCGTTTAAACTGTTGGAATATTGGTTTTTCAGGTTATAAAATAATAATAAATAAAATCTTTTCAGTTATTTAGGATGTTTAGTGACTTAGGTGGAGTACGGAGTTACTCATTGCTGACGTGGCGAATGCACCTTCGAGGAGGCGTTGGGATCAGCCCCATAAGATTGTAATGCTTTTGATTAATATTTATAACAACAGTACGCGTGTACGGCCGTTGCAAAATTAGATAATGGGTATTTTTTTCTTCATGCTGTAGCTAACATTAATTACGCTTCATCAAAGGATATAATAATCACACACAGAAAGATAATAAAACAATGTCCGTAAGCTGCAGTTTCATATGCTGTTGCTGCAGCGTCAGACATTTGAAATTATTATAATATATTTCTTTATAGTGAATAACACAACACAGTCGGAGTACAAATATGCAGCGTAGTGCCGGGAGCGAGCCGTGCGCCGTGTTTGTTCATACCGTGTATACGTCCCACCCAGGGCGAATACACATACACAGAGAATATAATAGGTAGCGAAATCGAAAGAAGGTAAGTCCAAGCTCAAAGCTGGATTGTTTAGTGTAACTATCATGATGCTGACAGCACCTGCATGTATTCATGTGTAAAATTAAAATATATAGCAGTGTTATCTTTGGACTGTTTCATCCTAACACTAATTTATCGTTTCACTTTACTAAAATTTTGTGCAAAACCTGATGTAAGCAGGGCATCGAACCCGCCAAAAACTGAATTCGGTTCAGGTTAATCCGTTTTTTTAAAAATTGGGTTCGTATGCGGTTCTGATTCAAGCATTAATAAAATTTGCGATTTTGAATGAATGAAAATTGAATTAATCTTTATGTAGAAATAATTTAAAATGCGAATCAGAAGTTATAAGTAATGCAAGAGAAATGGCCCATTTGGAAAACTTCAAATCGTTTACGAAGTCAAATAGGAAAATGTGGAGTAAACATCTTCAACTGGGGGGTGTCAAGTAGAACCCACTTTATGCCATTGTGGTCAAGAGCAAATAATGACCCACCTGCTCACCTGTGCCAACTAAGGAAAGAAATGCAGGAGAGAAGATCTATGTAAACACCAGCTGCTCCAAACTGTTCACTTTCTGGATGAATACAATTTTTCTGACGTGAAGGAGAGATTCTCCGAAGAAGATGCAACCCGGTCACTTTAACATGTAAGGAGTGAGAAATATATATTTGTTGTTTGGTTAGTAGGGCCGTTACTATGTACTATACATATAGTGAAACATAGGTGTTTAACATGGGAAATCAGTTTTTCCGTGCGCATTGCTCCCCTAATTATTTTAGATGTTGTAAAGCAAAAATTTCTACATCCGAATCAATGAAACAAATTATTTTGGCTTCTTTGTAACTGCAGAAATAAAATTTGAAAATTTACGGAATTACAATTTAATAGTGTTAGCCATGGAATTAGAAACAAAAACGTTTTATACGTCAAATTATTAGTATTTATTTTGACAATCATTATTCTGACACTGACGTAATAAAACGTTATGCTTTTGTTCGTCTCTTGTTTCTAATTCCATGGCTAATACTATTAAATTATAATTCCATGAATTTTAAAATTTTATTTCTGTAGTTATGAAATAGCCAAAATCATATTTTTTTATTTATTCGGATTTAGAATTTTTTGCTTTACAATATCCATTTGAAACTTTTTGTCTAAAATAATTAGGGGAGCAATGCTCACGGAAAAACTGAGTTGCCATGTTAAACGCCTGTATTTCACTTTTACGTGATACTCTCTATATGTATTTTTAATAATTCTATGTATAATGTATATGGTTTGGACACGAAAAATAAAATAATAATACTAAAAGCAGACAGATTGAAATATGTATATTGTTTGTTATGTTCAGTTTATAGTATATAGCATAACCATCATCAAAACGTTGATAAAAGCCGTGTTGATTATTCTGGTATTTACTGAAAGCTAAACCATCTAAAATTAACTCATTTCAGTCTATCAACAACAATTTCTAATCACGTATTCCTCATATAACAAGAACATAGTGGCTTATTAATAAATGATTACAGTGCAACAACTGCTTACAGCTGTTTCGCCAGCAGTGTTGCATGAGCGGTGATGGATTCTGAAATCTGTTCGTCAGTGCATTATTGATGTCGTTATTTATGAGACGGACCCGCTTACCTCGTTTTCTCAGCCAACTCAAGCTCTAGAATGCTCTACATGCAAGCGAAAAAATCAACATTTCACCAGCACAGATTCTAGATAAAACTCTTTTTCTTAAGCTTTTCATTATGCACTGAAAACTATACTGCAATTTCTAATTTCCAGTTTAAACTAACTTTTTAAAGCTCTCCAGATATCTTATATTTTACACTAATTACACTTACAAGTAAAATATTTATCTTATATTATACATATATTCATAAAAAATATTTAAAGTTATTATACTTTTCAGTTAGTATTTCCTCCATAATGTGACAAGGCGAGTGCTGAGAAATAATAATAAACTCTTCTAAATTATAGTTTCTATAACTGTCTGTTTTGTCTAGGGGTCAGCGGTCTAGACATTTAGAGTGTTGCCAATTAAGTATGTAATTATTGCAAACCTACATAAGGTTGATATTTGGTTATGGATGCCATATGATAACCTGCACCCTGTATCCTCCAGATATCCTCTCATGAAGATGCTAATCTTTTAGATTTAGTCAGTCTGTATTAGATACTCATGTCGAAAAGACAGGGTGTATCACGGAAAGTGAAACATAGGCATTTAACATGGAAAACCAGTTTTTCCGTGCGTATTGCTCCCCTAATTATTTTAGACAAAATTTAATAGTATTAGCCATGGAATTAGAAACAAGAGACGAACAAAAAATTGGGTTATTGCTTAGGAGGATTGTTTGAACATCTATTATAATTTAAGAATATTTTTAGTTTGTTTTTTATATTGAATTTAATTTGTTACATTAATTAATTGTAAGTGTTACTTTATTTTATTAATATTAAACAATACATCTAATTAAACCTTTTGATTTATTATTATTATCATTATTATTATTATTATTATTCTTATTAAATTTATATTTAGAAAATTAATATTTACTACGTAAAATATTTATTTTGTTGTTTCTAATTCCATGGCTAATACTATTAAATTGTAATTCCGTGAACTTTCAAATTTTATTTCTGCAGTTATGAAGTAGCCAAAATGTTTTTTTTTTATTAAGATGTAGAAATTTTTGCTTTATAACATCCGTTTGAAACTTTATGTCTAAAATAATTAGGGAAAACTGATTTCCCATGTAAAACGCGTATGTTTCACTTTCCGTGATACATCCTGTATGAATTCAGGTTTTAGTTTGAGCGCGTACTAGACGCTAGCTCGCAGAGTTACAATATAACAGTTTAGGTTATGGTTTATTTATGTTTAGTATAATCAATAATACTAAGTTAGTCTAATTGTAAATATGTGTAAATAAAATAGTATGAATTTCAGAGGCCACCAGGAAAAACCTTGTACCCCCCTCGTGAAATAATAAACATTCGAGGGTCTGATTTTTTGACGTCATAGTTTCATACATGCAGGCTATGAGTGTCACTAAGCTTGCAATAGATTTAAAATTTTATATAAATTAAAAAAAAAAATTATAAAACTTATGTGACATAATAGCTATTTGTGTATTAAGAGCGCAAAATAGGACATTGTCGATTGAGAGGTTGTTGCCGCACGACGCAGGAGCGCGGCATTCTCTCGAAATCGACAATGTCCATTTGCGCTCGAAATACACAGAAGATTTTTTCTACAGTCGCCACCACAACAAGAAATAATAAAACGTACACTTTGTACTTACACCATTGATTAAATAATACCTACCTAGTATTTTTTAATCAATGCTTACACTACTACTCAATTAATAAGGATTAATATAAAGAAAAAACGTCTTTTATATTTAATTTATCGTTATTTCCCATTCTTCTTGACTAATTGTTTCAATGTAATCTAAACATTTTATACTTTCGTTTTTGTAAATGAATGCCCTATTTTATTTTCACAATAGTGCGGCATTTTTTTGGTTATGTAATATACCGACAGAGCAGTTATATGTCAGATTGATTTGTAAAGGTTGTAAATGTGCCATTACAGTGCCATTAGTTCCTGACTAAACGTTTCCATTAAGAATCTAGACAAGTGACATTTCTTAAACATTGTATAGTCAGAAATTTGGACAGCGAGCGTTTTTTCTACTTTGTTGCGCTAGAGCGGCAAAGTGACATTTTGCGCTGATAAAAGAGAGCGCAAATGGCTACTTTCTATGTAGACTGTAGAAAAAGTACATTTTAACACGTTCACTGCGGAAAATGACCCAGACATTCAGTGATGTAAAGAAAAAAAAATGAAAAATGTTGAATTCAGATATTATTTCAAAATAGTTATTGTAGTATTTAACAAATAGTACTGTTTGTAGTACTTTGGAAGTTTTTGCATCTTTTGTAACAACCAAATAAGTCGCTAAGCTCTTACTATGTCAACTGATGACTAGAATCTCATGATGATGTAGTTACGTATGTAGATGATATTTGAGGATAAGCACACGTTTTAAAAAGGATTAATATGGACACTGATATTTGAAAAACTTTATTAACATTATTTATTTGTACTCGTGGTTACATTTAATTGCAAAACTAAAGAAATGAATCTCATCTAAAACTACATGTTTACTCCACAAGAGTAAAAACCATACAGACTCCTTTAATTCGAGAGGGTAGTTGAAACGATATAAAAACATTATCTTTAAGGGGTGATCAACGATGTAACTAAAAACATCTGAGTAGTCAGGCACATGAACCTATCAATGCTGTATCTACGTTGACTCGGCTAACCGCAGAGACAGATATCAAATTTCAAGTGCAATTAGAACGAGACCAATTTTTTGAAGTTGATTACAAGTATGTAGTAACTTTGTCGCATATTGAGCAGATCTTGTGGAAACGGTATGAGGGCAAAAACTATTCAGTGCAACGTGCAAGTGTAAAAATATGTTATGCGCGTTAGTGGTCAGACCACCGTACTAGCCTTTGTATTAATATTATTACAGCACTGCAGTGAATGCAATGCTGGTTTAAATTGGGCCCATAGGCATTCGTTCACACATTCGGGCTCAGCATTACGTTACACGTTGTGTTATAATGATACAAATACATTGTTAGACCGCAACATTCGTACATGCGATGCGTTATTTAAAATAATGTGTCTGTATCTATAATGTCACCGCATTGTATCGGAACATCGCAATATGTAAAACACCTTTCTAAATGATACAACATACTCATCGCAAATATTTTATGCAAATCATACCCATACTCGATGATAGAAAGTCTCATGTCTATCTGCACATTTTATTTGTAAAAATATTCCTACTCTTTAAATTTTAATATTTTATCTGTACATTATAAAGAAAGGTCAAAGTAATCCGTAGTCACATACAGATACAAGAACATGAAAACATCAAAGAACGTTTCAAGAAAGCAAAACGAAGCAAGGTAAAAATATCAGAATAATCAGTAAAGAAATAAATGAACTTACGGAATTAATCGCCTGAATTCTAAACCTCTTTCGCTACGAGTAAAACAATACGATAACCTTTGACTTTTCTCTAAATCATACTATTAAATCTATTAGGCATACAGCTCATTTATAAAGTTCTATTTATTGCATTTTCACTTAATACATAAAATGAAATAAATAAAGTTGTACCCTAGTATCTCAATTTTATTGAATTAATATAGGGTTAAAGATATTAAAACAAAACGATTGTCGTTAAGTTGATATAACGAATTTCATAATAACGATTTCATTAAGATAACGAGTCGTTGAGCGAATGTATTACATTATAGAATAGGCCTATAAATCTGTTTTTCTACAGTATACATAGAAAATAGCCATTTGCGCTCTCCTTTGTCAACGCAAAATGTCACTTTGCCGCTCTAGGGCGACAAAGTAGAAAAAACGCTCGCTGTCCAAATTTCTATCTATACAATGTTGAGAAATGTCACTTCTTAATGGAAACGTTTAGTCAGGAACTAATGGCACTGTAGTGACACATTTACCACCTTTACAAATCAATCTGACATATAACTGCTCTGTCGGTATATTACATAACCAAAAAAAAAATACTGCACTATTGTGAAAATAAAATAGGGCATTCATTTACAAAAACGAAAGTATAACATGTTTAGATTAAATTGAAGCAATAGGTCAAGAAGAATGGGAAATAACGATAAATTAAAATTAAATATAAAAGACGTTTTTTTCTTTATATTAATTCTTATTAATTGAGTAGTAGTGTAAATACAAAGTGTACATTTTATTATTTTTTGTTATGGTAGCGACTGTAGAAAAAATCTTGTGTGTGTTTCGAGCGCAAATGGACATTGTCGATTTCGAGAGAATCTCAATCGACAATGTCCTATTTTGCGCTCTTAATACACAAACAGCTATTTACCACTTATCAAATCGGTTTTACATGGAAAACCAGAATAATTCGAACACCTTTAAATCCTAAGTCTTGTGTTATCCAAACGCTTGACTCCTCTATTCTTTTTTATATTTCTTGATGTACAAACCATATAATTAATAATTTAAGAATCAAAATTTGTGATATATAATAAAATATTTTTGGCTTATTTAACCTTACTTTAAAAACATTAAAATTAACTTTTGCATGGTTTTATTGCTTAAATAATTCCATTACTCTTAAATTGTCGCATATGTTATGTATAAACAAAATTTGAAAAGATAATACAAATACGAAAACATTGAAGGGTGTGGATTCTTTGAAACATCTACATATCCCATAAAATTGATTTAGTTTTAGAATACCATAAATACTTTTTAAAGCATTCAAAAAAATAAATTGTTCGTTTTCCGAAAAACTTTAATTTAGAATTTTATCTATTAGATGAGAAACTTTTAATAAGTACATATAAAATTTGTATAAAGATGTTAATACTGAAATTGCTCTGGTTCTAGTATGACCATTTTCAGTAAGTGAAAATAATTTAGCGATGCTTGCAGTGCACAATTTCACGATTGAAGGTGCATTGGCAAAGCTTACATTTTTCAAAGGTCAAGCGGATAAATTCGTTTTGGTTGTTATGGTAGAGTAACGTAGTAGTAGAAGCAACGAGGCAGCGGCAACGAGCAACGGGCACCGGAACGCTAACGTTGCGGACGATGGACGTCGGCCGGTATCCGTTTACCTCTAGTTGGTTTACAATCAAACGCACAATTGACCCCGTATGTCACTTCATCGCTTGGAATACAAAGCAGCCTGCGACCGAGTAAATCTCCAATGTCCTTGTTTTAAACTGCTTCTTCATCCTTTTTGTTTTTCTAATTTTATGCACGGTTTCACACTGCTTTGTTTGCACTTCACCATACAAAATCACCGTGATAATTTTATTGTAATATTTAATAAAAGATAAAATAAACTGAGAATACTTCAGCTCGGGCTGAGGTGCACAAAAGAGCATCCAAATTCCAAGCATTCTATATGTTACACTCCATACCCAAATTCGGGCATTGTCTGAAAAATTTGTTCAGAACTAGTTTTGAACTGAAAATGCCCACACCCGAAAAACAGCTAAAATGTGTTAAGGATTTATCTAAACTTATAAACATAATATTTATTTATTATTTTTTTAAACAGATCGTAACATGACCATTACTAGTATTGTTCAATTCCGATTAAGTAATATCCTAATACAAGTGCAAACTGCAAAAAGCAAATTGCGAATGTCTCCGTGAAACAAACAATATAATAAAAATTACAAAGTTACGTCTAGTTTCACTAGTTTACAACTTCTGAGTCAACTTCCATGAAGCCATCGTCAGAAATCGGCCAGCACAACAAGTAACCACAAAAAAATCGCACTTATTGGTGCTCTTCAGTGTGGTGTAATCTGTGGTCTCTGTTCGGTCCACAGTGAGTGGACTCCTGGAGCAGAGACAATGACTCGTTGTGCTGGCGGTGATCATATGATCATCTACGATGGTAAAAGGCCTGCAGAGGTATGTTAATACCAGCAGAGCCATCTGCCGAGAGATACTTTGACTAAAGTCATTTAATACAAGTCAAACAAACAATATAATAAAAATTACAAAGTTAGGTCTAGTTTCACTAGTTTACAACTTCTGAGTCAACTTCCATGAAGCCTTCGTCAGAAGTTGTAAACTAGTGAAACTAGACCTAACTTTGTAATTTTTATTATAAGTAATATCTGTTGAAATGGTAAAATTCGGGTTTGGAAATTTTCAAGTGCTCAAAACTAGTCCTGAGCATTTTTTTCGGATAATGCCCAGTTCGGATATAAAGTATAGCATATATAGGGTTTTTTTTTTATCAGTGAACATGGGGGTATGTCATTACCCTAGCAGCAATGTATTATCGTGGTTGAACATAGGGAGTTGTAAAACTCATCAAACTGTCATCTGTCAATTTGGGAAATTCTTTTTATCGAGGGGGTATTATTTGTCATTTTCATTTAACTGTATAATTTAATGTTTGTTATTATTAATTACTATACTTATTCTGATTTTCTTTTAATGCTGGGCATTTCTGCTAAAAACATATATACAGTAAAAATTTTGAAAGATGTCCGATCAAGGTTGTCTACGAATTGTATGAATTCAGATTTTTTTGCTCCGCCCATCATGACAAATTCAGTAGTGTCGTTTGCTTAGTTTTTATGAGGGTACGTAATATACTACTGTTATTTTATTATTATAAAAATATATATTACAGGAAAAACATTCAAAATTCAAAAATAAGTCAACTAGTAAGTTTATAAGCAAATGTAAAACCAAATATGTTAAAAATAAGATACTGACACAATGTCAGTGTCAGTGACTCTGACAGAATATAACGTTATACGTACGGTTATGAATCCAGGTAATGTATGTGAATTAATAAATAAACTTACGTTACAGCGAAAGTATTATCAACAACGAGCATCGTTTATAAATGGAATGTCCTAACTTAGTCGAAACAATATGAATTTTTTAAAGACAAGCGTGTTATATCCATCCTTATCACACACTCTTACAGCCTTTGCAAAAGAAAGAGATAAATGTATGCCTATTTGTTAATTCGTTCGTGATACAGGTGCCCTTGATCGGACATCTTTCAAAAATTTTACTGTAACTATATCGTTATCATACGGACTGTATTCTACTAATCATATCATTATAAATGATCATTATCATAATTATAATGATACTGTCTACCTTCATATTTATTTTGATGGAATAAATTTACATTTGTTTTTCAATTTAAATTTGACATTTTTATTCATTATATCCAAATATTGAACTGGATTTACATGAAATTTAATATAAATAATACTTTATAAGTAGGTACTATAGAAATCACTTCTTACTGAAATCCTCATATTTGAATATATTTGTATGAACAAATTTCTACATGCATCTTTTTAAATAAACGATAAAATTTTCGTCTGGTATAATAAACAAATTTGAAATATTACTGAGTATATATTTACAAAATAATAAATACATCAATAGATCAATACCTAAACAACAGTCAACTTATATTTAATTTTTATCGAAATCTAAATGTTTAAATATATTTTTTAACTAATGGAATATATTTAATATTAAAAATAGTGTCCACTTATTGATTTTTAGAAGTAGATTAGTCGCGACGATAGCTGGAATTTGGACAAGGATTTAGAATAAAACAAGTTTTCAATTCCTTAAAAGAAATTGAAAACTTATCCTTTTATTAAAATTCCCTGTCCATATTCCGAATACCAACTTCTAAATTAAAAATTATAATTAATAAAATTGTAAAGAAGTGAATAAATACACGCAGAATAAAATATTTCCTTCAGCCATTTTTAGTTTTTTTTTTAAGTATACCAAACTATACTACTTTAACGATTCATGTGAACTTTTTCATAATCGATATAAAATAATGATTCGTAACTATAAACATATTAGCAAAATAGAGTTTTGGTAAAAATCTACGAGTCGTAACGTTACATAATTTTTTAGTAGAGTAGACCTGTTAGACTCATATTGTAGTTATACCATGTTATAATTTGCACTTTTTATTTAATTGTATAAGTATATATTATTTTTAAACATGACAGTTTGATGACTTCGATAACTCCCTATGCTCAGTTAAAAAAAAAACTTGATAATTGCTGACAATAATTTTAAATGCAACTATGGTAATGATATACGCTCATTTAGTTATTTATTTATTTATAAGTGTTTGGCTTCTCAACAGGAAAATTTCCCAATTAAAGAGAAGCTCAAGTGTTACAATTAGATACAGTACACATGATCATAATATGACATATACATAAAACTAATAAGCAAATGTTTAGAACAAAATATCAAAGAGCAAAACATTTAAATGAGGAATATAACTAAAATTTAAGTGAGCGTTTGAAACATTGTAAACTTGTGGAAAATAAATATGGCATATTGAAGTTGTACAAGTGTGATATTCTTATGATGGGAGAATTTAGGATAGAATTAGTACGGCAGAAAGAATGACTAAATAAATTTCTTGTTCTAATACCATAATTGGGTACTCTGAGATGAAATGATGATAATAATTCTGGTGAATCGACAACATTGTTGAAAAGTTTATGTAAGAACGCAAGGTCGCTTTACTTTCTTCTATTTTCTAATGACAACAATTTTGGCCTGTATGTCGGAAACTAACTAAGAGTTATACAATGTTAAAATAGTGGGCGGATGTCTAAAATTAGAGCTTGCACGTATTAAAAAGCCTACATTTTGTAAGCCTTTTTAACAATATTGTCGATGTGAATGTCAAAAATTAACTTGTTATCTAATATCACTCCTAAATCCTTTACATGATTAGTTTGGTTGATTACATTTCCTTCTACCTTATATTGAAAGTTGTAGGTGTTCCTATTTCTTGTAAACTTTATATAATAGCATTTATCAGTGTTAATTGTCAGTTCCAATTTATTAGCGTACTCAACTAAATTATTTATATCTCATGAAAAAAAAAGAGTTGGAAAACATTCGGTTTTACAAGTACAAGCTCTTACCCTTACGAGATATTTTTAACGAAATGATAGAGATCACCAAAATGTAATTTGAGTCCGGGCTGGGATATTTTTCCGAAACGAGTTCACGTCTCCGGAACTGCATATGATTCAGTTATGTGTCAGTGATCGTTGTGTTTTATAATCGCGCGATTGAGAGAGAGAAAATAAAATACTCGTACACTTCGGTAAAGCTAAAATCAGCCGAGTCTTGTCGGTATGAAGATCACGTTTGGACGCAGGTGCCATTCTTTGAAAAATCATTTAGTTAATGCAGTGCGACGTCCTGGGACTGGGACCTTAACCGCAATTGCTTTAATCAAATTGGAACAACTTTATCAAACTTCTCTTTTTAATGTTGTTTATGACAAAAGCCAAATAAAATTAACAAAGAAAATGATAAATTTTCCAGATATACTTGAGTGGCGCAAGATATTATAGTTTGAAAAGTAATAAGTTTGCAGGTGTATTGTTGTGTGCATGTGAAATATAAATAACGGGGTGTAATTAGAGTTGGCACAATAAAATGTGAGGTCAGGGGGCTCGGAATGAGCGAAGGTCAAATCAGAGGGGCGGAGGTAGAGAGTAGTGGAAATATTTCTTTTATTGTGGCGTGCCGTTGTTCAGCCGGTATTCTCAACAATTACTCGCTGCTGCTGGCTGCCATAGCACCCAGCCACTACCAATGCGAATAGCGAATGTCTCTCCGCCCGAAGCTATCATTAATGAAATACCTGCCCCTGTTACAGGCTAACTGTAAGTATTTTTTCCAAGACATGAAAGCGTAGCCCTTTGGGCATAGCATAGTAGCGCACACAAGCAAAGAGGAAATGCTCAAAACACTGCTATACAGTATAACGTTCTACCAAGGCAAGATTTGACTCTTCGTCCTAACTTCTCCACTCTCGCAACATTTGAACTTGACAGTACTATAATAAAGTAAATCCGCAGCGTTACCTTAGGTTGCCCTTGCTCCCACATCATCATCATTCCTTACCCCCAACCTTCAACTCCCTCAAACACAACTATTTCATCTAAATGTATTATACGCAAACACAAACTTTATAAATAGGTAGGGGTAGGGAAATAATCGGTTAAATGACATACCATAATAAGAGAATTAATTAAATTCTATATTAAAAATCTGTTGTGGCCAGCACAATACCTCTCGCCACTTCCTTTTTTTGGTTACATATGTGTGGACCCGTTTCAGAATGATAATTAGTAATTATGTACATAGATGTCAAATGTCAGAATTTTTCATTAAAAATTTCAAGATTTTCTAAATTTACGTAGTTAATTTATCACCAGGAGTTTAAAATTTACTTGTCGTATGCCTTAAATATTTAACATTTAATTCTGCTCCACATGTAATTGGAAAATATTTGACACCTATATACATAATTACTAGCTATCATTCTGACATGGGCCCCCATATCTGCTTGTCAAGGCCAATAAAATCACATGACTGCTCGCGCCCTATTGTATTTAACATTTCTTGTATACCTACCACTCTACACCAAAAATTCTACTTACGCATTATATCTATTCCTTATATTTAGATTGTTTAATTTTAAATTCATTTTATGAAGAAATTTTGTCCTCTTCTAATTTTTCGAAATGTTTCTAATTCATTATCAGGATTGACAGTATTTTTGAAGGATATATGTAATATACCTATAATTTTAAATATTTAACTATTAATACATTAAGAAATAATATAATGTATGTACTTCCCAGAAAAAGTCTTCAGTAATGTCTCCGGATTTATGACACTGACATTTATCTGTCAGTTACAACAATTTAAATTCAAAATGTGTTACATAATACGGATACGTAGAAATAACGATTTTCATAATAATGATTTCGTTATTATTATAACTAAATTTATATACAAGGGAAATAAGATCCACCGTGTAAAAATGTAGAGTATATGACTCAGGAAGGTTCATTTCATAAACAGATCCGAGTAATTCTATCCGAAACCTAGTATCCTATCCGTTTGACCATGTAGTTCCATTAACTTTTATTGTTAAGTGTACTAGCGATGATAGTGGCATCCCTAACCCTACGCACACCTAGAATTGTACGCGAATGTGTGTGAAACTTGTATCCTAACCTAAAATTCCACACTCGGCACTCGCATATTCGGATGTCTTCTGCCAACAAAGTTAAATGCGCCCAGTGCCAGTGTAAGCGCACAATTATGAAAATGAATTTGTTAATTAGGTAGATGAAACCTAGTGGATGCTTTGTGATTATTAGCGCGCAAATGAGAGCGACTTGAAGCCGACGATAGGCGGATAGACGCTGGCGATCCTTAATTTCGCGTGCAGGAAGTTCTCTCCTGCGAAACCCTCGTCGTCGCTGCTCGTTGCGCTATCCTGAGCTATCCACGCCATTGGATGTGCACCAATAAAATATTTAACAGTTACGTGACATTATGGTGAAAAATGTGAATTATTGAATGCGTCGAGGCATGTTTTATGAATATCGAATGATCGGGCAGTTGGCCAATCTCGCCGTAACGTGATCCTGCCTTAGATTCTTCCAAAGGATGCTCTCAGTCATGCGTACACCGTATATAAATAATCATTTTTTAAATCCTTGCACGTTAGTTTTACAACAAACATGATTTTGTGACGTATATACCCATAAACAAAAAATAAGGTATGTGATAATAAAAGAATTTTATGTAAAAATATTATTTTCCAGCATGTACAGGATGCGGCAAAACCAATTGAGCAGTTTTGAAGAGTTATAAAAAAGAAACCAGGGTATATATGAAAAATGTTTTTATTTTTGAAATCAGTAGGACATACCATTTTATTCTCATTAATTTTTAAAAATAATGTCTTTAAGATGGCGGCCGTTACAATACATTACTGGACCCGGTTTTGAACAGCCCGTTGACACATTTCGCGGGATATAGCGTTTACTTCTTCAACAATCTGCTCCCTTAGCTCTAGCAGGTTTTGGGGACGACGTTTAAACACTTTTTCCTTAAGATATTCCCAAAGAAAGAAGTCGCATATGCTTAAATCGGGCGACCGCGCAGGACACTAGACGTCCAGGAAACATTTCTCTTAAAGCGTTTAGAAAATTTCGGGCTGTGTGGGCTGTAGCCCCATCCTGTTGGAACCAAAAGTCCCCTAATCCCTCTTCTTCAACAACCACTTCCAATCGGGGCTGCAGAAAAATTTGCAACATTGAAACATAACGCCCGGAATTCACGGTCACGGTCACGGTCACGCCTCCCTCTTCAAAAAAGTACGGGCCTATAACGCCAAATTGTGATACGGCACACCACACCGTTAGTTTAGGAGAATGCAGCGGTCTTTCGTGAACAATTTGGGGGTTGTTTTCAGCCCAATAGCGAAAATTTTGTTTATTCACAATCCCGCTTAGGTGAAAATGTGCCTCGTCAAAACTTCAGAAATCAGCTCCAGCAATGTATTGCAGCTAACGCCCGCCATCTTCAAGACATTATTTTTAAAAATTAATGAGTATAAAATGGTAAGTCCTACTGATTTCAAAAATAAAAACATTTTTTTCATATATACCCTGGTTTCTTTATAACTCTTCAAAACTGCTCAATTGGTTCTGCCGCACCCTGTATTTTAACTATCTATTTATAAAATAAATTAGTTTGAATGGGTCAAAATTTTCAATAACCACCAACCTCCAACGTCGTTGTTCACACCCGTGCGAAGTAATCCAGTTTAAAAAGGGCTCATCTGCCGGTATTGTTATTTTTAATAATTCTTGGACGCGAGTGTCGTTATTATATAATGTAGAGAAATGAAATATTAGCGGAACGTGTTTCGACCGCAAGCGACTTTTATTTCTGTTCTCCGTCGTAATCATTGGTCCGGACTCTCGGACTTCGGAGTCCGAGTCTGGCTGATAGCTTCCGAGTTACGAGTTTCTAGCTAAAGCAGCTTTGGCATCACCGCAGTCAGAATAAATGGTATGGTTGCAGGATGATGAACTTAGTGGCTTACATTCAAAATGACCAAATTTTAACATTCAATTGGACTTATTAAGTAAGAAATATTATAAAAATTCTTTGTTAGAATTATAAAAAAAATTTAAAAGTATTCCTGTTGTAATATTTCCTGAAACGTTGCAAACGATACTTTTCTAAGCAAGATTTTATCATATTTTAACATCTCCAAAATAAATGTCGACAAATCGCTTATTTGCTCCAACACTGACATAATTCAAAAATAGCCATTTTCGAGTTAGTCTTACAAAACTAAATGTTTCTGTTAGTACTTTTAGCTTGTAGAACAACATAACTGAGCTACTAAAATTCACTGAAAAGAGAGTAGTTACGTCACTAATGTGATTTCACATTTAGTAGCAAGTTTCGTTTCAACACTGACATCTCAGTTCTGAGTTGAATAATGTTTTTCGATGAATAGTGTCATTTGTAATTCTACTAAATTATACCATTATAAATATTGGTATAATAATAATATTTTGTTGGCTTTTTAAATTTATTTATTGAATTTTTACAATTTCTATTACATTTTACAATCGTGGCCAAAAAAAAACCGGACACTTAAAAAAAAGTCTTTTTCTTCAAGTGTACAATAATATTCATATTATGCTACTATACACACACTATAGAAGATATTCATTTTATTACTAGTACAACAATGTTGTTCATTATTGTACTAGTAAAAAAATGTTAACTTCTTAGTTCACCGCTGGCGGCAGCAGTCGTCACAGCAACACAGACCATATTGAAAAATTGTTATTTGACAGTTGTATCGTTTGTGTTTTGTAGTGTACACAACCAACTATGGCTGAAATTGCTAACGCTATAATTAAAACAACTCCAGGAAAATATCAAAAATCCCCAGTTTTCTTTGAAACACTTGAAGAAAAAATAGTATATGTTATTCGGAGTAGAACGCCCTTTTTGTGTTTTACCCAGCTTGCCTGGCCTCGGCTAACGCCTCGGCCGCAATAGCTGGGTTCAACGCAAAAAGACCGCTTTCTACCCCTAATAACATAATATACTATCATCGACTTGAAACAAACGAAATATGGGTTTATTTGTTATTTTTTGTTAAAATATGAATAACTGATCTGTAAAGTAAAATAAGAAAATAAAAAAAAAAATTAGCAAACACTTATTAAGAAAAGTTACTGAAACAGAGAAATGAACAAAAGTAGCAAAATTATTTTTCTTTATTAATTAGTTTTATAGCTAAGGTACTATTTATTTTGAGTAAGTAATAGTTCGTATTGCCTCCCTGGACTGTACAGACATCTACTACATAGTTTGGTAAACTTTCAATACAGTTGGTAACTCTTCGTGGTAATTATGTTTCCATTCTTCAGAAAGAGATACTGTTAGATATTGAATAGTTTTTGGTACGGATTATCATCGCTGAACACTTTGCCTTAACGTAATCTCATATTTTACGCAGGAATTTAAGTTAGGGCTGCGCTCTGACTATTGTAATAATCGAATGTTGACTTATTTCAAATGCTACTTTGTTATGTATGCAAAGTTAGGATACATGTTGTCAACTTTGAAGATGAAATTCTCGAGAACAAATGGAGCAAACAGTACTACGGAGTCAGCTGTGCATTTTCTTATTTACAGAACTTCCGCGAAAGGAAAATACATCGAAATACCAGCCCATGCTATTTTACTACCACTGTCAAATGGTGTTTTTCGTGGTATGCAATATCTTAAAAACGGTTCTCCTGACATTCACCAAGCATATTCTTGTTCATTTAATGAACACGGGCAGAAATGTGATTCATATATGAACAATACGGAGCTACAGTGCTCCATTGCCTAGTCTCTATATTCTCGCGCAAAACGTGGTCGCTATACTCAACGTGCTACGAGCAAACCTGGGCAAGCAACGGACATCCTAAAACTTAAACAATATTTGCATAACCTTCAGCGAACGGATCCTGCAGAAATTTCAATTTCATGAACATCTGCCACTTGGCAAATGACAATAGTTGGTAGTACGATCCATTCTTGTCGTACAAATATTGCTATAAATCGGTGTTTAAACGGGTTTGTATAGTATTCCTTATATTCGTCATCTGATGTATTCTCTTATTTGATAATAACGACCAGTTACATTTCGGGCAGTACTTCTGGGAATAATCAAGGCTACAATTTGAATAATGTGATCAATTTCACCTGAAGTTTCTGTTTAGGTTGTATTTTCCGATTGAGTTGTAACAAATTTATTCACATTCAGTACTATAAGTACGAAGAGTGCAATATACTACACACCGAGAATCATTAACCAACGATAATTGAAGAATTTCTAGTTCTGATTGAATTTTGCACAGATTTAGTTTTCTTTCTTTTTATTAATAAATAAAGTGTTTGCTACATTTGTTCAATTTTCTAATCATGCTTCACAGACCAGTTGTTCATATTTTAATATAAGAATAACAAATAAACCCATATTTTTTTGGTGTCCGGTTTTCTTGGCCATGAGTATGTATTATAATGTATTAGATGACACTTACAAAAATACAAGCTCTTAGTGGGAATCAAACCCACGACCCAGGATCCGAGCGGTGAAGGTCGCTTTGAGCGCTGCCGGACACGCAGCCTCAACACGTTCGACCACCGAGACGGTTATAAATATTAATATAAAATTATAATATCAAAAAAATCTTTTAAACTGGTTTCATTTTGGTAAACAACAAATTTTGAGTTATGTCACTGTTGCAGCAAATGAAATATAATGTATGAATAAAAATATTTCTTCCTATTACAATAAACTTACGGTCAGTCGTGGCTCATATCTAGGTATAGAGGGTTAGAGTTTATTTCCTGTGCGAAGCAGTCGTGTCAGTAATGTCGGAAGATGGTGGTTTGAGCTTTCAGCTGAATCTGAAGGTGGGATATGGATGTAGTAGGTCCCGACTCCCGAGTAGGGTCGTAAGGGTCGTAGGGTCTATACTCCAACTCCACGTCATGCGTGTACGGTGACGTGGGAGCCGATAACCTACTACCTACGTGATAAATGGTACGCCGTTAACTACTGATAGGTCTGAAAAGATGACAATTATAATGACTCACAGTTTACCATCATATTATATCCCAAATGAATACTTCATTGACCTTTTGTGTACATGACTCTCATTTCAATTTCAATACCACACAATCGCACAAATTCTAATCATCTATTAAGTTTAAATTTTCAATGAAACACGTTTTAGTATGGAAATCGACGTTCCACAGATTTATTCTCTGATCAATGGAAGCTTTACACACTTCAAGCCCGCATTACATTAGGAAATAACCAAACGCAAAATAGAACTACTAGTAGTTTACCTTTTCAGCAAGTAAATACATCAATACTACTGTTTAGTTCAATGTTAATTTAGTTCGTTCATTAATTTGTGAATTCAGTTCCTATAAGCAATAATTATTAACCTACAAATACCACTGTGCCTATTGTTCATAACCTACTATAGATTATAAAGCTAAGTTTCCAAGTTCAATCCGTCACGTCGTATCCCTCGCAGCGTATTATAAAAACGTACGCTAACATGCATACAGTAAACAGTATCCGTTTTTGACATTAAAATACAAGGCAATGGAAAGAATTTTATAGAAGAATTGAGAACGAATGACTTCTAAACATTTCGATGCCATTTTATTAACAACTTACGTCTCACTGGACCGAGTTGAAACTTGACAAACTCTGTTCGTCGTTGATCTGTCACCTGCCACCACGTTCACAAATTTCAATTTAGCGAATCAGAGCTCGCGGCAGGTACATAACGGATTGAACATATGCATGGAAACTTAGCTTAAAATCAGGGTTGCGATTGAGAAATTTTCTATTGTACCAAGAGTTTAACTCAAATTGTACTAAAATCACTATCTCTGTACTAAAAAAACATCATAATTATACCTATAGGTACTTTCAAACATTTTTATTGATAAACTAACAAAAAATAAACATAAATACATTTTTGTGCAACCACCCGCGAACTAAACATTTCGCAGACGCAATACAGTCCGCGAAATCCAATTTCGCAGCCGTTTATATGGTTACAGCGGCGAAATTGAGCCGTTCCGACCTTACCTACTACTTTAAATAAATTGTATTAAACTTAGAAAAGAGGTACTGACGTACTAGAAAATTAATAATTGTACTAAATCTATAGACTGTCGCATCGCTGTTTAAAATCCGTGACTCGTGTAGTGTCTGTGAATTTTTAAAGCCGGCTTCTCACGGCGCATGACTCGCCGAATTTTTAGCTCAGTTTATCGAGCCTCATGCCGTTCGAATGGGGTGGCTCGTGGCTTGGGGTTCCCGTCAGTTTAGTAAAATTGTATCAGATAAAGTAAAAGAAAGATATCAAATAAAACTTGAAAACGAATTCTGGAGTTCATGGTCGAGATTTTCAGTTCCCATATACGACCTAATAAAAATTGCATCATATTTTTAACTTTAGTTACGTTTATATGTTTTTCCATAATGGTCGCACGGGTCTAGACCTGTTGGTAGCGTAATTATTGAGCCTGCAGCTGTATAAAAAACTTCGCGATAAGCTTTTGTCATGCAGCACTGTCTAGTTCAGTTAGTCAGTCTAGTCCAGTCCAGCCAGTCGAGTCGAAATAAGTAATTAGTGATATAAACATAGTGAAATAAATATCGTGTAAATAAATAGTTCGTTGTGTTAATTGTGTTTATATTTGTTAATGAATAGTGTTCGTTTTTTTTATAATATATTTTTAAATTATTTATCGTTTAATAAAGTTTTATTTTAATTATTAATATTTCTCTGATTTTTGCACTTCACCAAAATAAATAAATGTTACGGTATGTTATTTTGTTACGTTTAGAGAAAGGAATGTAATAAAGAAAATTTCAATTATTTATTCCTTCATTCTCGTCACAAGTAATAAATTATTTATTTCCCTATGTGAGTATCACATCCCAAACGATTCAAGTCTTTCATTGCAGTGATAACGAGTATCGTGTACCCTTGTCGACCTTGTAAAATATCATTGTTTATTTAGCAGTGGGCTAGCGCATAGCTCAACGAGAAGTCGACGCTGAGCATCGATAATTCATGCGCCGGCTTTACTGCACGCATACGTGTAGCTGTAACCTATACGAAGCTGGCTGACAGCAATGCAATGAATTTATTCATCATCACTTTTCTCTAATAGATTCTGTCAAGGGATGGTTTACTTTAAGCCTCGTTTCAAGCTGATCGTTTTAAAATAAAGTTTGCGCACGAAGGAAATTTATAGAAGACTGCGAAATATGAAAAATTGTAAAAATTTCAATGGCGGCTTATTCCTTTTAGGAATGAGGAGGCTAATTTTGTTTTAGTTACTTACTAGTTTAAAGTTTAAACAAAAGGACAGCTACCCTAAATAATAACACCGTGAATGAAGATCGCAGATCGCACAATTCGCATCGTCATTCTGCAATCTGCACTGAGACACTGACTGTCCCCTCCAATATTTTCAATTTATTTTTCAATCAACCTCTGGCGTACCGCAAGGATCTAACCTAGGCCCACTTTTATTTATTATATTAATTGATGAACTCATTCAGTCGTTTACTTGTGAAGTACTTGCCTATGCGGATGATATTAAAATATTAACCAAAATTAATTCTTTCGACGATTGCTCACTATTTGAAAGTAATATTGATAACATGGTTGAGTGGTGTAATAAAAATAAATTAAATATCAGTAATGTTGTTCTGTAACCTATACGCGCCGTATCAACAAAATAAATTATTCGTACACAATGCAGGCAGTTAATCTTGTTCGGAATTCCTCTATATCTTGGTGTAACTTTTTGCTCTAATTTTGTTTTTCTTGGACATACAAATAACGTGTCTTGTACTGCTAGCAGGACTTCATTATTAAAATATCCAAAATATTTAAAGATATAACTGTCATAAAATCTTTATTTGCTGCCTTAGTTTTGAGTAAAATTGAATATGCTGGCTTAATTTGGTTTCCTCCCAATTTAAATCAATCCATGGCCTTGGACAGGATTTATCGTAAATTTCTAAAATTCCTATCTTTCAAAATTGATAATGTCTATCCAAATAGAGGAATTGATTATCAGGCTATCCTACAGCTTCACTCCATGCCCGCCCTCAGTTCCAGGCGTGAAAATTCAAGTGGCAGATTCCTGTGGTCGTTGGTGCACAACAAGGTAGATGCTCCATCTCTTTTGTCCCGGATTTCGTTCCATGTCCCAAGGATTCTTTAGATATGCTAACACTTTTTACCTTGCCGCTTGCCGTACTGATGTCCTTCATCGTTCACCTATTCATATCATGTGCCGATATGCCAACCAAATGTATGAAGATATATTTATGTAACACACCTCACTAATATTTTGCTTTATATATAAGGTGTAACACCAAAACCGACCACCGTCATTATTTTCTTTATTATTAGAGTCACAAAAAGAAAATACTTTTTTAAACCAGTGGTTCTCAGTTGCAACACAAAGTTATATTTTTTCAACTGGAATTATACATATTTTTTATGCCTATTCGATTGCGTTATTTTTTATGAATTCAGTCATGTATTAGTTTTATATCTTTACATAATACAAATATTGAAAAAAAACGCGATTGAAATTTAAATAAATTAGATTTTTTATAGTCATTTTTCAGTAGGCTATGCATAAAAAACAAAAACTGCTATTTGTCAATTTGAATTATTGAGGATAGAAATCCAATACAATGAAAATGATTAGGCAGAAACTCATATCATCAACCTGAAAAAACCTTATAAAATAAAATGTAACATGTAGAAATTATTGGGTGGTATTTATTTTTAAAAGAAGAAAAAAGTACTAATATTAAGTAATATACTAATAATATTCACAATTATTTCTAAGTCAATCGTTATTCCTTTTACGGAATATAAAATTATTTGAAATAATTGTAGTTTATTTTCATACTATACGTTGACACTACTGAGAATGACCATGTTGTGTCAAATAATTTTATATCCGTAAAAGGAATAAGGATTGACTAAGAAATAATTGTAAATTCATTAATATATACGTTTCTTTAACACTAGTATATTTTTTTTTCTTCTTTTTTTACAAATGAATAATAACTAATAATTTCTACAAGTTATATTTCTTTTTTTTTCAGGTTGATGACGTGAGTCTACTGCCTAATCATTTTCACCATAGAACACTATTTATAACGTTTTTAGCAAATATTTGTTTCATTTCAATTGCTTAATTGTAATTATGCATAGCCTACAGAAAAATTACTTAAAAATTAAATTTATTTAAATTTCAATTGACTTTTTCTCAATATATTTGTTATGTTAGGATATAAAATAATCTCATGGTTCAATTCAGAAAAAAATACGCTATCGAATAGGCATACAAATATGTATAATCCCATTTGAAAAAATATAACTTTATGTTGTAACTTGAGAACCACAGGTTTAAAAAAAATATTTTACTTCTCTAATGGGATTTCACCCTTGGTCTCCTACAACTTTGTTCTATAATATTTTTTTAACTATAATAATAAAGAGAATAATGACGGTTGTCGGTTTTGGTATATATATATTATTTTTTATTTTGTTCAATATACCCTCTAATTGGTTCACTATTGGGTAATAAAGTATTATTATTATATCTAAACGAACAATTTCGTCTCAATTTGTATGGAGTTACCAAGTGATGCTATTGGTCGGAGTTCCTGCCTCCTATGCTATGTTTTCTCTCTGTTTAACCCATATGTTGCTTCTTACTTCTTCTAACTGTGTCAAGGTCAAAATTAGCTATCTATTCGCTTTAAAGGGAGATAGGTGGAGACAAATTTTAAGTTTATCTCCGGTCACCCGGCTCATTGAATAATATTGGTTTATCTTTTTAAACAACGCATATAATGGAACAAAAAGTGACTACTAATATTTTTTTAATATTACATATTAAATAGTATGTAAATCGTAATATTCTATTTATTATTTGCAGAAAATAAAATATTTATTCAACGTATACATTTTCTTTATTTCTTGAGAGGAAGCTGTGCCTCCTTTACATCCTCTGACGAGCCGCCACTGGCATATTTCAAATTTTACTGTTAACTGCAACCATAGTTACCTCCAAGCTGCGCAGGTACCCGGTCGCGTAGTGTTTTTTATGACCCGATGCAGGTGAATTTACTTTTCGCGCCTATGATAATTTTAAAGCCACAGTGATATTTTTTCTTTTTTTAAGGGCCGACCAATTATGTCTTACAATATTACACAAATTAAAAAATGGATAAAATAATATAACGTTCCACGAAAGCGCTTGTATTATAATTTTTTTTCGTAATACGGGCCAAAGAAATTTGGCCAATTTGAGTTCAACAGACGCTGTTCTTAATTCGGAAAAACTTTTGATTTGAAATTAATAGGTAAAGCGTAGAGATATCACCAAAATTTTAAAATTGTGTTTTTTTTATGTTCAGAAAAATAGTAGCCACCCGGTATTTTATTTTGTAGTAGGCTATGATAAAACAAACCAGTAATTGTTATATAAATATAATATAAAAAATGATAATATTGTTCTTTGTATGTAAATTTGTTTTATATTATTTGTTTCTGAAATGACTAAATTATAATAAACAATAAGTTGCCACTAAATGGTACGAGATCAGTACTTAAATATATTACATTTTTAAAATATGTATTTGGACCTAATACAAAAACTCTATAAATTATATTCTTAAAATGTTTAAATAGATTCAACATCAATTTACAATAATTAATTTTAGTTATTACTTGTGGAATAAACAGGAAAATGAAAAATAAAATATTTTTAAAAGTTAATTTCACAATGCTACCATTAATCTTTAGCAAATAAAATTTGATTAGGTACACGAAAAAATTAAATTGTTTTTTCCGTTTGACTCAGAAATTTTGCACATTTATAATGCGTAGTTCATATCAGTATATTTAATGTAATGTGAGCAATAGATACTTATCTACAACAGACATTATAATATCAATTTCTCTTTAACGTCTTAGTCAGTAGCCAAAACATTATAAATACTAACCTTGAAATGCGATACATTATTTAATCGGATTGTACAAGGCTGACGAAAAATATTTTGCGTTAAACCCTTATGTCAACATAATAATATGTTCTTTGTTTTGTGAATTTATGAAAAAGAAATTAATTACATACACGTTATTTGAACTAAATTGCCACTTAATTATGTGGGAAACCACATTAACAAACATGGTTAACCAATATGACCTTGTTATTTAGGGGCTGTAAACCATATGATCAATATCAATAAGTGAAGCATTGGGTAATTTAATTAGTGTCTGTATACAAATAATTGCAGCATAGGGTGTCCAAATTTGACCGTCCGATTTTATTTAATAATAAACCACACAAAATACTTTAAGGGCCGGTTGTTCCATCTATAGTTAAACATTCGTTTAAAATTTATTCTATTGATAACTTCAGTTTGCGTTGTTCCACTTACGGTTAAAAGTTACCAGTAAGATAAATTTTTGTTAACGGCAAGATAACTAACAGTTAGTCAAACTGCCAGTTAAGAGTTTATCCAAAAAATATCGTACCGAGTGCAAACGAATGGAAACACGAAGTGAAGAGAAACGGGACATATGGTATGGAACGTTTTTGTTGTTTTGATGATATCAGCTGTTTGTTATTATTAATAATTATTATAATAAATCAGTACAACAGTGATGATGAAGATGTAATAATTTTGAAAAATGGGATGATTCAAATTTTTTTGAGGTTTCGAATGTCAAAGAATTCTCAATTATTTTAACAAATGTTTACGGCGTTTTCTTATAGTTTCTGCAAAACATTCCCCATTTTATGGTAATATGTTTTTACTTTTTTACAGTTATATAAATATATAAATACACGTTCTTCAATCAAAAATCATTCCATGATAACCAATTCACAAGTAACCGTAATGTTTTTACTTGATATTTGTTATTATAGTACCACATTTAATAACTATAAGTATAAATGGCAGTAAATTTAAATCGGAAGATCAAATTTGGACACCAGTTATAAAATATAAAGGATATTACTACTAGGTAAAAGGGCGTAATTTATAAAGAGTACTTTCATTATTAAAGTTCTGATAAAATTTCTTAGAAAACATTATTGTAATGTAAATAATTCAAAGAAGAATATATGCATATTTAAACCAGGGTGTTAAAAAAGGGTACTGACCAAAATGAGTAAAAAAGCTTAATCAATATAGGTTCTATCTTTAATTGTTTCCGAGATATAAGGAAGGGAAAGATGAGTTTTTACGGGGTTTATCCCTGTTATCTCAAAAACTTTATGAGTTACGACTTCGGATAAGTGACACTTTTTGTTTACCCTTCAGAGGGCATCGAGATGTGCTTCTGTTTTTTTAAAGTAACTATTAGAAGTTGAGAAAAATGTTTCATATAAAATTTTATTATTTTTTATACTTTATTTACTGACAGACAAAAAATTTTATAATCACTATCTTTGTCAGTTTTTCTTCAATTTTGGTTTTTCTCGGAAACAGTTAAGATCAGACCTATGTTGATTAAGCTTTTATTACTCATTTTGGTCAGTACTATATGCTCTTAAAAATGTTACCCTGTTTTTAACACTCTGTATATAAAATTAAAAATAACTAAAATCTAGACATAGGTTGCTATGGACGGTAAATATCAAGGAAAACCCTGGAACCGCAACCGTTTTCGATTTATTCGCGTTTTTCACATTTTTTGACCGATTGGGTAGCTTTGAAAACCTATAGTTCCTTGTATTTGTGACAATTTGTTAAGAAAACATAAAAATTGTAAATGTACTCACTTGAAGTGTCCGGCTTGGGAGTCTGGGCTGCGGTGCTGGTCGGTGGCGGTTGTCCTTGAACGGGCTGGAGCGTCAGCAGTGCAGTAGGCTGAGCCGTCCCTGCCCCAGTAGCCGCATTTGTCCCTGGCGATGTTGCCCAGCTGGCCTTCATGTCCTGCAACAACACCTCATATTCACATCACCGCAACTCTGCCAAGCATGCCAAGGGATAAACGTAATATTCCTATCCCAAGGTACCAATTCTAACTCTACCACTATTCGTACCCAAACTTTCCACCATTGTGTTAATAATTTTTAAACATTAAGTAGAATTCTACCCTCATATTCAACAGTCATTAATCTGATGTGCAAGACACAACTAATATGCGAGACAATGGATAACCAAGGCCAGGTAGATGCTATTTATTTAGATTTTTCAAAGGCATTTGACAAGTTGGACCATGGAATTCTCTTACAAAAACTTAAACTTTATGGCTTCTCTGATTGTCTATTACAACTCATTTCGCCATATCTAACCAATAGACTTCAGTTCGTCTGTATTAATGGACATCAATCAGACTATTTCTCTCAGAAATCGGGTGTGCCCCAGGGGTCTGTTTTAGGGCCCCTTTTATTTAATATCTTCATTAACGACATTACTGCTTGCCTCACTGCTAGCTACTTTATGCAGACGATTTAAAACTATTATGCAGTATATCTTCCGTAAATGATTGTTTATTATTACAGAATTATTAATATAATAATAACGATATTTCGTTGTATAACACAATTGATATAAATTAGTATCTAACCTAATAATCTAATTTTTCTGACAGGAGTGACAGTTCAAATATTATACATTTATTTGTAATTTTGTCTCAATTCCATGGCTAACACTAGAAAAGATCAATATTTATAAAATTTCAAATTCAGTTTTACACGTTATAAAACATACAAAATAAAATCTGATTAGCGATTTAGATGTATCTAGAATTGTATTATCTACACATCATTTTTTTTTATATTTTAGTCTAAAATTAATAGGTAATTAACTACATTAAAATAAAATAAAAATATTATATTCCCTATATAACGGATTTCAAGTATATAAGTTTGCATATATCTAAAGTTATTCTACATTTTAATATTCCAGTTTAGAATATACATATAGTTTAAATTATAATATTACACGAAATTTCTGTAAACCATAAAATTTATGTTGAGAGTATTTGCTAAATTAAAAAATAACAGTTTAGAGAGTAGACGAACATATTTTGACAAGATGTTCCTACTCAAAATATTCAATAATTTTCTTTTTCTTTTCGTTAATAGCTCATTCCAGTGCTGTAATAGACTAGTTCAATTTCAAATGTCAAATCTCACTAAATAAACGAACACAAACGATGGTTAACAATATAATTTTTATATAATTTTGAATGTAAATGTAAAAATAATAAGAAGAGAAGAAATATCGTAGATTAGTTGGTGTTACAAAAATTAGGTTAGAGTTTGAATTTTTAAAAACTTTATATTAGTATCAACAGCTGATATCAAATTCCCTAAATTTTGAAACCACAATTTTTTATTTTAAAATTCCATAAAAGTTGCAAAGAAAAAAATAGTATAAAGAACTCATTTTCTAGATGTTGATTATTTTGTTACAAAATAAAATGAAAATTATGTTATTCGTTCTTTAATATACGATTTAACTACATTATTCCATTATTCAATATACACTAAATGTGTAATATTTTGTAATTTATTCAAGTTGCCATAAAATAACACTAATGTCTAAGTAAAATTAAATTAAAATCAACATTTTTATACGTATAAAATATATTATATAAATAAAAATAAATATATTATCATAGCATATTACCCATTGCTGGGTGTGCTAATCTGCTTGGTACACAGATATCGGTAATGGAGAAATATTTGTACCGTGCGGGTATTACCAGGCGTCGCCTCGCGGGTACTCAATGCTGGCGTGGAGAGTGCACCACAGGTGTCAATTTAGTCGGGATCGAACTCGGGTCCCCAGATTCGTGACCAGACACTCAGGCACACGGCCAGAAGACCCCATGTTGATTTTACTTTAATTTTTGTTTAATAATTCTTGCATAAATAGAATAATTCATTTGGATTTGTTTAATTTATCTCTAAATAACTTCAAAAATGTGTTATTTCTATTTACTATAATGTTTATAAGTTGTTCTATTTAATAAGGGAGAACCATTATGCCTGTATTGAGCCGAATATTCTCGTATTTATACAAAATAAATAAATACATCCCTTGCAGTTCGGATATGAGTAATTTTTATCACAAAAGTTTTCTTTAACACATTTTTTAGTGTCCGTAAGGTACCATCTGGTAAACATTATTTTGTTTACACAATATATTAACAAATAATAAAATAACCGTAAAATTTGCATGTCATATTCAGCAGAAGGAATATGATAACATGATAAACTTATTTATTCATAAAGAATTTACAAATTTAATATGACACCTTCATGTCGTATTTGTAAGATAGTTGGCATATGACTTCACTAAAAAGAATGTATTATTTAAGCTTGATTTTATTTTAAAATCATACGACAAAGTTTAGAATTCCATATTTAACTTCACAGTATGAAATTCTTTCGTAGAGGTTTTGAAAATATTACTATTATTCGAAAATATCAATAGCAAACAGAAAATTTCATTAATGATTCACTATATAAATGTTGTTATTAGTAAGAAAAATTAATAGTGAAGTAAACAACAAGGATGATCAATTTAATATAAGCTTAAGTATTCTGCTACATTTTAGAATACCCATGAGATATCGGCCGGAGACTACATTACTGCCAAATATATCGTTTACCGAAATTTGCTTAAAGATAAACTGCTGTACTTAATATCAGTTAAAGATTTCTCAACTAAATATATTGTTGCTCATCTTCATGGTATTGCTCAGGGTAGTATTTTGGGTCCATTACTCTTCTCATTATACCTTAATGATTTGCAAAATATATTCATAAATTGTAAGTATCATTTTTTTGCAGATGATACCATAATTTATTTAGACGGTACAGATTATACAGAACTAATTCTAGACAAAGTTTACGAATGGTTGAATATAAATAAATTAAAACTTAATGTAAAAAAGACTAAATGTATGTTAATTAGTAGTAAGAAAAATAAGGAAATCATAATTTCTACTTTAAATCAAAATAAACAATGAGGTAATAGAAATGGTCACCGACGTATATATGGGGGGAGGGGTTAGGGGGTTCAACCCCCCCCCCCCATCGGTTATATTTTGCCACGTTTGATATTAAACTGGATATAACTTTCTTACAAAATTGGGGGATTATGTACCTACTTAAAATGAAAACCAAAAATGGGCCGCAATGCCGGTGGGAACACGAGTGCCAGGCGGGATTGTCCTCTATTTCAGCTAACATTTGAGCGTCCCGTAAAGTACTGTTCGGGACGCCTAATTTTTCCGTATTTTGTGAGGAATGCAATTTAATTAACATTTAATTATTATACATTTTATTTTGAGCAGTTCAATAGAATAATGATATTGCTACTACTCAGTAATATAATACCTATTTTAATTTAATGCAACATTGTATTTTCTGTTTTTGTAGTTATTGCTTATGCTCCCATCTCGCATCATAAAGTCTAGTAGAAAAGTCAACTATACGCTTTTGGAGCATACATACGCGTTTTCGTCATAAAATATGGATTTTAATTTTTAAGAATTTGTTAAATTTGCTTCATTGTAAAGAACTCTTATATTATCTTATATTGCATTAAAACACGTTTGACCTTGAAAATTTTCAAAAAAACGCCTGCGGTGCATATTTTTTTTTTCATACATTTTTCATCCAACCCTACCAGAACCCCCCCCTTAAGAAACCTATAGCTACGTCAGTTAAAATGGCTCATAGTGTAAAGTATTTAGGAATAATAATTGATGATTTATTAAAGTTTGATGACCATTTGAACTACATATTTGCGAAAACATCGAGTAAAATAGGGGTTTTCGGTAGATTAAAACACATTCTTTCACATTATCGTTTTTAATTCAATAGTATTACCACATTTTCTTTATGTATCAACAATTTTGTTCCTGTTAAATCAACAACAGTTGAATAGATTGCAACTTTTACAAAACAGAGCAATGAGAATTATATTGAATAAGAACAAATATGCAAGTATACAAGGGATGTTAGAAGAGTTAAAATGGCTTGATATACTTAACCTTATTAAACACAATAGTATGATTTTCATACACAAAATTAGATTGGGGGAAATGCCAAGTTACTTATACGACAAGGTTACATACTGTAAAGAAATTCACAGTTATAATACTAGACGAACACAAAATTTTTATATGAGTAATGTAAATAAAAAGCAATCCCAAATATATATTTTTCATAAAGGATTTATAGAATATGATAAGTTAGGTTCTTTATGGGTGTTACTTATCCGTCCAGGTAAATTGTTTATGATTTATTAACTATTATTAATTTTGTTATTTTGTTACATTTATACATGATAATAGGTGTAAAATATGTAATTAAGTTTGTTTATATGGTGTTAATTTTATGATGTATTGCTAAAAGCTAAATAAACGTTATTATTATTATATTCTCTATAATTGGTTTTAAAGAACAAATAAAAATATCATCGTTTTGAAAAATAATGGAAGTGTTGTAATTTGTTGAACTAGGTACAAATTGTTCTCTAACGCGGAAAAATATGAAATATTCTTCTAATGACATAATTATGTAGTGCGCCCATGAATCCGATCATAACACCGACAAATTCTGCCTGTATTCCAAAATTATATGGAGTTAATTAGCATTCACTAATTAATCGAATTAAATGTGTCACCGGTAATTTAAATTCTGGTGTATTGCAGATATCAATGTTTTCGTGTGTCCGCTAATTATTTGATACGGCGATTAATTTGAATACATAAATGGCAAATTGATCTAGGCGGAGGCGGACGAATCTGAGGCTGGTCTGTGCCCTTTGCGCCTTCGCCTTCACTTCAATGCCGTGGACACCGTCGCCGGAAACTACGTCGATCGTTTAAGATGATTAATCAGAGATTTCCGTTTATACCCGGTCGTGTGAAGTCTTGGAACGGCGACGAGAAAACGAAAGGAATGTCTAGAGAAAATAACCTGTTGTAAGTAATCCTATGCCGAATCGTCCCGAACAAAATCGAACCAAAATAATCTAAACTAAGAGCAAAAATTATTTCATAGTTCCTCATATATGGCCGGAAACTACAAAGATCGTTTAAGATGATTAATCAGGTTTAGTAGATCGTTGTATTCTGAGATCACAATCTACATTTTTCAATGTATTCCTATGATTGTTTTTCGTATGAACGAGTACAGGAAACGCATTTTCACACAAATATGGGATTAGTACTTTCAATGTCTTATTCGCTAGAGCAGAATAATCAGCAACCTGAGTAAAAATGATATTCGGCTGTACTGCTGATGCAACACGGTCGCACGGCTTGTTAATCAGTAATACGGCAGCAACAAAGTCGCTAAACAAACCCCGTGCCGTGTTGTTGCCCTGTTTAAAAATTTGTTCAATTTTAACCTCTTGTAAGTAATCTTATGCCGAATCGTCCCGAACAAAATCGAGGCAAAATAGCTGTTTTGCTCCTCAGTATTTCACCAACTCCGAATTGATTGAAATGCTGAATCTTAAAATTTATAATGTAGCTAAATTAGATTCACGTATATAATACAATTTTAAGTTTTTTGTAAAATGTAATCAAATTTATTGTATATTCATCATTTAGCTGAAGATCGGCCTGCTTTAGGATCGAAACGTCTTTAATTTGGACCATACAAGCATTGCTGCTACACCTTATAAAATAGTCTAAACGAAGAGCAAAAGTTATTCAGTAGTTCAGCATCTATGGCCCAGTTATTTAGCCGATTATAAAATCAATTTTATTTTACTCAATAATGACATTGCGCGGGTTTAGAAAAACAAGGTTGTAACAACAAGTAAGTAAATTCTATATGTTTTATATCGTGTCTGATATGGGGATAAAAAATGTGTAGTTGTTGCTTAGAATGGGGTAATATAATTTATATGTAGAATATTGCGTTGTCCCTAGAAGCTTTAAATAAGAACGCAATGACGCAAACGTGCACCCTACACCCTATAACTGCGTCTCATGGCGTACACGTACACATTCTACTTTCGTTTTATACGCGTACATAACCTCATTCATAGTAATGACAAAATCTAAAATGATCCATGGCCCGTATAAAGCCATTTACATTTTACAGTTGAGAGTTATTATTACTGCTGATATGGAAATAATAAAGAATATAACTACGCAGATAATTCACTGGAAATTCGTTATATATGCCGTTTATTATTATGATTACAAAAGGAAAAAATCTAAAATTGGACTCATATGAAAGGAGCAAGATAAAAATATGCTTTAAAAAATTGGTACAATAAAATATAACAATCCACCTATGCTATTTTCAGTGTTAAATATGTCACGGATTTTCGTAGTTACTATGTATGTATTTAACTAATATCATTGAGACAAATGCAAAATAATAATAATAATTTAATGATAATATGCCAACAAATAATTTTATTGTAAACTAATGGTTTCTTGCCCTGTCACTGTCAGTAGTAGGTGTACTGATAAGTACTGATTGGGTAGATGCAGATGCACCAACGCTGATGACACTTGGCTATCTTGATTGTCGCGTTGCAGCTTGCATCTTGTGCTGTTACAGTATAAATCATGCTTTTATTATTTCATTTTCCACGTTACATTGCTGTTTCACTGTTCACAATTTGGATATCTACGCACTACGCAGTGAAAAGTGTCAACCAACTCTAAACATATTACATTTATTAATTACTTATGTAGGTATGCATGCATACCTTTATATACATATTTCATTTGTTTAATTAATGAAAATGAAAAAAAAAGAAAAAAAAACAAGGAGAAAAGTATAGGAGAAAAGAATAAAGGGTGTGTGAGCTGTATTTTATGTTGTCATACGGGGTCACGCAACATCGCATGACAGCCGGTTTATTACGATGAGATTACAATCTGCGACCGGTCAAACCCGGCTCCGGTGCCGGAGCGATTCTGTCACTGTGTGCCACTACGCTGCGGCCTGCGGCTGCGGCTGATGTCACACGTGCAGGAAAACAACGCGAAATGCGACCCGACGCCCGACTCGCAACGCACGCCCTAATGCACCAAGACAAGGCTACCGCTCTTGATCACTTCTGCTCTTTACGCTGACAACCAAAAATATAAATACAACAACCTAAGAAAACAATGTTTAAGCTGTATGTCAAGAACTTACTGACGTTTAAAACAGGATAAATGCTTTTAAAAATGAAGAAAAACATGCTTGGAAATATTTCAGTTAAAATATATTTAAGTGCCATATTCTTTATATGTACGTGGACGTGGACTACTATTGCATTTATTTACTTCATACCTGCAAAATAGGATGCGATCTATATTGGGTCCTATACTTTTTATCCTTTACATCAATGACCTGTATAGCATTTTAAAACTAGATAACTGTGATGCAAAATTAATTTCTAATCATTCTAATATGGAAATTAAAAAAAAAAAAGTTGTAGAGACAACTAACAATATTGATCATTGGTTGCATCACACAATTTGAAATTAAATGCATCCCCACAACTTGCACCCCTCAGATATATTCTCACAAAGATGGTAACGTTTTTAGTTTTTAGTTAGTATGTGTTTGATACTCATTTGGAAAAGACATATAAAGTCTATATTTGTATCTCATGTACGGTCAATATAAATGTATTATTTAGTGGGAACCTATAACTGATTTGAAAAAAACTGTTAGTTCTCCAAATGTACATAAATAAATAAATAAACCAGCCCTAAGGAAGCTAGAATAGTACATTAAAAAACAAGTATCATAAGGCCCAGCGGCTCGTTTTACAAACTTGGACTCGTACGTTAATAGGCCTTATGAAACAAAATACGAGTTGTCAGAAATATGACTTGATGTTATTTTTGTCAGTTGGTAGCGCTTCCCGCTAACAATTGACTTTTCACATTTTGACAGTTTGTGTGTGTTGTGAATTTTGACTACTTGTATTGTATAAAGGTGTATCAAGATAATGGAATAGTGCCTTTTATTCATTTATATGAAAAGTTGCACAAAAAAGTGATTATGATGTTTTTAAGGCATAGAGGGGGACACATTTTGACATATCCATTATTATTTTAAAGCCAGTGGTACTCAACTTATAGATCAAGGTTACACTTTTTTAAATTGCATTATATACTTTTTATTTACACATTAAATAGAGAATTTTCTTCTGAATTCTACGATATAATACGAGGGGCATTCAAATATAAACGAGCCTTTTACTTCTGAGGGCCTAGTAAGTGTGTCGGAGGTTGGCGAAGCATCGGAAAAGGTAGGGGGGGATCCGCTCCAGATGACTCAAGGCCCAGCTGATCGCCCGACCGATTTCGTTAGCTGTCCTCACAATGAGCGAAAGAGAGGTTCATCCGTCAATTGCGCAACTCATAATTATAAAGTTTTTAACGAAGGAAGGCGTTAAACCAGGCGAAATTCGGAACCGACTGCGTGCACAGTTCTGGGAGAATACACTTTTATGGCCACGAGTGCAAGCCTAGTGTGCAGAGTTCAAAGAAGGGCGTGAAAAAGTAGAAATTGTGAGTCGCCGAAGACGCCAAAACTCGATTGTCAGCCAGGAAGGTGATGTCAACTGTGTTTTGGGAATCTCAAGGAGTTTTACTCGTTAATTTTCTTCACGATCGTCGCACAATAAACGCTGCCTACTACTGTGACCAGGTACGAGCTGCATATCGGTCAAAAAGGCGCTGTCAGCCCATCCGAGACGTCCTGCTCCTGCATGACCCCACACTGCAGTCCTAACAATCCAAAAATTGCTTGAAATGCACTGGACTACACTTGACCACCCTCCCCACAGTCCTGAGCTTTAACCATGCGATTTTCACATGTTTGGACCTCTCAAGGAAGCACTTGGAAGAGAGCGTTTTGCGAACGGTCAGGAAGTTGAACATTTTTTGCGCAATTTGTTGGATACCCGCCCGAAGTCATTCTTCGAAACGGGCATAAAAAAATTACCTGTTCGGTGGGAAAAATGCATAACTAAGGAGAGGAACTATATAGAAAAATAATTATAAAGTGTGATTTCTGCCTAAATGTAAAATAAATTTTCTTTTGCAAAAGGCTCGTTTATATTTGAATGACCCTCGTAATATCATATCCTTACATTGCGAAAAATTTGATAAAATTAATTCAAATAAGTTAGTATTTCATTTCTATTTAAATAATTTTATTGTATCTATTATTATAATTAAGGTAATTTTCGTTACTTTTGTAATAATTAATTTAATAATGGCAGCAGATTTAACAAATACTGATTTTAATTACAAAAGACTAAATAGTAATTTCGCGAAATAAAAAAAAAACGAAATTTGGAACATTTCGAAAAAATAATATAATATGTAACAATGACATACAAAAATTACAGATAATTTTCTTTTGTTTTAATAGTTGAATGTTTGTTTAGCGTACTTAGAAATATTAAAATATTAATTTTGAATTAATTTTTATAATTCTTTTGCGATGATTATGTTGTTGAATTCGGCAATTCGCTATTTAATGATAAAAAATTATTTCATGCTATTTAAAAAATATAACATTGATCCATAAGTTGAGTACCACTGGCTCTAAAATAATAATCGTTATGCCAAAATGTGTTGCCCTCTATGGTTTACAAAATATCTTAATCACTTTTTTGTGTAACTTTTCGTATTCACGAATAAATGGCACTGTTCCGTTAGCTTCATACACCCTGTATTGTATCAAACAGTGTGTTTATAGATCTTCTTAATGACGTGTTTGCAGTGAAAATAGAAACAGTTTTTTCATTGATTATCTCAAAAAAAATGGACTAAGGTGGTTTTCACCAAAAGCTCCTCAATGGCTATAGTTATTGTTTCTAATTTTAAAAATAATAATGGTTATGTCTGTATTAATATTAAAAATAAATATTTTGTGGAATTCTTTGTCGTGTGGTACATGAGGAGTGCAAAGTGGAGGTTTATGTATGTCTAAGGCAAGCACAGGCAGAGCCAAGACAGTCTCTTCACTTCACCTCCGTAAATCAACTTGACTAATCATTGGCCTCGGCTTTACCGCTACCGCAAAGCCTTTGCAAACACACTCCAACAAAACTTGCAACTTTTGCTTCAATAAAGTAAATTCTATTCTGCTCTGATAATTATTGAAATGGAATGGTTTTGTAAGCGCTAAAGTCGCAATGCAGGTGAAGAGACTAAGAGACATTATCTCCTCTAGTTAAATATTGAAAAGTTTCTATTTGTACAGTTATACTGGGACGATTACATCTGCATTGTTCGTAAAACTAATTAAACATTCAGAAAATAAAAGTAATAAGGTGCTTATTATTATTCATTACACTTTATAACGGAAACGGCTCGCAAAGGAATCAGTCGGGGGGAGCAGATATAACTATGACAACAGACGTTGCTCGTTGGTCGTTGCTTCCACCTTCCACGGTATTAAATATTTCTTAACGCGGGATTCATTGCTCGTATCCTCTTAACTGGGAAATAAGACGACAGGTATTGTGTGGATTCAGTGTGAATTTCCCGACAATAACGCGCGTAATATCATTTATAACAAATACTCGCTCAACAGTTTCATTTCACGAATTGCGGGTTTTATCTAACATACTAAAATGCAGGCAATGCGAATGGTGAATGGTCGTAGGATTCGGTGGTCTGTTGGCTGAACAATTTGAAACAAATAATGAAATAAATTTTAAATTATTGTGGCTTTCTGAATTTAAAGCTCCTATAGGCAGGACCTGCATTGCGGCGGTCCTAGTTATTTCTAAAAAAATCTTTTCAATGATTTTTAATAAATCGTAGAAATGGCCTTAATAGATCGGGGAGAAATTAAATAAACGAAGAAAGAAATTGTGAAAAATTCATGGACCTCGCTGGGATTTGAACCCAGGGCCTTCCTATACCTAGTAGGATGCTCTTACCAACTGAGCTGCGAGTTCCTATCGAAGTCAATGAATATTGCACAAGTCTCTTTACAAATCGTAACGAGGTCCATGAATTTTTCCCTGATCCATTAAGGCCATTTCTACGATTTATTAGAAACATTTAGGGTGGATCACAAATAGTTATTATCTACGAATATGTGCCGGGTAATAAGATCACAATAATTTATATAAATCTGCGCATTGTTCGCGCTGAGTATTCATCTCTCCATTTAGTAGAGTGTACTCGTTACGATTTATAAAAAGACTTGTGAAATATTCATTGACTTCGATGGGAACTCATAGCTCAGTTGGTTAGAGCGTCCTACTAGATATAGGAACGCCCTGGATTCAAATCCCAGCGAGGGCCATTTTTCAGATTTTTTTTCTTATGGTATCCACATAAAAATTGTAATATCATCAAAACTTGAAATCCAATAGTAATTAAAAACCAATATCTTGGATATCTGTATACCGACGATAGTAACATATATCCCATAAGTTTTGGCATAAATTTCATCAATTTTTTATGAAATTATGAACTTAAATAAAGAGGGCCGTTTTCTTCCACAAGGCGCAATTTTCTGCGGGCACCTAGCCTTTTTGGGCAACATTTACTTCGATATTCCTGAATCCCTTCATATTCTGCGTTGAAGTTCATTCTCATTCTTCTATCGTATACTTTTCAAGATAAAAGAGCCGAAAACCCCATGGGGCGAGCCTGGGAAAGGTTAGGGGGATTGTTGTTTCGCGGAACAAATGGTACGTTTTGATCTGTTAGCCAATTTTGAGTTTGTGTTACATAGTGACAGGACGCAAGGTCTGAAGATAAAATCGTCTCCAGCCTGTTCTTCTTCAATAAAATTAATAAATTTTGTTAGATGTACCTTTGACTACAAACTACATTTGGAAATAACGCACCTTATCCGCGTATTTGGCTTTTTGTTTATATCTGACATTATTAGGGACCTCTGCAATATTGTCAGTATAAGGACCATAATATCCCTTAATATCGAAGTTGCCCGGTGTGAAGTCCGACAAATCAATGTAATTATCACCCAAAACCCAATGCTAAATGTCCGTAGAAAGTTGCGCACAAAGAACACAACCAATGGGGAATTGACAATGCCAGATTTTCAGATATGCCGTATTATCAAGGTATTATTTTATAACTTAGTCAAAATAAGAAAAAAACTACAAACTGCATTTTTCTTTCAGAGAACACTAAGGGCGGATATCCAAAAAATCTTTTTTTGAGTTAGGACCAATTAATATTTTGGATCTTTAGGGAATTCAATAAATTTATGGGCGCATGCCTAAAAAACTTTCTTTAAGTTACGACTTAAAATGCGTTAAATTAATATTTTTTTTTGTCTTAGTGTTCTAAGTCACTGATTTAAAAGTTCATAATTACATAGTTTAAAATTTAAAAAGTACATAATTTTAAGGATGTGGCTATTTATACATACAATATGTATACGTAATTGGCTATTTATACATACAGTATGGGCGTAAAACTTTTATAAAAACAGCTGACAGAAACGATACCTAACGCACAGAACTCGGATTTAGGTAGACAGTGGCTTTAAAAAGACAGTGAATCCCAAAAAGGCCCACGCAACAAGCCCATTTAATCTGTTCCCTACCCACTCAAACTGCCCACGCAAACTACACATGCAACAATCTGGTCGTGTACCTTTTATAAAAACACAGAAACGATATCTGGATGTGGGTGGGCAACCTACTTCACCTAAATCCGAGTTCTGTGCGTTAGGTATTGTTTCTGTCAGCTGTTTTTATAAAAGTTGCAGGCCCACATCCTAATTTTAAAGGTATTGTAAGTACACGGTTTAGTCTGAATCAGTGTTTCTAGTCCGAAGTGTAATATGAGTAACTCCTGATGAACTTGATGCGTTTGACCATGAAGAACCAGCATCTGACGACGATGAAGCAGAATTTATGTTGAGCGAAGCTCTCTTAAACATTGTAGGGATGTGAACTTACGTCTTAGACTGAGCCTTCGTTTTAAAAACTGTCGAGCGAAGCCGACTCGGGCGAGTGCCGGGCTATCAACTGTGCCGAATCATCAAGTGCCGGATTAATGCGGTCCTACTGTTTACAAAACTTTAAGTAAATGCGTTTTTTATTACAAAAACAAATAGTTCAAATTTGTTCCAAAACTTATGGGACATAGGTTAGTAATTCATAAATTTATCTCATACCAAATAATGATTAGTGTTCCGCTGATAATTTCTGCAATTTAACAAAACAAGTTTTTAATAAGGATAAATATTTTATTACTGCTTTTCAAAATATTGAACCTTAAACACGTTACACATAGAAAAAAAATTAAAAACTAATTTACATTTTTCTTGGATGATTTTAGAAACAAAGTTGATATGAAAACATATTAAAATTGATTCACCTAAAGTCTTCAATAATAAATTCTTAACTTATCCAATATGGTGTTGAAATGAATTTGCTTTTGCTTAAATCACTTGGAACGTTATAAAGTAAAAACTATATCTATTAACACCAAACTATAACTGTGAAACAATAAAACAATAAGCATAGTTTTGCAAATATTGGTAACGCACGTGGCATAAGAGAAGTGAATCATTTATTCTATGATAAAATGCAAAGTAGTACAACGAATTTAATTTTAATTCTACCTAGTAATTTTCGGTGAATTTATGTTTCCGTCATATCTATAATAGCATATATAAATTAAAACGTGTTTAGTTAAAAGCATGCCAATAAGGATGTCAGTCATTCTGTTCATTGGTCTATGCAAAATAAGTGTTGAACAGTGTCCACCGTATTAGATAGACCTTCGTGATCACGATCACTGCTTCATTATAATTATACTTCGCTCAACAAAAAACATGGTAAATTATTAAAGAACAGTGTGTGTTTGTTAGAGAGACGTCAGTAGTATAAATATTGTATGAATGTGTCACTGGCTAGCAGTTATTTCCCTGGATTTTTTTATTATAATGAAAACGTTTAGCAGGGTAGGCAGTGGCCAGAGAATTTATCATGAAGTGCAAGTAATAATTAATGGAAAGGAGGGCATAAACCTAAAGCTACCCGCTTGCATTGGATTGTATGTTGAATCGCATAGCACAGCATAGCGTGTTAGTGAGTGTAAAGTTGTGGATCCGCACGAAAATCGATTGGATACAAGTATCCACGCTAGATGTACCCAGGTAGAAAAATTTAATATCAGTTTTACTTGCAGTACGGAGCTTCGTATTGTTCGGATCCACCTAGAAGTCAACTAGACTAGAACTTTTATTTTTACCGGGATTTTAGTACCCATTACCAAGTTATCATAACTCTAATTCCAATAGTGATAAAAGGCGGCACCGCTTGAGGAATAATTTTTTAAGAGAGTGGGAGTGAGTCAGTATGAATGTGGTCGAAGCGAAAGAAGTGAGCTTGGACAGGAATCTTTGGTTAAGTATAATTATTGTGGACCGGTTGCGTTATTTCGCTACCGAAAATTAGTCACTACAATATGTAAGGAGTGGGAACAGGAATAGGCCTGTAGATTACATCACGTCGACAATGTAACAGTTTACGTGTCGAAAATGCAAAAGCATAGACATTGTAGAGAATATAAATAATAAAATTTGAATTTATTTACTGTAAAATATTACATTAATTAAAAAAAGCTTAAGATACCTATGTAAAATATAAAACATCCCTGTTGAGCTTATAAAATTCCCTTATTTCCTATATCTTGGAAAATATAAAACATGAAATATCCCTATATTATTCATACAAATCTACAATTATTATATTTCATTTCACTGAAGAAAATAGCGTTGGTTTGGTTAGGGATATAAATTCTGTCTTTTGATTGGTTAAAATTAGGGTTTCATCAAGTCAAGTAGCTTGATATTTTTGTAAATTACTTGACTTGACTTGAAAATCAAGCTTTTCAAAAATTCATTACTTGACTTGACTTGATTTTCTATCGTTACTACTTGACTTGATCAAGCAATTTCAAGCAAATTCAAGCTACTTGATAACGAACCGATTATGTACGAAAACGCACGAATCAGTAGAATCTTAATCTAGCTGTGTGTGGTACGGCGTGGCGCGTCATATGCTGTGCTGATTCACTACTGCAATTTAAAATTTCTGCAGAGGTTTAAAAAATTCACTCAATATTGAAATATATACTAGAATGACCCGAGAATATGTCGACAAAATTTGAAGTCCTAATTATTATTAAAACTGTAGATGGTTAAACTGTCGCACACATGCCCAAAAAGCTATACTCCATTCGAATTAAGAATAATAATTGGGATTTCAGATTTTGTCCACATATTCTCGGGTCATTCTAGTATATATTCCAATAATGAATGGATTTTTGAAATCTCTTAAATATCTCGGAGAAAAATAAAGTTCCAAAATGTGCCAAAACCGAATGTTATTTAAATAGGGAAAAATCAAGTGCATTTAGGCACGGTGAAATATTAAAATTAAGCGGAATCATTGCCAGTATAATTTTTATTTATTTATTTGGAATCACTTTAGGGGGCGGCCCGGTTAAAATTCGACTTGCTCCCTTTTACTATAAATAGTTTGTTAGTCCATATATTATACTTTTAAATCTTTTTTTATTTTTAAATTTGAATGTATGATTTATTTTTATGCAGTCTATATTTCAAGGTATACTCGTATTATTGATATTGTTATAAAACATAAGGAAGGATATGAAAATGAAATGTAGTCTTGAAGAACTTCTTGATTTTTCTGGTAATTAAAATAACTACTTGATTTTTTCAAGTAATTGAAAAATAACTACTTGACTTTTCATGTACTTGACATTTTAACTACTTGACTTGACTTGACTTTCGGCTACTATTACTTGACTTGAGCTTGACTTGATTTCAAGTCAAGTAACTTGAATATCAAGTCAAGCCGTGAAACTCTAGTTAGAATACAAACCTAGCTCACAAAAATCACCGGTCACCTATCAATTATTAAATAAAATGTATGGAATTAAGTGATGTTTAACCATGTTTTGTTATAATTTTTTAATATTCAGGTCTTGTACATTTTCGCAGGTAAAAATAATTATTGACAAAGTTTGGTATTTAAATTATTTATTTAATGCATGTAAAATCGGTCGGCTCTCAAGCGAAATATATTATTTTCTTACGTGAAATGAAGTATAGTATTAAAAATTATAAAAGCACAGTCCAACATAAAATACGTTATAATTATAAATATTTCCAATAGTATATACCAAAACTATTCATCAGTATTGAAAGTTATCTACATTAAAATTTGTACAATCTTCAGGAGGATTAGAAGACAGTACCTCTGGTTACAATCACCACTCATTATCTTATTATTACTATAAAAACTAAAACTCTGTAGATGGTAGAAGACGTAGCGAATGACAAAAGTGAAGAAATGCAATTCGTGTGACATTTAATGTGAAATGAAACTTAAAAACATATACACAAAAATTTCGTTAAAATAAAAATATCCATAGATTTAGAAATAAAATCTCTAATATAGCAACACTGGATCGAACATAACCTAACTTCACTGTTCATTCAAAATCATAATCTTTTCTTACATTGTCTACATTGTTATATATATATTGTCGACACATCGACGTAGACAATTAAAGTCGATGCGTAGAGTCCATCTCTGGTGAGGTATGTTTGCTGTATGGAGATGTACGGTTAGTAAGAATGTTGTTAAAAGAGTAGAGTAAGTCGGCTGAGTTCTATGTATGAATGTGATGATGAATGTGGATAGGGTTTCATCAAGCTTGATGTTTTTGTAAACTACTTGACTTGACTTGAAATTCAAGCTTTTCAAAAATTCATTACTTGACTTGACTTGATTTTCTATCGTTACTACTTGACTTGATCAAGCAAATTCAAGTTACTTGATAACGAACCGATTATGTACGAAAAGAGGTTTAAAAAATTCACTCAATATTAGAATATATACTAGAATGACCCGAGAATATGTCGACAAAATTTGAAGTCCTAATCATTATTATTAAGTTAACTGTCGCACAAAAGCCCAAAAAGCTATACTCCATTCGAATTAAGAATAATAAATGGGACTTCAGACTTTGTCCACATGTTCTCGGGTCATTCTAGTATATATTTAGGTACGGTCAAATATTAAAATTATGCGGAAACATTGCCAGTATAATTTTATTCATTTGGAACCACTTTAGAGAGCGGCCCGGTTAAAATTCGACTTGCTCCCTTTTAAGGTTCACCATAATACATATACTATAAATAGTTTGATTATTCATATATTATACTTTTAAATCTTTTTTTTTTATTTTTAAATTTGAATGTTTGATTTATTTTTATGAATAAGTATGTATGTCAAGGTATATTGATATTGTTATAAAACACAAACATATGAAAATGAAATGTAGTCTTGAAGACTTCTTCTGGTAATTAAAAAACTATGTACTTGATTTTTTTCAAGTAATTGAAAAATAACTACTTGATTTATCAAGTACTTGAAATTGTAACTACTTGACTTGACTTGACTTTCTGCTACTATTATTTGCTTGAGCTTGGGTTGATTTCAAGTCAAGTCAAGTAACTTGAATATCAAGTCAAGCCGTGAAACTCTAAATGTGGACGAGGCGAAAGAAGTGTGTTTGGACAAGAATGTGTGGCGAAAGATGATTGTTGCATGAATAACAATTACTGTGGTCTGGATGCGGTATTTCGCTATCGAAAATCGCTATTTTACATGTAAGGAGTGAGGAATATTTGGTGTATGTTGATGCACGGTTAGTAAGGTTGTTGTTAAGTGTCGAGTAAGACAGCTCAGTGGAAGAAGAAAATCAGGAATAGGTACTCCTAACGAATGAGAAAAGCTAAAAAGAAGAAGAAAATATTTTGAATTTTTTTTTAAATGCAGTTACATTATCCAAAAATGTAAAACCGGTCCTGGTAGTCGTATAATTTGAGAATATGAAGGAAGGAGAATAAAAGAAATAATATTTAGGAGAAATGGCGCCCTTGATGTGTTGTGCTTTATTAATTGGAGTCATGTTGGCTAATAAAAGAAAGCAGTATTTATGGGCCTGGAGTTTGAGGGAGCCAAGCTCAAGCGCTGCGCGGCTGCTAGTGCTTTATCGTTGCGATATTACACTCTATTTTGAATCCAACCTGGCCGCGTTATAATGTTATCGAATATCAGTTGGAACTATCTGGAACATAGGCATTGTTCACAGTGGATCACAATAGGCAGCAGCACTGCTAACAATAAAGATATCGCGTGGGCCTTGGCTACGTACAAAAAAAAACTACGGGGTAATTTATGATTTAATTATAGTTTGATTAGAAATGCTCTCCACAATCCTATTAGCTTGCTTGCTCCAACATTTGTGTACCGTTCTCTGTTTATTTCGTTTGCCGTATCGTAACGTATGTGCTTGAAACACAGCCATTATTCATGGAAAGCCAGCTAAATTTGTGACTATTGTGACCCTGATGTGTGTCAAGTACAATTATTTACAGTAAAAATATAATCTATAACGAAAACTGCTCCATTTTACATATACCATTCATGCTAAAATATTCATATTTTTCTACTTCTAGCAAGCAATAGAAATGTTACATCAAGCTACATTTGTAGCACAGGAATCAAAGCATAACATATTTTAAATTGCAAATTTGCCTTTCATTCGCAAGTTTCATAATTAGAAAAATTTGACGATATGAACTGTAGTGAAGACTGGGGTATTTTTATATAACTTATATAACTACATGATTTTTTTTTCTAATATAAACGATATAAATATTGTATTGGGTTGTATAGCAATTATTTCCAGAAAAATGGAATTCAAAATTAGCAATAATATAATAAAAGATGGCTTTACTACTAGTGTATCCTAGGCAACAGTTGTATCAATAGTTGTGTATTGCATAGTTTATATTATTATTACCGAAATGTGTGTACAAAGCAGATTGGCACACTCAGCAATGAATAATCTGCCGTAATGATTTTATTTTTAACATTATTTCTAATTTTTAATATAATTTTTCTCGAAATAATTGTTATATTACTTTACGCCATATTAATATCGTTGAAATCAGAAGAAAATTCCCTATCTAATGAACTAAAAAATATATTTCGCTATTTAAAAAAATAATTTTGTTCTACCGTTTGAACCACTGGTTGAATTTTCGGTTTTTTATTACTGATAAATTAGCCCTTTATTCCTGATCAAATTTTCTATATAACATTAGTACAACCAAAAAAAATACTGATTGTTTTAAAAGAAACATCGTGCATACTACTGTTTGGCCATCTAGCGGCATTTCTTGATAGCCATATTAAATGGTGACGTCATTCTACGAAGCTATATATAAACCGTTTAAAAATGATACAAAATTGTAATTTAAAAATTATAACAAATATAATTTTCATTATATAATTCTTTTTTTTTGTTATTGGCGGATTTAAGTCTCAATTAAGATTATCAAAATTGTAAAATTAAATATATGTAAAATATACAATTGGAACTAATTGACTGGCAAGATTCGAACAAAGGTCATAGGAACTACAACCCGAGACTTCTAAAAACTTATTACGTCTAGACGTATTAATTACACCCGTGGCCTGAATCCTTTATATTCAATATCATTGTGGCGTCGGAAAGTTCGACAAGGACATCGCGTTATATAAACCCGTCGCTAAAGCCAGCGAACACAGTTTATTATATAGAAGCAACGAGTAATGAGCAGTGGGTGATATAAATAAACATTCTACGAGTTGTTAACATAAATAAATGTAGTGATATAAATATTGTTTAAATAAATAATCTTAGTGTTTAAGCATTTAATAATATTCTTAGTCTTAAATTAGTGTTTATAATTATTTAATCCATAGTGTTAGTTATTTTTATTATCTTTTTAATATTTATCCTAATTATTTATCGTTTAATAAACATATTATTTTAATTAATAATATTTCTCTGATTTTTACACTTCACCGAAATAAATAAACGTTACAATATGTACGAACTACAGATTTAGACATACCTACTCCCTACTCCTACTAAATTTATGTAAATACTTGATCGTTAGATCTCTTATCCATAAAGCTGCTATTTTCTGGATCAGTATTTTACATAACTGATTAGTTTAATAATGACAACTTATTATAAAAATGTAATTTGACCATTCTAACATAATTTAACTTAACCTAATCTAATCTGAACTAACCTCAACTAACTTAACCATAACCTAACCTAATCTGGACAAAATATTCATATTTACTTATAAGATACTGATCATTAATGTAAAAAAATAATCAAACAAATATAAATATATTCATAATAATATGACATTTATGTTTATAAATCGATTCGGAGTTGGAGAATGATATATTTAAATTTATTAATTAATAAAAATGATATTGTAATCGGTTCATTATAAATATCACAAAATTATAAATTCAATATATGTGTACAGTGCAAAAATTAATTAGTAATTTAATAAAACCATTTCTGATATGAAGAACGAAATAATGCATGATAGGTAGTTGATTGCGTAATGAATGTTAAAATAGATAATACAAACTATATTCATCGGTTATCCCAGATTAGTTTGATCATTACGTAGCTAAGCATAATCATTATAAATTAATTGCGGACTGATTGAATTTGCCGATTAATTATTACATACAATTACAAGATTTGTATAATCTTATTCTTTTGTTGTAGTCAAGGCCATTACCGGTGAATCCATTTGGAAAAGTGAAATATGTCCTGTTTCCAGAAATGGAAAATGTATTTTATGAGTACGGATATCGAGAGCGGTACATGACTAGAATAGAATTACTTTCCACAAATGAGATCTATAATAACTATTTGAAATATTTCCGGTAACGAGAATTGTTTCGATAATAATTATTAACAATACAATGAGTAAAGTTGTTGATGGGTTTATTACAGTTCAGTTATTGCTATATAACATTGAGTGTACTAAATTATATATGCATGTATATATGTATATGTAGGTACTTGAATGTAATTTACACTTCTAGCGCATTTATACCATGTAATGTTTTGATTTATTTGGATTTATTATAGTAATTAATTCGTTGTTAATAGAGTTAAAGTTAGTTTGTATTATACTACTATAACAAGATAACAATAAATAGTATTTTTGTACTATTTTAAACTATACACAAAATTATTTATATAATTTGGTACTATCTGAATAAGTTTGCACCGATATCTTGCTAAGCTGAACAAATACTAAATTATGACTATTTTACTACTAGTTTAGTACGCTTCGTGTAAATACTGACATACCAATCTGGTCAGGTATATTTCGAAGCTACAGTCAAATTTTTTGACTCTGTCGGGTACAGTAATAAAACTATAAATGAACTATAAATATCGCAATTATGATACAGCGGCAAATCATTTACTCTCTGTAGTATAATACTGTTTGGCATCGGCCCATATTTTTGAGCTGCTCTATTTATGCATTGAATCAAACGTCTACCAGGTATGTATAGGTAGACGTTTGATTCAATGCATGAATAGAGCGGCTCAAAAATATGGGCCGATGCCAAACAGTATTATACTACAGAAAGTAATGGATATGCCGCTGTATCATAATTGCGATATTTATAGTTCATTTATAGTTTTATTACTGTACCCGATAGAGTCAAAAAATTTGACTACCTAACCGAAATAGTTAACCTGGCTATAATACATTTTTCCCTTGTAAACGTATGAAGACCATATACTTATTAACCAGTGGCGGCTTGTCAGGGTAAGCAGGTGAGGCAGTGCTTCACCAGAAAAGAAATAAAGCTGCAAATAATGTAAAGTAGTATGTAAATTAAATTTTAACTTATTCTGTTAATGCTTGTCTTTATAAATATCAAAAGAATAATTTAAGCCACGACCATAACTAATATGTAATGCAATTCACTTAATATACACCCTATAAAGTGCTCCTCGAAATGAATAGTATAACTGCTTAATGTTTTTGATAAAGCATTCATTCCGGTAAGAAATACGTACGCTAGACAAAGAGCTGTTTGAGGCACTGCTTCAAATGCTAAATGCAATGAGTGCGTAAAGGATAAAAGATATACAATCAATGCCACGTACTGATAAATTTTGTAAATAGGTTCACGACATCTACTGCATACCCTTGCAAGCAAGATTAAATAATATTAGCTGCATAGTGCATATTGCATTCGATAATAAACAAACATAACATAAACTGTCTGGTCTAGCATTTTTATTATAATAGGCTCTGGTTTGCGATTGATACGTATTGCAGTAGGTATTTAATTCTTTTATTTTTCGTTGTTTTTATAGTTTAGCCACGTAGTGTTTTTGTATTTTGAATTTTAGTTGAAAACAAAAACAAATAATGGCTTCGACTTTAAAAGAATTGAGCGACAATATAAGAAATTCTGAAGATATTGTTAATTTACTAATTAACAAAAATCAACTGTCTTATGAAGATAAAGTATTTGTCAAAGAATTTCCTAAAATGTTCTGTGATCTGGGAATTATATTTTGTACATGAAAGGGGAAAAACATGCATTTGCACATTTCTTGAAAAAATGTAACTTTCAATTATAAGGCATTTCGCCTGCGGCGCATTTTTTTGTAGATATCTTGATACTATTAAAACGGTCCTTGTTCAGTATATGTACATAAAAAACACATTATGCGACATATGGCATGGAGTGATGTAAATAAATATTTTTATTAAAACTTTGCATTTTTTCTAGTTCACTGATATAAATATAAATTAAAATGAGTTTAGTTTTCTTTCAAATTAATAATATAAAAGTATTCCATATACTGCAACCAGAATCAATCACTTTTCGGAAATACAAATTTTGAGAAAATGATAATAGCACAAAATGATCGTTACAATTTAGTTAGAATAAGATATAAAATTAGAGTTGCAAAGTAGAACATGAAAATCATAATTTAAATATTGAAGTGATTTATGTACGTCAGTTGAGTTAGATTACGATATCAGATCAGCAAACTAGATAATATATTCTCTACTCACAGAACTGATTTAATTTATTCAAAGGTGAAGAATGTACGCTGACGAGTATTAGATATCCATTACACAATTGAAACTGATAACGCGGTCTGAATTCGCGATAAAACGTTTAAATAATAATGCGATATCTCCAGCAACAACAACAGCACCCGTCCGCTGATTACCCAGCCTAGCCATCACCGTTCATTACTATGAAACAGATGTTTCTGCGAGTAATGAAATCCCTTCGGTTATTCGTCCTCATCTATCAATTCATGTAAATGAATGGAATCGGCGACCAGTGATTAATACTGACGATAACAGTTGTAAAAGCCTAGTGTTCGACTATTCCCTATTTCTCTGCACTCTACACCTACAATTCGCAGCGGAAATATTCCATTTCAAGTATCTCAATCGAAGAAATCTATCCGGAATCAATTAGCAACCGAGTGGATAAAGATAAAAATACTTCAAACACTTATTTCTATAGGATTCTGTAGAACGAGAAAACGTACTTCAATAGTTTTAGACAAGATACTTTTTTTTTACTGAAAACCAATTTTAGTAGTGCTGATATATGTTTACTACACTCTAAGATATTCCGTCCACACGATGTAGCGTAAATTTTACTACACAAATGTGACATAACGCCAAACTGTGTTAAATATGTAGCACCAAATAATGAATTTTGACTATATAATGATGTTATAAGATGTGCAGGCTGTTCAAAACTATACCGACGAACTTCTAAGACTTGTAGAGGACATAAAAACAATAAAATAATTTCCTGCAAAACATTTTTTTTATAATGGATGTTTTTTTAGAGGTATAGAACTTTAAAATGAAACAAAAACCATACAAATTGTGATGATGGTCATGGTATTCGCTTTATTAGACAGATAATTTTATGCCATTAGTGTTTAAATATTATTTCGGGCATATGGGCTCGAATAAATCGCAATCTGGAAGTCCAATTTTCGACTACTTTTTGGAGCAGCTGGGGCCGTATTTCGGCAATAACGCGGCGAATGTTGACTTCCAAGTCGTCCACCGTCTGTGGTTTATCGGCGTAGACTAGCGACTTTACATATCCCCACAGAAAATAATCTAAAGGTGTTAAATCACACGATCTTGGAGGCCAATTCACAGGTCCATTACGCGAAATAGACTCATTCGGGTCCTTCTCACGCGCCACAGCAGCAACAACTTCTTCGGTGCGCACTATACGAAGTTTCTGCGGATGCACATTGTCTATCATTGTCTGTTATTCGAATTACTTGTTCGGATGGACGATTATATCGACCGTAAATGGACGTAGCGCACGGTAATTTCGCGAATTGAACCACGATTTTCGAAATAGATTTGCACAATTTGCAAGTGTTGTTCTGGCGTAAGTCTATTCATAGTGAAATGGCAAACTGAATACAAATTAGCTGTCAGCTGTCAAATTGACTATCGCTGGAAACAGTGGTGCCAATTCGAAAAACAAACCTCTAAAAAAAAACACTCATTATATAGATGGCACTGAAAAACGGGTTACTCAAAATAACTTTTTTATTTATAATTATTTTTTAATTCTCTTTATATATTAATAAACTAGGCTTATGTATTGTAATTTTTGACTTTTCTTTCAATTCCTAGCATACACTCAAATAGTTGACTCTCTGGTTGTCGGAAAGCAGACATGCCACGTTTCATCTTAAAAATTTTAGTCAAAATTCGTTGGCATAAACTCAAGTATATTTCTGTGAGTTCCTCCAATTCATCGATTGTTCCACGATGATATGATATGATTGCTTTTCGGATTTTTCAGTGATTTTAGACGTTCTGAAAGTCGAAGAATGTCCGGGTTGCAAGACAATTTCAGTTGATATTCGACCACTTTTAAAACAAAAAAAGCTTCAACCCCGTAAGCCTTCCGAAGCATTGTGGCAGTTTCCGCTGCTGCTTTCCCAAAGAGGAAACAACACTTTAGTGTCTACTATTGCAAAAACGCTGAACACGTCAAACAGCGCTTATGAAAAAAATCACACTGAGCGCTCACATGTTTCCCCAAGGAAACTACAGCTCTATCACCCACCAGAAAATAATTCTCGTTATTTTTGGGTACCCCTCGTACATTTATTTAATAACAAGAAGTAAGATTCGTTATTTTTTGAACGAAATATATCGTTTTCTATGTATTCTGACTAAAATGCTGTGAAGTTGTAGGTAGAATCTTTGCTGGGATGTCAGTCTGTCAGTTGTGCGAACGCGTGCTAAAAAATCGAAGCCGTGTTTGCAAAGGAAAACAGGCTGGCTACGTGGCAACAGGTCCGAAGCCGGTGATGTATGGTGTTTCTCTCAACTTCAAAGTGATATGAAATTAATTTTTGAATTAATTTAAAAAGTATTAGGAGTGCAATAATAATAAAAAGCAGATAAACAGTAATTTGTATTCAAAACAGAGCCATTTATCTTAGTCACTAGGAAAATAAAAGTTATTTACAACTTGTTTTTCTTGTGGACTAAATATCATTTTATAATTAAAAGTAAATATTTTAATTTTCTTCTTTAATTAAAAATTGTACATTTAAATTGAAAATGGTGAAAATAGCTTTTAATGTTAATGTTAAATGAAAATATTACACAAAGGGCCGACAAAATAATAAATAAAATTTTATTTTCTAATTCTCGTCTCATCCCTTGAACTGTAAATATTCAATTTAAAATTTAATATGAATTTATGAAATAAAGCTAAATAAAATAGCTAACAAATTTTCTACTTAATTATCTAATTAATTTTTCATTAGAAATATTATTTCTTTCATTATTCCAAAATGTATATATGTATGTAGGTACATACATAAGTAGGTATATAGGTACATGATTCAATTTGGAGTAAAAACTAATTTATTGTGTGTAAGTTCTGTGAGGTTAGTGAACAAAATTAATCATGTTTGTGGCAACATGTATGCTAAATTATATATATTTAATTAAATTAATTATATGTAATTAGTTTATTGGAATATGAATTGTGTACATGTTACCTTATAAAATTTTAAACACCTTTTGTTGTATGCTTAATTATATATGTAGTTATATTATATTAGTACAAATAGAATGATATTAATATTGTAATTAAATTTTCAGACTTTTTATAATATTAGAATTGAATTTATTTATTTTATTATATACATACTGGTGAAGTAGTGAAAATTTATCATAAAAAAATTATATTGAACACTGATAAAATCTATTGATATTGGCTTGTTATTACTAATAACCCCTTATTTCCGACAATTTTTTGCACCTATGGTGGCTCGCAAAATTATTAATACATTTTCTCATAGTCTATATTTGATATTATGGAATAAAATGATAATCATCAAATTTAAAAAAATGTTTGGTTCACTCAAAATCAAATACAAAAATTGTAACACAAAATTATTCGTATATCTTCAATTATAAAACTATTTAACACAATACTAAAATTTTATATTTAGTAATGTAAACATTGGCTTTAATTACAGCTTCTACTTGATGATACGGAAAGTGAATTTTTTGCCAATTCTTCAGTCAGATTCGTCCGGAGTTGCTAAATAGAGGAAAATATTGTTTTGCGGGGTCGTCTATCGTGTTCCAAGCATAAATTCTCAATAGGGTTGAAATCAGGAGACTGTGGAAGTGTTTTAAGTTGTTTCGGTATGTTGTAGAACAGCCATTCCTTAACAATATGTGCTGTATATTTGGGATCATTATCTTCCTGGAATTTTTCCCCATTCTTCAGTCAGATGCGTCCGGAGTTGCTAGAGAGAGGAAAATATTGTTTTGCCATTGCTTAACAATATATACTGTATATTTGGGATCATTATCTTGCTGGAATCTTAGTCTCTGGTTCTACAGGTCTACTATCAGATCCAAATAAAGTAAATTTAGAGAAAATAATTCTATTCCAAAATTCAGAGCCTTTATTAACATATTTTTCGTGAAGTCTAGCTAGATATATATTTGGGGCTGTATGTCGCTGACGGGAGGGGAAATTTATGTTTCATTAATGAAACTATGAATAAATATAATTATTTATCGATTTTAAAAGAAAATTTGCAATCTTCTGCGAATAAACTTGGAACAGAAGACGAATATATATATATATATATATATATATATATATATATATATATATATATATATATATATATATATATATATATATATATATGATGTAACCCAATCTGTGCAACAAAATCTGATCATGAAGCAAAAAGAATTTTGTTGAAATTCGTAAAATTAACAGTAGTTTGCAGAACAATATCATTTTGGGTACCACTGGTTGTCACATTTAAATACAAAAAAAAGTTAAAAAATAGTTATGCAGTATTTATTAGCGTAATTAATCATAATTACATTAATGTAATAATAATAATTTTACAAACAGGAAAAAATGAAATTTATAGGTACTTACAGAATGTCACATAATTTACAAAAACAGGAAAAAAAAATTGCGAAATTTTTAACTAAAAAATTGTTCAAAGTTGTCACCATTCACAGCAGTTCACAAAGTTACTACCAAAAACTTCTGATAGAAAGAAATATTTGATTAATTTGTGTACTACACAATACCTATTCAATCTTCTACTAGGTACTTATTAATTATCTAATGTTTCTATCAAATATTGTAATATTAAAAGTTGCTATCAAACCAGTGGCCCAAAACTTTGACCCATTTTTTAATTTGCGAATTTCAACAAAATTCTTTTTGATTCATGATCAGTGCGTCCAATACACCCTTAAATTTTGTTACATAGATTGGGTTACACCTGTATATTTCAGAAATATAATTATCCCAAACATACAGCACTTATTGTTAAGAAATGGCTATTCTACAACATACCGAAACGACTTAAAACACTTCCCCATTCTCGTGATTTCAACCCTATTGACAATTTATGGTTGGAACTAAATAGGCGAGCCTGCAAAATAACAGTTTCCACTATTTAACAACTCTGAATGAATTTTACTAATAAAATTAAGATATACGAATAATTTTGTGGGCCACTATACATATATAACATTTTTCTCTAAATTCATTAGTTCGCCCAAAAAGAAACACAGGTTGTTAAAGGAAATACACTGTATAAGAATACCTCTTCCTGCAATATGAGTGCGATTAATTACATCCATTCAGTATAAATAGTAAGAATAATCTCTCTTTCTCGATTTGAAAATGTCGCATTGTTCCCATATGTGTGAAAATTATGGACCACTTATTTCTAACAAAAATTATTAATGTGCTCACAGAAACACAAATCATTTTAAAAACTGCAGACAAAAAATGATTTGTAGCTTCATTTAAAAAATTAAGAAAAAGTGCGAAACGAATGTTGGTCGTTGGGAAATTGTGTACAAGATGTGTGGTGTGTTGTTAAAAGTGAAGACAACATCGCAGCATCTTGGAACAAGGAATCGGAAGATAAACAGTAGGTTAAAGTGCTATCCATCATTGTCTGTGTTATACTGTGTGGATCGCGCATCGTCAACCAAACTCAAGCTCAGATGTTGATGCTGCCAACTCGCATAGGTAAAAGTTTAATAACTTAACTTTGAAAGCTTGCAGAAACATTAAGCGGAAATGTTTATATTTAAAATATTTCTTTTCACATATCTACAAATTTTCCAACTTTTTCTGTACTTAAGGGAACCAAATATTTGATTAAATAAAACTTTGTTTTCTTATTTCCACTCGCTAAACTCGAAGAGTTTTCTTTCTGGATTGAATATCAGATGTAATTTTGTCATTTGTTTATTTCACGGTAAAATAAACAACAGCTATTTGTGTATTAAGAGCGCAAAATAGGAAATTGTCGCCTGCGTCGCGCGGCATTCTCTCGAAATCGACAATATCTATTTGCCCTCGAAACACAGACAAGATTTTTTCTAGAATCGCTACCATAACAAAAAATAAAAAAATGTACACTTTGTACTTGCATTACTACTCAATTAATAAGGATTAATATAAAGAAAAAACGTCTTTTATATTTAATTTTAATTTATCGTTATTTCCCATTCTTCTTGACCTATTGCTCCAATCTAATCTAAACATTTTATACTTTCGTTTTTGTAAATGAATGCCCTATTTTATATTCACAATAGTGCAGCATTTTTTTTGGTTATGTAATATACCGACAGAGCAGTTATATGTCAGATTGATTTGTAAAGGTGGTAAATGTGTCACTACAGTGCCATTAGTTCCTGACTAAACGTTTCCATTAATAATGTAGACAAGTGACATTTCTCAACATTGTATAGTTAGAAATTTGGACAGCGAGCGTTTTTTTATATTTTGTCGCGCTAGAGCGGCAAAGTGACATTTTGCGTTGACAAAAGAGAGCGCAAATGGCTACTTTCTATGTAGACTGTAGAAAAAATAATTTACAACATTCCTTTTATAGTGGTCTTGAGCAATTTTTGGCCACGCCAACTAAGTGACAAGTTGCAATGATCTCTAATTCAGATTTACTTAAGTGAAGTGCTATTATTAGAAGATATCTCGAGATAATTAGACAAAACTTAAAGCAAATGTATGACGTTACAACTAACGCGAATTGTCGCTGACAGTTACATTATTATCATATTAAAATTATCAACGTGTAATAGTAGATTTGAATGGAAAATTTAAAAATCGCTCTTCACTTGTTTTTCTATTTAATGTTTGATATTTATTAGAAATACTTTTCAACCCTTTATATGCAAGAGATTAAAATTTAAAATCGATATTTTAATGTACTTTGGGGTTATAGTGTTTCAAACAAGATTCGTTGTTTAATAGCCACTCGGCATGGGCGTACCTAAGGGGGGCTGGGGAGGGGGGCAATTGCCTTTTCCCCTAGAAATGGCTTGAAAAAAATATTGGAAACATTTTAGTATAAACCCAGTAACCACACTCAACTATTTTTTTATTTTTTTGCAAATAATATACCATAATCATAAAATTTATATTTTCGTAGTGGTTTATTTGCCATATCTATTATTTTTCATTATTTAACTTAAATTTTAAATGCTTCTATAATTTATGTCTTGGAGTGTACCTTGCCCGATCTTAACTGCAGCACAGTAATGAGCTCATTGCCTGTACTGTGATGCTGCGAAAAATCATCGATGCGATAGATCAGAAGACTGATTGTTCGATCAGAATGGTCCCAGACAACATTTAATCGATTTTTTTATGATCAACTAATCAATTCAAGAATAAATCGATCTGATCGAAGTCTTTAGTCTAGATTTAGGTTGAGAAAAGCATCACTGTGATCGATTGATCACAGACTGATCTATAGATCTGATCGTTGTAGATTAGTCGTTCATGCCCCCCGTCCTCCCCAAACATTAATCCTGGCTGCACCCCTGCCACCCAATATGTCTTTGTGACATTTCTTTCGACGAATGAAATTTTAATATGTTATTTATTTAATGTTAATTAATAATGTATGTGTTGGTTTAAATTTGGCAATATTTGCGTAAGCTGTTTGACGGTAAACTTCACACACTCTTTCTCCGTAATGAAAGAAGCTCTCAACGTATTTTGTTCAGGTAACCAAATATTTAAATAAAACTTTTTTTCTTGTTTGAAATTTGGTCGTTTTAGCTCTAGATCAACGAAACTCAAAGGGATACCCTCGCAGAATCGAAATTTAACTATGTAATTTTGTCATTTTATTCATTAAATATCTGGTTTCAAAGGCATTTGCTCGGTGACAAAGACTATTGTTCATTGTTGAACGTTATAGGCGCCATTGATTATTCGATACTTTTTGTGTCCATGATATCACCTTTATCCACGTACAAAATATCAAACACAATGACTTTTTGTAATTAATCATTATATTAACAGAGTCTGTAACGTCATAGTGGACATCAAAAAAAGACATCAGTTTTATTGTAACTTTATTTCAGTGTATTCCTATATATACCTACACATTCGCGTTAGTTCATTAATTTCGTCAGAAGAGAGAGAAAGAATCGAATCAAAGAATGCGTGAATGTAATTCCAGTTCCAGTCTAGGAAGAGCTATCAGGGAATTTTCATAATGGAGCTACTGAAATATTCAAATGTTTACACGGGTATCAGTCTTTCGATGGGATTTCAGATGAACTTTTTTCGAGTGAGCGTTTAAATAAAATCATGAAGTTTCATCTCTTGGGAACGAAGACTTTTTGTAGATGTTTTGTAATATTATAATTTTTTAATAGCATTCACATTCAAACGGTAAGAAGAGCTGCAAAAAGGGGACTATCAATTCTGCGTTTACTCCTTCATAATTAATTTTGTTTTGTCGAAGAGAACATTAATAAAAAATAATAATCTGGAAGTTCTTGTAGTTGAGTAGAGCATTTTGCGTTCACTCTTGCATAATTTATACGCAAGGTACCGCTGTTGTCTTATCTTTAAAATTACATTAATTATTTGACTTGCTATTGCGAACTTTCAAATGGAATATACAGGCTGTTTATTAAACATAGGGCAAAAATTGAAGGGATTATTCCCTGGACCATTCTAAGATGATTTTGTCCTTTGATGATTTTTGAAAAGCCGCTTTGTTTCGAAGATACAGGGCGAAAAAACATTCGACAAAACCAGTTGGTAGAGCGTTACTCCGGTAAAGTAATGGTCCATGGTTCAAATCCATGAGGCTGACATTATCTTTTCACACTTTCATAATTTATATCAAACATATAGACTGTTAACTCTACGTTAATTTCAAAAACTGGACCGATAGGGCCAAGGGTAATTTCTGACATGTGCACAATGATGTTTAAATGTAGTGGTAATCCAACCCCACATCATACAACGTGACACAAAACTGGATTCTCGATAAAGAGATACATTAGCGGCTAAAGTGGAAGATAATGTCAGCCATTGGATAGGTTGGTCATAGCTCAGTTGGTAGAGCGTTACTCCGGAAAAGTAATGTTCCATGGTTCAAATCCATGAGGCTCGCATTATCTTTTCACACTTTCATAATTTATTTCAAACATATAGACTGTTAACTCTACATTAAAAGCATACAATACTGTTTTATATTATTATTGTTTTTGGTTTTTCTCTATTTTAAAAACATATTTCAAAATGTCTGTTTACTAGTAGTAAGTAGAGTACTAGCTTTGTGATAGGCTTGGAACTCGGTGGTTAGAACATCAGATAATCAATTTATTTATTATAAAAGGAAAACCACTAATACTAAATTAAATATAATTTGATAATGCAAGTACAATTTTGTTTCCTAACCCTTACAATCTTCTCCCTAAATGGTCTGTAATGAAAGTCAACTAAAGGCAATTTACTATATTTTGTAACACTATACATCCAGTTAATGCTTATTTTGTGTCACGCGCTAATGAGTATGAAACATGGAGTATTACATAAATTTAGATTTTTTATTATTGGATGTAATAAATTTGAAATTGGAGCTATTTATCTGTTTAAGAATTATATGATCGTTTAACTGTAAATATCTAAATGTGTTTATCTGGTAATGTATGTAGCGTCCCAGCCCAAAAACATTAAAAGAATCGTAATCGTTAAGGCTAAACCGCAGAAATTATTCCAACTCAGAAGCAGGCAGGGCATTTCAGTTTAACTAACGCTAACTGCGGTTTTCAAATATACAGCGCAATTCTTTAATACGGTTAGGGTTAAATAAAATGCAAAGTGTTGTTTGTGTGTGGTGTGGTCCAGAGACTATAGCACGGTATTATCGCATTCTTAATGTAAATATTATTCAATTCATGAAGCGAGTGAGAAATTTGCGAATGGGTCCCTGGATACCCAGATAACATAACGTTTGAGACATATTCATTATAGTAACGTTGTATCGTAATATGCTCTACCGTCCTAAATTATACATGCACCCACAAAGGAGAGAATGCTTGGGATTCGGACCCGGAAAAGATTCCACATTTCTGGGAGATACATACTGTTGTTAACTTAATCGGCCATTCATGAATAATTACATCCCAGTATACTCATTGATTATAACAACTCATTTATATCAATATTATAATATTTTTGAACTATTTTCATCATAAAAACCAGTCAGTTGAATTTATTCTTTAAGGGCCGGTTGTTTCATATACAGTTAAATATTCGGTTAAAATTTATTCTATTGATAAGCTCAGATTGCGTTGTTCCAATTACAGTTAAAAGTTACCAATAAAATAAATTTTCGTTAACGCTAATACATCAAACAGTCAGTCAAACCAAAGAATATCGAGCCGAGTGCACACGAATGAAAATACGAAGTGAAGAGAATCATATGGAAAGTTTGAGTAACGTTTGGTTGTTTTGATAATATATGTTTCTTAATAATAATAATTATTGTAATAAATTTTTACAACAGTGATGTTATCTTTGTTAGTCAAAATTCTGTTTAGAAATAGTTATCATCTTTTATTAACTGACTGTTTAGTCTAACTGTCAGAGACATTGGACAGTTATTTTTGATACCCTCTTCAACCCCTCAGAGATAATCCTCTCACGAAAGTAACGTTTTGTTTGAGATAGTTGATCTTAGACACTCATCTCGACGAGACATGTAGTCTGCGTTTTAGTTTCTGGCGCGGACTAAACGCCTGCCTGCTGAGTTACAATGTAACTATTTAGTTTATTTGATGTAGTTATGTTTAGTTTAGCAATCAATAATAGTAAGTTTAATAGTTTATAATTGATTAGTGTTAGTGGAAATATGTATAAATAAAGAAGTTAGTAATATTAATAATGTCTGTGTCCATAATGTAAGTCATCATCATCGGTCATCAAAGTTAAGTGTAAGTGTATGTGTGTTCGGCCTTCGGTTAATCAAGTCGTGGTCATCATTGGTCAAAGAAGTAAGACCACCATCATCAGAGCTTCTGTAACAACCCTCTCGTGTTACAAAAATGATTTTTAAAACGTTTTTCCTAATTGTCCCAAAACTACTTTTTGCACATAGATTGTTGTTGCATTGAGCCTTTCAATTTTAATCTTTCTGTTAGCTGTCTGCCAGTTAGCTATCCGGAGAATTAAACATCATGAAACAACCCAAAAATCTTATTCTCCTGTTAAGACGGTAGAATAAATATATGTATTAGATAGTAAACTGCTAGTTTAACTGAACTTCGAAATCAGCATTTATTCTTGCAACACCAACGTTTCGGTGCACATTTGCATCTTCTTCGAGTAGTAACTTACAAAATATTATATATCCTGTACACAAAACAAGATTAAGTTTCACTCATTGTATAAAAATTCATAAAGAGCACATACACATTAATTTTCTCTCAGAACCGAGAACAGAAAATAAAGCTTATATCAACTTGGTATCGTTATTTGAGCTACATATATTCTAAATCTCTGACTACTCCAGATATGTAGTTAATAAAACAAAATTATATGAAAAAGCAAGCACAAGAATGGAATTTTGTAACAATAACATCAACATCTACATGAGCATCACCATTGGCAACATTCGCTCGTAGAAGCCATAGCTCCAGTAACTAGGTAGTTGGTAATAAGTAAAGTTGACATAGGAGAGTAAGACAGGCGAAAACTTATATTACCAGAGGTATAAAGTTTTACGGAGGGTGCTATGTCAGGTGCTGCGTGCATAATATTAATCATGAGTTGCTTGCAAATTCCCCGCAATGGCAATACGAGAACGAGGACGAGGACGAGGACGATTACCTTTGACTATTTTGCCAACCAAGCTTACTTCTCTAATCAACGTCTTTTCCACCTCGTTGCGTCGGATTTTGGTCATTCTATATAATTACTACTGTATTCTTTAAAGATTTAAACAGTGGAGCTTTAAAATTAATGGGAAAGAAGATGAATTTGTGCATGAGAGGAAGAGATATTATTTTACGAGAAAATAATGTAAACAAGAATACAATGTTTATTTTTTTAACAAAAAAATCATTAAGCTGGTTATATCTTGTCTTTTTGATAAGTATTCAGTCAGAGTTATTTTTCTACACCAAAACGAATAGCAGTGAGAAATAATCGCTAGAAATCTGCATGTTCTCATAGGATCTGAGGTATACTAAGAATCTTAGGCAGTGGTCACACTGGACAAGTGGGATCGACTAACGCCGATTGATTGCGATCGATTAAAATTTAAACTAACACTAGCTTATGGGAATGGTCACACTACATGCATCCACTATGGTCGAACGATATCGAACGTCGACGAGCGGTTTGATATATCAAACATGTTTGATTTTCTAGTCGGTCGACAGCGATTGATGTGTTTACGCATGCTCAGTGTTGTCATATTTTTCATACCAACTTAACTGTTTTGACATTTGTGTACAGTTGAAAAAGAATATTGTTAGAATATTACAGCCATATTACTAGTAGCATGACGGAAATGTGGAGAGTTAATGAAATAGACCATAGTTGATAAACTATGTAAGAAATAATGTACAATTTTATGATCAAAGCACACCAGGATACAGTAATAATTGTAAGACAATGGAAAAATTATGGATGCAAATTTCTCTAATTTTAAAAACAAAAACTCATAAGGTTTGTCATTTATTTAAATATTCCTGAAAACATATATTTGCGGTGTTTGAGTGCAAGAAAAAAATAATTTTCTTTCAATTTAAGTTGGTATCATTTTTGTGGAAATATTTACGTCGATTCATGCAGTGTGACATATCTCCTAATATTTCGGTCGGTCGCTATTGATCTACGACAGTTGATCTTGGTTGATCGATTGCATTCTACTCTATGTGACCACTGCCTTATTCTGTAAAATATTCACTCAACGAATCGTTATCATAACGAAATCGTTATTTCTACTTAACGATAATCGTTATCTTTGTATTCGTATTCTGTAACACATTTTGAAAAACAATAACCTTGAGATCAAGTAAAAAACTTTATTTCCTGAAATCAAATTATAATTTTAAATGAAATATCTAAAATAATTCTAGGTTAGATTAGTTCTGGTGGGAGTCAGCTGTCGACCTATTAGCTGTCGGAGCCTTTCTTTATCTTGTTGTAGAGCTACTACTACCATCTGTAGACAAATTGGGAAGCTTGCTACGAATAAAAACTTATTAAATTATTTTAATATTACCTTGCAGAAAACTGTAATATGACTGGTTTTTGAGATTACTATTCAACATAATAGCAATTTTATTTTGACATGAATAAAAATACTAACTTATTAACAAAACGTTTAGCTAACGAATGATTTTTCCAGTCGTTAAAAAATAACGATATCGTTATCCTTTTTTCGTTATGTAGAATTAAATTATTGTTTAAAGAATACCACTTTAACGATTATTGTTATAATAACGATATAAAAATGCATAATGTAATAACGATCGTTTACAGAATAAGCCTATCAAACAATTTTCGTTATTACCATGACGATATAACGTTTTAACGATTCGTTATGTCATAACGATGCTTACAGAATAGCCCTATAAGTTTCAATATGCCCAAAAAAGTCAGTTAAATTGGACAAAACTTGCTACATTAGAAGATCATTTTAGTAGTATTTTGTTATTTCAGAAAAAAAGCGTAGGTCACTAGATATTCGAAAATGTAAATTTTGCAGACTTCTCAGTGTGAAATAATACTGGGTTTTGGTTTACACCTCTTTAGAGCACTTTATTATCTTCTTTCGAATAACAATTTTTTATTTTTCATTATGGCGTTCATATAAAAATTAAAAGTGTAACATCGAAAGACCATAAAAAGTGCTCTAAAGAGGTGAAACCAAAATTACGATACTTGTAAGTTATTTTCAATTTTGGCATCGGTTGGGGTCGAACCCGGTTCCCTAGATTCGAGACCAGACACTAAAACATACGTCTGCGAGACCCTATAAGATACATCATCAAAATGCTTTCCTAATGGGGCAACTTTTGTTTAATTTAACTTTGTATTTCTTACAACGGTAATAATAAATAATTTCCTATTTCCAGATTAGGTATTCCGAGAATATCTCTTAACCCTGTGTTAAAATAACGTTTATGGAGAGTTTATTCTAAAGTTAAGTCTTATTCCATTTTAATCCTGATTATTATTACCGCAGTTATAGTTCTCCATATTCCGGGCGTGTTTTTTGAGACATCTGTCTCTTAGGGAAAAATTAATGTTATATAATTATTTTATCATAGCGACATTTTATTTTATTAAAAACTGTGCTTAATTATACAATTTTTTGTACTTTAAAAAAGATCTAATTAAAGAATTTACTGAATAGAAATAATAACTAACTAGTAGCATTATTATATTACTCATTATTTGTAATATTGACAACAGAACTAGTATAAAATTCGCTTCAATTACATTGCATATAATAAATATATTAAGCCTTTTATTCATCGAAAAGAAATTAAAAAATATTTTTAAAAAATCAGAACTCATAATTCAACAATAAAATACGCAGAAATCAGAGTTAATGCAAGACCTACATACCTCAACAACAGATTAATTAGAGAAGCCATATAGATTTTTAAAACCAAGAATAATATTCTCATCATTGTGGCGGTTTAGAATTCAGTCGAGCATGGCTTCTTATATTAAATATGTTATAAAATATTACCTTAGTACTTGCTGTTATTTTGTTAATATTTATTTATATTTTCCCTGTAGAAGACAGCAGTGTATGCCGTCAAAACATTGGGTTTAAATTTAAACAGACAACAAATACTAAAGGGTTGTTTTAAATTTAAAATTCTTCGTTATAATGCATCTATTGTATGCATTTTTCTTATTTTGTATTTTATTTTTCTTTCTGTTTGTTTTCCTAGACCAGTACATTAAAATTATAAAGAAACTATAGCATTATACTACTATGTCAAAAAAGTACCGGGAATTAATCAATGAAATACAAAATATACATTATTCATCCAAATTTATTTTATCGCCTTCAAAGTAAGCCACTTCCTAAATAATACACTTATGACAACGAATAATCCAATCATCAACACATTTTTTAACGCATTTTCACGAATCGACTTCAGTACTCGCCGCGAATTCCCTTTTATATCTTCTATCGACTGAAAACGGGTGCCTGGAAGTGGTAATTTGAGTTTTGGAAAAAGAAAAAAGTCAGCCGGAGCCATATCAGGGGAATATGATTTTTGGCCAGAAATTCGTTCACAATGATAGCCTTGAGATGGTGCGTTATCGTGGTGCAAAATCCATGAATTTTCTTTCCGCAAATCTGGTCTTTTTCGACGAATTTGCTCTCTGAATCACCGCATAACGCTCAGATAATATTCTTTACTTACTGTCTCACCTTCTGGCAAGAATTCCGAGTGCATAACATCGCGATAATCGAAAAAAAATGTCAACATCACCTTGACATCTCGACCGCTTTTGAATGAACTGTACCACTCATACGCACGTGTTTTTGATAAAGTCGATTCACCGTAAGCCTTATGTAACATTTTCAGCGCTTCGGCACATGAAATTCCATTTGCAATGCAAAATTTGAGACAGATTCTTTGTTCGATATTTTTATCCATTGTAAACATTGCAAAACACACTTGAGATGAACTGACAAATGGAGCACTGTAAACAAAGTAAATGACAGATGGCGCTCAAACTCCGCGTGAGAATAGAGGACAGTTGTGCCAACGTAGCGACAAAAATAATTTCGACACTCCTTTAAGCGGGCTTTTTTAATATACAATTCCCGGTATTTTCTTGACAGAATTAAATTAATATTTGTAAAAAAGTAATGATATTTAATTGAGAAATTTGTAGGGGACATTTTTTCTCGTGTTAATGCGAGCAACCTGTATATAGTTTCTGGGTTCTCTAAGAATTTAGCTAACTTGAAATGTACTGGTAGTTAACAATAAACTGAAACTATTATTCTAGAGCTAGGGCATCAGAAGTTTGTTTTCACGTAAGTTATGCCTCTCAGCTCAGTCTTTGAGCGAATTAGACCCTAACTCAATTATATATTGTTATCGAAGAAAATTTATGTTTTTATAATTGGATTTACTCTTTATTGACGATAGAATAAACTCATTTGTTTATTTTCAATTTCAAATTACAATAGATTTTTTTCAGTTTTCTGACCAAATTGTAATCAAATAAAACTAGACCCTGATATCGAAAATTTCTACGTAAATACAGAATGAATAATTTTTTAGTGTGTTAAATATTTGATTATAGGATAATATATTATAATGGTATACCGTAACTGCCTCCGCTTCGAGAATTTTGTTTACAAATGATGCACACTATAATAATTACGTTATGAAAAGTATGTGATCGTCACACTGTATAAAAATAGAACACCTGTACTTGTTTTTTATTTATAATAATAATAATAATAATAATTCTTTTGTTACAAGGACTAAAGTATACCTAGCAACTATAAGGAATTATTTAGTATTTCAATTCATTAAATTATACAAAATCAATATATTTAATTTACTGGAAATTGTTTAATTTTTGATGCAGTATATTATAAAGTTAATTAAATAATATTTTCGATTATTTATCTAAATGTTGATTTTATTAAATGATACAAATTGATTCGATTTGATGTTCATTCATTGTATTTGACGAGAAATTAATATAATTCAATATTTCATTAACATTGTGTGTATGTACATGTACCTACATATAATTTAAATTAGCAATTATATTCAAATACCATGGACAATCTAATATAAAAATTAAACAACAATCACCATAAAGCTCTATAATTTTTTATTTTACTCTCTTTTATCTTTTATAAAAATAATAAATTAAAATTAAATTCATACTTAGCATATGCAGGAAAGTTAATTAACAATGTTAAAAATACCTAGAACTATATTTGTTTTTAAGTTCTGATGTTTTCAATAAAGGATAAAATAGGATTTACAACGTAAAATTCTTTTTATAGAAGATTTATTATTTGAAAGGAATTAAATGAAAAATTACGATAGTACAGTATTATTTTATTATCCTCTTTCTAGCGAGGAAGTTTAAAAATATCTTTATTATATTTTATATGCTTTCTTTACCCATTTAAAAATAGTAATAAGCTAACAATATATACAGGGTGCGTGTTTTTGATTCCCCCTCACCATTGTATGTCGGTTTTCCCCAAAAATGCATAGATCACTAGTGACCAAATTAATAAAATAATCAAATTTTTATTCTGACAAATAACTAAATATAAAATAAATATATATTACGGCATATTACCCATTGGGGTGTGCCAATCAAATTTGTATACAGATTTCGGTAATGATAATGACATATTTATACCAGGCGTCATCTCATGGGCACTCATTGTTGGAGTGGAGAGTGCATCACAGGGGTTAATATTGTACAATTTAAAATTCGAAATATTTTTTAGCGTTAATCGGATCAAAGTACGAAATAATTTGGAAGTTTGGTTTGCTTATTTAGAATATTTTTACATTTTGTTTAGACGTTTTTTATTATTGTTAAATTTCAAGTTATGAAGTCGAACTTATAATTTTCATAGATACCACAGTGGAAAGCTACACAAATGAAAAAAGATTTTTTAGCTTTCCAAGGATGTATAACTTTTCTATATTCATTTGTCACAGAAAGCAAAAATTAGATTAAATGAAAATAGATAAATTATGACAAAATAATTTTCTTTTTATTGGTGTAGCTTTCTGCTATGGCGTCCATATAAAAATTTCAACTTCGACATTATAACTAGAAATACAATAGTGACAAAAAAAATACCTACGCCTTTCAAAAGAGAATAAAAAACAGCACATAACCTCTCGCCGTATGCATAAAGCAAAGAATATTTTTACAAATACAAATAATATATTAATATATGTCTATGACGTATAAACTTCTTTATTATTCAATAGGAGGATGTCTCAACACAAAACAATTTTCACAAATATATATATATATATATATATATATATATATATATATATATATATATATATATTACATTTCACTATAAATTATGTACAATAAATAACAATATAGAGTTTACCATATCTAAATTTTAGGGTAACAAGGATTTTCAATTTGAGCAATGTTCTTGTTTACTTTCCCTTCAAATTCTAGTAAAAACATTAATTTTGGGCGGTCTAAAATGTACATATCTGGAAATTTGCGCCTATTCTTACATATCTTCTTTTACAATTTCCTTTGATAAAGTGATGGATAGATTGCACTCCGTTTATTCTTATATCGATGTGTAATTTTGTCAATATTTACAACTTATTTGGGAAGAATTTGATAGCTTTTTGCAGTTCAATGCATATTTTTCTTAATCATTACTCATTATTTCGATGGTATATAATTTTTCTGTATTTTACTTGAGTGGAGTGGAGACAATATTCACTTTCATCTTGTGTGTAAAACATTTAAATATCGTACAGTCCGCTTATTCGCACTTAGTTCAGTTGTAGCGTCTACAATTCAAATATTTTCTCGTACGCAATCATCTATCGCCTTTTCACTCATTATTGTGCGCTGAGGACTGCCCCGATTATTTCCTCTTATCCGACATTGTCGGGATAACAGTATTTCTGAAAGGAATTTGTAATATAACTATAATTTTAAATATTTAACTATTAATACAATAAGAAATAATATATGTATGTACTTCCCAGGAAAAATCTGCCATTACCGGATTTCTGACACTGACATTTCTCTGTCACTCAAATATTTTAAATTTTCGATTGGTTTCCATGACATTATTTGGGCTATGAGATTTATTACAACAGACTATTATATACCTTATATTTATTTATCTCTAAATCTATATAAGATATAATAAAATATTTATATGTATCAGATAGAAAATTTACTCTTCTAATACTAGCAAGAACAATTTTTTTTAAGAATCTGTTACTTCCAGTTGTCCAATTATTACCAAAAACTTTTCAGCTCTTCCCATAGTAATGTCCCATTGAGAAATACGTAATTAAACAGATATTAAGTATTTAAGTATTAAGTTTTTTCAGAAATCTTCCTTCCAACCGACTTACATACATACACACAGACATCATCGTAAAAATATTAAAATCGGATTGTAGGGACCTTAAAACGTGCTTAATCATTAAAATTTGAATATGCGATTTTTAGCATGAATCCAATACCTCTCTTAGCGAGAGGTAAAAAGTGACTTCAAGAAGCGCAAATCAAAATTCCATAAAAATAAAAATCAACAAAATTTGAATTTTTATAATTATCTACGTTCGATTCAATAGAGCATATTTTGATTCTTTTCTAAATAATCCCGTAGGTCGGTGTTCGGCGTTTTTCTATAATTTCACATTATAAATTATATGAAAATAGAAAAATTGTTTTAAGCAGGTTTAATTCTTTAATTTAAAATAATTACTGTTTGTCCGACAAAAAATATAACGAAAACACATTTTTAAAATTAATATATTCGTGTTCTAGATTTACTGGACGTGTTCTATTTAGAATGTTGGTAATTTAAGTAAAATGAAACTTGGCTCTTTTGAAATGTTTTTGTTTCTAGTTGCGCGATAACTTAATGCGACCTACAAGCCGCGTTCATCAAAAACTACAATTTTTATGTGGATTTTAATAACACTCTCTGAATTATTAATTTTTTTAATTAACCTGATTTCCTACTTCTGTGTTAATACAAACGTTGAAGTTATGTGTAGAAGTAATTAATATTAATATTCACACTATGCAGTATTTAAAAGTTTGTCTCTAGGTCCAAACAGATTTTTTTATCAACTCACTGCCAGCATATTAGGAGATACTATCTAAACTAATTTTACGGAAACCGGTCAAATTTAATTAATTATTAACGTAACTAAAAAGAAAAAAATATGTTAAATTCACTGTAACACCAAATTTTTTGAATTATGATATATAATATTTACTATGTATCATACAAAATAAAGTTTAAAATGTGATATGAAATACTTTTTTAAATATGTGCGTTTTCATAATATTTTATACAAAAACATAAACATAAACACGCAGCAGTTTTGAAGTTTTTTTACATAGAAACAAACCAAATATTTTTAATGAAATATAATATTTCGAGTAAAAAATATATAAAATATTTTTGTGAAAATGAGAATGTATAATGTTAATCTAATTAATCTATTATTACGCATAATGGTATACAGAAAATATTAAACTAAAAATATTTAAAATAAAAAAATATTAAATTTGAATTAATTATCCCAAAGATGCTATGCGGTATTCGACTGTTTAAATACTACTGGTATAAAATATGACATGCTTATTTTCATTTAATTAAAGTAAAAAAACACACCTTTAACGTATTATATTACACGTATCTTTTCACATTTTTTTACTTACACATATGTTTAATTACATGAGTTTCACATTCTTGGAACTTTTTATAAATAAATAAATATTTCATCTTCGTTTTTATCCATTGTTGGGTGTATTTTTTTCCATAGATATTCACATACATATTTTTAAATAGCAAGCGTTCACCAGACATTATCTTATGAGCACTTATAACCGTTGCAGATAGGGTTCATGTCGTAGCCAAATTGTATAACCCTTATATCTAGGAATAAATAACATAATATAGTATCCTTCATCAAAAAACGCACATTCAGATAAAACCATTATTCTGGACATTTTCGACAGTTTTTTGTCATTATTGATAACTTACATAAATCAACACTCCTAAAATACACGCCAATGTATACGAACTATGTTGACAATTCCAAATTATTTCCTGAACAGAATTACGACCAACGTCGCCTTGTGAATAGGTTCTATAAACTGTGTGACAAAAAAAAATACTTCAATTACGTGTGTCCTCAAAAATCATACACTTTTTTTTGCGCAATGCCATTCTTAAGCGAAGAATATGTAATAATATATTTAGTTAAAATAAATAATTAAAATTATTTTACTAATATTTTGTTTACTTACATTAGCAGTAATGTTTATTTACTTGTAAAGTTTATGTAACAGCTGCGAATCAATTGTTTTATCTTAACAAAAAATTTAAGAAGTGATATCATTATATTTTAATATGATAGTTTTGAAAAATATACCTATAGAAATTTTTAAAATATAAAACATCGTGAACAATCGTACTAAAATTTTGAAATATGTATACAGGTATTTCATGAAGATTGTGCCAAATAAAACCATATATTTGGGAGTCAATTTGAGCAAAAAATTATACATGAAGTATGTTCGGAAACTTTTTGTTACAGCCCTTTGAAAGTTTTTGGTTTCTGTCCGTTGTGACCTTGTGACTGTGAGTGAATACAATAAAAGAATGAATTACAGCATGAAAGATTAAAAACTGGTGAATAATTTGACAGGTACACCAGAAGATGAAACAATACACAAATCGGGGAAGATAAGAGATACAAGTAGTATAGAATACCTCGATTAAGGTAACAAAAAAAGAATCATACGTCAAATTATTATGTTACAACAGGTTGAGCAATCCAAACATGAGGATATTTATATAGGGTGCAGTCGACCAAGAACAGCTCTTCAATTGACGGAACAAGAAAACGCATAAAGATCATTAAAAGTGATGCAGTCATAAATGAAATCTCAATGAATGTGCAAAATGGCCACCGTCATTGTCAATACAACCCTGAAGGCGTAGACGGAATGATGTAACTGTTGTTCTTCCAATATTCTCCAAATTGTCATACGTGACATTCTCCGAGATTTATTTATTTTATTTACATACATGTACAAAGGTGCGAACGTTTACAAGATGACGATTCGGAAAATGTGCTAAATAAATTTGGTAGGCTCCCGCAGCATTTCCCCGAGCTTCAGCATAGATCAGCCCAATATCTGTATACTCGTTATTCGTAAAGGCAGGCATTTTTTACTGATTATAACTTTTATTATTAATCGATTTATTTGTCAAAATTTATTTGAAAAAGTTGACAACTCGCTTTTGTCAAAAACAATTGTTTCATTGTTATTGCTACTTGATCAAATTATTTTGAAAATACCTAAACGACTCATTAATATATAGGAGGGTTAAATGCTAAAAAAAAGAGATTTCAAAAAAAAGTTATTAAGAAATATTATTTCTGTTACACCTGTATTTATTCCTGATGAAGAAATTTACATTTGGAAGTTGGAATATGAGGATGTATTTTTTATTTTTCTATATTTAGTTATATTTGCAAGTATTTGCATTGTAATATATGGAGCAAAGAAATAATGCCGCATATGTGTAATGGCATTTGCGATAGTGGAAATTTGTTTTGCGTATGAAAATTATAAATAGTAAATGCATGCAGTGCGTGTACACAACATATACATATGCGCATTGCACCGAAATCAGCAAAATATGGTTATTGTAACACATATAGAATTTGATTTTTAAATAAAGGAAAAATTTATGTGAAATTGCAGTCTAGTGGGGTTGGAAATGGTCAAATATCACAGCGAACACAGCTTTCATAAAGGCATCATAACGTCATTGTCGCTATTTGAAAACGTTAATTACAAAGTCATGTATAGTTTATTGTACGATTGTTGTTGTGTTATACTGTTATACATTCATTGTTTATAGATGTAGCAGCTAGCAATGGAATATTATCAAAGAGAATGTTATAAAAGGAATTAATTATATTTGCTTCTTCCATGTTTAATGTTCCGTATTTTCGCTAATTATCCTATTAGTTTCGCCTACGTCAAAGTGTATTTATTATGATCACGGCGTTGCACTTTATTTGCTCATTAATTCTGTCATTCCCATACACTGAAGAAAAAGGTTCACATTTATACACTGACCGGCACGGAAAACGGGCCATTTTTTTTTAAGAAATAAATGCTAATTTCTTTTTATTTGAGTACGTATTACAAAATGTTACCATTGCCTCGAAGTCACATCCATTACAAACTATTACAAACATTACTAATTTACTCAAATATTCCTATTATTCCCTAATATTTTTACCTTCCGTCACCTTTAGGTAAGGAAGGTATTGTCTTTGGTCAAAAAATTCAAAGATGAGTTTTAAAGTGAATAAGCATGATTTAGAGTCCCTATAATATGATTTTACCATTTTTACGATGATGTCTGTATGTATATGTGTGTGTGTGTGTGTGTGTGTATGTATGTGTGTGTTTCTGTGTGTTTGTGACGTAAGTTTCGGATCGCATAACTTCAATACGACGATTCCAAAAATTATATTTTTTTCGTATTCCTCAGGTTTACAACCAGAAGAACAACTGATTAGATTTTGGTTATAATTGGTGAACCGGAAGTAGCCTCATTTAAAGATATAATAGTTAAATTTGATTTATTGACGTTTAACGTTATTATAACTTAAAGAATATATTATTCTCTATACGATTTGATTGCATTTTATACTTCATATTCAATAGATATAGACTTAAAGAATTTTAAAGAAATTAAATTTTATAAATCAGCCAGCTAAACATGGAAACTACTAATTAATGTGGCTGAGATGAGAATGTTGAATTAGATGTTGGAGAAGACACGGAAAGATACGTTAAGGAAATAACTCTAGTGTTACAAGTTTCTAGAACGGTGCCAGCGAGATGATTACATTGGTTTGAAAATGTCATGAGGAGAAATGAAGAATATATTGGATGAAGAATGAATAGCTTAGTAATAGAAGATTGAAGAAACAGAGGAAGACCAAAGATAAGATGGAAGGACTGTATTGCGAAAGACTTGACAGAAAAAGGAATTGAATGAAAACGACACGTAAAATAGAAATGAGTGGAAGAAGAAAATAAAAAATAGCGACCCCTAACGAATGGGGAAAGCTAAAGAAGAAGATGTTAGTGTCAAGTGCAATTTGCATAGTTTGTTTATGAAATAATTTTACTGGAAATTTGGAATCTTTTGCATGAAAATTTATGTATGAATTTATACATAATACACAGGATTGACGGAAGGTATTGTGCTGGCCACAACAGACTTTTTTTATTAAAATCAGATAATAAAATTACTCAAGTAGAATTTTTTTCATTACCTCAGTTTATGTAAATTTGTCTGAGAATAATTTTTTTGTTCTAACGAATAATTTTCTAAGTTACAAGAAAATATTATCCACATTATTGCATTACAAATATTTATTACTATTTTAAAAATTAAATTTCATGAAAGTTACTTTCTCATGGTATTGATTTAAAATAAAAAAACAAATGTAATGATATTTGACCTGTCAGAAACGAATATCAAATTGTCTGTTGGAGTAATTATTATTGAAAATGGAGATTTATTCACTCCAAGAAAAGTAACAAATTATTACAAAGTATTATTTTGAAGCCAATTACATTTTGTATTTGAAAACCATGGTGCAAAAAGTAGATGTTACATTTTTTTCTAGGTCCACAAAAAATAGATTGTTTCAATTTTCGATTCTTTTATTGCAAATTTAAAATATTCTTACTAGTATGTTTTTTTTTCATCATAACTTAATTTTTAACTATACAGGGTGTAACAGAAATAAGTAAATTAAATTTAAGCAGTGACAGAACTCGTCGAAAGCAACAATATATTTCTTAATAACTTTTTTTCGAAATCTCATTTTTTTAGCATTTTTAAACTCCCCCCCACATATTAACGAGTCGTTTAGGTATTTTCAGAATTAATTTGATCAAGTAGCAATAACAATGAAACAATTGTTTTTGACAAATGTGAGTTGTCAACTTTTTCAAACTAATTTTGAAAAATAATCGATTGATAATTATTATAAAAGTTATAATCAGTAAATATGATTGCCTTTATGGATAGTAAGTATACAGACTTTGTGCTGGTAAAGGTCAGAGAAACGCTGCCAAAGCCCAGCAAATTTATTTCGACCGTTTTCCGAATCGTCATCTTCCAAACGTTCGCACCATTTTATATGTAAATAAAATAAGTTTTGATTCTCAGCCAGGTTTTAGTACTCGATGAATAGCACTACAACAAAAAATGTCACATCTGACAATTTGTAGGATATTGAAAGAACAATAGTTACATCATTTCGTCGACGCCTGTATTGACAATGACTGTGGCCATTTTAGTGATTTCATTTAGGCCTGCATCACTTTTAATCATCTTTATGCGTTTTCTTGTTCCGTCAATTGTAGAGGTCTCGACTGCATTCTATAAATGTCATACAATTTTTGGGTTGTTCAACCTGTTGTAACATAAAAATTTGACGTATGATTTTTTTTTTGTTACCTTAGTCGAAGTATTCTATTTCTATCTCTTATCTTTCCCGATTTGTGTATAGTTTCACCATCTGGTGTATCGGTCAATCTATTTAACAGTTTCTAACCTTTATTTTGTGTTGACAAATTCATCAACCTTTCATTGTATTCGTCGTAGTCACAACGGCAGTAATTGCAAGACTTTGAAGAATTTTAACTCAATATCTAGAAGGTTTGCAGGAAAAATTTATTACGAAATATTGTTGCACTCGACGAGTTTTATTACTGGTTAAATTTAATGTATTTATTTCTGTTACATCCTGTATTTCGCGATTTTAATATTTCGGCTCATGAAGGAAATTTGTACGAATATTTCCGAATAAATCCGACCAAATTAAAGTGTACGAACGGTACATGTTTCCTAACATTTTAGTTCTTCAATTATTCCTAACAGGTCATTACATTTATTTGTGAATTTAATTCAATACAATGGCTAACACTATAAAATTTTAAATTCAATTTGCTCGGTTACGGAACGTGCAAAATAAAATATGATTGTTGAATTAGATGCAGATGCAAAATGTAAATCTAAAAATTAGTAAGCCACTTTTGCGCATGGAAAAACTGTTTTCATTTTGAAAATGGTGTTTTTATCCACACCACTCCTCAATAACCAAGAAAGAAGTGATGTGAAAAATATATAAAAGAAAAAATAATGTTCTTATATGATGTAGCAAATATACATTGGCTTGTAAAAAAATCGAGTACACCTATTTCTTGCTGTATTAAGGCGGTCTTACTTTTTAAAATGTCAATGTCACTAATGTCAATTAAGATACCAAAATTAACAGAAAAAAAGAATACATACATGTTTGTCCTTTCATTTTTCTGAAATATAATTGTAATTTATTAGCACACACAATAAAGAACTTGCTCCGCAATAGAGACATGATGCGAAAAATGACAATTCTGTTGATAGTTATTTAAAAAAAATCTTATCTACATAGCTAGAAAAAGATGAAAACTCTTACTTGATTTTTTAAGGTGTGCGCGATTTTTTGCAAGTTAGTGCACCAAGTTTCATAATGTTATCAACAACCCTGTTCAGATTAACATATTATTGTTTTATATACTATTGGATACAAAATTTCATGTATTTTTTAAATTTGAATAAACATATAAAGTTTTCTATTTGAAAATATAAAGTTACACACCATTGCGTAAAAATGTAACATCTTTTTCCATAATATTTAAAATAATTTAGCCGCCTCGGTGGTCGAGTGTGTTGAGGTGGCATGTTATGTTCCGACAGCACTCAAAGCAGCCGTCATCGCTCGGAGCCTAAGGTCTTGGGTTCGATATCCACCAGGGGCTTGGTTGTTTATGATTTTCCTTTCATCGTATCTCCGTCAACGGAACGTGAACAAGTGTAATGTTCAAATAAATATAATGAAAAACCCATCTATATCACCAATTTTAATAACTGGTGCAGGTAAATGAGTTTGTATATTTGGGTAGCATGAGGTCGAGGGATGGTCGAATTGATAGAAAGGAGAGTGAGTGCGGGATGTAAGGTAATGGGTGCTCTGGGTACGTTTGCACGACACTGTAACATATCAAGGGATGCTCGGTTAAGTGTATATAATGGAGTGCTAGTGTCTACTTTGATGTATGGAAGCGAATGTTGGACATGGACGGGAAAGCATAAAAATAGAGTGACTTCCGTGGAAATGAGGTATTTACGTGGTGTATGTGGGTATGTAATACGGGATCACGAAAGAAATAATTTGGTATGGTTAGGAACAATGTTATTAAGAGAGTTGGTGTGAGTCAGTTGAGATGGTTTGGGCATGTGGAGAGAATGGCGAGTGAACGGCTTGTTGAGCGTATATATCTTGGTGAAGTTGAGGGTTTTCGATTGCGTGGCCGACCAGTGTGTAAGTGGATGGATATGGTTGGTAGAGTGCTTAAAGAGAGAAAGTTTCCAAGTAAGAAGAGAAGAAGAGCATGTATGAATGCGATTATGAGTGTGGCCGAGGCGAAGGATGATTGTTTCGTAACTATTATTGTGATCCGGATGCGGTATTTCGCTACCGAAAATCGGTCATTTTAATATGTTTAAGAGTAAGGATTTGTTGTACGATGTTGATGTTGTTCTTATTGTTTTCGGGTTTGTGCGAACCCACTAAGTGGGACTCGCGTGATTTTATGTATGTATGCATGTATGTTTATATACAATAAAGATTATTATTATTTAAAATAATCTATACTTATTAAAAAAGAACACACGGTTGAATCACCTTTTATACTACACAAACGTTCACTTCCAGAGTATCAAGAAAATATACAATTGTTTAGTAATTAATATTGTGAAAAAATATAGAACCAATGAAGGCCGCTTTTACACAAGAATGATATCTGGCGACATATATATTTTTTTAAAATACGTTTACTAGACACGGCCTCATACTTATTTAAAACTGTAGCAGAGAATGATTACATATTTGTGCATTACATAGAACTTGATTTTCTGTTTCGCATAAAAACTACATACTATTTAATATTTTAGAATGTGTTTCTTCTGAAATTTTTCATCCAACAATACACTGCCTAAAAATACTGTAACATAACCTATTCCCATTCTTCTCACAGTTCTCTACATCAATAATATGAAAATTGTATCAAATCACGCCGGCAACACCGCATGTCCACAAAACAAGGACTCTTTCCCAGTAACACCTGCGGCTTGAGGATACTATACTATACTGTCTGTTATAGTGGTATAGAAGCGCATGATGAAGTGCAATGCAGTGTTGTCACATCTGCACTGGGTACTCATGCATGCTAGGACCATCCGGAATATGTGCATGTTAAGTACATGCCTACGGGCACATTATGTGCAGGGCGCAAGGTTAGTTTGTTTTGGCCCGTGCTGAATAACTTACCAATAAAAAAATTCAGAGGGGGAGTCATTTTGTAATTAGGAGAGCTTTACATCTAAATAGGGTTTCGGGGGGTAGATTGTCCACCCTATGTTATTGTGATTAATATAGGGATTTTAAAAAATGGGAAATTAGGACTTTGAATTAAATAGTCTTATCTGGGAATATAATTTGAACTCAAAATGTGGAGGATAAAGGTATGTAGTCCTGAAAATTAAAATTAAATTTTATGTATGCCAGAGTAGGGCAAAATACTCCACAAAAATAATTAAATATAAATACAGAAACTTCAACAAAAAGAGTACATACATAAAATTTAAAATCTAAGGATCCGGGTTCGATCCCGACCGACGACAAAAATTACTTCGAATTTAAAAAAATATATATTTCACTACGGCATATTACCCATTGCTGGGTGTGCCAATCTGCTTTGTACACAGATATCGGTAATATTTGTACCGTGCGGGCAATTACCAGGCGTCACCTCACGAGCATTCATAGCTGGCGTGGAGAGTGCATCACAGGTGTCAATTCTGTGTCATTAAAATCGATGTAATTTTTGGCATCGGTCGGGATCGAACTCGGGTCCCCAGATGGCACAAAATTAATCCTTGTGGTGCATTCTACAGCAATAAGTGCTCGAGAGGTGACGCCTGGTAAGCGCCCTCACGGTACAAATATTTCATAAATAAAATAAATAAATATTTCATCACGGCATATTACCCATTGCTGGGTGTGCCAATCTGCTTCGTACACAGATATCGGTAATGATGGAATATTTGTACCGTGCGGGCAATGACCAGGCGTCACCTCACGGGCACTCATTGCTGTCGTGGAGAGTGCGCTACAGGGGTCAATTTTGTGCCATTAAAATGCAATGTAATTTTTGGCGTCGGTCGGGATCGAACCCGGGTCCCCAGATTCGCGACCAGACACTCAGGCAGACGGCCACTCATTTCTGGCATGGAGAGTGCACCACAGGGGTAACTTTTGTGCCATTTAAAATTCAAAATAATTTTGTTGAAGGCCGGGGTCGTACTCGGATCTCCAAATTTGCGAACACTAGACCCTATACGTCTGCGTTTCTTAACCCAAATTTGGGTCGCGAAGGGGTTGTGAGTGGATCGCCTAAACTATTCAAAAAATTATAATATTTTTCTAAAATATAAAATTTCACTAAAATGTTAATAATGTTTGCAATACAATGTAAAATTGCTACTGCTAATAATCCTACTCAGACCTTGAGTTCATTTTGGTTAAAAAGAAAAAAAAACATTTTTTGGAATAAATAATTGAAAATATTAATACTTTTTGCTACTACCTATCTATGTAGGAATATGTTCTTATCTGGTTTTCTGCTCTTGTTACTAAAACTAAATTTTTAGAACCGCCTTCAACAACAAAATGAATACCGTCTTTCAAATATTTAACCGCCATTAATTTTTGTAAGCTACTCGTATATTTGATTTTAAATTTTAAAGAAATTCACGACCCGCGTCCACCCTTAATAATAGATTATTGTTTATATAATGTGAAGAGTTTTTATTTTTTAAATAATTTTCTAGTGGGTCGCGAAACCAATCCAATAGTTAAATTTGGGGCATGCCTTAAAAAGGTTAAGAAACGCTGCAGTATACGTAATAATTTTATTAAGCATTGTTGTACAGTATTAAAAAGAAATAATAGCTAACGAATTCTAATAGATAAATGTCAAAGATTTGTTTATATTTTTGTTCAAATTTCATAGCTAATAGCATTAATAAGAAATTGAATACATTTAATAAATAATTTATGGGACTAAAATATTACATAATTTGGATGAAGAATTTTTTATCTTTCTAATGATACCACAAACATTGTTGTCAGTCAAAACGGGGGGGGGGCACCACCTTTAAAATAAACACCCGGTATATATCAATATCCTAATGTAAATTGTAATCTTTATTCTAATTATTTCTTATTACCGTAAAAAATTCACTGCCACCCCCTAAAACGGTAGGTAGTAATTGATTAAAAAGCTGTGTAAGTATAATCCCCCCCCCCCACTGTAAATTAAAGCTATAAGAGACCGGTTTATGTTAGAAATTTAAACTGATTTTAGAAATAATAGTATAAAAATTCAAAACAAAATTTATTAAGGACTTTTTGGAAAAATTACATCTTATAGAAATTTAAATTGTTGACGAGTACGAAATTTCTGTATACACATGATAAAATAACTGATATGATTATTTAGATTCTTAATGTTTGTTATTACAAAGTGATATAACTATTTTTATTTTCTTTTCACTTCATTGGTGTTATGAATTTTCAACGTTATCACCACCGGCATGTCGAAAAAAAAAACAATGAAACATGAAATTGAATCATCATTAGCTAAATTTTATATCAACAGTATCAAATTTTATTCTGTGAATATCATACTCCATAAATTAATGCAATAAAAGTATAGCCTTTTGTAATTAATAACTATTAAATATAATTACTTACTTTAACAACGGCAAGTCCTGGTTAAGATGTATTGACGAAACAATTAGCACAAACCTACATTTTCCTGTTAACATGAATATGCATCAAAAGAAAGATTAGCTGCATTGCAAAACACGATTACATTTTTATTGATAAAATATTATACAAAAATAAGGATATACGATACATAAGAATATATGATTAATAACAAAAAATTCAAACGAAAATTTCTTTCTCCTCATCTTCATCAGATGGCATCGAATTGGCTCCCTGTTCTTCTTGCTGTTCTTCATCACCTTGAACATCTCCATCGTTATCTTGAACATTGTCTTCATTTTCATCGTAATCAACAGCAATAACTTCATATTCACGAACATTGTCATCATCGTACTCTGGAACACCGTCTTCATTTTCTTCAGCATTGGTATGTTCTGGAATGGAAACTTCAAGATCTTCATATTCGGTGTCACTGTCTTCGGGCGTATTAGCTGGAGCTGGTTGTTCCTCGAACTCTTCTTGGTTCTCTTGTACAGACGGATTTTCTTCATCAGCATTTTCGAGTGGTTGGGAAGATGCTTCTTCGAGATCATGACGAAGTGCCAGTTGTTCTGCTGAATACTTGTCTGCATTTTTCTTTATGATATGAATCTTCTCCAAGTCATTTTCGTTACGAAGATAGTACACGACGCCATTGACTGCGATGTGTACAATACCGTTGCAGGTCCAGACATCTCTGCAGGAGAATATAGTCACTGCACGTTTGTACAAGTGCATATTCTTGTCGGATAAATCTTCCCTGATTACAATACCAGTGTTCTTCAAAAGTTTCTTGCGACGAAACACTTCTGATTTATCATTGTAATTCAAAAATTTGACAATAATTGAACGAATTTTTCCAGCTATCGGTTTTCCCATTCGAACAACGTGCGTGATCTGTTGACGTTCAATTTTTAAGTTCAAATACTGTTCGATAAACTGAATTACCACCAAATAAATGTTTTCTTTTGCTGTTTCTATGATTCCGTAAATCCTTATGTTGTTTTTTCTGGAAAACTGGTCCAATCCGTCAATGGCAGCTTTCAATTGTTCCAACTCATTCTTCAGATGTTCGTTTTCATGTTCCAAGTGGCCAACACAACCGGTTAAGTTATCAATTATTTGTTGCTGTTCTAGTTTAAGTTGATAACTCAGCTTTTCTGTCAATATATCCACAAATGACTCCGAAAAGATCAATTCGTTCACACCAGATTTACGTATGTCGCGTTGCATGTTGAGGCTGGATATTACAATCGAGTGAATTTTGAACTGCACTGAACCGTCGACAGTATAAGAATGGCATGAATCAGTTAAGATATTAGACATACTATCCCCACTAATGAAGATATGATAACGACAACGTACGCGAATCCTGGTGAGCTGCCATCGAATTATAGAATTCAAATCAGGATCACAGGTGGTATTTAAGCAGTTTTGGGCATTTATATACCAATAATGTTATGACAGTTATTTTAATGATTTTCGAAGGATGTTTACTTAAAAATAGAAGAGGTGATTGATTCGTAATTGAATAATTGCGAGAAAATTAAAATAATTCAAATTTGTAAAAGATGAATCATATAAAATATCTGGCGGAATTTAATTCAACGAAAGGCAAGATGTATGCAAACCTATACTTACTTATTTATTTAAATGTAGAACACCGAATTTTTGGAGGTTTCAGAAAGAAGTGATTATTGGATGTACTAAAAAGTAATATATGATTTATATCAGTTTATTATAACAATAATAATCCATAATGATAATGACATATCAGAATAATAATGAGCTATATACAGTAAAATTGTTGAAAGATGTCCGATCAAGGGCACCTGTATCACGAACGAATTAACAAATAGGCATACATTTATCTCTTTCTTTTGCAAAGGCTGTAAGAGTGTGTGATAAGGATGGATATAACACGCTTGTCTTTAAAAAATTCATATTGTTTCGACTAAGTTAGGACATTCCATTTATAAACGATGCTCGTTGTTGATAATACTTTCGCTGTAACGTAAGTTTATTTAATAATTCAGATACATTACCTGGATTCATAGCCGTACGTATAACGTTATATTCTGTCAGAGTCACTGACACTGACATTGTGTCAGTATCTTATTTTAAACATATTTGGTTTTACATTTGCTTATAAACTTACTAGTTGACTTATTTTTGAATTTTGAATGTTTTTCCTGTAATATATATTTTTATAATAATAAAATAACAGTAGTATCTTACGTACCCTCATAAAAACTAAGCAAACGACACTACTGAATTTGTCATGATGGGCGGAGCAAAAATCTGAATTCATACAATTCGTAGACAACCTTGATCGGACATCTTTGAAAAATTTTACTGTACATATTAGCTATAGTTATAATTTGTACCGCCTTCTTTAACTTTAACTAAATCCAACTCACCGCGACGCTATAAAACTTCACAATATTATAGCGACCCTGCGTTGAACAATGGTGGCTTCCAAGGCAACGCATTTAAAAAAAATGTATTGCATATTAATTTTAGCCTTAAGTACGTTATAATTAAACTAACCCAAGGCATTCTCTAACACCCTGTATTTTTGTGTAAGTCCTATTTTTTGTATATTTTAACTTTGTTTATTATTATTATTGTAACAGTGGTTTTTGTAGGATAACACATCTACAAATTAAGAATATTAGTAGGAAAATAACAGATATGACCAGCATATTACCTTCCGTCAGTATTTTGTATAAATTCCATACATAAAGATTCTATATTTTCAGTAATATCATAACGCAAACATATTGTGTCAATTACACTTGGCATTGTCATCTGTCAATCAGAATTTTCTTAATATAGTAGCGTTTCCATTGTTATAGCATAGCTGGCTACTACATAAAATTTAATTTCTTTATAATTTTTATAATTTTTTAAAACCATATCCATTGAATATAAAGTATAAAATGCAATCAAATCGTATAGAGAATAAAGTATTCTATAAAATTTATAATAACATGAAATGTCAATAAATAATATTTAACTTTTTCAAGAAAAACTGTTAAAAGTTAGAGAATTTCCGGTAAACCAATTACAACCAAAATCTAATGACGTCTGCATATGGATCTAAAATCGTGGAATATGAAAAAATTATAATTTTTGGAATCGTGGTATTAGAGTTATGCGATCGGCGTTACATACACACACGCACACACACACACACACACACACACACACACACACACACGAGCGCGAGCACGCACGCTTACACGCACACACACACACACATACATATATAGTGTTATATTTTAATGGACCCAGCAAATATCTCGCTTATTTATTAAGTTAGTAATTTCTTTCATATAACATGATTTATACAGCAACATGTAAGCTACTTGATGACGGATGTACATTCATGATACCACTTTCGGTTTATTAATAATGAATATCAAATTTGAAATTTCAAATGGAACATACTATATTTTTTTACAAATTTGAAAAGTACATCAAATTTGCTTTACAATTATGTAAAATAATTCATATATTACATTATTAAAAAGTAAAATGGCGGCACTTCTTTGTACACCTAGTCGAAAAGAGAATAGTGAGCCATGACTATGGCTTGAGATAAAATAATTAACTAAAACAATTGTAACACGGTAAATGTCAACCTGTTAATACTCAGTAATAATTGTTCTAACCTTTATTATTAGCAAGTTTCATTGTAGTACTTTATTAATTTATTATAAAATGAATTTATCTAACTCAGAAAAAGTTGATATGCTAGATGTGTATTTTCGAAGTTTAAAAACTAAACGCATAGCTGCAGAACTTTATCCTTATTGTTATTTTCTGTATTATTATGACAAACAAATATTATTTCGTTTAATAATAATAAATACAATTGTTTTAGTTCATTGTTTTATTTCAAGCCACAGTTATGGCCAACTATTTTCTTTTCGACTAGGTGTATGAAAATGTGGCCGCCATTTTACTTTTTAATAATGTAACATATGAATTATTTTACATGATTGTAAAGGAAATTTAATATACTTTTCAAATTTGTAAAAAAATATAGTATGTTCCATTTGAAATTTCAAAGTTGATATTCATTATTAATAAACCGGAAGTGGTATCATGAATGCACATCCGTCATCAAGTAGCTTACATGTTGCTGTATAAATCATGTTATATGAAAGAAATTACTAAGTTAATAAATAAGCGAGATATTTGCTGGGTTCATTAAAATATAACACCCTGTAGACAACATCGTAAAAATAGTAAAACCATATTTTAGGGACCCCGAAACGTGCTTATTCATTAAAAACTCATCGAATTTTTTGATCAAAGACAAAAGGTAAAAATTATTGAAAAGTGGTGTTTTAGTTCATATTTAGAGGACAAAATCACAAAATTTAAGTGTAACATTAAAATGTATTGAAAACGCTGTAAAAAAATATTAAATTTTAAATTTGATTAGAAATTTTATGTTGCTGGGTTGTGTCAGTCTGCTTTGTTATTTTAATAATGATGACATATTTGGATCGTGCGGGAGTTTACCAGGCGTCACCTCACGGACACTCATTGATGACGTAGAGAGTGTATCATAGTAGTTACTTTTGTGTCTTTTAAAATTCGAAATATTTATTTTCAGTCGGGATCGAACCTGGTTCCCCAGATTTGCGACCATGCACCCAAGCACGCATAACGCATTTATTTGTCATTATTTTGGCTTGTAAGCATTTCATATCATGATATATTTATTGAATAAAGTCATGAACGTCAGAATTTCAGTGTGTGTCCCAACCGAATGCAAAGTGTTGTTGTAAAGATGAAACAAATGAACAAACGATTGTTTCTCTGCTTTTATAATGTTACGACTTTTATAATAATGTTCAGCTAGAGCTAGATGGTGGTACAAAGCTTTGAGCTTTAGCTTGTAGTGCTTGGGTCACGTTCAGAGGCAGAGCAGAGTTGTAGATTCATTTTATAAACTTCAGTGTAAATTTGCCGAATGTGCGACATTAGGCAACGTAAAACGTTATGCCCATTATGCGTTACGGGTAATTTACTAATTCACTTAAGTGATGCAATGTGTCGCTGTTTTTAGTGACGCAAGACAACCCGCAATGGCTATGGCTGGTGTAGCAGCAGTAGCAACACCAATGGCAACTGGCAACGCTATGGTAATGCGGGGGTTGCGACAATGCGAGCTTCCACTATTCTCCAGAGATAAACAAAATTGGGAAATTCTCGGCAGATCGATGTTTCTATTACTTAGTCCTAATTCTCTAAACTACTACAATCTAACAAATGTTTTACACATTACCATTTTATCCGGATTGAATGCATCTATATTTATCACTTATTACTTTTTAAATTAAATTCCTCCAGCCATAGTATACGAGGTCTGGCTATTAAATAACGAAACTGCTTATGAAAAAGAGTTTTATTTTAAAAATTATTTTATAATCGAATGCTCCCCTTCAATGTACTCCCCTCCCATCGCCACACACCGTTCCATTGGTTTTTTCCATTGGTCAAAGCAATGTTGGAAGTCTTCTTTTGTAAGAGCGTTTAGGAGCTCCGCCGATTTTCGCTTCACCTCTTCCATCGACTCGAACCGGATTCCTTTTAAGGCAGACTTGATCTTAGGAAACAGAAAAAAGTCACAGGGTGCTAAATCAGGCGAGTACGGCGCGTGTTCGAGCACTGGAGTGCCTCTAGCGGCTAAAAACGCTTCACAGACAGCGTGTTATGGGCAGGTGCGTTGTCCTGGTGCAAAATCCACGACTTTTTTCCACAAATCCGGCCGTTTCTTACGAAATCGTTCTCGCAGTGTTGCCAAAACTTTCAAATAGTAAGTTTGATTTACAGTTTGACCCTCGGGAACCCATTCAGTCATCACGATGCCGTTGATGTGGAAAAAAACGATTAGCATGGCTTTAAATCTTCGGTGCTCTCTCGGCCTTCAGAAAACCGTTTATACCATTGGAAAACACGCGCACGAGATAGAGAATTCTTACCATAGGCCTCTTTCAACAACTTATAGTACTCAGTCGGTTTTTTTTTAATTTAACGAGAAATTTCACATTGATCCGTTGCTTGTGTTTTTCGTCACACATTGTTATCGGCACGAGAAAAAAACACGTTCGTTTCTAACCTCTGTAGAAAAAAAACTACTACAGCGACAAAAACGTGTTTTCGTACCGGAATAGTAGACACTTTCAGCTATCCAACGCTGCATTCGTTTCCCCCCCTGCCCCTCTAGGACGCCTTTTGCGCGGACAGTTTCTTTATTTAATAGCCAAACCTCGTATTCTATTACACTTTTCTAACTTTGTGTCTGAGCGGTTCAGAATTTACTAAAAGATCAAAATCATAGCTTCTTGTCAAAATCTTTATTTTATTTGGATTCAATTCAACCTAATTTGTACATACTGTTATAGTAACATGTGTTACACAACTGAATTTGCTACTACTATAATTAACATTCATATTTAATATACGAGCTCAAACTCATAATAGTTCGGCCGGTTTACATTTTTAACAAATTATAAACTCATCACGAATGGTTAGAAATTTCTACAAAATATTTTCGGTTACTTTAAATATAGAATTAAAACTTAAAAAAAACTGTTGGTCAAATGACGGGTGATAATAGTTCGACCGATATTTTAAGAGTTATCTTCTACTCCATAGTCCAGACTTAGTTTCTACCGAGACCCTTTATGTTTGGTATAATGAATAACAACTTTGTAAAAATCCAGTGCATACACTAAAAACCTACCTTAAAGCTGGTATTATTAATAAAAACGATGTAACCTAATACCAGAGCTGGGAACTACTTAAAGTAAAAGTACTGGAAGTATTATTTTAAATACATCCAGTCCTTACAATACTTTACTTAAAATACTCTTGAAAATTATTACTTAGTCCAGTACTTAAAATACTTTTTTTTTATAAAAAAGTACTTCAAATACTTTTTGGTGCTTAAAGTATCCAAAAGTATTTAAAGTAAATTAAGTATTTTAAATACTAAATAATAAAAACACAGGTTTGAGCAAGTATTGTACTTATTAAAGTTTTCGCTATCTACAGTTTTAATCGAATAGTTGAAGACGTAAATAAAGATAAAACAAGAAGTAATTTTGAACAACTTATTTACGTGCTCATCAATATTATAGAACTAAAAAAGTAAACAATTTTTCTACTCTAAGGCGTGAAGTAGTAGCTACAGACATTAATCACAGTACGTGAAGTGACTTTTAATAGAGATGAGTAAAATGCAATGCATTTCTTATTTTATATGCTATTTTTTAATAGGTATATATTATTAACTGTCTTAATTGATGAGAGTGATATACAAATATGTACCTAAACTCGATAATTTTTCGTCATATTATTTTAACTAACTTTATTAAAAAATACTTTGTACTGGTACTGTAAGTAGGTAAAAAATATACTTAAAGTATTACTTTACTTAGTATTTAAATACTTTTCTTGTGAGTATTTAGTATTTAGTACTTAAATACTTTTTTGAGTACTGGTCCCAGCTCTGCCCAATACTAAATGGTGGAATATTTGTAAGTTCAAATTTGTATTTTAAAATAGTCGAAATAAATTTGTAGAAATATCTCACCATTTGAGTAAGTTTTGTAATTTATTTGTTGAAAATTTAAATCAGTCGAAATATGGGTTTGGGATTGTAGAGGTAGTGGCCCATTTTCTTCTATACTGACTAGATCTGACTTGCCCCACGAGTCTTTAGCAAGATTCAAAGATAACTTCACGCATATTTTGATAATCCTGCGCCTTAATTGTTTTTATTTTCATACACCTTTATTGTAACGAAGAAAAAGTGTTTCAATATGTCTCATCTTCACCTAGGCGTTTTCGTAGGGTATAAATAATATGTTTTTCTACAGTCTACATAGAAAGTAGCCATTTGCGCTCTCTTTTGTCAACGCAAAATGTCACTTTGCCGCTCGAGCGCGACTAAGTAGAAAAAACGCTCGCTGTCCAAATTTCTAACTATACAATGTTGAGAAATATCACTTGTTTACATTCTTAATGGAAACGTTTAGTCAGGAACTAATGGCATTGTAGTGACACATTTACCATCTTTACAAATCAATCTGACATGTAACTGCTCTGTCGGTATGTTACATAACAAAAAAAAAATGCCGCACTACTGTGAAAATAAAATAGGGCATTTATTTATAAAACGAAAGTATAAAATGTTTAGATTAGATTGAAGCAATATGTCAAGAAGAATGGGAAATAACGATAATTTAAAATTAAATATAAAAGACGTTTTTTCTTTATATTAATCCTTATTAATTGAATAGTAGTGTAAGTACAAAGTGTACATTTTATTATTTTTTGTTATGGTAGCGACTGTAGAAAAAATCTTGTGTGTGTTTCTAGCGCAAATGGACATTGTCGATTTCGAGAGAACGACAAATTCTCAATCAACAATGTCCTATTTTGCGCTCTTAATACACAAATAGCTATTTTGCTTCTAAGCACTGCGTTGTTGTTCAAGTATAGTGGCATAAATCTGGTTAAAACCAAAACCTAATTTCTTCATTCACATGATGTAAGTTGCTGAAATTGCGCATTACTTACAAAAAATATGTACAACAATGGGTAGGAGCCCGAAAATTAAATAATTAAGGAGAAGTATTTTTCAAAAAGGACATGAAATAAACTTTGAATCTTGCCAAAGACTCTGTCGTATAGACGAAAATGGATGTGTCACAAAATTGACTTTGTAAACGCGATATAGGAAACTGTTTTATTGTAGTAAAATAGTATACATAAAAAGAGAAATTATATATGTTTTTGTAATTTAAAAAATTCAGTTGTTCTATGGCCTGTAAAAGAGAAATGTAGCTAAAACTATTTTTCTATTTTGTCTATTAGTTTGCGAAGTGTATGGCCGCATACAATATAAATTCAGTTGTTTTTAGAGCTTGGGAGTTGCAGGGTTAAACAAGCACGTGCCGGTTGGAAGTGAAGTCTCCAGCATCCAGCATCCAGCATCCAACAGCCGGTATGCATCCTGGGCTGGCTCACTGCAGCATTATACACGTGTCACATGACTAGTCACTTTACATTGCATAAACCGTGCGGCCAGTGTATAACATATAGCATACACACACCATGGCATATACCATCACCATGTGAGTACGAGTACACGATCGATCCTCACCCGAGCGGGGTGCAGACAAATGTACATAACAAATCTCTGTGAAATGCCTACATAAATAATCGATCAAAAAAGCATAATATATGAAATTTACCAGCAACAATACATCAAAAACTCGCAGAATCGTGACATTTCGAATGAATATAAAAGCGGTTTTTAATGTTTCACTGTTATTTCCGATTGCATTTTTTTTCTATTCTATGTTTAATAATCGCTTTTACTGCTTTATTCGTTTAAATCTGTATTTATTTTATGTAAATTTACAAACCGCATATAATACACTATTTACATGCAATTATAAAATTCCCAGTTTATATTTAAATGCAAAATCAACATTATTTCGACTATCTAATTTTATCATCCTCATATTTAACCGTTTGTTTCGTTCAACTCGTAGCGTATCTATTCGTCATAATATCAAAACAGTAAAAACAAATATTTTAAAACAGTATTCATTTGAAAAAATAAATCGAAATTTCCAAATTACATAAATATAATAAAATAAATATATTATCACGGCATATTACCCATTGCTGGGTGTGCCAATCTGCTTTATACACAGAAATATTTGTACCGTGTGGGCGCTTACCAGGCGTCACCTCACGGGCATTCATTGGGGGTCAATATTGTGCCATTAAAAATTCGAAATATTTGGCGTCGATCGAGATCGAACCCGGGTCCCCAGATTCGCGACTGGTTTATACTTTCAACAAAAAAATTATGAAACCTACGCAAATAGTAAGAAAAAAATATTCCACCATTTAGGGCCTGTTGTTCCATCTATAGTTAAACATTCGGTTAAAATTTAATCTATTGATAACTTCAGTTTTCGTTGTTCCACTTATGGTTAAAAGTTACCAGTAAGATAAATTTTCGTTAACGGCAAAATAACTAACAGTCAGTCAAACTGCCAGTTAAGAGTTTTATCCAAAGAATATCGTACCGAGTGCACACGAATGGAAACACGAAGTGAAGAGAAACGCAACATATGGTATGGAACGATTGTGTTGTTTTGACGATATACTCTGTTTGTTAATATTAATAATTATTATAATAAATCAGTACAACTGTGATGATGAAGTATTGGATTTCATTTTTGATAATATTAATTTTCGAAAACAGTATACAGTATGAGAAAGATGTAATAATTTTGAAAAATGGGATGATTCAGAATTTTTTGAGGTTTCAAATGTCAAAGAATACAGTTTTTTATTTGGATAACTGATAATTTTCAGGGGATAAAGGAATTCTAAGTAATTTGTCAGTCATGGAATGGAAAGCACGTTTGTGTTGTTTTGACTATATAAGCTGTTTGTTAATATTAATAATTATTAGAGTTTCACGGCTTGACTTGATATTCAAGTTACTTGACTTGACTTGAAATCAAGTCAATATCAAGTCAAGTAATAGTAGCCGAAAATCAAGTCAAGTCAAGTAGTTAAATTTCAAGTACTTGAAAAATCAAGTAGTTATTTTTCAATTACTTGAAAAAATCAAGTAATTACTTTTTTTGGTTACCAGAAAAAGTTCTTCAAGACAACATTCCATTTTCATATAGTTTCTTATGTTTTATAACAATATCAATAATATACCTTGAAATATAAACTTTTATTCATAAAAATAAATCATACATTCAAATTTTAAAATTAAAAAAAAAGATTTGAAAGTATATATGAATTAACAAACTATTTATAGTATATGTATTATGGTGGACCTTAAAAGGGGGTAAGTCGAATTTTAACTGGAGCACCCCCTAAAATGGTTCCAAATGAATAAAAACAAATTATACTGACAAAGATTCCGCTTAATTTTAATATTTGTCCGTGCCTAAATACACTTGATTTTTTCCCATTTAAATAACATGGCACATTTTGGAACTTTATTTTTCTCCGAGATATTAAGAGGTTTAAAAAACCCATTCATTAATGGAATATATACTAGAATGAGTCGAGAATATGTGGACAAAATCTGAAGTCGCAATTATTATTCTTATTTCGAATGGAGTATAGCTTTTTGGGCTTTTGTGCGATAGTTTAACCATCTACAGTTAACTTAATAATAATGATTAGGACTTCAAATTTTGTTGACATATTCTCGGGGCATTCTATTTTTTTAATTGCTTGATCAAGTCAAGTAGTATCGATAGAAAATCAAGTCAAGTAATGATTTTTTGAAACGCTTGATTTTCAAGTCAAGTCAAGTAATTTGCAAAAATATCAAGCTACTTGACTTGATGAAACCCTAATAATTATTATAATAAATCAGTACAACGGTGATAATGATGTATTGGATTTCATTTTTGATAATATTAATTTTCGAAAACAGTATACAGTACGAGAAAGATGTAATAATTTTGAAAAATAGGATGATTTAGAATTTTTTGAGGTTTCAAATGTCAAAGAATACAGTTTTTTATTTGGATAACTGGTAATTTTCAGGGGATAAAGGAATTCTAAGTAATCTGACAATCATGGAATAGAAAGCAGCAAGTTTAATATTAACGGGATGGTTAGAGGAATAATAGTGCCAGTGTAGGTTTTCTTCCTAAAAATTTTAAAATTAAATTTATTGTCTGGATGACATAAAGTGAGATCCAGAAAGTTAATAGATTTTTCATCCTCTATTTCCATCGTAAATTGTATATTTTTATCGAAGGAATTAAGTAATTTGAGCAAAGAATTTAATTGTTTTAATTATTTTAGTCTCACTTTCATTTCATGATTCATTTATATTAGTGTTATTGTTGTCTGCCAATAAATAGATATGAACTTTGGTATTTCATAAACACCGGCATTGTTTTACTGATATTTAGTTTAAAATTATTTAAAAATATGTATGATGCTATTGTACTCAAAAACATGTTTTACATTCCGTAACTTGACGTGACAATTTAAAACCATAACTACACAATAATAAACGCATTTATTATTGAATCAAAAATCAGGATTATATTTTATTCATATTAAATTATCACGTATTTAACATTTTCATAGTTCGGATATATAATAGGGAAATACATGATTAAAAATTAAACAGTAACATATTATTGAATTATAACAATAATAAGCCCAAAGTGCCAATACCAATATAAATCGCATATAATTTTTGTCTCTAACAGACATTACATTACATGAAATATTGTGTATAATGTAAACATAAAAAAATAATTCCAAAAAACGTATCATAGTTTCGGTACAAAAACTTACACAATATTTGTGATTTCTGCAAATGAATTCTATTTATATTTCTCGGAATGAAGAAAGCATTGAAAAAGTAAAAGAATTTACATTCCTGGACAAAACATTCCAGAGATATAATCAACCGACAAAACACTTGGAATACCAAAAACAAGACGCAATTGCTGCAATGGAACAAATCTCGTGTATAGGAGAAAATAACCTAAAAATAATACGAATACGATACATTTGATAATGGTGGGTTCTATTACTTTTATATTATTTTTATCGCCAAAAATCAGGGACCCGAACCGTAATTGGAAACTAAGCCGATTTTTGACTTTTTATAAAACCGTAACCGAAAACCGAAACCTATGTTTTATTTCTTCAAATATGGAAACCGAAAACCGATACGAAAAATAAATTTATTTTGTAACCGTACACACAACTGAACGGAAATAATATCGGTACTAAAACCGTAAAACACTGGAAAATGACCTAGAAGTCATAATATTCTCTGTGTTGCAATTTTGTACAGGATGTTTGAAACAAGTTTTAAAAAATAGGTGAATTTTTTATTATTATCCTCCAATCTTTTCATAGAAATACTTTGCATACCTTACTCCATTTTTTATTTATTTTTTGCATTTATAATAAAAAAATACTCAATTTTCAATCAAACACTTTTTTAGTTTACGTATTACTATTGGAATAGAATTATTATTAAAACATAAAATTAAAATATTAATAATTTACAAAATGCAAAAATAAACTTCAATGTGAAAACTTTAATATAAAATTCACTCCTTAAAATTAAGAGTAACTTTATTTTTTTACTTAAAATTACAAATTCTTTTCAAATTTTCAATTCCGAGCAACGCCAGGTATATCTATTAGTTGTTAATAAATGATAAAATCTTACTACTTTACAAAATACGAAATGTACTTTTGTTGAAAAAAAACTAAAACTAAGTTAATTTTAAATTCAAACGAAACCGAAAAAAACCGAAACCGTAACGAAACCAAAAGTTATTTATATATTTAACCGAAACGAAACCAATAAAATATTTTCAGTGCAATAACAGAAAAAATAAGAAGCAGAAGACAATAGCAAATAAATATATTTTAGAGAAATAAATAGAATTTTTGATCTACTACTATGTCGAGAAAGTACCGGGAATTGGTCAATTATAATTTCTATAAAACTATATACACTTTTAACCATTTCTCTACGCTACACCACCACATAATAACTGAATTTGGTTAAAATATCCGTTCGTCATAAGCTCACTTAAGATAAACTCAATAAATTGCTGTTCTTTTTGTTTGACCTGAGCAATAGTGAGTGTACTAATACATCTCCCCATATCGATGCTGCATCATCCGAGAAATGAACTCAAAATAATCTGATTCGTTCGCTTGAGTAGAAGAGGTAATTTTGTAATAAGAAATGTCAATTTGTAGGTTATAAATATATTATGAAAGTTGAGTCTTCGTGGTTGAAAACAAAAACGTCATATACGGTAATGAATTTTAGAATAAGAAATAATAAAACTCAAAATATGCATTATTCATCCAAATTTATTTTATCGCCTTCAAAGTAGGCCTTTCCGAAAAAATACACTTATGCCAACGAATAATCCAATAATCAAAACATTTTTTAAACGCATTTTCACGAATCAACTTCAGTACTCGCCGCGAATTCTCTTTTATGTCTTCTATCGACTGAAAACGGGTACCTCGAAGCGGTAATTTGAGTTTTGGAAAGAGGAAAAAGTCGGCCGGAGCCATACCAGGGAAATACGGTGGTTGTTCGATAAGAGTTGTTGAGTTTTTGGCCAGAACTTCGTTCAAAATGATAGCCTTATGAGATAGTGCGTTATCGTGGTGCAAAAACCATGAGTTTTATTTCCACAAATCTGGTCTTTTTCGACGAATTTGCTCTCTCAAACACTACATAACGCTCAGACAATATTCTTTAGTTACTGTCTCCCCTTCTGGCAAGAATTCCAAGTGCTATAGCGATGTTAGTTGAAGACGTTGATGGACGACCTGAGCGAGGCAAATCTTCCACCATATCTTGACCGCTTTTGAATGCACTGTACCACTCATACGCACGTGTTTTTGATAAAGTCGATTAACCGTAAGCCTTATGTAATATTTTCAGCGCTTCGGCACACGAAATTCCATTTGCAATGCAAAATTTAAGACAGATTCTTTGTTCGATATTTTTATCCATTGTAAACACCGCAAAACACACTTGAGATGAACTGACAAATGGAGCACTGTAAACAAAGTAAATAACAGATGGCGCTCAAACTCCGCGTGAGCATGGAGGACAGTTATGGGACCGTAGCGACAAAAAGAATTTCGACACTCCTTTTAAACGGGCTTTTTTAATATACAATTCCCGGTATTTTCTTGACAGAATGTATGTCGATTTTTCGAAATTGAATTATGTACGAGCATAATAAAACAATAAAATATGCAGAACCTATTAGTCTGATACCCTCTTAACATAAGTTCCTATAAATATTCTACGATGCTAAATATATCTTGTACCGAAATCTGAATGTGAACTAAATAAAATTTGTTGAAAGCAGTGACTACACATGTATTTATTTATATTTTCACAAATTTTTAACATAAGGAATTTTTAACTGAAAAATAAGTACTTTTGCATTTCTTAAAATATTTACTTATATACCTCGCATTTATTTTACGATATACAAAGTATGTACATGGCAAATTTAAGTATGTAAATTCTTATTTTGCTTTTCTTGCAGTTCACTCAAATATTTCACAAGATTTGTATTTATTTTTTCATTTTTGTTCAAGATGTTCGAAACGTATTTATACAAATAATAATCCACAATCCACATAATGTAACAACAAGCAAAAATATATTGTTCTCCATTTGTAAATGCTGTACGAAGAAAAATTTATATTTAATTACATACGCTGGAAAAACATCATGTTTTGATAAAATAATGGAAAAAGACTCACAACAATAATGGTTTAATTTACGAATAAATTGCAAATGTTTTATATACGTTATAAGAAAGATAAACTTCATATGTTTCTTCCATGTATGAATAAACAAAAACTCGTTACGGGTAGAATAATTATAAAAATATTTGTATATAATTGTGGAAAAACTAATTATATCTTTGTAATTTGATGAATGTGTTCAATAATAATGAAACAATAACAAAATGGCTATATTCGTACCATTTTTTGCACCACAACTTGAAAATAATATAAACAATAGGGGTATTAAACTCTTGTATGTATTATCATTCTAAGTACTTTTGTAATTAATTTCTGTTTTCTCTTTTTGTTTTCTTTGCAAAAATGAATTTACACATTAAATATTTCGTGTTAATTTTATATTATTACGCGTGTAATTAGCATTGTAAATTGAAAACCACGACGTAATCGCTGTAGGCGTACAGACTAAAAATATTTTACAAAGCAACTAAGGTTAAGTTAGGAAAAAGCATGTTACGTTATGTCAAACGAAATGCCCCATCGGCTGAATATTGACGCGCGTCAAATCTATTGTTCGGATTGCTGTCAATGGTTTTTATGATTTTCTTCAGAATTCTTGTTCGTCTATAAAAATCCTGCATACGTAATGAGAAAAGTAACAACAGGAAAATGCTTATCAAAGAGATTTCACAATGTTGGTGTTTTCTTAAAAAATGGGTCACGAAACACGATGGAATAATTGAACGGGCAAGTGGATCACGGTATTACATATTTTTAATTAAATTAGGTTTAAATGTCGTATATTCACATAACTTCTTCATCTTTTACAAAGAGTTTTTCGAAAAGTGTTACACAATTTCTCCAACTGTAATTTTGATTAACTGATGATATAAATAACGAGTATCTATAGTACGTTAAGAGTATAGTAGTTTAAAAGTTAAATAAAGGAGCACCAAGAACACGAAATTAGCTTAAATGTATTGGGCGAAGACGGTCAATCAGGCAACTACGATTGGGCGAACCGGGTTCGTTCCCGACCGACGCCAAAAATTACATTGCATTTTAATGGCACAAAATTGACCCCTGTGGCGCACTCTCCACGCCAGCAAGGAGTGCCCGTGAGGTGACGGCTGGTAAGCGCCCGCACGGTACAAATATTCCATCATTACCGACATCTGTGTATGAAGCAGATTGGCACACCCAGCAATGGGTAATATGCCGTGATGAAATATTTATTTATTTATTTAATAATTAAAAAATAATGGTAAAAATCTTTTCCAGGCTAAATATATTAATTTATCATATCGATATAGGGGCTGGAATTGAATGTACCCTAGTAAATATTTTATTACAATGTGAAACAATCAAATTAATGGTTGCGCGTGTCTGAGACACCAAATATAAAACACCTCAACTGCTTATACAATTCTATATCCACTTTCTTGCGGCTCTGTTTGGACAGTGCAGTAGTCAATAATAAATGTGTAAAATTACAAAATTGTTCTTTAGGTTTGGTTATGTAAAGTATGTTTAGAAAAAATAAGAGCACCAATTTAACTGTTTTTCCTGTTGCAAAAATATCCGCCAAATTATATGTGTGCTAAGCGTGCATTTTTTTTTTAATTTCTCAATAATAACGAAAAATTTACTGTGTGGTGCTTTTTGTTTACATATGTATATTCAATAGAAACCGAGTTCAACAGGCATCATAAAAGGATTCCTGTTAAAAATATTCGTGTCATTAAAATTTGATCTGTTTTGAATGGTACCCACTCCAAACAAAAATAATCTAAATGGACCTGCAAAAAAATCGAAACGATAGTAACAGCAACATGGAGTGATATTAGTGAGATAGTAATTGATACTTTGATTGCAGAATATGCATTCGAATTAATGGTCGTTTAACAGGTGCCGGTCACCATTTTATCAAATAGCTTCTTTGTGAGCAAATTGATTGATATTCTTGTTATGTTGAAATAAAATGAGTAGTGATAAACACGAAATGGAAATGGTGACTCCCAATTTTTTTATTTGAAATAGTAAATGCTTTTTTCTGTCCTTTGCGCGCTATTCAAACAACAAAGACAGCTGGTTATCGCCGCAAGCGACGTTGTGCTTAAAAAAGCTACACTTTGGACGCGTAGCTCTACGCTACATTGAAGTTCAACAAACAAAAATCGTGGCCAACTTCCACGGCCTTCAAATACACAAACAATTGACAAAGCCTTTCATTTTCAAATTGTTATCAGCTTTATAAGGAAACAGTAATTGGTTGATTCTATTACAGAAATGGTGTATCACTAAATTAAGACGTACAGGAATAGATACCTTTATAGAAAAAAGTATCGGAACGATTCACTTATAATATCACAATTTATGTAGCATTTTTTTTTATAAAATAAATTGTTTCTGATTCAATTATCAAAGAACAAATGAAAAAAAGGAACACCCTAACGCACACATACCCCCTCCCCCATAAATTAATGATTCTTTTAGGTATTTTCATAGGCGATGCTCCGGGCACACGGACTCAACCTACAGTCTCAAAACACTTCAAACCTACAGGCCACTTAGATATTCTAAGGGAGACACGTCTATATGAAATACAAGATACAATTTTGACTAGACGTATAAGGTAATCATTGATGATCGCTTTCAGTGGACAGTAGGAGGGCCACACTTCCCAAGGGACTCTTTGTACTGGTTTACGGATGGTTCAAAACTAGAGTCAGGAGAAACTGGAGTAGGTTTATTTGGTCCAGGTTACCAAATATAGGAATCCATAGGCACCAGTCCCCCCATATTTCCAGCAGAGATCTACGCAATACATCTCTGTGCTCAAATAAACCTAAACAAAGGTCTCAAAGGAGCTACAATCAACATTTTGTCTGCTTTAAAGGCACTAAGAGCCTTCACTTGTGGGTCAAAGCTAGTCTGGAATTGCATAAACATCCTATAACAACTGGCCAAAGATAACTACATCACTTTGTGGTGGGTACCGGGGCATAAGCTCGCTAAAAGGGGAGCTAAACTACTGTTTTACGGGCCTAAATCTTCTTGTGGACTCTTGAAAAGCCATATAAATAACGAAATCAAAAACTGGAAGGAAGCAGCCATAGCCTCATATTGACGAGACATCCCAGGCCTTAGTCAGTCGAAGAAATTCATTTCACCCTCGTTGACAAACGCCAAAGAGCTATTTGCTCTCAGCAAGAAGGACCTTAGAACTATGACAGGTATCTTTACTGGTCATTGTCCTCTGAAACACCATCTATGTAAGATTGGTATAGCTGAAAACAATATCCATATTGGTAAAAGATACCTCGCGGTAAATGAGATCGGGAAACTGACTCCTGGAGCAGTAATTGGCTTCATAAAAACTCTGGAACTACTTCCAGAAAACTAAGATAGGACAAGGTTACAACAGATCTTACAGGTCGGAGTGACAAAAGCGGTTAGCGCTTAAAGCCCTCAACTTAATGAATAGAATGAATATGTATTTTCATAATGATTTGATCTACTAACCATAGCAATTAAATAATTGACGAGCTATTAGCAAAAACAACCCATCCTTTTTTTAATTTGAGATAATTAAGAGGTAACTTTCTAGCTTATTTTTATAGATTTCTGTAACTAAATTTAACTCAGGTAAATATTAGAAAATTACTGTGAGTTAAGAAATACAAAAATAAAAATTGATGAGCAATTATATAATAATTAGATATTTTTGAAGGACGTTTTTGTACGAACGGTCAAACTTTAATATGTAATAACTGGCATCCTTGAAAGTAAATCGCTATATGTAACACATATTTATAATATTTGGATTATGGTTGTTTTTGCCAAACGCTCTTCAATTGTTTTTGCCAAGCACTTCAATTGTTTTTGACAAATATCAGTTGTTTTGGTGTAAAGAGCGTAGTTACGAAATGCAAACAAAATAAATTTTAAGCTCATACCATCGCTCCTTGATTAATACTGCCAAGTTTGTGTAAATATTTTCGAAGGATTTGGTCAAGGACGTTCTGGAGCTAATTAGTAAACATATCACAAGTATTTCTTAAACTATAACCAATATCATAAGTAACCATTCCATTTTTTTTCTTTTCTAGTAAACATCTTTAAAGCGTGATGACAAGTTCATATGACATTGACAATTTTGATAACCTACATATATTGAATTTTATCTGGAAAGTTTGCAGATATGGCACTACTCTATAAAATATTTAATAACAAAATTAACTGCAGTGAAATTTTGCGACTTTTTAATTTACATGTGTGTCAGAAAACAACTCGTTTAAGTATACTTTTTCTTGTACCTAAAACCGCAACTAATAACTACAAAAATTCTCCTGTCCATAGAATGATGTCAAAATATAATGTGAGTTTCACCCATATAGATATTTTTTATTTAAATTTCACTTCATATAAAAAAGAAATAATGAAGTCTTTTATTTGAGTGTTTTCGTTATTCATATAGGTGTATATTTATTTGTATTAATTTTTATATTGCTTTGTATTGTATGTTTAATTTGTATTTTTGATTATCCATTCTTGTGTTTCAATAAATCTTTTCATTATGCTATGTACATACTTAATTACGATACAGACTCTGTATATGTAATTATTCATAATGCTAATATGTGGGAACCTATAATTGGTTTGTAAAAACTGTTGGTTCTCCAAATTTCATAAATTTCAATAATAAATGTTGCAGCTGAAACTCACGGTATAGTGTCGTCTGTAACCAAGGAGTTGTGTTTATATTATAATTTACATAGATATACTTTGTTCATATGAAAAATACATAAGTTTGAAGAAAAAAAAATACAAATCCAGTCATTCACCTTATAAAATACCACAACATAGTTCACTTATCATCGCGATAGACAAACTGTCAGTATAATTAGATAGAGGAAATATAAGTATTAATAAATATTTTATAAAAGTAATGAAATCTTAACCTGCATAAGAGATTAAAAAGATTCTACATTCTAAGTCAGTTAGCATAAATTTCCTCTAACCTCAACCGTAATATTTGCGTGTAGGGATAATGAATTATATCATGTAAAATATGACAGATAGAAGTTTTCCTGAAACAATAAGTGAAAATATAAAATGTGTGCGGTCGGAGTTAAATGTCGATAAAACACTTATATGAAATGGTTCATCGTTTTATTGTCGACGGATCTCGGTTGGATAAATAGAGCGTGTGAAGCCGCTACTCGATATTGGTAAAACATCTCTGGTGACGTAAAAAAGAACTAATTTCCGTTGGGGTCGCGAGCTCCGGTGCCGAATGAATGGAACGGGAATGGGAACGGAAAAGCGAAGAAACACTATACGCCATAGCTATACGTATACGTCTATCGTCTACGTGGCCCGGTATACGAATACGGGAGCACACGAGAGTACGAAACCGATAACGAAGATTATTGCAACATGCTATTGCTGCTGAGTGTTGTTTTGTCCAGCCACTTTTGTCTCAGATCGATTGCCTTTTATTTTCACAAATTTATCTTTCATTTCACAAAGAACTGCACAAGTTAATTCCCTCTCTAACCTGAATTTCACTCGCTTTAACTTTCAACATTCTAGACGAATTCAATAAATTAAATTAAAACTTAAGGTTCATTTATATCATCATGCATCGATCGTTTCCAACACGTAGTGTTTCCTACAAAATTAAGTTTTCATATCATCAGAGACGAACCATTCCAACATCATACTTGTTTGTAAATATGTTGCATCTGTATGGTGATTAACTCTGTGAAATATCAATTTTATTAGAAGAAAGATAATTTAAAATATTTTCCATCCATAAAATGCTTAAAAAATGGAAGACATGAGGAGAATATTGGATTCTATACGGAGAATTTATGGATGATGAAGAAGAGTTTTTCAATATTTTCGCTTATCGCAATATCTTTTCAATGAGTTAAAAAAATCAATTCTATCATATTTCGTTGTCCATAATAGCAATGCGCTTGAACATGCACGAATTCGACAGCCTATTTCATACTGAAAAACTGTACGTATTGTATATATCCGGTACGAAGACGGACCACACTGAACCGTGCTAGAACGCAGGTCCGGATACGGCCACCGGGCAACCGGGCAAATGCCCCATGGGCCGGAGCTAAAAATGGGGCGGTCGGAATAAATATAAAATAATATATAATAATATAAAAGCTACTTTCCAATCAATTATTATTTCAATTTTTGTAATTTTATGTTTTTTGAATTGGAAGTACCTGATGTTATTTTATTTTAAAAGTATTTTCATTTTATTTTCATTCACTACATTAACCTGATGTTATGTTATTCTTTAAGTATTTTTCTATTACAAGTTTATTTTATTTTCGTTCAATATATGAACCTGATGATATTATTTTATTCTTTAAGTATTTTCCTATTAGAAGTTGATTTTATTTTATTTTTTCATTACAGTATGATATTTTCCTATTTTATTAATATCATGTAAAAATGAATGGTAGTTCTGTTATTTTAAATAAATAATACAAGAAAAAAGTTTAATTATTTAATCTTTTCAAAAATAATAATCTAACATGATTCTTTTTCAAGGGGGGGAGGGGGCGGTCTGCCACTATTTGCCCGCTAGAACCGATGGATGCCTGATGATATGAATGGAGCCATAATATTGTACTAAAGCAGTGGTTCTTAACCTTTTCAGTCATGGCACCCCTACGATCTAATAGGGAACATGCATTACCCCTTCTTAAAAAATAGGAGATAAAGTAGCACTTTAACCACAAGCTAAAGTAGAATTTAACAGCAAGATTAAGGATAGATAAAACACCTACTTTAATTATTATTTATTTACTTACAAAATCCATAAAAACCCACAGAGGTACATGCTGGAATTTTAAAATTGTGTTTATTTATAGTTGGTATTTTTTTAAACGTCTGTTATTGAATTTTACACATGATGATAAAATTAAATTATAGACTCGCGAAATTGCTCGTGAATTAAACTTTACGCTCGTCGTTATAAAAAAATAACTATTGCACGTTAACACAAGAAATGAACGAAATTTTAATTTTAATGAGACGGTTCGTATTGTTTTTTATTTACAAGATTTAAAACATGTAGGTAATACAAAAAAAATAGCTTTAAATCCCAATTCTTTTTACCCCTACCATATAGCCATTTTACCCCCTCGGGGGTAATTACCCTCAGGTTAAAAACCACTGTACTAAAGAATATTTCTCGTTACGTTTCTGAAACGATCGATGTGTGATGGACACATCGAGATACAGGGTGTTTCTATACCTCTGAACGAAACTTTAATGACATATATAATTTGATATACCGATTATAAAACAAAATGTTTTTTTTGAAATTTGCAAAAATGAGGGTAGTTCATTCCTAGCAAACATTTTTAGTGCCACTGGTTTCATAGTACATTTAAGTATTTACAATTATGTTATTAATGAAATAAAAGTATAAATCATGCCTAGAAATAATCATTTATTACTTAGTTATTATGTAGGTAATTAAATGTACTATGAAACCAGTGGCACTAAAAATGTTCGCTAGAAATGAACTACCCTTATTTTTGCGAATTTGAAAAAAAACTTTTTGTTCTATAATCAGTATATCAAATTATATATGTCATTAAAGTTTCGTGCACAGGTATAGAAACACCCTGTATTTAATTCAACCTAGATTTAAGGAATTTTGTTAGAGAATTCAGTTGTCAAAAATGCATGGGTTATTATTTTGTATTTTCTGTCTAATTGTACAATTTTAAATTTTTCTAGTCGAATTTAATTTTTCCTTTAAATATTTTGTGTAATTTTAGTTATTACTTTAAGCGTAATATTTCAAGCTTTCTTACTAAAGATGATATATTAATATCATTCTATATTAAAAACGTCAAGCAACAATAAATTAAAAGAAAATATTAACTACAATATGTCAGCAAATAATGTAGGTTCCAAACAATGACCCCTAATGTCAGTAGCGTCGGTACTGAATGATAATTGGCTAGACGCAGATGCAGCAATGCAGAAAGATGAAACTTCGGCATCCTATGTTATGTTGCTGTTTAAATCTTGTGTTGCGTTACATTTTAAAAAAAGTGCAAGCCTTTCTACTGTTTCATCTTTTACGTTGCGTTTCCGTAACAACATTACCTTTTGCATTGCTCTTATTATGAGCAACTCTTACAGAAAAAAATTCACTATAGACGTACCGCACAGTGTAACAAAATATAATTGTTTAAGTATTTCGGTTTAACAAAATTATTTGCATTTGTTGTCACTTTGATAAGGTTAACCTTTTTGGCTATGCGCGAGGATTTGAACCTATCATGTAGTGAAATTAATGCATTCTTGCATTCTGCTTTATAAATAGAACGTTAAAATTATAACTAGGAATTCATATTTGATTCAATTTAATTGACAAATTCATTAGTTAGAAGATAATACAATAAATATGGAAGAATGAATTTTCAAGATTTATTTCCTTAGATATCAAAAATATACTGATGAATATCGATTATTTACTATACGAAATATCTTAAATTTGTGTTTAACATTGTTCAGTTCATTAATTATTTTTTGTTAATATTGTACAGAATGTTCCACGAAACAATGTTAAAATTTAAACTACATATTTTGTAAAGAATTTTAAGCAAAAATATTCTAATAAACATATGCCAACGTGCATATTTTCGTCTCTAATCTGACAACGGCATTTAACATTATTCAAACTTGAGCGATTTATTAGAAAAATCGGCAAGTTAAAATACATGTATATAGATAATAGTGATTTTTGATTATTTTTTAGCTATAAAAACTTCTAAAAAGAAACATTTCTACCTTTTTTTTAAACAATATGAAAATAGAATATCCGTGAAAACCCGATTTAAAAATATCGTTTCATAAGTGAAATATTAATTTTTAAAATTTGAATTTTTGTGTTTTATTACATATCAGGGATATGGAATCAGGAATTTGAGATTGCGAAAAAAGGTAAACTAAAAAATAATATGTATTTAAATAGAAATTGTGATTTATCAAAAAATTTAACTTTTCAAAATGGAGAGAAGATTTCAAATATCATAAGGTTTACATGTTCTTCGTGCAAATTAAAATGCTCCTCTCTTGCAGAAAACAATGGAAGACCTTGCAGCAAGAAAGAGGTATCTGTAATTTTTGGAAAGAAAAAATTGCTCTATCAGTTGGCGCCATAACGAATCTTTGGTTTACAGCAGACAACCATGCTACAAAATTCACATACATACATATCTACATTGTCTACATTGTCTATGCTTCTGAATATGTCTACGTCTACGTCATGGTCGACACGTCAACTATTACATGGAGTAATCTACACGCTCATCCCTGCAGGGTGTTAATTAAAAAACGCCATAGACATTTAACATGGAAAATCAGTTTTTCCATGCGAAAAAATTCCCAAAGTATTTTCGGCAAAAATACTTCAAATAAATGCTGTAGAGAATCAATTTCTGCATCTTTTTCAATAATCATATTTTAATTTGTACGTTTTGTAATCGAGCAAATTAAATTCAATATTTTATAAAAGTTACTTTTTTATATATTCACCATGGTATTGAAATAAAATCACAAACAAATGTAATAATATTTTACCTGCCAGAAAATTAAGTCATTTTGTGACATATTTTATCTGTTCCAAAGGCGCTGATGGAGTTTTCAGTGTGGAAAATGTATTATTCACATGAAGAAAAGTAACAAATTAGTAAGTAGTGTTATTTTGATGCAATTTATATTTTACAATTATTTCTGACAGATAAAATGTTATTAAATTTGTTTGTGATTTCATTTCAATACCATGGCTAACACTATAAAAAGTAACTTTTATAAATATTAAATTCAATTTTTGTCTAAAATAATTTGGGAAATTTTGCGCAAGGAACAACTGATTTCCCATGTTAAACGCCTATGACCAGTTTTTCAATTAACACCCTGTTTATCCCCTTTTACCACACACGAAGGTGTCTGTAACGTTTCTTATTTGTTATTTGGAAATGTAAAAACTTTCTTAATACTTCTTAATAATAATATAACCTTTTAACATCAATGACTACGTTTATTTCGCACTAGTTTATCCACTTAAACCCGCTTGAGTTACTTAAATAATGGGTTAGGTCGTTAGGTTAACTTAGGAATTGAAATTCTGCGAAATAAACGGTTAGGCTATGGATTAACCTTATTAAAAAAAAACTTGTAAATATTAAAAATATATTTTACTACATTCAAGACTTCCATGTTTGGTTCAAGATCGTTAGAGTTTTGGTATTATTACTATAGTAACTGTTGCAAAATATTCTATTTGTCTTTGAATAACACAACATAAACAAACTGGAGTTAAGAGTTAGTTTTAAGTCACTATATTTTTAAGCGGGTTATGAAACTGCGAGATAAACGTAGTCATGAAATTTTGAATACAAGCGAATTAACGTTAAATAAATAAAATAAATATTTTTTTGTTCTCCTGAGAAATCACCTCCTTGTTGCTACACTTTTGAGTTATTTTTATATTTTTCCATAATATGTTCGATAAATTTTTAATATCGGCTAAGGTTGAACTGCCTATTATAAGATTGAAACTGTTCTGAGATAACCTAGAAAAATCATTAAAGCTACCGGCTATTGGCTATGGCTAGCAATAGCAAAAGAAGAAAGTGGAAAAATCGTTGTGTGGACGAAGACGAGGTCTTCTCGAGCGGAGGCGAACGAGAAGCGAAGAAAACAGCTCCAGATTAATAGATTCCTGGCAATCCGTGTAGCCGTAGCAGTGTAGGGTAAACACATAATAAGATATTTAGTGTTTACGCTGAAATAATTCCCGTGGAAACCGTGCACGCACGAAGCCAGGATGAGGATGGATCTCAAGAAGCTGGATTGTTTACTCAAGACATCTGATTTTTATAGAACCGATTTTCCACAGCTAATTACAGTGATTCATTCCAGAATACTACAAAACATAAATTCTTGCTTTGTTTTGGTCCACAATTGTTTATCTCTAATCTAAGTATTCTTATTTTGTTTACAGTTTCTTACATTTTCCCCCTTTTTGGTATAATAAATAGAAATCAGAGGCAGTATTGATAGATTTTTAGCGTGAGCATGTAGATGTCGCTAATCATCAAAATTATTCTGATACTAACAATGGAGTATTCCGGTGTTATGGAATTTATGCAAAATAGTAACTTTTTTCACATAATACAATAAAACGTGTATATAATATAATTTGATGTTAATAATTGAAATTCTTTATATATCTAGAACCATTCTTGCACACTATGATGTTATTTCGATATGCTTTTGCGTGGTTTTTGCTCATTTCAGATTGAATATATACCGTTTGTATATGATATTTTATTCATTTTGTGTTAATTATTATATGTTCTTCTGATATTTGTTTTTTTTATCTACGTTTTCTTGTTCAAAAGTTGTAAACAGATAAATAGCTTTCTATAAACACGTGTGTTTAGGCGCTGAAGTTCGCTGCTAGTGTCAATATCAGATGCTCGTCATAAGCGCACCATGAAAGAAAAATTCATATCTCACCTGATATATGTATTTTCTTACTCAAAATTAATATTCATATTAATACTGGACTGAAACTAATACAATAACCCCTTAACCTTAAAATTAGAAAATAAGCTATATACGTATTTCGAGAACTAAGTTCTCATCATCAGTACTACAAATTTAAGCAGAGTATCTAAGATTACTCAACATGTAAACCATGCCAGAGGTCCTAACTCTGAAAAAACAAGAGAGAAAACTGGTGTTATATAGGAATGGGAATCACAGGTGAATGAATACCAATAATAAACTAAAATTTAGCGTCCAATGTTATTCCAGATTTAAAACGTCCTATAAAATTTAAGTTTATATTAAATCGAATAGTTAATATAAATTTATTTCACCTGTGACTTCCATCCCTATATAATTCCAGTTCTCTCCCTTGTTTCTTCAGAATTGTTAGGACCTCTGACATGGTTTAAATGTTGAGTAATCTTAGCTACCCCGCTTAAATTTGTACTGCTGGTAATGAGAACTTAGTTCTCGAAATACGTATATAGCTTATTTTATAATTTGAAGGTTAAGGGGTAATTGTATTAGTTTTAGTTATAATTTGACCTTAGATTCCTCCTATTATTTAATCACTACTGAACTGAATTAATGACAAAAAAAATGTCGAAATACACCTCTGACGCTTTGTTATTGTTTGAGATTTATTTGTGACAGTCGAATTCAGTGTTTTTATAAAAATATAAAAAAATCAAACAGGCAATACATCTGCGCGAAATAAAGTCTAGTTGGACACAGTTTCCGGGGACTTTGCTCTGTAATTTGTCACCGTAAAAAGATGGGCAGCTGAGTTTAAACTTGGTCGTATGATTTTTTTTTTTTGGTATAGACTCAATCAACTTTAGGTAAATATATTACATAAATAATTGAGTAAAAGGTAACTGGAATTTGGGTACTGCGACTGCTCAATTTGGACCAAAAAATGAAGCCGGATTTTTTGCATCGATTTTTAATATATGATGACATTTGGATCTATCATTGTACTTCTGGGACGAAATAATAATCAAACATTGGAATGCGAAGGATGAATCTACTCCGTAGAAGTTTATGTTGCAGAAAAAAACACCAATTACTTTTTGGATTTGTTAAAGATGTTGGAGTATCGATTGAAAATTTACTTAAAAGGAGTTTATGTAGAAAAATAAAAATGAATTTGACCAAATGCTAAAACTTATAAATAGCGCCTCGTATTCTATGTTTGAATTTGTCAAGATCGTATTGGTTTTTGATATCACTTATAGGGGCAGTATTGTTTCTAAGAAAGATAAACCCCAAAAAGACTCCGTCTTGTGTACCTGTATATTCTGCTATTTCTATTTGTGGATACACACCTCTCAGGGCATAACGAGCGAATCAAATACGTCTGTAGCAGTTAATTACCAGCTTTGTAGACAGATACCGTTATTACCCATACCTACCCGGCTATAATAGGTTATACAATACAAACGTACTCAAACAACAACAATACGCTGTCTGCTACAATCAATTTTACAATTAGTTTAAAGTCATCAATTGTGTAGAGGAAAATGTTGAAAAATATATACTTGCTAACCACTCATGTTATCGTGTAATGACTTGACTTAACACTCTGACCTAGCTGACTACCCCATAGTACTAAATCCTGAATGCGCCAGATGCCAGGCCTACCTAACCAGAGATTTTTTTGGACACACACATTAGCAGAGACCCTGGTCAGGGAACAAGGTAGACTAGAGAACACTAGCCAACAAATACAAACATAAAAAAATATTTAGCATCCAGTAGGCTTCCTAACTTTTCAAATGGAAATCTTTGTTCGGTGAGAACTTGGAATTCTGATTCTACCACATGTATTTGAATTATGTGAGATGTTTTTTCTCTTTCTATAGCATTCCAATTATTGTCCTTAAAAATGTATCCGAATTTTAAAGATGTCTGGTCGAATTCCATATCCCGGACGACCTTCTTAATTTTATAGTTTTCATTTGCCTTTAACATGAAGCATGGTTTCCAGTTTTATTTTAGAATGGGGTATTCCAGTGTAGTAAAATTTAAAAGATAAAACATTATAATGTTATTAATTAGGTTGAAAAACGACCGAATTCTGAAAAATAAACTCAAAATTGTTTTATTTAATATGATTTTCCATGTGTTTTATTTTAGCGCGGAAAAGATTCACCTGATGTATGACATTCATTCGCTCTATAACGTTTGTAATGACGTACTTGTCTGCTTGTGGAAAAAGAAAAAACAGTGCGTTCACCATTGATGCTTTCTCGTTTCTCAGCTGATCTTTGTTTGTGTTTCTTGCTAGTTTTGACCAAATTCTTAACTAATAATACTTTAATATAGTTACAACTAAAATCCACGGATAACAAAACAAATAAAATAAATGAAAGTCACCAAAAACAAAATAGTATTTGACACTGTGAACAAACCAATTCCCCTCCCCTTACTCGCTCCAAGCCAAGCGACTAACAGCTATAGTCTTTCCATAGATCACGTGATGAAGCGAATAGACGTCATACCATATAATTCAAATTTTTAAGCATAATTCAAAAATTCATATCTCGCGGAAATGACACAATAAAAAACTCAAATTTTCATATTTGTATTTCAAATTTTCATATTTGTATTTCAAATTTATGGAAGTTTCAGAAAAAAAATAAAAAAAAATTACTGGAATACCCCATTGTTGTTCTTATTCCTTCTTGCATTTTTGCTGTACTACTACTGCTGAATTCTTTCCATATTGTTGATGCTATTACAAAATGAATATCCGAACATGAAAAAGTCCTTAAAAGGACTATAAAGATAAAATATACTTAAAATATTAAATTTAATGTTTTACTTATAATGTAGTAGAATTTAATCCCAATCATTTCAATCCTCTTATTTTTTTATTTACAAAAGTGGCCCTACAACAAGACATGGTCCCAATAACAGTACAGCACAGTTATAATAAATTATAGAAAAAAAATGTTTTTCTTGTTACATACAACAAATATGGTGAAAATTAGCCAACATGGAAAAAGAAAAATAAACTCGTAAAGAGGTAGATACATGAGTGAAACTATTTTTTTATAAATTTCTTAAAAAAATACAAAGTGCAAATGAATATATCGGGTATATCGGAGAAGCATAACAAATTATTATAACAACACAATAGGCGATTTAACGGGGAAAACATTCCAAAATTAGTCCTATACATTTTTACAGAAAAAATATCAGATGAACGAGTAGAATATAAGGGGTACACGTAACGATATTTTACTCAAGAGAGTTGGACTATCAATATGACCATTTATAATTTTATACAGAAAAATTAAGTCCAGCATCTCTCTATGTTTTTGTAAGGGGGTGAAATAAATTAGATTATTTAATTTAAACTTCAATGCAGAAATAAATTTACGCTGAATACCCTCAACTTTATTCACATATATTTGATAATGTGGAGACCAACATCAACAGCAAATTCCAGTTGAGATCTGACAAAAGTATAGTATAAATGAACGAGAGTGGTTGTATATATATATCCAAGTATTTTATATGCCTTTAACTACGTTTTCAATCTGTAATATACATCGTAAATTAATTTCTTATCTAAAATGATCCCAAGATTTTTGACTTGAGATACACGACTGATACTATTTCCATCAATATTGTAAATAAATTCAAAAATATTTCTACTACGTGAAAACAGGAATTAATATCATTAATAAATAATATAAAAAATGAGAGGTCCAAGGTGAAATCCCTGAGGTACTCCAGAAGTTACGGGGTAGATGTCAGAATATTGTTGTCTATGACTTAGGTATGATGTAAACCACTTTAATCTTAATCTTAATCTTAAGTTTATCTATTAAAATGGAATGTTTTATTTTGTCAAATGCCTAGCTGAAGTCAGTGTACACAGCATCTACTTCTGTATTGTAGTCCATACTTAAAAGTATATAATCTGTGAATTTAACGATATTGGAGTCGACAGATCGTCCACTGTAGAAACCATGCTATTCTACATGGTGAAGTGTTCCTTTATTCTGTTATCCAATTTCGATTTACTGTTCGGAAATGAATCCTATCCTATCCTGTGCTATATATTATTTGCTAAAATCTTCATCTGAATTCCTTATTTCGGCCAGGTCCTTGATAATTACTTGATATATTTACTAATTATCACACATTTTCGTCCGGTTTTACATTTCGGATTTAAGAAAGAGAATCGCAATGAGCTTTGAAATTATGAATGTACCTGTAACGAAAATACAATAATTCGCTCGCTATAAAGACTGAAAATTACTGCAAAATTGTGCTATTCTTATTCCTTTTAGATGGTTATTTTCGTAATTGCGGTTCTGCGTAAAGTACAAACTAATGTCCCGCAATTCCAAATAAAACTTTTATAATTATCTAATTAAAAGATACAACTTTTTCATACAAATCTGTTACAATCAAATTCGTTTATAAAAGAAATGAAACTTTTATCAACAATTAAATTTCCTGTGAAATCAATAACGAAAAAGTTTTTCTTTCCAATCGTTTTTCAGACATACCTAAATTTTGATACCTGTCAGTGAACTACCAAAATGAATGTATATTTTAGAACTTTTAATGAAGAAATTTATTCGGAATTCTGTGTCTGATTTACGGAGATACGCTCATGTTCTACATTTTTATATCCGTTGCTTGTTGAATAACCCAGCGGGGGAAATTTACTTTAGTAAAATATTTAAAAAAAACTTGTTAATTGTAAAATATGAAATATTTATTACAAATTAAGTAGTTTTATATTTTAAGGACCGATTGTTCCATCCATAGTTAAACATTCGTTTAAAATTTATTCTATAGATAACTTCAGTTTGCGTTGTTCCACTTATGGTTAAAAGTTACCAGTAAGATAAATTTTCGTTAACGGCAAGATAACTAACAGTCAGTCAAACTATCAGTTAAGAGTTTTATTCAAAGAATATCGTACCGAGTGCACACGAATGGAAACACGAAGTGAAGAGAAACGGAACATATGGTATGGAACGTTTTTGTTGTTTTGACGATATAAGCTGTTTGTTAATATTAATAATTATTATAATAAATCAGTACAGCAGTGATGATGAAGTATTGGATTTCATTTTTGATAATATTAATTTTCGAAAACAGTATACAGTACGAGAAACATGTAATAATTTTGAAAAATGGGATGATTCAATTTTTTTTAAGGTTTCGAATGTCAGAGAATACAGTTCTTTATTTGTTAGATAAAATTGAAGACCTAATATTGTTCTTATCTATTAGGTAAGTTTAAAGAAAGCATAATTTTAGAAATAAACACTTATTTGTCTACATTTGTTTTTCTGAATCACGAATTATTCTGTATCTTCGATATGCCAGTTGTTGATAGCTTTACGATTTTGAAACAGGGTGTATATCATGGATATTGGCTACAACTAAAACTAAAATATTTTCTAATTGATTCCAGATCATGTCTTTCGTCTTTCCAAGAGACGGAATCTATCTTCCTGGACTCAATTATATATTTATATTTATCGACTAATTTAATTAAATTAGTTATTTCCGCGGTAGTAAAATAAACTGCTCTTTCTCTCTATAATTTTCACCACTCATTTTTGCATCATTTTTTCTAAACGTTCAAACTGTGGTTTAAACTATAACTGAACCAAAACACAGACAAGCGAAAAAGTAATAAATTTCTATTAAAATTGTTAGTCAAGTTGCCAATTTTTCAAAAATAACTCTACCCTAACACAATTTTAATCTTTCTGATAGCAATCTGTCAGTTAGCTATCCGGAGAATAAAACATCATGGAGCAACCCAAAAATCTTATTCTCTAGTTAAGACGGTAGAATAAATTTATCTAATAGATAGTAAACTGCTACTTTATCTGAACTTGGAACAACCGGGCCTAAAGCCGGATTTATAATGAAGTAACGTAAGAGGTAAGGTGAATAGTATCGGTAACGTAAAAAGTTGAGCGTGTACTAGAGCTAGTAATGATTTATATTCAAGTAAAGTAAGAAGTAAGGTAAAATATGTAAAGCAATAGTTGCCCAACATTCAACTTTCTACCTTGCCTTAACTAAAATTTTATACCGCTGGCCAATCAGAAGGCAGCATTTTGAACGTTGCGCACGGTTGCGCAGAAATCTTTATTATCGATCATTCTCCATCTGGCAGATTTCATTTTGTTTTCATTGTTTGTTGTTTGAGGTTGGTTTGAACTTACGTCGTGATTTTCTTTTAAAATCTAAATAAACACAAAACCCAACAAACATCTATTAACCTATCAAATGGTTTATGATTTGACAGAAGTACCGATATTCAAACTTGATGCCGAATTTAAACGAAAGATATCGAATTACAAGTGAAATTTTTATACTATTACCTGATTGACTAGCAGGAGTGGAACTACTTTTTAATATAAATCACCTAATTCGCTTACGTTACTTCGTACTTATAAACTACGTTGCGGTTTGCGTTACTTCATTATAAATCCGGCTTAAGAGTAATTGTATAAAATGAAGCAGATATAGTAGTAAAATATATTAATGGTATTAGATTAAATGAATAGAAAGCCGTGCCATTTGAAATGGAGAAAGATCTTAAGTCAAATATAGTTAGTAGGAACAAGCTGCTACGTAAACAACATTACAGAAAAAAACAATCTCATTACTTTGTATACATATTCTAGGGAGCTCTGTTGGAATCTACGTTCAGCCTAATGTATTAGTCGTAAAAATGCTACAAAATCATGCATTTAATTACACGCATACAATATGAGCTGACCATTTGTTCGTCATAAAATATTCTGGATGACTAGGAACTCTCCGATGCCAGAAGAAAATTAAAAAATAGTTATAAATAAAAAGTTATTTCCCGTCATCCTGTACAATACGAATTAATAATAGTTTCTTTCGCCAGTACGAGTTGCAGGTAAGGTCGTTGGTAACAAATGAACAGGCTGAATATGAATAAAAGGTAGGTGCGTTATTGTTTAGTAAAAGGATTGTTAAGTATTACATGGGAGAGCATCACGTTCTGTGAATAGGGGTTATTATTTTTTATGTGCTGAGTTGAAGGGGAAAAGTTGTATGTTTTAATTAGACAATTATAAAAGTTGTATGTAGGATTGCGGGGCGTTAGTTTGTGGAGTTGGAAGACAGGAAGGAATTGAACAAGAAGGCAGGGATACGGCAACAGTTTTGCGACAGCTGTGCAGGACACAGCCACACAGCGACAGCGCGACAGAGACACGGGTGACGTGGACAACCAATGGTCCCCAACGTACGATAATTGTACTGGTACAGTGATCCGACACTGCAGTAAATTGCATTGGCTACATCTTCATTAAACAGAGGAGAGTATAACAGCAATTAGGTGGCAAACCATAACTACAGTATTATCTAATGGCTATAGCTATGTTGAGTTCCAAGCATAATTACATGTGATCTATCATTTATGGTAGCGGTAGAGGCTCGAGCTAACGAATAACTCGCGCTAGCTTCATTCATCGCTCGACTGTCGCATTCCAGGACCGTATTCCAAATTTATTTTTACCGCACTTTCCAAGTTATTTACGACTAGCATAAAATAAAATCGTGAAAAAATGTGAACACAGCGCGCGAATGCTACTATTCTCGCCGTATACTGTACACATATACCCGTTCCTACACCTTTCAAATGGGACGGCCGCGGTGAGGGACATTTTATAACTTCAGTTAACGGTTATTTCATTAAGGGACGCATTCTACCTACGTCACATCCATATATACTTCCCTATTATAATTTCTATAAAACTATATACACTTTTAACCATTTCTCTACGCTACACCACCACATAATAGCTGAATTTGGTTAAAATATCCGTTCGTCATAAGCTCACTTAAGATAAACTCAATAAATTGCTGTTTTTTTTGTTTGACCTGAGCAATAGTGAGTGTAATAATACATCTCCCCATATCGATGCTGCATCATCCGAGAAATGAACTCAAAATAATCTGATTCGTTCGCTTCAGTAGAAGAGGTAATTTTGTAATAAGAAATGTCAATTTGTAGGTTATAAATATATTATGAAAGTTGAGTCTTCGTGGTTGAAAACAAAAACGTCATATACGGTAATGAATTTTAGCCATATCAGGGGAATATGGTGTTTGTTCGATAAGATTTGTTGAGTTTTTGGCCAGAAATTCATTCACAATGATAGCCTTGTGAGATGATGCGTTATTGTGGTGCAAAATCCATGAGTTTTCTTTCCACAAATCTGGTCTTTTTCTACGAATTTGCTCTCTCTTACGCCTCATAACGCTCAGACAATATTTTTTAGTTACTGTCTCACCTTCTGAAAAGAATTCCGAATGCGCAACACCGCGATAATCGAAAAAAACTGTCAACATCACCATCACTTTTGATCGACTTTGACGTGCTTTTTTCGGTTTCGGCTCAGTTGGAAGGCGCCATTCTGAAGCTTATTGACTGGTTTGCATGTCAAACTCGTAAACCCATGTCTCATCACCAGTTACAATGCGTTTTATGATTGTGGGGTCGTTCTAGCTTGTCTTCAGCGACTCTTATGCGTTTGAGTTTTTCATGCCCAAACAATTGTTTAAAATGGTACTTAAACGACAATTCTCAGTCACCATTTCCTTTACTTTCGCGATGTTAAGTTCAGTTGAAGACGTTGATGGCTGACCTGAGCGAGACAAATCTTCTACCACATCTCGACCGCTTTTGAATGTACTGTACAACTCATACGCACGTGTTTTTGATAAAGTCGATTCACCGTAAGCCTTATGTAACATTTTGAGCGCTTCGGCATGTGAAATTCCATTTGCAATGCAAATTTGAGACAGATTCTTTGTTCGATATTTTTATCCATTGCAAACATCACAAAACACACTTGAGATGAATTGACAAATGGAGCACTGTAAACAAACTAAATGACAGATGGCGCTCAAACTCCGCATGCGCATAGAGGACAGTTGTACCAACGTAGCGACAAAAAGAATTTCGATACTCCTTTTAAGCCGGCTTTTTTAATATACAATTCTCGGTATTTTCTTGACAGAATGTATTATTTTCATCTATTTCATGCTGAGCTGAGTAAAAACATTCCAAAAAGAATGCAACTATTATAAACCCAATAATTACCATCAGCAGCTAGTTCCAAAATTTGACCCACATATCGAAAATGCGTTCATATGTGGTAACATAGATGCAAGGCGTAACATAATTGTACGGTCAATGGTTATTTAATGATTAGCACAGCTTACTTAACAAACAATAGTTCGTTGGTTTAAATCCATAGACAAATATTAACCAAATATACCGTTGATTTAGGCTAGTTCGGAATTTACTATAAGCTATGTTTGTCGAAAATATTGTAAGTTGATGTGTGTGATCGAAGTAAATCTAAAATTGTCACTAAAGTACTGTGACGTGCGCCCCTGAGAGAAAAGTATGCATGCGCCGCTACTGATAGCATGTTCGCGAACAATGACGTAATCCCTTCGAATGAACGTACCAGAGCGATAATACAATCCCCGACGCGCTGAGACAGATTATTTGCGCCGTGACCTCATTCCTTTGTATACGGGTCATTGTCGCTTTAGAAGAGTTCTAGAATGATAGGGGCTGTATAAATACCGTCGGGAGAACAGCGGGGGACAGTCTCATATATACAAGCAACCAGATATGAACTCGGTGATATAAATAAACAGTTTAACAGTTGTTAACATAAATAAATGTAGTTATATAAATAAGTGCAGTGATATAAATGTTATTTAGATAAATAATCGTAGTGTTTAAGCATTTAATAATATTCTAAGTGTTTATAATTATTTAATCATAGTGTTAGTTGTTTTTATTATCTTTTAATATTTAATACTTACTCAATTATCGTTTAATAATCGTATTCTTTAGTTAATAATATTTGTCTATGTTTTAAACTTCACCCATATAAATAAAAACGTTACAGTACATTTTAAAAATTCCAGTAGGTTTGGCGCAGTAAAATTATGTTCAATCAGCATATTCTCTGCGAACAACTTCGACATAAAGGTAGTTTCTATATTAAAATTTTAGTTGGGCTTATAAGGGTGCCTGATTAAATTAGGGTGAAATTATCCCATTCGTAGACTATTTAATAGATGTACATATTTGCTTTCCCCGAAAAATGCATAAATAATTAAATAAACATAAAAATTCAAATTTTGCAGATTTTTATTTTTACGAATACGAAATAATTTTGGTTTGCACTAGAGGAAGGATGCCCCCCTTTTAATTTTTATATAGACGCCATAGTGGAACGTTTTGCAATTAAAAAAGATGTATAAATTATCTTTGTATGTTCATTTGTTGCAAATAACAAAAATGAATTAAATTGAAAACATTGAGACCAGTGTAAGATCATCCTACAAAAATCTTGGATTTATAATTAGAAATTGTCGGTCTGTCTGTTAAACAACTACACTAAAAAGCTTGTATTGTGCATTTGTCCGCTCTAAGTTAAAATACTGTCTGCAAGTCTGGAATCCAATATATCATAAATATATATCTAAGATGGAGTCTGTCCAGCATAATTTCATCAAATATTGTTATTTTAAAATATATGGACAATATCCTAATTTTACCCATGATTATTCTGTTTTTTGATGAAGACTATAGTATAGTCGAAACGTCGGCCTGAATAAATTAGTCCGAATACACAGTTTCTACCTGTTTCCATCTCCATCCCAAATACAGTCGAATATCATTTTTGGATTCTGTTTTTTGCCTGAAGGTAACTTGGTGCCATTAAGTAGCAGAAGAAATTTAGAATTATCTCTCTACTTATACAAATTAATTAATAATTGTATATGGCCCATATAGTCTTGAGCTCCAATAAGACAACTGTGTGCAGCATAAACAGTGTATCATGTACTATTTACATTGACATATTTGGCGACTCCTTATCTAAATTTAAGAGTATATTAACAAAATATTTTTCAGATTAAGTAACTGGTTAAATTTCTTATATGTTTCAACACATTCGTTTTTATATTTGTATAACGTATGATCATCCTGTAATTGGAATCTTATATCCTGTTGGATTTTTTTTATTAATTAATAAATAAATAATAATTTTCATTGATAATTTCTTAACATAATCCTCTATATTTCAATCAATCCCATTAATTTTAATATACTCCTATTTATATGAACGTCACAAACAAAAGTTTACGTGTTTAAGTGCTGAATAATTTAAAATGATTGAAAATAAACAAGAATGGTAATATCTAACTCTTAACTGATGATTTCATTATCATAACTTTAATGTGTTTAATCATTTTTGCATTTTTACTGCTTGAAACAAATAAATACAGATGAGTTATAAATCGTTGGAAAGCAACTTCATATAAAAATTATAATTTTCACACGATTACTAGAAATACAACAATAATAAAAAAAAATTGAGCATCACCATTTGAACGAGCATAAAAATGAAACATGTAACCTAAAAATCCAGTGTTCTTTTAAACTTTGAGGATATTTGTAAAAATAAAAAAATCTATAAGATTTCCATGTTACCTTATATCTAGTGACCTATACTTTTGTTTCCAAAAAACAATTATTATTAAAATGGTTTCCTAATGAGACAAGTTTCCCTAACTTAACCTTCTAATGGTGAGTTTGAAAATGGGCACCTGTATGTATAATATGTATTGCTATTAAAATGATTATCAAATATGAATAATTAAATAAAATTAAAATATGTACCTTATTGTTCTGATCCATGTAATTAACTGCAGCGCATTTAGAACTGAAATGATTTGGCTGGGAACAAAACAAAACCTGAAAACAAAAAAATAAAAACGTTAATAAACAAAAAATATAATTGACATCGAGTTTCAGGGAACAAATTAGAAATCTTTGACAAAGTTATGAAAAAGTAAAGAGATTTTAAAGTAGTATGGCTGAGTGATTCCAGATATAGAGTGAAATATCTACCGCTGCGTGATTGATATTCTACCGAATAAAATATAAACCTCGAACTCTCTAGCAGGCCTATGCATATTTTAATTTAGCGACAGTCTAGTAGATGAATTATTAAAGGTAGAAACAAATAATAGATAGAATTTGCATACATAAGAGTAACGGTAAGTAGGTAAAACAAAACAATGTGAAAAGCACTTCAGATTCACCGGTTCTTGTCGAGAACTTGCGTGCTTGTACAAAAAGAACCAGAATTTATATCATTTTATTACAAATAAATTTTCTTGTTGTTATTCTACGAGGAGAGAAAGGATAACAGTAAATTTTTAGTTATCACGAAGCTTCTAAATTATTACAATTTCAAAGTAATTGCGGGCGTTGTAATTTACCACTATTATTCCCGTTTCACAAAGCAATAAAACAAGCTAGTTGATTTTATGGCAATCTAGAGATTTTTGATCCTGGGGTATTCTACCGTCCTATTTAACTACGAGGGTGGTTTGAAAAGTCCGTGCAAAGTTCGAGAGACGGCAACACTGGTACGTATCGAGGTTATGTTCAGTTAGTGACATGTCTTGGAAGAACATTCACCAAGTTTCAACCAGATCGGTCTATTTCTCTGTATTTGACGTTCGTTTAAATTGAGAAAGTCGAGTGATTTTCAAAAAATGGAAGAAAAGAAATTTCGTGTGTTAATCAAACATTATTTTATGAAAGGCAATTCGCCTCAGAAGACTAAGGAAAAGCTTGATGAACATTATGGTGAATCTGCACCTTCGATTAGAACAGTTTATAAGTGATTTCAAAATTTTCGGAGTGGGCATATGAGCATAAATGACGGTAAACGTTCTGGACGCCCTATCGAGGTTATTACTCCAGAATAATCCTCATCGACTATTTGGAAAAGGGTAAAACTATAACAGCTGCATACTATATTCATCGTTATTGGACCGTTTGAACACCAAACTGCAAGAAAAACATCCACAATTGGTCCACAAAAAAGTCCTTTTCCATCACGACAACGCACCAGCTCACTCATCTGTGATTGTTGCCGCAAAATTGATGGAATTAAATTTCCAACTCGTTCCACATCCTCCCTGTTCTCCAGACTTGGCTCCTTCGGACTACTATTTGTTCCCCAAAATGAAGAAATGGTTGGCGAGAAGAAGATTTTATTCAAACGAGGAGGTGATTGCAGAAACGAAAGCCTATTTTGCAGAGTTGGACCAATCTTATTATTTGGAAGGGATCAACAAACTGGAGCAGCGTTGGACGAAGTAGTCTAAAAGAAGACTACGTTAAAAAATAATAAAAAAAATATCCCGAAAAATTAACTAGATTTCATTTTTGCACGGACTTTTCAAACCACCCTCGTATTTGTACATCCACGCATTCTACATCTATAGTATTCATCAACAATGGGATTGCGCAATAATGTTTCGTTTACAAAAAATTCGCCCTGCAATCTATGCTGACACAGACTAGGAAACTACATTTCCCTGCATTAAAAGCGCACATACAGACAAGACCATTATTCTAGCAATTTTCAATACTTTTTTTTTCTATTCTTACATTAATGATAAATCACGTAAATCAATATATGACACAAATATGCTAAATTACACGCCAATGTCTACGACCTATGTTGACAATTCCAAAAACCATACAATTTTATCAGGAACTAAAAGCGAAATGCAAACGAAAACGAAGTAACGAATTAAGCCGAATTTTTTATAAAAAGGAAATGCAATAATTTCTTTTTCGTTCATGATTGAAAACAAAATAATTAATATTGGTTTCCGGTTTTAAACGTTTATTATTTATTATTTAAATTTATTTATAGCATATAGTCACACCCAAATATTTTTGAATTTTCAGATATAGTCAAATTTTTTGACTCTGTCGGGTACAGTAATAAAACTATAAATGAACTATAAACATCGCAATTATGATAAAGCGGCATATCCTTCACTTTCTGTTGTATAATACTGTTTGGCATCGGCCCATATTTTTGAGCCGCTCTATTCATGCATTGAATCAAACGTCTACCAGGTATGTATAGGAAAATAGCCTAACAGTCCTTTAACATAAATGAATAGAGCGGCTCAAAAATATGGGCCGATGCCAAACAGTATTATACTACAGAAAGTGAAGGATATGCCGCTTTATCATAATTGCGATGTTTATAGTTCATTTATAGTTTTATTACTGTACCCGATAGAGTCAAAATATTTGACTATAGGTATTTATCATAATAGGTTTGTTCGTTCGCGCTATGCTGCGTTTTGCTGTAAAGCGCGGCAGTAATTGTCGCTGCGTTTTGCGATTTACCGCCTATCACCGCGGTAATAATTTAAGTTACTAAACATTATTTTTCTTCAAGCGTATTATAATATTCATACTACTGTACACACACTATAGAAGATATTCATTTTCCTACTAGTGCAATAATGTTGTTCATTATTGTACTAATAAAAAAATGTCAGCTTCTTTGTTCACCGTTGGCGGCAGCAGTCGTCACAGCAACACATACCATATTTAAAATTGTTACTTAACAGTTGTATCGTTTGTGTTTTCTAATATACACAGCCAACTTTGGCTGAAATTACAAACTCTACAATTAAACCAATTCCAAAAACATATTTCAACATTTTTATTAATGATATTAGAAATGTAGACTCTAAGTACTTATTATACGCGGATGATTTGAAGTTATTTTATAGAATATCATCTATGGCCGATTGTGAAAACCTTCAGAGGAATCTAAATATTATTTCCAGTTGGTGTAAAAACAATAATCTTGAGCTCAACGCCTCTACATGTCAAGTCATGACATACGACCGAAAGCTCAATTCTATTAAATATGAATACAACATTAACATTACCAACTGGTAGGCCGGATTTGGGTGTTATTTTTTTATTTATTTATGTATTACTCACGCAACAGGACAAAAGCCTCAATTACAGAGTGAGAATTGAGATACAAAAAACATAAAACACGAGTAGATACATAAAAGAATTGATATTGTAGCATTATGATAATACAAAATATATAATAATAATTATTAATAATTCAGCTTATTTTATTTGATGAAAGACGAATAATAATAGTTAACGAGATTGAGTAAAGAAGTCAAGTAATTTACTCCGAAATACTTGCAATGAATCAAAAAATATGTCAATATTATTTATATTGCAATACATTTTATTGTACAGAGAACATATATGACTAACAGGGTTTAGTAGCTCATAGTTAGTTTTCGCTATAGGTACACTAAATATTTGTTTCTGTCTAGAGTTACAACTTCTTGGTACGTATAAACTAATAAATGATAATAGACTTGAATGATCGATTTTATTATTTATAATTTTATATAAAAAGATACATGCTAAATAACTGCGACGATCTTCAAGCGTCATCATACTAAATTCAGTGAGAGCAATGCTGTATTGGTACGGTATATCATTGCGGACAAAAGAAAATTTTCGATCCCAAGTTTCACAGAACTGCAACTACTTTTTACTTAACCACTGGAAAATCGAACGCTTTAAACAAATTACCCTTGCATTTTATGATTACTTCGTATCATGCTGACGAAGATATTTTAGATATATTTTTTTGTTCAGTGAATGACATAAAAAAAAATTAATACTTTTTCCTACCCTGTAATTGGGTTTGGTTTTCAAATAATAATAATAATAATAATAATAATAATAATAATAATAATAATAATAATAATAATAATAATAATAATAATAATAATAAGAAGAATAATAATAATAATAATAATAATAATAATAAAATAATAAGAATAATAATAATAATAATAATCAAATATCAAACATAAAAAAACATACAATTTTTTTGGTTAGAACATTTTTATTTTTTTGATTCATTTGCACCTCAGTGTCCTAACTGAATCCAAACTAGGTTACTTTTTATTTTCTATATTTTATTTATTTAGTACTTACATAAACGTCCTATCTGATTTATTTATCGAAAATTTCTTTTTGTATGAACAAATTTCACAAAAATTCAATATCTTTTTGTTACTTAGGACATTTTAACTAAAAATGGCAGTATTGTTCTGCCCGCAGAAAAAAATACAGAGTGCATTTCCTGTGCTTTCAGTTATTTGCCATAATAAAAAGACAATAATACCGCTTTCCGACCACAGCACAACACGTGCGCCAAATTCGAACTTGATATTGTATTTCCTCCCTATGATAGCTTGTTTACGGCTGTTGACTTCACCAATATACTGACGCTCTGTCCCCAGACCTCAGCTTTCTTTCAAGATGGACTACCTTCCGCCTACAATTTCACCCGCATTTTTTATTATTAAAAAATATTTCCGCGAACTATCTTTCCTGTATCCTTACCTATTATTTCAATATAATAACATTGAAACAATATACTTTACAAATATTCAATTGTTTAAATAAATACGTAACTTTTGTTATTTGCCTACAGCAATTATGTTAAAAACATATACCGTACAGTTTTATGTTTATTTATAAATTTATAACAACATTTATGTAATACATGTAAAATATATATCGTAGATATACAGAATGATGACGTCAAATCTTGCTGCTGATTAATAGCAATCAAGTAGTTATATACATTTTCCGTCGACCGTTTATTAATAGGCTATCTTAATGTATAGAAAATCATTCATTAATAACCCCTATTAATGCATGATTTTTTATTAATAAACGATTTAGTGGGTGCGTTCACCACATGAAACACAGCATGTATTGCTAACGCTAAGTTGTAGCAAAAAGGTAGACAGAATTAAAAGTCATGCTTTTGACACTTACTAGCTAGGTATATTCACATAGAATACCTTTAAAATGAATTTGAAAGAATAAAATTCCTCAAATAACATAAAAAACCGCTTATTGATTTTCTGACGTAAAATTTGACGTTCGGTCAACCATTACTAACCTAAAAAAATTTGTCATGGAATAAAATTAGATTTTCCATTTAAGTAAGATACGGTCAACGAAAAAATATTGTAACTAACACGTGTGTTAATTGGCGATTAATGATCTCAACAATTACTCGATCATTAATCGCCCTCTTTAACGCACTTGATAGTTAAATAACTATTATTATGTGAATGATGTCGCCAATTATTATTATATAATTAGATAAAACCATCGGTAGTTGACATAGCACTAGTAGTTGACACTTTAAGTTTAAATTACAATAAAATAAATAAATTTGTCTGTTTTTACTTCCTTGTACGTAAGTAAAGGAAGTATTGTAATCACGAAAAAATTCGGTTTTCAGATTTCAGCGGAAATATCCATTTTGATCATCCCTGAATCCATTTTGACTAATTTCGTCGTGACGTCTGTACGTACGTTCGTATCTCGCATAACTCAAAAACGGTAAGCCGTAGAAAGTTGAAATTTTGTATTTAGAACTCCTATAATATCTAGTTGTGCACCTCCCTTTCTGGTTATTACACAATTTCCAGAAGTGGCACTTTACATGAAGCCTATAATAGATTTTAATGAAAAACTGTTTTAAAATATAATCCAAAACTTTTCAAATTTGGTATATAAGACTTTTATGTCAATCGAAATAACATAATAGATTTTGGTTAAAATAGGCTAACCGGAAGTGGTACATTACTTGAAGTTGTTAACAGTTTTTCTTAAATAACATGATTTTATTTTGATTTTAGAAATAAATGCTTCAAATAAAAGTTTTAGAGAATTAATTTCTGCGTCTACATCAAGTATTATTAAATTAGCTCTTTGTATAAGCGAGATATGTAAATTTAAAAATTATATACTTTTTTGTTTTTGTAATAAAGCTTGCTATAGATTAGGACAAAAACATAAAAAAATGTTCATGTCAAATTACGTTAAATACGTGCAATTTTATGATTCGTACAATAACAAATATTATATTTTTATTGTGAAATTAGTCATATTCATTATTGTAATCAAATATTTCTTTGTTGTAATCAAAACTCTCTTTAACAAGAACCGGGTTAGATTATGGTCGCTACATATCTTACCGTTTTGAAGTTAAAATAAATATTTTGTAATTTAGTTATTAAAATTTTTTGTATAGTTTAATAATCGTACAAGGAAGTCGTGTGGTGTCCACATCAGATTTTTAATATTGCTTTTGTTGATAGGGTACTGCGTTGAAAATGTGTAACATTGGTTAATGCCAAAACCATTACATTGTTTTAAGTAGAGTATCATTAAACATTAGGCGTTATGTAATAAATTGTTAAAAGTACTTTTTTCAAATTTTACTGTTGATAATGGATTTAATATTAAGTAACCTTGCTTATAAGATTGTATAAAATTAGTGTTGCCACAAGACGAGACTTGAGATCGATCTTGTCTTGGTCTTGACTAAGTCTCGACTACATTGTTCTTGTCTTGGTCTTGTCGAGACGAGACTTGCAGCCAGTCTCGTCTTGTCTCGAGTCTCGACAAGACTCTCGAGTCTGCGATAATCAACAAATTGTTTATAATTGTACATAATAGTGCATCAAAATCTAAGAAAATACATTTTACTATTTTAACTTATTGGATCAACAAAATTTTTAATAACTATGAAGTATAGAATATCCATTTTGTACTTTTTCAAAACATGTAGATATATTGGAAAGTGCAAGAAGATCTACATTTCTATACCTGTAGACAGGAGAGAAATAAAAATAAATAAACAAACAATTAAGTATTTTTGTGTATTAAAATATACATACATATGTGTCTACAGGATGTTAAAAAGGGTATTTTTTTAAGAGTATATGTATATATTTTGTTATACTGATTCTTGTTAATATATTGTATATTTTATTATTGTTTTCAGTGTAAATAGTTACATAAGCCGTGTTCCTTCGGGCTGTGATTCACAATCTAAATCTTCAAAGTGATCTTGATTAAGAAGAAGTATGTTTTTTCATTTCTTATTCTCCACTTTCTCATTTTGTGATCACTAGACAACCTTCTCCTTTCCCATCTGAATCATCCTTTTTGAGTGATCATACGGATTCATTTCAGAGCAAATTTAAAAATGGCTAACGACAATAGGTTTTCGAGCGTAGAAATTGATCAATGTGGGATTTGTTGCATCAAAGGAAATACGATTTTCCTATAAAAGCACCACCATACTTTTGAAAACAAAGAAAATATGTTACATAAAAGATTTGTTTTAAGTAAACATACTTCATATGATACCAAGAACTTTTTTTTATTTATATGATCTATTTTTAATGTGCTGACTGTAACATTCGACAATAGATTATTTATAAAATAAAATAAATTAGTTTGCATTCGTCTGCATATGATATTTGACGCTAGCTGGTGTTTATATTATTCAAGTTGTTTTCTTGGTATAATTTTTAAATCATGATTTAAAAGGATCAGGATTAAACTTATCAGGATTCACAAAATCACAATCACAGGAACAAGGCTGTAGTTATTTTGTTGCTGTTCTCATTTCCCCTTCCCAACATTACGGTTCATTGTCAAATTCACGTAGAACATCCCTTACAGACGCTTGACCTTGGTAATTCCAGGCATCAAAATTTCGCTTTTTTTTTTTGTTTTCCGAGAATTCGTACACTCCAACAATGTGTTTTCTCCAACTTGTATGAGTCATTTTTTCTCTCCGATTTAACTGTTTAATTGTTTATTAATTTTTTTATTATATAGGTACTAAAATCTATTAAATTAATGCACATTTATTTCATAAATTCTGCACTTATACATCATTAATAGAAGTATTATGCCTATTTTATAATATTTACTATTTTTGGAAATTTAAACCAAGTTTCAATTATCGAAATTATTATATTCACATGAATTAATGTTTTAGGAACACAGCAAAAATACATAATTATAAAATTTTAAAAATGAATATTTTTTTTTACGTATTTTCAAACAATATTTACAGCATTACTCTTAGTTCATGAAGAATTTCAAGAAAATATATTTCAAAAAATACCTACGAACTGAAGTAGAGACTCTTGAGACTTCAAGACTTTCTCGACAAGTCTTGATACTGGTCGCGACAAGACCAAGATTGGTCTTGGTCTTGTGGCAACACTATAATAAAATATTTTAGGTCATGTTGCAGCCGCATGTAATATAGGATATATTTTTAAAATTTCCATTATTTGTTTTCCCATAAATGCCACTATATATATATTACCTAAATTCCTGTATATTTTCAAGTTATAAGTGAAATAAAAGAGACATAAACAATCAGGAAATTGCAAAAAACGAATTACTGAATCATTGCCACAACCTCACGCATACGGCTGTGATAACCAAGTGAAATATGAATTCCAAAATTCTGTGGTCTCTAATGTACGAGTCATTTACTGGAGTAAGTTATTTCGAAAAACATTAGATATGACATATTTTGCAAGGTGCATAATACTGCATTTCATTTTCTCATCTTGATATTTTTTTTTAGAACATAATTAATTATAATTCTTATTTTTATAGGAATATTACATCCTAAGACGCCAATGAATGCCCGCACGGCACCAATATGTAATTTTCATTATCGATATCTGCGTATAAAGCAGATTGGCACACCCATCAATGGGTAATAGGCTATAATGATATATTTATTTCATTTATTTATTTTGATATTTTTTTATAACTAATTTTAATTGTTATTTTTAATGGCATATTACATCTTTAGACGTCAATGAATGCGATAATTTCTTGTATTTTTTCTATATATTACATATTGTCATTTCTTAAAGTGTCAACCACCAGTAGTTTTACATTACTACGAGTATTTTCTAAAATATTAATAAAAGCAAAAGTTTGAGCAAAAACATTTTTCATATTATTATATTATTTTGCTTTAGCATATTACGCAGCATAATATGACAGGTTTATATGTTAGTAAAAGAAAGTGATAAGGCTCTTTGATAATACGGCACGCAGCAGTATTTTAATGAAAAATTTAATAGCTTCTGGAGAATAAGTAAATAATTCGCATTAATAAGTATAGTGCGTAAGCTCATAAAGGCAGAACGGCAACGAAAGGAAAACTGTTGGCGCTGGCGCGTCCACATCCTGTTTAATGGGAAATTTTATATCTGAGGTATGCGTTGTGTTGTATGCCGTTGGCGCACGTGGGACTAATCCGCGTATTATTACAGGATTTACGCGGAACATCAACAGTATTTGTGCTTCTGTTTCTGCTTCTGCTTTTGCCATCGCCACTGATAGCGAAGCGACGAACTTTGTAGCGTTACGGTGTCTCCCCTCGTTGTCATGCCAGTAAATATTGCAAAGAAAATCTTTATTTTATAAATTTTTAACATCATATCAACGATGATCTATTTAACATATAAAGGAAAAAGAAAAAGGCTGTCTTTATCAACAAAAAAACTTGCTTTAATGAAAAGTTACATGAGAAAAAAAATGAATTTTTCTAGTTTTTTAAATCCTAAACATAATGTATTTCCAGGGTGGTGATGAATGACAATAAAAGAACTAAATTTGTAAATAGTTATTTACACAACGAGTTAAGAAAGAGGGTCATTTCATAACAAGTGTGAATGTTGATTAACAATCACACAAGTGTATGAAAACCTCTTTCTAGCGAGTTTGTACACTATTTTTCTTACGACTACAAAAAATGTCACAATTTAATATATTTTTAACCTTAAATTAGTTGTCTCCTGATAGTATACATTCCATGGGCGAATCGCTGTCATTACAATCTATTTTCGTTATAATCACATTCACATTGTTGCTACAAATAAGTTTTATTGTATAATAATATTGTCTTAAACACGTATTCATTGTTTTATATTTGTTCGAAAAAGCAGTATTACCAGCTGTTCTGTTTAAAAGTACCTTATCATAAATGCATCATAAATGTAAAATTATTGTACTAATCTAATTACTATATAGAAAAATCAGTTGTGGCCAGCACAATACCTCTCGTCACTTCCGTTTTTGTTTACATAAGTATAGGGCGCAAGCAATCATGTGACATTGTTGGCCTTGACAAGCAGATATGGGGGCCCGTGCCAGAATGAAAATTAGTAATTATGTACATACATGTCAAATGTCAGAATTTTTCATTAAAAAATTCAAGATTCACGTAGTTAATTTGTCACCAGGAGTGTGCAATTTACATGCCGAGGAAAATAAACCACATGGAATTGGAAAATCACTAAATTTAGAATGAAAAATTATATTTGACATGTATGTACATAATTACAAGCTATCATTCTGATACGGGCCTCCATATCTGCTTGTCATGGTTGCTCGCGCCCTATTGTATACCTACACTCTACACCAAAAATTCTACTTACATCTAGTCTTTATATTTATATTTTTTAATTTTAAATTTATTCTATGAAGAAATTTTATCCTCTTCTAATTTTTTGAAATGTTTCCAATTCATTGTCAGGATTGACAGTATTTTTGAAGGGTGTATGTAATATACCTTATTTTAAATATTTAACTATTAATCCAATAAGAAATAATATAATATATGTAGTTCCCAGAAAAAAACTTCAGTAATGTCTCTGGATTTTTGACACTGACATTCATCTGTCAGTTACAAACATTTTAATTTTCAATTGGTTTCTATATTATTTGGGCTGTGAGATTTATTACAATAGATAATTATATAACTTATCTCTAAATCTATAAAAGATATTATAAAATATTTATATGTATCAGATAGATAATTTACTCTTCTTTAATACGAAAGAACAAAAATTTTCAAAAAATAATATTTAGAAGATTTTTTTTTAAGAATCTGGTACTTCCGGTTGTTCAATTATTACCAAAACCTTTTCAGCTCTTCCCAATAATGTCCGATTGAGAAACACGTAGTTAAACAGATATTAAGTATTATAGTTTTTGTGAAATCGTCCTTCCAACTTCCCCACTCATATACACACACACACACACACACACACACACACACACACACACACACACACACACACACATAGACACACACACAGACATCATATTAAAATTAGATTGTAGGGACCTTAAAACGTGCTTAACCATTAAAATGTAGGTGTGCGATTTTTAGCATGAATTCAATACCTCTCTTTGCGAGAGGTAAAAAAAGGCTAAATTTACAAATTCACACTCATATTATTTATTTTCTTGATTTAATATTTAGCGATTTCCCATAAAAGATACAAATTATACTCCTGTACGTTATAAGTTATAATAACACACTATACTTGCCGTAAAATAAGTATGCGCTGGAGATTATTTACGCTGTTGCCATTTTACTGAACATGTTGAAAATGCTAAGTTATGAAGAAGAGGCAACACCGCAGGGCAAGGGACAGGGTGCGGAGAAGGGAAAAGTTTAAGTATCAGTCCATACTCATTTAACGGCGATTACAGTGTGTTATGATTTTTCTGATACATGAACGATATTGTAAATTTTCGCACCTAGGTAATCGTGTGGAAATAATATGTTTCATATGTGGTAGTGAGAAAGTAACATACCTGGATTTTTTCAGTATATTGCATATAAAAAAAATGTTTAGACTATAAATAATCAGTACCTGATATTTTATCGAAATTATGGTTATTATTATTAAATAATACATTGGATAACGTATCTAAAAGATGACAAACTGTTCCAGGAACTTAGTGTTATTTATACGTGTTATCACGTAGTTGAATAAAACTTCCTGTTGGAATTTTTCAATCACAGGATATAAATACAGAGCCAAGCTGGCGCAGAAGCAATTAAAAATGAAAAAGAAATTCAATTTCTTCGTTTTACGAAATAATGGGCAATAACCAATAGAAATAAGGGGCAGCGAAGCCGACAAACATCGTGTTTATGGTCAGCAAATCGTTATAAAGATATGGCACCTTGGAAATGTGGTAAGTGTAATATTATCTCTGTACTGAGTAATGAAAAAAGAAGTGAAATCTAATTTATCTCCCCGCCGTTTGGTTCTGGATTTCGCAACAGGTGCTGTAGATTGCCTTACGCTCGAGCTTGCTTGTACTGACCTGCAAAATAAATTCCACATACCGTTCACTCAGATTTACCAGATATTTTCAATTATGTCGACTATCATATTTTTATAGTATTACTAGTATTAGTTTACAATAACACGTACAAATGCACGAGATTTGTTATATTAACTACGGTAACAAAATTGTAATAGCAAAGTACAATAGCGAACTCTCGGTGGAGCAATGTTCAATAAAGAATTAGATTCAGATGCTGAAATCTTGTGAAACGAGTTTTCTAACAAAATTGTAGGTTGAGAATTTTCTCAGTATGTCGCAAATAAAATGTTATTACTCTGGTATTTTGATATTGAACACAATTATTTTCGTAGCATCTAGAAAAATTCTAGACGTAACTATTCTATTTCTTTATTAATGTAAGGTATGTTTACCAAGTTCGGAGAATCCATTTGCAATAGGTAAATATAAAGCTGCGAAGAGCTTATGCATGCTTTTCTGTAAAACGTGTGTAGGTTTTAACAAGGATGTGCCTTGTGATATTTCCAGGACATCTATGAAATATTGTACTTATTCCCGTAATCTGACAAAGTGACCATTACATTTTCCTAGAATTAAAAAAAATCTATGTTCATTTAAGGTGATATAAAATGTTAAAATCTTAAAATATAACTGGAACTAGAACATCAATAAAATATATTTATTAGACGACAATTCTTAAAACTTTCAAAATGAAAAAAGTTATAAATTTTAATGACTGTATTCTTTTTGGAATATTCTGCTCTTCTCAGTTGATAAAAGAGTTGAGATGAACTGTGCTGAAATGTTTATGAAATGAATAACTATATACATATAGAAAGAGCAGTTCTTACTAAAATTCATTACCGTATATAACAACCACGAAGCCTCAACTTTCATAATACATTTATAATCAGGTAGGTTAAGTTGGCCCCCCCAAGTCGGAATTAATAATAACAAATTAATGTGCCCAATTGCGCCCTTTATGCGCTTGTATGCTACATTAATGCTGATTTTTTTTTAATTTTTAAAAATTTCTGCGTCTAGCACATCAAGTATTATTAAATTAGCCCTTTGTATAAGCGAGATATGTAAATTTAAAAATTATATACTTTTTTGTTTTTGTAATAAAGCTTGCTATGGATTAGGACAAAAACATAAAAAAAAAGTTCATGTCAAATTACGTTAAATACGCGCAATTTTATGATTCGTACAATAACAAATATTATATTTTTATTGTTAAATTAGTCATATTCATTGTTGTAATCAAATATTTCTTTGTTGTAATCAAAACTCTCTTTAAAAACTGCCTTTATGGTTGCTATATATCTTACTGTTTTGAAGTTAAAATTAATATTTTGTAATTTATTTATTAAAAAAATATGTATAGTTTAATAATCGTACAAGGAAGTCGTGTGGTGTCACATCAGATTTTTTGCTTATGGTATTTGATACAATCAGTTATTAAGTTTTTAGATGTGATATGAGTGTTGAAAAATTTGCATATTATAATGTAAGCAAGTCTAAGCACATACAAGTTTATTATTTTATACCTTAGTTTTCAATGCTTTTTGATGTTCTTCGACTGATGTATTGTAAGCGTTAAATGCATGTTCTTGAGATAGAAGTACAAACAATCGTTATCGTTTTATGTAAATCTGTAACAACTAGAATAAAAAAAAATGAACTATAGGACTTGTAAGCAGATATACGAGGAGATATAAGGATTACCTCCTTTATACGAATAGAATCTACTTCACAAATAAATTTTTATTGTATAGAGATCAAAGCATGAAATAAATATCCTTATAGATTTTAACTGTCTAACAGTTTCTTGAATTCATAAATGCACATTAGAACCTAAATATTCCCAATGCAGGGTGTTATATTTAAAGGGACCCAGCAAATATCTCGTTTATTTATTAAGTTAGTAATTTCTTTCATATAACATCATTTATACAGCAACATGTAAGCTACTTGATGACGGATGTATATTCATGATACCACTTCCGGTTTATTAGTAATTTTTTTACAAATTTGAAAAGTACATCAAATTTGCTTTACAATAATGTAAAACAATCCATATGTTATATTATTAAAAAGTAAAATGGCGGGCACTTTTTATACACCTATAGTCGAAAAGAGAATAGTGAGCCATGAATGTCAACCTGTAAATACTCAGTAATAATTTACCGTGTTACAATTGTTTTAGTTAATTGTTTTATTTCACGCCATAGTCATGGCTTACTATTCTCTTTTCGAATAGGTGTATAAAAAAGTGCCCGCCATTTTACTTTTTAATAATGTAACATATGGATTGTTTTACATTATTGTAAAGAAAATTTGCTGTACTTTTCAAATTTGTAAAAAAATATAATATGTTCCATTTGAAATTTCAAAGTTGATATTAATTACTAATAAACCGGAAGTGGTATCATGAATATACATCCGTCATCAAGTAGCTTACATGTTGCTGTATAAATGATGTTATAAGAAAGAAATTACTAACTTAATAAATAAACGAGATATTTGCTGGGTCCACTAAAATTGTATACTTTTTTTTAATTCCAATTTCAACTTGTTTTTTACCTGATTTACTAGGTGATCTCCATTACATTTTCATAGAATTACGCATGTAAGGTAGAGAACACAGTGACAGGTAATTAAAGATTGTAACAGCGGGATTTATAGAATCGTTATAGAATAAGATGATTAGGTAATTTACATGCAGACAAGGTCCGCGCAGAATCCCAAAGGTGTAGAGGAGTAAACTCGACTTAAATGCAGCCACACAATATGCAATATGAACGTACATGCGTATTACCGAATACACATATCACAATTTCACTTGGATATTGGAATTTTCTTTGAAAAATTGCACAATGAATTCTCTCGGTGCAGCATAATGCGAACAAATGTACTCGGTCGTCTTTATCTTACACTTGCTCCTCACTCTATAATTTGATTTCGCCGGGCATATATTTGTTGTGAATATAATCTTATCTTACAATTCATTTCTTTTGTTACACCCAAAACAAATGAAAATTGTTCATATTTCTGTATTATATTTATTTAAATGCTTCTACAATAGATAGTATTAATTAATATATACGACTATAAAATTTACATTCTAGGTATGTCATCTTCTTTCGAAGTAGTACCGTAATGGGGAAGTTTAGCGTATTTTTATATATATTTTTTATTTTATTAAGATGCCTAGATTTCTCAAAAAATGTTTTTTTTTTAAATAATGACGTCACAGAAGTTCACGGAGACCGTATAGTCTACCTTAAGCAGATTCCATCTGAAACGGTTGTACATGGTTGTCAAGTATCGTATCTTCAGATTATAATTTTCTAGAGGCAATAAAATTAGATCTGGGTGGTAAATAATTTTATAATTTTTACATAAAATCCGTTAATTAGTTTACTATAACATACTAGTTTTTCAATTAAATGTCATTATGGATATAAAAGTTATAATTTAAAATGTTGCCATTGCCTATTCTTCACGTGTTAAAAAGGCCAAATTTAATTGCAAATATCTCAGGTATCGCGTGGTCAATTGTTTTAAAACTTGGAGAGCAGGTATACTTCAGTTGAGCTGTACTTAAAATTTCAATTAATTCTGATATAATGGTTTCACGATATAACTACCTTAAGTCGGTATTTGCTGTGTTAAAATTGTCATTCAATTGTCTGTCAAATTTGTTTCAGGAATGTTATTCAAGGTCGCATAAAAATCTTGTATACAACTAAAGTGTAAACCAGCTTTATGACATTCGGTCAATAATTTTCGTGACACGGCAAGCCTCGTCACGAAATACTTGACCTCATATCATAAAGATTATGTTTACACTCTTGTTGCATAAATAAATATTTATTTATATATTATGAGTTCTGATAGATTTTTTATTTATTTATATGAATTACCGTTGGAAAGTAACTTTGCAATTTGAAACTATAAGCCAACTACAAAAATATTCTAATCTGCATTTGAATTAAAATATAAATTCTGAGGTAACTCTTTACAGAATAATTTAATTTGTTATTTAATCGAGTGAATTAAGTAAGTTAACATTTCCGGGTAGCAAGTAGAAGCATTAGCATTAGCTATCAAGCCTTGCTCTCGATCTGGGCTTTGAGCTCACGACTGAATCCTTGAAACTCAAATCCTAAAATCTCATTGTAATCGTAGTAGAATTGTTCAAAGATTACGAATTATAATGTTTACATACTTCGTCACTTTTACATGTAAATGGGAATTGATAATGTTTTACATTTCTTATACATTCTAATAAAAGTAAAACTTAAATAAGGTAAAAACACCGGTAGTTGACATTGCACTAGAAGTTGACACTTTGAATTTAAATCACAGTAAATTAAACAAATTTGACTGTTTTTAATATTGTCAGTATACATTGTGTTCAAAAAAAACCTAACTCGGAGTAGGCTATGAACAATGAATGGTATGTAATTTGAAAGTATATAATTAAATGTCAATTTGACACGAGATATTTTCAAAAATGTTAGCTAAAGGAATCAAAGCTTTTCTTCTTAAATTTTACTTTAGAGATGGAAATAAATTAGAAAACGGCGAATGGTAATATTCTTTTGCTGTCTGTTACAATGAATTTTAATTACTTCACTTTTGAATGGGGACTTATACAATTCAAATATTTTGGTCGCCATCTAGTGTGTAAAAAAGTATTTAATAATTAGTTATGTAGTGAACAAGATTTAGCTCTAAGTTTGACGTTTTCCCGTGATCCATATTTGGTCCCACGTGATCACAACAACCATTGTTTGAAAATAACGTAAGTTGAAATAATATGATTAATGCTTTAATGCAATTTCTGCACCTTAAGAAAAGAAAAAAACACATTTTTTAATAATTATTTAAGTACATGATCTACTCAATGTATACCTTTCGATTAATTTATGTTTATTTCCACTTTTCCTTAAACCCCGGCATTCTAACCATCTTTTCAACTGTAAGACTGAATGGTGTTCAATGTTTTTAAACACAAATCGTGCGCCCGGTACATCATCTTGTGTTAAACTCATTATTTATTTGTGAACTTGGTTTTTTAGTTATATTCCAAGGATAATACAACTGATAATTAATAACAATCACTACACATAATAACTTAACCAAACTTTGCTGACTAAATAACAAATTACGGGATCAACCACCGACCAATAATATAAATAATAATAATCAACGGGGAGGTGCTGAAGAGAGAAAGCATTTGATCGACTAGGCCATGGTATATCACCTCGCTCTTTCTAAAAATTTCTTGTCCCTTTCTAAATTGTGTGGAGGGAGGTCCGCTGACAATCCGCCGCCGATGACGTCAAAATCATAAGTCCCCATTAAATAATGTTCAGACATTGGTTTCTCTGTTCATAGCCTACTCCGACTTAGGTATTTTTCTGAACACTCTGTACTAGTATATCTAACTGTGTTTAATATGTGAAGTATTGATTAACGCCAAAACCATCATATTGGACAAAAGTGGAAGTTTTTTTTTTTTGGATCCTACTTGCTGAATTTTTGTATATATCCTTAAGAAGATAAGTTTATAAATATATTGTAATAAGTTGTTAATAGTACCTACTGTTTTCAAATTTTACTTCTGATAATGGATTTAATGGTAAATTAACCTATAAAATTACATAAAAAATTAGTGATTTTAGGTTAAGTTGCAGCCTTATGTGTGGTGTCATATAGTGATATAAGTTTTAGGTTTTTTTTTTATTAGTTGACCCCTATTGGCGGTAGCTAATACGGGGATTTTTTTAAAATATTATAGTATTTCCATTATTTGATTTCCCACAAATGCATCAACGTGTATATTTTACCCAAATTCCTGTATATTTTCAAGAAACAAAAAATCACGAAAATGCAAGAAAAAACGAATTACTGAATTACTGAATTCCAAAATTCTATTGCCTCTGATGTGTGGATCATGTACTGGAGGATATTTTGGGAAAACATGAATTACATACTACATATTTTACAAGGGGTCTACAAGTACTACATTTATGTGTTAACTACTAAAAATTTGATAACTGACAAAAAATGTCAACTACAAGTATTTTCATTTTATTTTCTCATTTTGATAATTTTTTTATATCAATTAATTTTAATTTGATGTGAATTTTTATTGAAAAAAATAAATTACAAAACCGTAAGAGAAAATTATGAATAATGCCTGGTACGCCATATCAGGTATTCTATAATAACAAATGAATCATTTTTTTGTAACAAAATATAGAATTCTTTCTTACGTTTTTGTAATTTATTTCTTTCATAAAAATTCCAAATATATAAAATGTACAGGGTGTCTCATTTAAAATATGGAATATAATGTCAGTTATGGTTAAACCGAAAGCGCTGCCGCCATGCCAAATACGAGGGTGGATTGAAAAGTTTCCGGAATCACTGTCAAGAAATTTCACTACAATCTATTATCAATCTAATCGTGAAAAGTGTCTGCGTTAAATCGATAATGGATAAAAACGAAGTTCGTGCGGTGATCAGTTTTTTTTTTATTTGGAAGGAAAGACGGCAATGGAGATCAAGACCAGGTTGGATGCTGTCCTTGGGAATGCTTCACCTTTGTTTACCACGGCGAGTTTCTGGGTTTTAGCATTTAAGCGTGGCCGAACACACACCTGTGACGAGCCAGGTTCAGGTCGGCCAAAATCACCACACCAGAAATTGTAGATAAAGTCCATGATATAATTCTGGAAGATCGCCAAATTAAAGTGAAATTGAGGAAGCCATAGGGATCTCTTATGAACGTGAAGTTCATATTTTACATAATGAAAATATTTTTTTCTTTTCTTTAAATTTGTCTTGTGAAATAGAAATTGTTTGCCCATTTAACCGTCTTTGTAGCTCTTATAGTTCTCGAGATAGCAATGGTGGCCCATGTAAAATGAACACCTGTATAATATTACGGTGTGGAGGGGGGGGGGCATTTTTAGATCTTACCCACCCCAACTTTTGTTCTAGATCCGGCCCTGTGTTTTGAAATGGTTTGTGTAATGGCCCTGCAGAATGAAAGATGACGTCAGCATTTGACATTACTTTAATTAAATGCCCCTTGGTACATAATAAATTAAAAATTAATGAAATATCCTATTGTATTCATTTTCTTATATTTAATTTTAAAATGAATAATCATTGATGAAATCATTTTTCGTAATTACTTTAATAGAATATTGTAATGAAAATAAGAACAAAAATTATTGGTAATTTGAATGCAAAGTTCTGAATATTTTCGTAATGTAGTCGTAAATGGAAGCCAATGTACTGTCACAAATGAATTAAGTAAATAGTTTCTAAAGACGCAATCGATATGCAAGCATTGTAATTAGAAAAGTTTGAAAAGATTTAATTCGTCGCTGGAATTGAATCAAGGAACTAGAGCTGTAGCCGCATTCGCTTTGTGAGGCGTGCATACCACAGCAGTTTCACAGGCATCAAGAAACATCCACATTGCGTCAGTAAAAAGTAAATATCTGTAAAATCCATATCTGCTGTCAATTTGTGTTCAACAAAAGATACAGGCAAGCGAGAATCGGTCTTCTTATATCATAAGGAGAAACGGAAGAACAAAACGAGATAAAGCAGGTGGAATATATAAGCAGGCTTCACCTGATTCAAACGCACTACACAACAGACAGGTCTTAAGAATGACAGCTTTTACAGTTCAGTAGATTTTCACAAGGAATCGGCAACGTTTCATGATTTAGAACATTACACACAGTACAGGTTAGGTTAGGTTCCACTGCAATGCTATAGGAATATATGATACTGTATTCCTGTGTATGCAGGAGTTACGACCAAGAGGGAACATATCACAATAGTACTTATGGCGCAGAGTCTAGGGGAACTATCGTCATTTTATTCATAATACCCACAAAGCGATGATGTATAGTACGGGTTTCGGTTGCTGAATAACTTCACAAATTATTTCATCAAGATACAATATGGTTCGATGTACATATATCATAAGTTCACTATTCCTTAAGCGCTAAATTTTATTTATTACCAAATACTAACGCTACAAATTTATACGTCAACTTAATACATATACAGGCTGTTCCACGACTCGACCGACAAACTTATACCATATATTTCGCGGATCATTATGATCAAAAAATGTTATATGACCTATATGTGAATTCCTCTTTGTTTCGGAGATATCGAAGGAATTAAAAAAAATTGAGTTAGCCTTGACGAATTAACGTATGCTTGACAATAACAGTTTTTATTGACGTGTTTACTATCGTAGTTAATGCTGAATGATTTTTGTGCTGTCTTATTAATTTAAGCCATTATGCCGCATTTTACTAAAGCAGAATATGCCAATATGGTTTTCGTGTATGGTTTTTGCAATGGAAGTGGACGTGCTGCAGCTGCGGAGTACCTCAGGCGATACCCAGATCGCATTGTTCCTTACAGAAACTTACCTTCACTTTTTGCAAGAAGAATTGCCGAATTACATGGAAGATATTTCTCTGGAAGCTCGTCGTGGCATGTGATTCCAGCAAGATGGGGCACCACCACATTTTGGGAGACAAGTGACGGTGTTTCTTAATGAAAATTTTCCAAAAAGATGGATAGGACAAGTTGGTCCTGTACAGTGGCCAGCTCGGTCACCTGACTTGTCGCCTTTAGATTTTTTTCTGTGTCCTCAAATCTCGTGTATATAGTAATGGTAAACACGGGAAGAGTTGACTGACCGTATAGTTGAAGCTACTAATTCCCTAAAGAATGAATTGGCAGTAATTAATGGCAACATTCTATGACTCGAAGGATAAATGTATGTTTAGAAAATGGCGGTTCTCATTTTGAACAGTTGCTGTAATTTTGTGTTAATTAGCTATCCATTGACGAATAAATTTTCTTTTATCATTTTTTTTAAATTTCTTCGATATTTACGAAACAAAGAGGAATTCACCTATAGGCCATATAACATTTTTTGATCGGAATGATCCCCGGAATATATGGTATAAGTTTGTCGGTCGAGTCGCGGAACACTCTGTATATTAAAAAATATTTATTGTAACAATACCTACACCCATATTATTTCTTATTGTGCCGTAAATCCCTACGTTATTAGATAAGTAGCAATGCTACCGTCATAACTTGTCGGTTGTGATTGTGAAGAGAAGTGGATGTGACGCGGCAGGATCCGAAGAGGAAGGGAACTAGAGTATCCGATGTTTTAAATAATCTAATAACCTGAAACGCATTGCTGAGAAGTTAGACTATGGAAAAACAGAGCTTTGGAGCTTTGGCAAGAGTAGCAGTGTACTCGTAGCGTCGCAGTAGCGCAGCGCTAGGCCCATACCGTCCTCAGAGGCCAGCGCATCACCGACGCCAACGCCAATGCCATCTAGAATGCGACGCGATTCGTTTCCGACGCTTCGTGCGAGTTAAGAAGCTTAAGCGCATCCTTGCCTTGTTCGTCGGCTCGTCTCAAAGGAACCAAATGGAATAAAAAGGGAGTTTTCATTGCTGTGCGTCTCCTAAAACGGGAAATACTTCGCGTCTCACGAGACGTAAAATACGTCACACTTTAGTTCTTGTTAACTCATCCGGCCAGAAAACATAATGGAACTGGAACGGCAATGAGCCCGGGAATAGCATAAGAGGTGAGATTCAGTAGCCACAGACCCCACGCAAGTTTAACCAGGTACCAGATGGGTCACTTCCACTTCCTCGTCTCACCGGCAGGGCAAACAAATGCCCCACACGTGCTCTGCTACCCTTACATTCCGCATCGCTCGCTCCACTGCGTTACTAACATATTAAGTAAACACAAAATACCGAGCAAATATATCTATCTAATTAATATTAATTTAATAATAAATTTACATCTACGCGATGCACGCTATCAGTATCATTTCATCAATTACATTACATCATTCTGTTTACCGTCGCATATAAATTAAACGGAAACAAAAGTATCCAATATTCTCGGTTTACATTGTACACTGTACCGCCGATTTGTTAATCCAAGAATAAATCTACAGATATTATACTAATCCAGTAATTGGCTCAACTCCAAATGTCAGAAATTTACAACTGCTTTAAAAAATGTATCAGTAGCGTCCTCCACCATAGTAATATATTAAAACTTGATCAATTATATTCAAACTAGACCTCAAAACTGGATGAATAAAAAAGCTATTAGTTTTTTAAAAATTTAATGCTTTTAACGTCTACGTTACACATACGGTAAAGTCGGTAGAGATAGTGGACCTTTTTGTATACTCTCTAAAACTGTATTTATGTGTATATACCTGTTAAAAAATCATACAGTAAACTTTACATATACAGGTGAGTCTGGGAAGACGCCCCCCCCCCCCCCTTAACTTTTTTTATTATAATAGAAAAAAATAGCTCATATAAAAGTTATATTATTTTAAATATATTATTTTATGGCGGATGTACATATTTTTTATAAAGTCAGGTTTACAAGATACGACTATCAACTTCTATTTTTTAAATAGCAACCTATAATTATTTTACTAAAATATAAACCGCCATATTTTTCTCTTTTCAACAATGTATTAGTTTTTATTAATGCATTTGAAATTAGAGAAAAATAATATAATTGGGATATATGAGAAATATTTTTTATTCAAATATTCTAGCTGGCTATGTGAAAATAAATAATAAATAAATAAGTAAATAATAAGTAATAAATGTATACTTTGTTGATATTAACATAGCTGTATTTTGTTTATTTTCACATAGCCACCTATATTATTAGAATAAAAATTATTTTCCATATATCTCAATTATCTTATTTTTCTCGAATTTTTCAAATACATTAATAAAAACTAATATATCGTTGAAAAGAGAAAAATATGGCGGTTTATATTTTAGTAAAATAATTATAGGTTACTATTTAAAAAATAAAAGTTGATAGCCGTATCTTGTAAACCTGACTTTATAAAAAATATCTACATCTGCCATCAAATAGTATATGTAAAATAATAAAACTCTTATATGTGCCATTTTTTCTATTACTTATAATAAAAAAGTTAAAGGGGGGGGGGGGGAATCTTTCCAGACTCACCTGTATATTTATTTATTTTATTTATGTACATTTGGAGAACCAACAGTTTTTTCAAACAACGAAAAAATAAACAATGAAAATTTGAAAAATTGAGAAAAACTATGAATACAACAAATAAATGTGGAAACACTAAGATACATGATTAGCTAATTATTAATAGAGCAAGACTTCAATATTTCCCTTTTAAATGTCATGAAATTTATGTATATATTAATAACATATTATTAAAACTTAAATTATTCAATATTAATATAAAAAAAATACATTAAAAAAAACATCTCACCGTACATGCATCGAGGAGTCGGTGCATCACATATTTGTTTTTGTTTTACTAATTTTAATTTGTTTTGCTCTCCGAGATATTGGGTCTAGATTTTATATATTGATGCTTCATTTACACCGACATTAGCTTTTTTACAACATCTATAGCCGAAATTAAATCATTTTCAGTCATGTCATATTGACACCAACGAATTTTCAACAAAATAAAGGATTTATAGGTTAGAATACTGCTTTACATATATTACTAGCTTCACGTAATAAAATCTTTAAAAATCAACTTTTATAATTTTAGCCAACTTACATGCCATTTGTAATTGTGCATTGTGCTATCATTTTTAAATTGCATGTAATGGGCTACTTGCATATAAGAGGATTTTGAAAACTATTATATTTTTCAAGTTTAGTTTACTCAACTACATTATTTACATTATAAATTTTTCAAATACATTGTGTTATTATTTAATAAATTTAACATAAATGTATCCCTCCTATCTTGATGACGACACAATCACTAGCATTTGATTCGTTAATGTGAATGGGAGAGTTGAAGGGAAGATCGAGGATCAGACAACGTTCTACTATCTCCGTCTCTGTCTTCCCAAATTACAGAACTAGGACGTATGTCATCCGTGATTGTGACGTCATAAAAAGAAAATATTTATTTTTAGCCGTAAATGAGAAAATTTTGAAAAAAGAAAAAATAGGGGGTTTTTTATTTTATATATATATTCCAAAAAAAAATTTTCTTAGTATCATGCAAGTAGCCCATTATAGTTATTATACTGGCATTGTTAATATGGTAACTAATGACTGTCTACCTATAACCACTGTCTATATAAACCACTGTCTACCTACTTCACTGTCTACCTATGTATATCCACTGTCTACCTATTAGGTACAAGCTTGTTTGAATTGATTATGCCCAGGCCAGCTAGCAAATATTGAATGACAGAGGCTTTCAGTAGCAGTCAAAACTTTAAAAGTTATTTTAAACATATTTTTATAAGAGTTTAAATAACTCAATTTATGTTACTCTAGTCAGGAGCGAACACCACTATTTCCGATAAAAATGAACTTACCATATCATAGAATATTTAAAAAAATATATTACGACTTAACGAACAACTAGAACTACAAATCGCTTTGTATAAAAAATTAAATTATGGTGCAGAACCCCATTACGAAATAATAGTGATGTAATGTAAACGTGGTGAATCCAACCCGACTAGAGCTGCGAGAGATGAACGCCATGTTCACTTTCTCGTCGGCGCATTAAGCTGTTCACAACTGTGACGTGATCAAACATATCACAACTGTACACACCGCGAAGGCTAATTAGATTTATGTACATGCGCTACTTTTGGCTTAATGCCGTGGATACAACACCAGCCCTAACCCTGCCTCCCCGCTGCTTCGTAAAAAAATATTTCACATTAAACAAGTGTGTGAACAACGCGAATTTTTATCACAGACCAAAGAACGCGTTCCGCGTTGCACTTTACAATCAAATCACCGCCTACATCCATCCTATAGATCATCCTCGGCTTTACTAATTATGAATACATTTTGTTTCATTAGGTTGCTGGAAATTAAAGCTGGAAAATATTTTTGCCGCAGTATAACAAGTATTAATCGTACAGTAATAAGTGAAAATATGTGCGCGATTTAAATTCACCACACAAACTCTACAAATTTTTGAATTCGATATTACTTACGTTTTCTAAAAAAAAATCTGTTCTTCAAAGTACATGATTCTATTGTAAATTGCTAATTTTAATGAATAAAGGATGTAAAATTTGCAAACAATAGCAATTATTAAAAATATCGCTATGTCCGAATTAATTGATATTTAAATTATTAAAAAATCTTTCAGAACTCATATTTCAATTAAAATGATACAACATTTATTAGTTTTATTTCTGTTTTTTTATTTAAATACCGACGTTTCGGCAGTATTAACAACTGCCTTCTTCAGGAATGAACAACAAATATATTTGTTGATTTTTTGTTCATTCCTGAAGAAGGCAGTAGTTAATACTACCGAAACGTCGGTATTTAAATAAATAAACAGAAATAAAACTAAAAAAGTTTGTATCATTTTAATTGATTTTTATTTAGCCTAATTCTCTAAGCAAAGTTGTTAAAATTAACAACCAATTTCAGTTGTTAAATTGAATATCATTTTCTAAGTTGAAAATCTCTATTCACTATTACATCAATTTGCTAATATTTAAAAACTAGTCGTTGCGTCTAGTTGCTAATTTAACATTTATCCTTGTTGTTAGTAATGCACAATCATTGGTAAATGCTATTTCTTGAAAATTGTATGTTAGGAAATAAACTTTTATTTGAAATAGAGGATCCACAGCAAACGTAAACTATTTATAAACTAATATATACATATATATATATATATATATATATATATATATATATATATATATATATATATATATATATATATATATGTGTGTCAATTAAAAACCTAGCCATAGGCGTTTAACATGGGAAATCAGTTTTTCCTTGCGCAAAATTTTCCAATCATTTTTGACAAAAATACTTCAAATAAATGTTGTTCAAAGTCGGTTAGAGCCACAGAAATCCGAGGCTTAAAGTAAGTGTACCTTAAGTATAACTTAGCATACGGTACAATACATTTTTTAAATTTAAGTTCCACTTAATGTTAAGTTATACTTAAGTAGATGCGGTGCAAACGGTCATAACTCATTTATGATATACTTAAAACATTTTAAAAAGCTTACTCCACCTATAATTAAATTACCTATCTATTTTAATAAAATAATTAACTAAAAAAACTTCCGATTGTGCTGTCTATACTCTATATCATTCCACATATCATTTATTTCCATACAAACACACTACTTAGTTTCTGCCTGGCATGTAGCGTGGCATAATAAACTCAAGTGTTATTTGGTATACTTTCATTGTTTCGTTTCTGACAATTCAATAAAAATTTAAAAAGCAACAACACAAAGCTTGGCAGTAATAAGAAATTAAAATGGAGTAAATATGTAAGTGAGAGCCGCATTAATAGTCATCACTGTCAAGTACTGTATACGTGGCTCCTCTTTTGGAAGAAAAATTCAAAACTCCATTTCAACTATAACCCAATCTTGTTTTGAAGTGATGATGAAGGTGAGACAGTTGAAAGTTTCTTTTTTATTAGTTATAGATGGTGATAAAATGATAAAAATATCACAGTCAAACACCAAACCAAAAGTTTTTGGTATATTAAGCATATGTCAATATTTGTATTTTATATATCACCCTTTGTATATTTTTCTTGTGTACGAACGCAGGCTCTATGGTTTGTCCAGTTTTCAACAAACAAATTATAAAACCTACACAAATTATGATATACAGTGAAACTTCGTTATAACGCTTTCGGTTATAACGTCATCCCGTATATAACTCTCTTTTTTGAAGTCCCACTCTGACGTAGTACTATACCATAATTTTTAAAAACGTATATAACGCGCATAAGTACTGCTTATAACCTTCAAAAAGGTTTGAACCTCTATTAGTTTTATTTGGCAGTAAGAGTTTATTTACTGTCAATGCTCCATCACCACCGTCAAATCGCGCGCATTTTTATTCCGTTATATTCTAGATATAGATGAATTAAATTATCCTGATACAGTGCTGCAAGAAGAGAGTGATGATTAAGTCATCATTCCCATAGTTATACTAACGAAACTGCAGGCACTGTATACTTTAAACACCCTAAGAAGCTGCTGTTCGTTATTGTCTGGGGTTTTTTAAAAATATAAATTCAAATTTGTCATCATCTCGTTGTAGACAAATCACAATTAACGCTTATTTATATTTTATATACAAAAAAATTACTACGCAAAAAGGTAAATGCATATTCATTACAACTAGTAATGAAGGAAATTCTTTCATTACTAGTTATACGTATCTGACGATTACTTTTTCATATTTTTTCCAAAATATGCATTTATCTTTTTGCGTAGTAATATTTCTGTAGTTTGTAATGTTCTCTACCGGACTTTGAAAATGATCATGTAAATGATCGAAATTAAAAAAGAATAGTGTAAATAAGTCATTTTAAGTTTTATTTTAAAAACCTTTCTCCTAATATAATTATTTTACTAAAATATACACCGCCATTTTTTTCTCTTTTCAACAATGTACTAGTCTTTATTAAAGTATTTGAAAACATTCGAGATAAATAAGATAATTGAGATATATGGAAAATAATTCTTATTCAAATATTATAGGTGGCTATGTTAAAATGAACAAAATGTATGTTAATATCAACAAATTATACATTTGTTTGCTATTTATTTATTATTACTTACCTATTATTTGCTTATTTATCTATTTATTTATTATTTATTTTCACATAGCCACCTAGAATATTTCTCATATATATCTCAATTATCTTATTTTTCTCGAATTTTTTCAAATACATTAATATAAACTAATACATCGTTGAAAAGAGAAAAAATGGCGGTTTATATTTTATTAAAATAATTACAGGTTGCTATTTAAAATATAAAACTTGGTAGTTGTCTCTTGTAAACTTGAATAAAAAAATATCTATATCTGCCGTCAAATAGTATATTTTAAATAATAAAACTTTTATATGAGCCATTTTTTTCTATTACTTATAATAAAAAAGTTAAAGGGGGGGTCTTCCCAGACTCACACTGTGTTTAAAGTAGTAATAGTATATTATGTTATTAGGAGTAGAAAGCGGTCTTTTTGTGTTGAACCCAGCTATTGCAGCCGAGGCGTCAGCCGAGGCCAGGCAAGCTGGGTAAAACACAAAAAGGGCGTTCTACTCCGAATGACATATACTATTTTTTCTTCAAGTGTTTCAAAGAAAATTAGGGATTTTTTTTATATTTTTCTAGAATTTTTTTAATTATAGCGTTTGCAATTTCAGCCATAGTTGGCTGTGTACACTACAAAACACAAACGATATAACTGTCGAATAACAATTTTTCAATATGGTCTGTGTTGCTGTGACGACTGCTGCCGCCAGTGGTGAACTAAGAAGCTAACATTTTTTTACTAGTACAATAATGAACAACATTGTTGTACTAGTAATAAAATGAATATCTTCTATAGTGTGTGTATAGTAGCATAATATAAATATTATTGTACACTTGAAGAAAAATGTATTTTTTTACCATATGTGTAGGTTTTCTAACTTGTTAAAAATGTGAAGCGGCCGAACTATTATGAGTCTGAACTCGTATGTTATTGGAAAGATTTAGTGTAAGAAAAGTATTTTGCTAAACTTTTAGTAGAATAGTTTATTCATTAATTCTTTTATTTTAATTGTAATCAAATTTGTCGAGCAAATTAAAATAACACAGCAGCAGAATGAACTAATGTACTTGAATTATATTACATAATTACGTTATATCTGTGTATATGGATTTTTGTTTATCAATCTAAAATTTAATTAACTGTATGTACTGCCTTATTTGTAAAGCAGTTGGCATTACTTTTGCCCTCTAGAGTTTATCAGCAGGAATGTAGCTATCTAATTAATTATCAGGTGAAGCACAACACAAGTATTCTTCTATGATGTGGACAGTGCTTGTAGCCAGAACTTCGACTATCTGGGTTAGGATGACGCACGCCGTACGGCAACAGCAACAGCAACAGCAAGCGTTTGTTTGTAACTGAAGTCAGCAACACTTCTCGGAAGATATGATGAGGTAAACACGTATGCTTTGTAATGTAAGCGACATTCCAGTTTCACCCTAAACTCGGAGATTCTCTTACAAAGTGGATGTCGGGGCAGGGCAGAGCCTTGGAGTTTGGAGTGGCAGGCCACACGATACAAGAGTCAGGGCTCGGCTCTGCGAAGAATCAAGTTATTGCGATACTGTTTGCGCGAGTCTCTAACTCATGTTTCATAAACCCACCGCTTCAAATTGTTTGCAAATGTTATATTATCCCTTTGCTCTTTACGAAAGTAAAGCTGATTTCACACAATCAAAGATATATTCAGGTTTCATGCTTAAAAATAATAATAATGACTTAATATGTTTAAGAGTAAGTCTGCTTAGATAGGAATATGTGGCGAAGGATGATTGTTTCCTAATTATTATTATCCGGACGCGGTATTTCGCTACCGAAAATCGGTCACTTTAATATGTTTAAGAGTAAGGATTATGAGTGTGGCCGAGGCGAAAGAAGTCTGCTTAGATAGGAATATGTGGCGAAGGTTTCCTAACTATTATTGTGATCCGGATGCGGTATTTCGCTATCGAAAATCGGTCACTTTAATATGTATAAGAGTAAGGATTATGAGTGTGGCCGAGGCGAAAGAAGTCTGCTTAGATAGGAATATGTGGCGAAGGATGATTGTTTCCTAATTATTATTGTGATCCGGATGCGGTATTTCGCTACCGAAAATCGGTAACTTTAATATGTTTAAGAGTAAGGATTATGCGTGTGGTCGAGGCGAAAGAAGTCTGCTTAGATAGGAATATATGGCGAAGGATGATTGTTTCTTAACTATTATTGTGATTCGGATGCGGTATTTCACTACCGAAAATCGGTCAGTTTAATATGTTTAAGAGTTAGGATTTGTTGTATGATGTTGATGTTGTTCTTATTGTTATCGGGTTTGTGCGAACCCAGTAAGTGGGACACGCGTGATTTTATGTATGTATGTATGTATGTAACCTTTAATCAACGTTATGGAGTCCCTGGAACTCCTAGTCTTATTTGAGTATATTTATTTCTTGTATTATTTCACCTACTGCACAGCGCCTTTCAGTACTTTCCTAGAATGAAGTTTTGTGTAACACACTACCGCGGCATTGATTTGTTTCACGTTTATCCCAGCAAATATACCAGGAAAGAGTCCCTGAGACTCCACGACATAGCTTATGTGAAATTTTTGAAGAATGGCTTTTCCGAAGGACATACTGTTGCGATCCAAATTTTGAGGACACATGAATTATATTTATTTATTTATTTATTTATTTATTTATTTATTAATAAATCGATCCAACAGAATACAAGATCTCAATTACAGGACGATCATACGACAAACAAATATAAAAACGAATGAGTTGAACAGTCCATATAAGAAATTTAACAAGTAACTTAATCCAAAAAATATTTTGTTAACATACTCTTAAATTTAGATAAGGAGTCGCCAAATATGTCAATAGTACATGATACACTGTTATATGCTACACAGAGTTGTCTTATTGGAGATTTCAATTCATAATTAGTCCTAGCTGTTTTACAATGACATGGTATTTTATTTCTTGAAGTGACGCGTAGAACGTGAAATGGTATTAGCTCAAGACTATATAGGCTATCAATACAATTATTAATTAATTTGTATAAGTAGAGAGATAATTGTAAATTTCTTCTGCTACTTAATGGCACCAAGTTCACTTCAGGCCTATTCGAAAACCTTGTATTTTCAATAAGCTATTCAAGTACAAATTTTGTGAATAACTTGTATATCAATAAATATCAGAGAATTTAGAGAGCAGTTCATAAAATATGCATGAAACTCGTGTATCGTTGATTCGAAATAAAATCCCAGTAGAGGAAATGATTAGGAAAAAGTGTATCAATAGTGACGTTTTGCATGTTTGGAAAAACGTTTTGAAGAATGTGTAGGAGAAGTGGCTGCAGTGACACGTCACACGTTCGAGCCTGAAGCCGTGGGTAAGTAGATTGATGAACACTCGCATTCTCGCTTGCTGTTGCTGTTGCTATCCTCTGTCAGCCCTGTTACACAGCTCTTGTCTCGTACGTTTCTAATCTAACTGAATGGATTTAAAGAACGCAATTCTTTTCCTGCAGATCTCTGTAGACATGAAATGTATTGAAGAACGTTATATTGGGAAGTTACTGCCGTTGTGATATCAGAATGCCTTGCCCGCCTCTGTTTTGCTGCTGCTGTGTATTGTGCTGGATAGGCGCAATTGCCCTACTGCGTATAGAATCACCAGTTGACAAGCGCGACAACTCTCCAATCTTGAATTTTTATTATACATCACTCTCTAGTCACAACCAAGTGTTCACATGTCAACCATTACCAAATCCTTCATTTTGCATTTTTAATTACAATTTCACTCAGAATTAAAAAATGGAGGCTATTGGAAATCATTAACTTGTCCCAGACTGTGATCCGGGTTCTTACTACTTTTAATCCTTCAGTTATTGCCTTTTTTAAATGCAGATTCCATGTTTAAGTAAATTAATATAGAAAATAACGAAATAACGAAAGTGAACCAAATAATAAAATGGAAAATATGTTGCAAAATATATACTGCCTGTAGAAATCAAAACTTGAACTATAATATAGTTATTTTTTATGAATTATTTTATTAAGGCCCGCTAGCTACCACCTTTAGTTAAAGTGACAGTTAGTGCTAACCAACGGCCATGTTGCAAAATTGTTCTTACTACCTTTGGTAACAGCTAGCTATGAGTTAAAAACTATTATAAAATGGATGATGCCCAAGTGTAAAATAGATATTAGGGAAAAACTTTTAAAAATAAAAACTTAAAATGTCTTAATAAGAATGATACAACCTTTTTTAGTTTAGAAGAAATGAAAGAAATTAAAAATATTTTTATGAAGAATGGTTTCGAAAAATGCCTGGAACCGAAAAGACCTATTAACAATACTAATGAAAGAGACGTATTGTTTGCTTCACTTCCTTATGTCAAAAATGTCACGGACAAGATTGGTAGAATTCTTCGTAAGAATCTTCACTAATGTCTTTGGATTTTTGACACTGACATTTATCTGTCAGTTACAAACATTTCAATTGGTTTCCATGACATTATTTGGGCTGCGAATTTTATTACAACAGATTATTATACACCATATATTTATTTATCTCTAAATGTATAAAAGTATTTATTACTTTCTTATTTTAAATAAAGAAAAGGTTAAAGCAAAATATTATTTTTACCAAGCAAAAAAAATATTTATTTCATATATACACAATATGTACACATTTTGTACAATTTGATGTAAACTTCTTGAACAACATTTTTTTTGTGAAACAAATTCAATCAAAAAAATATTTATTTCTCAATAACAAATAATTAATCCGCTGAATTCAAAAGACATATTGCCTGAGTGTCTGGTCGCGAATCTAGGTACCCGGGTTCGATCCCGATCGACGCCTAAAACTACTTCGAATTTAAATGGCACAAAATTGATCCCTGTGGTGCACTTTCCACGCCAGCAATAAGTGCCCGTGAGATGATGCCTGGTAAGCGCCGGCATGGTACAAATATTTCATCATTACAGATATCTGTGTACAAAGCAGATTGGCATATCAAAGCAATGGATATGTAATATGCCGTGATGATATATTTATTTATTTGTATATTTTTGATAATTTTATATTTCTAAATGTATTCTTTGTGCGTGGAACCCTTATAGGGCTTCCACGAACCCTTAGTTTCCGCGAAACAGATTGTGGGAACCGCTGCTCTATTGTATAACTATTCATAGTGCCAAAGCTATTGGCATGATTATTCTGCGGTTCTAATTATAGTAAAATTGCAGCAGTATAGATTGTATTGTATCGCAAAATGAGAGAAATAGTTTAGCTTTGGATGAGTCATTGAGTGAACATTAAGTTGATATGTTGCGTTGATCGATTTTTATTTACCTGGAGGAATTCGATTAGTATTTCGTTCTCTCATTCCTAGTATTCCCTGTATTGTAGTAAAAGCCAGACAAATGCACATTTTCTATTTGTTGTTTACGGTATTACTTAAAACGGAAGTTATTTGGAGAGCCGTAGAGTGTTCGAGCCGATGAGATAAAGAAAGCAGGGCAGCGATACAAAAAGTGTGGATGGGGGAGAAATCACGGAGCAAAGTGGTCGCTAGCGGCCCGCGAACATGCATATATTCAGAAGGTCATCCACGCGAGATCAAACTCTCCACAGCCGAAGCTGAAGCCGGAACCCTAGCCTCTACAAGGGAAGAAGACATCGCGCCATCTACACATCTCGCCATACAGAAACAATTACATTAGAGGGCGAAGCGCGTACACACATAAGCATGGCGCCAGAGTCGGATTTACATACCCGATACCCCTTACATCCTTGTGGTCTGCTATGGTCCACTCGAATACTAAACTTTTCTCATCCTACATTACTTTATCAAATAAAATGCTATTAGCTACATCTATAAATTCTTCTCAGTAAACCACATATTCATACATGAAAAAGATATTTGAAGGCCTATTTGACCCACTAAGAGAAAGAGAATATTTTATTATTAAGGGTTAAAATGACAGTGAAGTTAAAGTTTACGAAACTATAGTGTCACATGAAGGTATTTGGACTACTTTGGATCATATTTATTTTTTCGTCAACATAGTTCGATGTGCTGAATTACAATCAAAAAGATTTTTTTCAAAATTCGCAAAATTATGGACATACTTCTAGAAGAGTACATTTCTAGTGCCACTGGTCGACACGTAATTTTCAATAAAATAATAATGGATTTTGTAATCAGAATAAAATTAATTCATTTGTTATTCAATATCAGTTACGTGATTAAAAAATCCATTATTATTTTTATTAAACTTACGTGTCGACCAGTGGCACTAGAAATGTACTCTTCTAGAAGCATGTCCATAATTTTGCGAATTTTGAAAAAAATCTTTATGATTGTGAATCAACACATCAAAATGTATATACCTTGAATTTTTTTACCCTTTTTTTAACACCCTATATATATATATATATATATATATATATATATATATATATATATATATATATACCGGGTGGTGACCGGCACAGCCGAACATAGGACTTTAACATGTAAAATCAAACTTTCGTAATTTCCTGCCACCCTAATTATTTTAGATAAAAAAGCTTAGGGCATAAAATTCTGCATCTCAATCAATAAGAAAATTAATTGTGTGTCTTATAACGGCAGAAATTAAGTATGAAAATGTTGAAAATCACTCCAAAAATAGCTATAGCCATGGAATTGAAACAAAAAATTAACAAATGTTAACGATTTATCTGTCAAACTAGATTAATTTATTTTTATTATTATTTGCAATTTCAGTTCAATTGAACAAATATCAATTTAAATTAACTGATAATTGTTAACTGGGACAGAAATTAGAAATAATGCCTAATTCAAATAATTTACCCTAACATGAGAGATAAACCGTGCGACATTTGTTATTTATTTTGTCTCAATTCCACGGCTATTGCTATGTTCTAGGAGATTTTCGACATTTTTATATTTAATTTCTGCCGTTACAAGGCATAAAAAATCATTTTTCTTATATACAGGGTGTTATATTTTAATGGACTCAGCAAATATGTGGCTTATTTATTATGTTAGTATTTTTTTTCATATAACATGATTTATACAGCAACATGTAAGCTACTTGATGACGGATGTACATTCATGATACGACTTTCGGGTTATTAGTCAAATGGAACACACTATATTTTTTTACAAATTTAAAAAGTACATCAAATTTGCTTTACAATCATGTAAAATAATCCATATGTTACATTATTAAAAAGTAAAATAGCGGGCACTTTTTTATACACCTAGTCGAAAATAGAATAGTGAGCCATGACTATGACTTGAAATAAAACAATTAACTGAAACAATTGTAACACGGTAAAAATATTATTTCGTTTAATAATAATAGTTACAATTGTTTCAGTTCATTGTTTTATTTCAAGCCACAGTCATGGCTCACTATTCTCTTTTCGACTAGGTATATAAAAAAGTGACCGCGGTTTTACTTTTTAATAATGTAACAATTCTTATGTGGAGAATAATATATTTCTTGTATTCTCGTCAATTTGATGTTTGAAATTCTGAACAAGTAAAGTCCGGTCCTGTGTATCGTCCGTCGAAGGCAATGCGATGTCTCTGCCGAAAGTGGCAAATCCCAAAAGTGTTACATTCGTTTGGAGCGTGAGTTAGGTATACTGCGTTCGCCGGGGGAAGGTCCCATGTTTATAAACCATACTACCATCTTGGAGCAAGGAGCAGGGAGCAGTGCATTGACGTCTAGGATTCTCCTCTCACTTTCGGATTCAGCTCAGTGGACTTTGCCCGATTCGTGTGAGGAATAATTAAAACACATGCTTAATAAGCAAAAAACCCTAGATTCAAACGCCGCATCCGGAAACTGTTTTACCGACTGTATTCTGATAATTTATAAACTACTATACACTATTTACTGATGCTGCAAATATTTTCGGCTGACATATTTAAACGCAAGTGTAACAGGTTTTGTTAAAAAAATTAATTTAAAACTTTGAGGATCAGTTTTTCAATAGGTGTTCAAGTACGAGTAAACGAAGTTCACAGCTTAAATCAAGAACTTTGTTTAATGTTCCTTACATTTTTCAAATTCATAAGGCCACCTGAACCACTCATCAGGCCAAGCCCAAATAAAGGGTAGTAAAGAACAGTAAATTTAACAAAAGTTGCTGATATAGTTTGAGAATTTTCCAAATTCTAACTGGAATATATCAACCTTAAAGAACTTAAAAGTGTAAATATGACGTATTCTATAAATAGGTGACATCATAAGGCAATTATTTCTAGCTGCGGGTAAATAAAAATAAATGTATTTCTGGTTCGATTAGAGGGAGCATGGAAATTAAGACACGAAAAGAACGGGAATCATTTATACAGCCATTGATAAGTTTTGCCAAGTGTAAAACCTGGCCATTTTTTTCGGCGTACAAAAAGGATTTTTATATTGAAAATAGACAGAAGTTTATTATAAGAAACGGAGTAGTCGGGGTAGACGTGAAACGTACATGAACTTTAGAATTTCTTTTTTAACTGATTCTATGAGATCCTGATGGTACACCGGGTTCCAAATTATATTACAATATTCTGGTCCGCACCAATGAGTAGTAAAGGGAACGTATAGCTACTACATCGTGAAAAGTGCGAGTATTTCTAATAACAAATCCTAGCATCCTCATAGCCCCATTGTAAGTGTCCTGTATATGATCGGAAAAAGTGAATTTTGAATCAAAAATAACACCTAGATCTTTTACATCTCGAATGGAGTAATTATATATTGCAGGCGACAATTTACGACAGAATGAAATAACCGTACATTTAGTTAAATTTAGATATAGATTAATAATTTTGCACTAGTCTAAAAGTATGTTTAAATCATTTTGAAGTAGTTGAAATGGGTTGAAAGATTTTAAGATCATCGGCAAATAATAGTTTTTTACACTGTAAAATGTTAGAGACATCATTGATAAATTAAAAAAAAAAATGGGCCTAAATTAGAACCCTGAGGAACTCCAGATGTAGGGATAAAAGAAATGATCGTGTACGTTGATAAAGATACTAGTTCGCACTAAACATATAAATGGATAACTCTATTAGTATAAAATGAGCTTAAAGAGCTGATTTTAAGCATTTCAAGGTCGCTCGAGTCACGGGTCTGCTATCGTCCTATAAGGAGCAGAACGTTATTTTCGACCAATAATATTATAAGAGCTATTACTAATCCATGAAAATTCGGACAAAAGCAATGGTATGGTGCTATGGTCGAACAAGTATAGTTAGAACTACTTCAAATAAACCAACTGCAGTCAAAATGGTAATTTATCACACAAGTGAAAAATGGAAGGTATCAGACACTGACAGGATGTGATCTGAGTTTAAACGCTATTGTTCACCCAACAGCTAGTATTAAACTACTTTTATTTACTGAGTTATATTTGTACCACATTTTATTGTGACAGCACTGATCGCTATTTTGGCAAAATCTAGAGTATTACTTTTTATGTATTGCTCAATAAAATAAAAAAATAAAATTACAAGGGTTAGCTAACAAGCAAAAAATGTCTACAGGTGAAATTTCTGCTTGAAGCCCCAGAGAGGATAAAAGGAAACTAATTATAACATAGTGGAGTGCATTGACGTGTATGAACCTGCTCAGCGGCGGTTCATTCTTGACTGTTGTCTACTAGACTCGCGGCAGGAGCAGGATCTTGATGCACTAAGCTTCAAGTTCACCGTAGAGTAAATGCTAGAACTAGGGTTATAAGACTTGGTTGTTCATGTAAAGTTTACCATCATGTTGTCTTATCTGTGGCTGTTAACTTTAACCGCTTTAAATGATAAGCCAATTACATTAACTTTCGAGCAAAATAACCCCTTTTGCTGCAGACACCTGTACGAGAAATGGCTACTTTAAAAAAGCAAAATGTATCAGCATAAAATTTAAAAGTTAATACTGATATTAAAATGTGAAATAATGTAATAATATAATGGCTTATCGCTTTGATATTTAAATGAAATTATATGTAAGTAATTATTATTTAATAACTAGATGAAAATTCAAATAATTACGCAACGCTGTTAGTCAATTTGTGTTTCATATCCCCATTGTTTCTAGTATTCATACATATATAAAATTAGTTTAATTGCTAATAATATACAGTAATTAATAATAATTTGTATAGAATTTTGATTAATAGGTTAATTAGGTAAATACGGTCTGAAATACATGCATATTAGAGGAGTTGACAATTTCATACAATGCACTAGCTTTTGAAATGGAATGAAAGAAAAATTTCATTCACCAAGTATAAAATAAATATTTTCTTCATCGCGTGAGGAATAATTGGTGTATGAAGAATGTATGGTTAGAAATAATGGCCGCTAGTATGAACAGTGATTACGGGTGATTAGCGAGCATTTGACTAAGCATTGTTTTATCTCTGTCAATCGTTTATAGATTATTTTAGAGAAAAATACTTCAAATAAAAGATGTGTGCAATTAATTTTTATATATTTTTTATTTGAAGTATTTTTCTCCAAAATAATAAATAAACGATTGACAGGGATAAAACAATGCTAGTCAAATGCTCGCTAATCACCTTTAATCACTTGTTCATACTAACGGTCAATGTTATTAAGAGAATTGGAGTGAGAATGACGAATGAAGCGTATGTTGCTGAAGTTAAGGGTTTCGATTGAGAAACCGTCCAGTGTGTAAGTGGATCTGGTTGGTTGAGAAGAAGAGCATGTGTGAATGAGATTATAAATGTGTCCGAGGCGAAAGAAGTGTGCTTAGACAGGAATGTGTGGCGAGGGATGTTTGTTTCGTAGCTATTATTGTGGTACAAAGGCGGTATTTCGCTACCGAAAATCGGCCATTTTAATATGTAAGGAGTGAGGAATATTTTCTGTATGAAGATATATGGTTAGTAAGAATATTCTTGGGAGAGCTGAGCTCTTACGTTCGAATGCGATTATGAATGTGGGCGAAGCGAAAGAAGCGTGTTTGGACAGAAATGTGTGCGAAAGATGATTGTTGCGTGGTATTTTATTACCGAAAATGAGTCACTTTAATATGTTAAGAGTGACGAATATCTGTTGTAGGATGTACGGTTAGTAAGAATGTTGTTAAAAAAGTGGAGTGAATCAGCTAAGCTCTATTATTATTATTGTTGTCGTTGTTATTGTTTTCGGGTTTGTGCGTGATTTTAATGTATGTATGTATGTACGAAAGTTAAAAAAATATGTTTGTTCAATTACAAAATAAATAATGAGTTTTGTTTTTCATAAGCCAATCAAATATTACCCTCGTAATTTGTGTATAAAAACACAATGTAAGAAGGGAGATAAAAGACAAAGCAAATAAAAATCTTTATAGGTTTCTTTTGAGTGAAATTTCCTTTGCTCCCCAGTCTTATGACGGTTAAATGCTTCCGTACCTGTATTTTGACAGATACAATATTCTGTTTCCCACATTATATTCTAATAACAAAAATATCACACAAATAAGAGAAACAAAAAACATTATTTTTAAAATTAGTTTTCTCGTTTATTATAATGAAAATTTTAATGCAAACAAGAGGAGCTCGCAATTTACAGAGGCGAAACCTTTTGTGTTTTCGTGTAAGTCATTCTCTTGTGAAATTGTGCGAAGCTAAATATTCGCTTGTTTAGAAGAAGTCAGACTCTGAGTATACAGGGTGCGCTACTTTCTCATTTTCAATTTTAATTTTCCATATTTTCCACCTAACTCACCAAGACGTCTTCCGTCTTTTTATTTCTTTAAAGTAATCAACCACACGCACAATTCAAAACATTTCAAATTGCACAGAATAATTAACTACCAATTTGCACAATTTTAATTTACCACGAAATTGCATGACGCAGAGAAAAACTGTACAGACTGCAAGGAACTCACGGCATGTTTCAGCATTAAAACATTTTGCAAGTAATATGTATTGGAGAGCACACTAGAATCTACGAGGTAGTGTCAAAATATTCCTGGAATTGGTCAATAATATTTTATTGAAAACAGGTACAATATTTTTACATTAATTTCCTTTAAAGAACACTCCTCCTGAATTTACGCACTTGTCCCACCTTGCGTTCAACTGTTCAAAACACTCCAGGAAACCATTTTTTTAAAAGTGCCTTCAGCTGCCTCGTCCAATTCTCCATCACCTCTGCAAAACTTTATCCATTCAATCTCAATTTTGGTGCAAGGTTGGGACAATAGGAGGGGTATTCCAAAGCCATCAGGGAACAATGTACTGGAGCGTTGTCATACAGCAAAACCCAATCGTTTCCTACTCAATTTTCGGGACGTTTTCGTCTCATTGCGTCTCGTGTTGCAGGATCTCCATTAAAGTTCCTTGTTTACAGTTTGGCGATGAGGAATAAATTCGTGGTGAATTACGCCTTGATATAATCAAAAAAAATCTGTTGTGGCCAACACAATACCTTCCGTCAATCCTGTGTATTATGTACAAATTCCATACATACATTTTCTTGTAAAGAAAAGGTTGTATCATTTTAATTTAAATTATTATTTAAAAAACACTATGCTGTGTTTTCTTTACCAGTAATCAGTGTTTTTTCTTACTTGGTACCTATTGAAACACGTTTAAAATTGCACAATTGTCTATATACCACGGTATATATTAGTTTCTGTTGATATATCGTAGTGAATGGACATATTTCTGTGCAAACAAATATTTAAAGTGAAATACGAACACTTACGTTTATGCATATTCTTCGAGGACGGCTCCAGCCTCCAGGTATGACTTATGAAGATCTCTAATAACCGGTAAGTGGCATAATATACTCTACGTCAAATGCTTTCTATAAATAGTATCTTGTCATCATATTCATCCTCGAATACATTGGTTTTCTTTATTTATAATACATAGATTATATGTATGTAATACCATAACATAGTTATATTACACTGTTTGGTGTTGTGAGTTTAACATAATTTGATATTATTTTACGAAAAATGCGTGTTAAATTTTTAACCTCTACTTTTCGACCAAATTTGGAGTGGAAAAGTGGTAAAATTTACTCTTACATCGTTTGAATCTAAAACCTATTTTAGTATTAATTATCACGAATTTTGTTATGCTATTAGGTTAATTAGATATATTTATATCAAGAGTCGAAAAAGCCTCATTATGTGAAAGTGCAGACTTTACATCTGCACGTGCATGTAATCTTTTTCGACACGTGTTATAAACATTTTTCCAACAACTGATAAGGTTGATTCACAGCGTTGCTTTGTCGTTATTATTTTCAAGCTATTTTTTTTCAAAATAGTCTAAATTTGAATACTACTTTAATTTGTTTTTTCGATCTTTGTTATAGTTGAAACATAAATTGAGGTTAGTTGGTTATAATAGCTATCTGCTGGATATTTATATCGCTGTCACTGTCAGTTTGTTTTTGACAGTTGGTAAACGAAACGCACTTGTGCTTTACGTTTACCAAAAAAGCACTTACATATTATGCATTGGCCCTCTTTCCAGCCGTAACCAAGGCGATAATAAAATAACAAATATAGCACAGTTATAGGAAAAAAAATGTATTACGGTAACTTAGAGTTAAATAAAATGGAGAAAATTTCAAGTTCAATTCATTTTAAAATTATCGTTACGTACAAAAATATAATGTACCGGGTACCCGGAACCCGGCATACTAAACGAATTTTTGACATCCGATTTGGCCAAATATTCTTTGTAGTTCGGCCGGATAAAATAAATAATTAAATTATAGAAATTCTAAATATGCAATATGAAACTCGCTGATACTATAATATTATATTTGACATATAATTTTGGTTATGTTAATTGAAATTACTCGTAAAATTAAAGTTTGAATTGTTTTGAAGCGATTGACATTGTTATCATGAAATGCCGTTAGTACATGAATTATTTGAGCAGTTTGATGTGAGAATAAAACAATATTTTGTACTAGTATACACATTTTAAAACTTTATAATTACAATGATATTTTATAGCGTTTCCATTTATATTTATACCTCGTTCAGCGAAATTACAAACCAGATTTGTGTTATTATTATTATTATGATTTCATTCTTACCATTATTATAATCCTTATCTCTACTTTATTTACTGTACTTTAATTATTTAAATCTAAAAATACAACTCTGGTATGACTTTCTCCGCCAAAATGTTGTAGTTGCCTGCGTTAAATCGGTATGATCTCTCGTAGAACGAAGTATAGTTTTGCATTACTCTTTGTTACAACACATGCGTAGTGTATTTTAATTGAACCATATAGGATATTGGGATTTATTTTACGCAACTGTAAACATTTTCATGATCCACAGTCGTTTATTTGCTTGTTTAATGCATTAGTTCCTTCTAAATTAGAATATGCGAGTGTTGTTTGGAGTTAGCTATAGAAAGAGTTCCATGTGTATAGAAAATGTCCAGCGTAAATTTACTTCTATTTTGTGTAAAAAATTTAGTATTGACTGTAATGATTACGATGCCAGATTAAAATATTTTTATATGATGTCTTTGGAAAACAGAAGAATTTTAGCTGATATGATGTTTCTGTATAAAACATTTAATAATTTATTTGATAACGTCTCATTTATTTCGCAATTTAAATTCTCTGTAAACCAAAAAAATACAAGATCAAAAAAATATTTTGCTTACCCCATTGCAATACAAATAACTATAACAATTCATCAATATATAGAATGTCAAAATACAAGCACTCTGGATTCATGAATATTGATCTATTTCATAGCTCACTACAACTACTTTAAAAGAATTGTAAAAATCAACTTTACCTATATTCACTTTATGTAAAGTAATTATTATAAGCACTAATGTACTAAAATAAATAAATTCAATAAAAGTCCAATACAAGTTTGTTAGTTGTCACTGTCAAACAGAGAGGTTATGTGCAATCGCAACTGTTTCTTTGTATATATTTAAAAAATTAAGTGTCAAATAATTCTTCTATTATTAACAAATTTTTGTTACATCCATTGTACTTACACAGACAATAACTGACAATCGTAGTAGTGCATTAAAGTGTGCACTTGATTGAGTTTAATCGGAAAGTCTAGAAACACGTAAAACCTAGCTAGTGCACAGTGATTAAGTAAGTAGGAAACGCTGTTGGTATAACCTCCAAACATAAAAAAAGTAGAAATACTTAGAACTGCTAACCTAACCTTACTATAACGAACAAATATGTAGTAATAATAATAATTATTATTATATTATTGTATTACTTAAAAAAATAATTCATTGGGTTTTAACCTATAACGACATATTTGAATTGTGAGGTTTTTCAGTAGCCCGGATGATTTAATTTTGAACCGTAAATATTAGAGTTTGTTCAAATCATTAATTGTACAATATTTGATAAAGTAAATAATATACAGAAAATAAATTTACTTCTCATGATTTGGGTAAAAGATGTGACGGAATGTTTATTTGTCTCCCAGGTATATTTTTCTGTAAATAACAAATATACTGGGATACATGCCAAATATGTTCATAAACAAACATTGTTTAAAATTCTGTTTTATTTCAATGTATTTAAAATAATATCCTGGGGCCATAAATTGTTTTAAATAAAATATACTGCAATGAATACAAAATGTATAAAATAATAGGAATATATAAAGTTATTTTAATGTTTTACTATACTTAAAATGTAGAACCGCAAACTGCAAAATAACTGCTTTGGATTTACATTTGCATTAACTGTAATTTAATGAAATGTATTAAAATGGTTTGCTTAATAATATGTATAGGAAAACCCCGGAAGGATGTTGAAAAGAATACATGAATATTAATAGAAAACTTATTCATTCATATCTGCCTATATGACGGCGAGCCGACTTTCCTGGGAATACGTATATCTTTATATTTATTTTGTAATATCTAAATGAGCCGTTTCATTTTATTTTATGATGAAATTCTACAGCAGCATACAACTGGGATTATTTCCTAAAGCTACGTATCAACTAATGATTGATTGGTTATAGTAATTAAAGTCACACAAGGGACAAAATGAAATATGTATCTGATTAATTAATATATTTTTTTAAACAATATATACACAACTATAAACAAAACTTTTTTTAAAATATACACATATTTACAAAATGACAACTATGGAGCATGGAGCTAAATGTATAATCGTCACCATTTTTTATTTTTATTTACTAATATTTGTAAAATTTTAATAACGGCAATGTATAGAGTCCTTGATTTATATACAGGTGCTCAGGATTTTATGTGTCAAACATGAAGACCTCGAGAACTATAAAAGTTACGAAGACGATTAAATTGATTCATTAGGAAGCCATTTTAGCGGTGCAATGTTTGTCCGGAATACACAAACCAAAATACTTTATTAATTCAAACTTGGAACTTACATTGTAAAAATAATAAAAACCATAATATAAAACATACATCGCTAAAATGGCTTTTCATGGGGCAAGTTTTGCCTAATACATTCGACTTCTATAAGTTACTTTGAACACCTATATTTCTAGAAAATTAATATAGGGCCAATCCTATACAAATTATTTAAAAACTTATTTAATTTTTTTTGTATGTAACACATTTTTAACTAGGCCCGATCCTACCTCCTCTAGTTAAAGTGATTTTTTGTTGACTATTAGTTAAGAATTAGCTCTAACCAAAAGTAGTAAGAACAATTTTGCAACAATAACTAGTGTTTCGGACGAGACGAGACATTCTCGAATCTTTTTGTTCTCACGAGACGAGACATGACTTACATGTCGAGATTCTCGACAATTATTCCGAGATTTCTCGACATTTTTTTTTATTTTTCAAATACATTTTTTTTAAATTATTATTGGAACATTATGTAATTTTTTTATCAAAAAAATTATCATATTCATATTATAACAAAATCGCTAAAATTTCTTAAAATACAACTACCTACTACTTTCCTAACGTCACAGAGTGTTCACATTCACTTACCGACTGAGTGTTACACCCAGTAATGGGTAAGAAGCGTGATGATATATTTATTTTATTTTAATAATATATTATTTATAGGGATTCTTTTTAATACATAATGTTTAAATAAGCAAAAGATACAATTTTAAAATTGACATCACATGAAACACAGATGCGTGAATATTAGAAAGAGATAAAATATAAAACATGAACTAAATATAATATTGCCATATACAATTTGCTTATTGAACACTTTTGATTTGCAAAATAACTTATTTATGTGTTTGATTTGTACGCTTTTCTTTCATTTTCCTTATTTTGAATTTTCGCGCCCATGAAACTTCCCAGCTCAAACGCGTCTGTTTGTACTCTAGGAATAAAATAGATAGTGAAGAAAATAGCTGTTTTCTCAACTTTTTAATGACATAATTGCATATTGGATTTACTAAAAAAAAATCGAGAAATCTCGTCGAGATTCTCGGCCGAGATGAGACTCGATTGTTCAAAACTAGAAAAAATCGAAACGAGACTTAATTTTTTGTCTTCTAAACGAGATGAGACAATGTGGTTTTCCGTTTCGATCGTCTCGTCAGAAACACTAACAATAACTATCACTTTAACTCTGGTTATGGTTCTCACAGCTTATATGCGAATCAGACCAACGTCAAATTATTTTGATATATTAAAAAAATGAACCTACAGCAGGTTCAATAAACATGTCAATCGCGAAGCAATTTTTGTCGATCATGAAGGATTTTTTGGTTGATCGCGAATATTTGTATTTTTTTTATATGCAGACTTTCATCTGTTACTCTCTGTACTAAAAAAAACAATTACATTTTTTTAAAACATTCAATAAAATTGCTGTAGCACAACATAATAAAAGCTGTAACTCAAATATGTATATTACTTCTCAAATGAGTCTAGTTAAAGGAATAACTAATTCTTACCTTTAATTACATTTAGATTGGAAGGAATATTTTCTTCATACATATTCATGTTAAGAAAATATTGACTTATTTTTTCATTAGCTATTTTATATGAGTTACTATACCTGGTAGTTAAAGACAAGATTTATTACAAATCTTACGATCGCATTATAATTTATATGACACATAATTTCTTATTTAATGTATGGGCCCCAGTATACGTGTAACTTTATTTTGCATACATAGTTTGAAAGCAGCAAAATTTCTACCATTTATTAGAATGCAATTTTACCTGTTGAAAAAAAAACTTATTAATGTAGAAATGCATGAATGTAGAATATATATATATATATATATATATATATATATAGATCAAAACGGATATTTCCGCTGAAATTTGAAAACCGAAATTTTTCGCGATTACCTACAATACTTCCTTTACTTACGTCCAAGGAAGTTATGGTATAGTTAATTATTTAGTTTTTCAGGTGCGTGATCACATCGCAATATATGAAGTTATGAACATTTATTAGGTAATATTGGTTAAAAACACCTGTATGAAAGAGAGAATAAGCTTCGGTGGAAGCTGTGAGCTTGGGCTTTAGCTTACCTTGGCGTGCACAAGCCGCGGGCGAAAGCTTAATTGGCTACATGTACCTCATTTGTGCTATGCTCTGGGCTTACATGCGACGTGGCGTAGCCGTATCAAGTATTTCATGAACTTATGCATTGTGCCATTGCCGTCTGTTCTCTTCTCTTGCTGTGCTAGACCTTCTAGCGTTAGTTACTGTCTTTATGCCATACGACCTGTATTGTTTTCTTTTATACATTGACAAGAGACTGATTACTTTAATAACTACATGCTTTCGTCTTAATAACTTAACTAACTTTTTTGTTTGTACTTTTAGGATTACTTTGAAAAAGATATACAGGATAACGAAAATAATATGAAGGTAATATGTTGTATTTTTATAGCTAGCGTAACGAAATTATGGCAAAACATATTATTGACGAATACTTTTCAAAGAAGTACATGTAATTCCAGTTTTACAGTGTTCAATAAATATATAGAATTGATCAATCTAATATAGTGTGTGTAGTATTAATTTTACCTAATTCAACTATGTAAACACCAGAAACCGTGACATCGGCGCTTAACACGGGAAAACAGTTTTTTTTTTAAATTCCGTAAGATTATAGTTTTTGATATGGTTAGAAAGGTTATTGAGTTTGGCATGAAAGAGTATCCAAATATTCCGAATTAAATGGTGTAAAACAGGGCTGTGGTATGTCTCCGTGGTTGTTTAACTTGTATATGGATGTGTTATTGCGAAGAGCTCTGAGTGAAAAGGATGGTGTACATATTGGTGAAAGTATAGTGCCTGCGTTAGCGTATGCGGATGATGTAGTTGTTTTAGGAAAAAATGAAGAGCAACTCAGGAGAATGATAGAAAGAATACATGTAGTTGGAAGAAGTATGAATCGGGTGCTGAATGTTGATAAATCCAAAGTGTTAGTATTTGAAAGGAGTAAATTGGTGACTGAGTGCAATGTGTTGGTGGATGGAGTGAAACTGGAGCAGGTAAATGAGTTTGTATATTTAGGTAGCATGATGTCGAGGGATGGTCGAATTGATCGAGAGATAGAAAGGAGAGTAAGTGCGGGATGTAAGGTAATCGGTGCTCTGGGTACGTTTGCACGAAACGTTAACGTATCACGGGATGCTAGGTTAAGTGTATATAATGGAGTGCTAGTGCCTGCTTTGATGTATGGAAGCGAATGCTGGGCATAGACAAGAAAGCATAAAAAGCGAGTGACTGCCGTGAAAATGAGGTATTTACGTGGTATATGTGGGTATGTAAGACGGGATCGCGTGAGGAATAATTTGGTGTATGAAAAATGTATGGTTCGGAACAATGTGATTAAAAGAGTTGGTGTGAGTCAGTTGAGATTACAAAATTTGTGACCAAATTTACGTTGATGGATGACAAGATCATTGTTCGTCGTCGTCCTTGTCGGTCACTCGAAAATATAGCCACAGTAAGGGAATCTGTGGCCGAGAATCTAGGAACTTCCATTCGGCATCGTGGTCAAGAATTAAACATTTCCAGAAGCAGTATGCAACGAATTTTGGTAAAAGATCTGCATTTAATTGATGTGGAGGACATGTTTTTCCAACAAGACGATGCGACCTGCTACACAGCACGTGAAACAATGGTGTTACTGCAGACCAAGTTTCCAGGCCGTGTCATTTCTCTATTTGGCGATCAACATTGGCCATCAAGATCGTGCGATCTAACACCGATGGAGTTTTTTCTTTGGGGCTATGTGAAGGAAAAGGTGTATGCGAATAAGCCTGAAACAGTTGAACATCTTAAAGAGGAAACACGGCGCGTTATTGGTGAAATACAGCCACATTTATGTGAAAACGTTATTCAAAATTTCAACAAAAGAATAACCCTGTGCCAGAGGTTTCGTGGTGGCCATTTGCCTGATGTTGTATTTCACGTTTCATTGGAACTATTTTTCTTTATGTTGAAATATAAATGTTTGCTTAATTCAAAAAATAAATGTGTTTTTCTTTAAAATTAAATCCGGCGCTCTAGTTGGGACACCTTTATATAGAGTATTCTATTCTATACTATTGCGTAAAAGTGGAACACCCTGTAGACAAACCTATATCGCAGATTTATAGACAATTTAATATAAAATAAACTTCGTTTGAAAAAATGTTTCGTAATATTTCAAATAATCGAGTTATTAAAAACGAACTGCATAAATGCCTATAAAATATTTATAATAAAATATGTATAATGTTGAATGTGACAATTTAAGGCAAATATCATTCGGTGATATATTGTTACAGTCTTGGTTGCAAGCTAATATCTCAAGGACATTCAGAAATGGAAGCGCAAATGTACCATCCGGGAATACATTATATATTTATGGTGTAGTGCAGTCTTGGCGTTGGCGAGGATATTATAAAAGCATTGGGAAGATAAACGGAAAGCTTTAAAATGTATTTTTATTATTAAGTCTGGACCTGAACCGTGTTTCATTATAGCAACTGTTACTTTGTTAGCAATAAATTTCAGTAATCACCCATATAATTTGTGAAAACAGTGTAATCCGCAAGGACGTTTTTCATTCCGTAACCGTAAAGCGGTAAGCAGAAGCAGTAAGCGGTAAGAAATGTAAGCACAATCTCGATGCGCGATGTACAAAAATCACAGCACGTAATCTGACCAGTGGTAACGCGAAATTGCCGGAAGCATGAAAACTTTAGGAAGCAGCGAATGATGTATCTGCCCCGCCGAGGAAAAAGGAACCTGCACTGTTTTAGTCATGTAATATTTAAATACTTATTCGTGGTAGTTTCCTTTCTGACGGAGATGGTTCTAAATTATTTTTTTATATATGAGTGAGCTCGTTCGAAGAATAAACGAAAACTTTCCCAGCCGCATGGAAAATTGAAATACGTATAAACAAGTTACAAACTTTTCTTTGTTTTAAGTAAGTATATATACCTACCTATGCAGTGTTATACGTACACACAATGCCGCACAACTTCGTATATAAATGTTTTATTATTTTTAATTTGAACCGCAATTGGCCGCGGGCTTGCTTCTACCTTCATTGTTTATTTTAATATATTTTGTCAATAATGTAAGGGAAAACAAACAGAAATATTACCAACTGATAATGGTTTACGTTTCCGCAGACTGAATGTTTCGGAGCGTACCTAACTACCACATTCTCAACTTATTGTTTTCCTTTAACCTTTGCCAGTACCGTACGCCGTGCGGCAAATACCGTGGAGAAAAAGAGAAATTTAACACTCATGGATAAATCACGTACTGACGTGGATGGAAAATTAATAGAATATTTTCAGTGAATGAGGTTTTCATAAAATGGCAAATAGGAAATATATTGGGAGAAAATCAACTTTCAATAATGTCATATTTACTTTTCAATGTGTGTGTATTGGTGACGCAAAACTCTAAGCCTTAAGAAAATGTTGGTATTTAGTGCAATGTTTCTAATGTGTTCAGTTAAAATACTTACAATTAATTTTATCTTTACACCGTACCTATGTGTATATAGTTTATTTTTAATCTTGAAGTTCCTTCAATAGTCGCATAAATAAAGAAATAAGAAATTATTATTAATCACGTATTTGTGCAATAGCAACATTTTTATAGACCTGTATTGAATATGAATGTTTTATTATTTATACAAAAAAATATATTACAAATATTGGAATGAATTATTTATTATATAAATCATATTATTTTTTAAATTAATAAAGTTAAGAAAATAAAACTTCTATTGCTATTGAGAAAAAAATGCACCAACGTATGAATATAACTTCTTGGGTTGAAAAGTACCTAACACCCCGAGTTTGAGTGTATTAGGATGAAATTTGCTTTGTGTAAGGCAATAAAACATTGTAAAATCACTATTTCACTTCTGAAGCTGTGCGGCATCGAAGTAAAAGTAAATATTTGACAAAACGCAACTTAGGAATAGTGAACTGAATTACATTCTTTTGGGTCGCCAAGTTAAATCGTATGGACTGTAATCTAAACAAACCGGTGTGCGACTCACGAGATCACCGGGACGAAGCTAATCTTCAAGACTCATTTGGTTGGATTGGGTCAAAAGTTAATAAGAGAGTCTTCAAAAGTATTGTAAAAGAAATTACTCAAGTGAAACCGAATCCCAGGTAGACTTCTTCTTTCACTCCTAGAATCTACTAAAGTAGATTTTCTTCTTTTGTACATTTTTACCATTTTTAATGTTCATGTATTATTGCGTAACCATTTGAAACATTCGTAACCATTATGTAACATTAGTAACAGTTGGCAATATTTATATTTAATTTATTGTTTAATCTAACATTGTTGTATATACATTTTTTTCTATTTTTAATTATATTTTGTTTGTTAAATTCGTATTAAAATTATTTTCCTATTAATTTTGACACCGCTCGGTCAGAATTGGAAATAAATTTATTATTAAAGGTAAAATAAAGTCCTACCCCAGCTACCAAAGTAGGTAAATTTAGATAATAACTAGTAGATTAATACATTTAGTGAATCAGCGTTGGAGTGCAGCGCTGTTTGCTACAGACTACAGACCAGAGTCTCAAGTATAGTAACAATATCAACTTTATATTTATGTGATCAATTTTCCTAAATTAACTTTTCAGTGGTCACATCCATTTTTTAAATTTTGGGCGAAATATCTTTGATGTATTTATTAAAAACAAAAAGGCTTGAACTATTAAAGTCCTTAGGGTTTAGTTTTTTCATCATCAGCCAACAGCCAGCCATTTTTACAGTAACGTGTACTATAATCTGCAATTAATCCGTGTACTTCTTTGACCCCATCCACACTCTTGTTATGAAGTGCTATAATTTCTATCAGATTAATCAGATTTCTTGCTTTGATTTCTTTACATTATCCGAAAAATTAGAAGCCATTGTAAGGAACATCGCAGTATTGATTCGAAATTCCTTTCGATGTATGATTTGAATTTGTAGCTTCTTCATCGGAAATGTCATTGTCCTCATCTGTTTCTGCTGACTTAGGAGAAGTAACATAAACTATAGAAGTTTGCTATACATCATAAGAAAAATGGTTTTATAGCCTATTGTGACGGTAGCCCGCTTGGTTATGGTGGGGCCATCTTGTCGTATTCCTCTCTGTCAGCAAGGTTCGGTTTGCTCGGGCGCCTTCGGCGGCGGATGCTGAAAGAGAGGGAGGATTGCTGTGGATAGCTATCTGCGGAGGTGGGTTAGGGTTTGTCTCAGAAAAGCATGTAGTTATCTTAACCAACTAGTTTATTCTTCCCAACGTATGTAAAATTAAAATGTAACATAAATAAATAAAGAATTAAACCCTATGTGAAATGTGACGGACTGTGTTTAATCTACTAGGGAACTGTGCTTCCGCGATTCGACAATAGTACAGTCTCTGACGGCGGTAAGTAAAAATGAAAATATCTAATAAAAGATAAAGTTCAAACGGACTCCTCTATATAAGGTATCGGAGATACGGACGGCGGTTTATCTCTGCGAGTGGTGAATTTCAATCACCCAAACTCGACTTAGAACTTCGGCCGGTACAACTCCACGTCTCAAACGTCTCAGACAGTCGCTTTAAGCTGCAGCTCTAGTCCGGAATCCAGCCACTAGGTTCAGTCGGACAAACTGAAGAACTCCTTTCTCTGGACGATGCGCGGTCTTTTATACCCGAGATTTGGTAAATCAGGAAAAATCTCGCGTACTTTAGAAACTTTAACATATGACTGCTGGCGCTGTGAACGCTCCTTTAACAAAAACTAATTTAATAGAAATTGTAATAATTTCAAGCAGTCACCGTTTGTCGTAAAATACATTAAAACATTGTAACAGACATTATAAAATAATATTTTACAATAATAAAAATTGAACATGCCATTGACATATGCCACTCAATTCACGGCGCTGAATCATAAACCTAGAAACAACTGACAACTGACAACCAATAAACAGTATAACAATAATATACAACAATGTACACGCTTGGTATCATGGTTTTATAATACAAGTAAGTCAAACATACATTTTTTTGCAAATCTCTGACTAGTTATAATTCCAGCACGCTGCGATTCATTTACGATATTACATCGTTTAAGGTTGACTCCGATTGTTTCTTCACAACAATACTGAGATGAGGTATGTATCGTCACACTATATGCACAATGTCTATTATAATGGACACAAGTAAATATTGTAAATTTATACAAGAAAAACAAAATATATTTGTAAATAAAATTGGTGAAATTAGGTATAAAACTAACTGCACATGCAAATATTACAAAATTTTATTTTATTATATTGAAAAAAAGCTAACCGTCCATGTCGCGTAGCTTTCTAATTAGCAACCTTTTATAAAGTAGTAATTCACTTTTATTTGAGATACTGTGCTTTACTCTTTTAGGGATAATTAGCGCGCATGAACAAGTTTATACTGGCTTAAGTGACGTCATAAAAAAAATGGTGCTTTAACATTTTAAATTGGGCGCTAATTTTTTTGACTTGATAGTGCAAATTTATATGAGTAGTGATATTTAATTATTTGGGTGGTCTGCTAGGAGATTTTCTGGTCTACCCAGCAAAACAAACAAACGCATATGAGCATCGAGCATGAATCATGCTGACTGGGTTGCGCATGTGTTGGGTTCCAAGCTCCAGGGTCTCGGCTCTCCACTGTGTACGTACAGGACTGACACCATGGGACGTAATGGAATACTTAAAACCCGCAATGAATATTTAATCAATGATCAAATATCCATTAATGGCTAATTGTAATCCGCTACAAAGCATTGTTTGAAAATGTTTTCCGAATTGTTATTAACCGTGTTCTGAACACTATTTTAATTAATATTCGCATATACACCGCGTTTCATCCACGCTACGGTGGTTGTTAGTAGATCACGCACCCGGAAAATAGTCAAAAACGAAATAGTGTCGATTAAGTAGTTCACATTTTCATTACCTGCATTCATTACTTATTTTACATGTTTCCAATAAATACTGCCAACATTCAATATTAAATTTTTATATGCACGCCATTAATATGCTTGTTTTCTTTTATACTCTTTTATTCACACTGCATACATTCATTTCATTACAAATTAATAAACAAGTGTAAATGACACAAACACCTGCAACTCTATTTAACTTTTTTCTCTCTTTTTTCATTTCTTTACATTTCCACCATAAAACTAACACTAATGTTCTTATAATTACAAAGAAATTGACTTATTAATTTCGCTACTTAAACAGTAATATATGCGTCGCATGGCGACGTTTCCAGGTTCAAAAGATAAATACCTATGACACGATAATAATATTTTTACAATGATTACCCTACTTTTCATCACAAATTCACTTTTTACAAGCTTTGTTACTTAGTTATAATTAGTAAATCCAATTTTAACTCGCCTTCACATATCCAACACATTCACAGTTCCAATGAATTTTTCAGTAAAATAATAATAAATAAATGACGATGTATGGTTAGTAAGAATGTTGGAAGAGTTGAAATCAGCTGAGCTCTAATGAGTGCGATGATGAATATGGACGAGGCGAACGAAGTGTGCTTTGACAGGAACGTGTGGCGAAGGATGTTGTTGCGTAACTATTATTATGGTCCAGATGCGGTATTTCGCCACCGAAAATCGGTCACTTTAACATGATAAGAGTGAGGAAATGGATGGTGTACATATTGGCGAAAGTGTAGTGCCTGCGTTAGCGTATGCTGATGATGTAGTTGTTTTAGGAGAAAATGAAGAGCAACTCAGGAGAATGATAGAGAGAATACATGTAGTTGGAAGAAGTATGAATCTGATGTTGAATGTTGATAAATCCAAAGTGTTAGTATTTGAAAAGAGTAAATTGGTGACTGAATTCAATGTGTTGGTGGATGGAGTGAAACTGGAGCAGGTAAATGAGTTTGTATATTTGGGTAGCATGATGTCGAGGGATGGTCGAATTGATCGATAGATAGAAAGGGGAGTGAGTGCGGGATGTAAGGTAATGGGTGCTCTGGGTACGTTTGCACGAAATGTTAACGTATCAAGGGATGCTCGGTTAAGTGTATATAATGGAGTGCTAGTGCCTGCTTTGATGTATGGAAGCGAATGCTGGGCATGGACGAAGAAGCATAAAAAGAGAGTGACTGCCGTGGAAATGAGGTATTTACGTGGTGTATGTGGGTATGTCAGACGGGATCGCGTGAGGAATAATTTGGTGTATGAAGAATGTATGGTTAGGAACAATGTGATCAAGAGAGTTAGTGTGAGTCAGTTGAGATGTTTTGGGCATATGGAGAGAATGGCGAGTGGACGGCTTGTTAAGCGTATATATCTTGGTCAAGTTGAGGGAAAGAAGTCGAAGAAATTCATTTCACCCTCGTTGACATACGCCAAAGAGCTATTAGCTCTCAGCAAGAAGGACCTTAGAACTATGATCTATCTTGTCCTCTGAAATACCATTTATGCAAGATTGGTATAGCTGAAAACAATATCTGTCGACTCTGCGAAGATGACGAAAAACTTCAGTACACATTGCATGAGAATGTCCAGCTGTGGCCGTAAATAGACTTAACCATCTTGGTAAAAGGTACCTTGCGGTAAATGAGATCGGGAAACTGACTCCTGGAGCAGTAATTGACTTCTTAAAAATCTGGAACTACTTCCAGAAAACTAAGATAGGGCCATGTTACAATAGATCTTACAGGTCGCAGTGACAAAAGCGGTTAGCGCTTAAAGCCCTCAACTTAATGAATGAATAACCAACTCGGGACTATGACGTCACAAATAATTTCAGACATTCAAAAATTCATATCTTGCATATTAATTCGAATTCTAACATCACGTTTTTACCAATATTCCTAAATTTTTATATATTATTAGAAAAAAATGTTTAAAAAATCGGTGGAATACCCCATTACATAACTTTTACGTTGTCTGCCATAGCAGTTGGTTATACAGGATCAATATTTTAGTAATAAGGAGGTATTTGAATATTTTAGCCATACTATGGCAATACTTATTATGAGTAAAAATTTAATTTATTAATTTTCATTATCTAAAAATATAATGTAAAAAATCTATACAAATCTCAGACTAAATTAAATAAATATTTTTATTAAAATGCATAAAAAAGATAAAAATAATTTTCTTAGTTTTTCTGCCTCGGTAAATAGAAAGTGGGCGTAAATTTTGAAATGTTGCTTTTAAATGTTCATATTATTTATATTGCTATAAATTCGATAAGATTTTTTTTCCTTTTTACAGCATCTTAATCTTAATAAAAGCTTTATTTTAAGTTGCAAAACTAAACATTTAATACTTAGGTGAATAGTTGTGATTCAAATGGCCAGGCTTCGATTCCGATCGACATCAAAACATCAATCTTTAAACATAAAAAATATTTCCAATTTTTAAAGAGCAAAGCATTGACCTGCACAATAGCTTTGAAAGCTCTTGATGTAACACCTGGTAAACCCCCAGAACAGTACAGATATAGCTTCATTACCGAAATCTGCGAATAGAAGCAAATTGCCACATCCAGATATAGGTAAAAAATAATGTTATACATTTATTTATATGTTACAGTATCTATATTAATGTATAATACAGCATATGTATCTGCGTATAAAGAAAAAGTAGCATTAATTAATCAATATTTGCTTCACATTAAACATATAAAATGAAGAAAGGAACAAGTAACCTAGTTCGAGTATACGATATATTGGTTAAAAATAAAATTTATTCGCATAAAAATATTTCAGTTTTGTTTAATAATCCGCTCCATTATTTTACGAATCTTTTTCCCAATACAATGCATAATCTTTTTTCTAATGAAATTATTTAATTTACATATTTGTTGTTATATATTTTTTAAAAAAAATCTGTGTAATTATGAATCAGTGAACCAATTTAATGATTTTGAGTTGACATTTTCAAACAGAATTTTTGCTATTAGAATTGTTGTTGATTAATCACTTTATCAGTTCAACTGGCAATAAGATATTTCACTAATTTTTGATTGTTTTAATATTATTCTTTAAACGCGTATTTCATAAGTGATGATGTTTTAGCATGTATCTACATTTCATATTAAGTACATATTAACATGTCCTTATACTCTTCCTTATTATAATCAAAATTGTAAAATTCGTTGTATGTGAAATATCCTATTAATATTTTTTATAAACCATTTTACCCTGAAATTGTCGAAAATGTATCCCGTTTGCACATAATTTGCATGCAAAGTAAACAGAATAATTATAGCGAATGCAGTAAAAAACAAAATGGACGACACGAGGTAGCAGAGCGCATTAGCAATAAGTCAATGAGGAATTTGTATTTATCTAACTGCCGCATCACTGTGTTTAGCACAGCAATCACGTACGAAATCTGCACGTTGCCTGCCCTGCCTGCATGCAAAGCCTACTAGTTTTATTTTTACACTGGCTTTTAAATTAGGTCTACCCTTTGATGTCATCGTTAAATATATTGAAAATTCAACTTTTACATTACGGCTGGGGTTTTCCGCGTTTAATGTGGTAAAGGCTTGATCAATTGATTTTACTTTTGTTCTTCTCATTAATTATTCATTAATTTGTATGCACTACGTTGTTTTCCAAATATTTTTTGCAAAGTGCACTTCACATTTTAACTGAATTTATATTTCACTAACTGGTTCAGTAATTTCATATTTTACAAACTTTTCATACCAATTTTGATTTAATTTTAGAACAAATTTGAAAGGGTAAATTTATTTGGAAGTATTTTAGTCAATATTTTCAAATGAATTTTGACAAATAAATCGATTAATAATTATTATAAAAGTAATCAGTAAAAATGCATGCCTTTACGAAGCTCAGGAAAACACTGCCCAAGCCCATCAAATTTATTTGGAATCCGAATCGTTATTTTCCAAATGTTCATATCTAGGTACATGTTGTTCAGCATCTCCGAGATCATGGGTCCTTTAAGTCTGCTACTTAAGATCGTGATAGAACACACCCACGGTCTAGTATACGAAGAATAACACTACAACAAAATGTGTCTCAAATATGACAATTTGGAGGGTTACATCCTTGAAAATGCAGCTACAAGCACAAAGTTTCACATATCACTAATAAGTTCTCATCATCAATGATGATGAGAACTTAGTTCTCGAAATACGTATTTAGATTATAGCTTATATTATTATTTTAAGGTTAAGGGGTAATTGTTTTAGTTATAATTTAACCTTAGACTCCTCCTATTATTATAATTATTACTTCATATTTAGACCGTTGCCTATACAATTATGTTTTGTTACACTATTTATTTATTCTAGGATACCTTGTTTTACTTATTACCGCATTTTCAACGTTTATAATTTATGTATGTGCATTGTGTATACCCCAATTTTCATACTAATCATATAATCGCGCTCCTTATACAGCATTATGGGTACTTAAATTACATATTTAAATATTCATTTCGTTTTAAGACTTTGATTTTGCAGAAAATTGTTTCTATTTTTAGCTTTAAAATTGATTTTTATCATTATAAATTAGTTTATAGACATAATTTTTCTGTATACTACTATCATATTATAACAATGTGTAACAAAAATTGTGTCACATCAATTAAAACAATAATTGCTTTCGTATCAATTTCATTACTAAATAATTGCAAATATAATATAAAACTGTGCGTATATTTAAAGATAAAAATGTTACTTCTCAATAAGATACTTTACTAATTTTTGATTTATTTATGTTATTTGTTCATAAAAGAAATAATTAACCATTTTGCTTTTTTTTTTAATTTGCATGTCTAATGACGTAGACATATGTAATAGTACTGGTAACACCGCTAGGCGGCAAACGAGTCAAATTGACATTTCTTAGCATTTATAACGTATTGTGTTATATAAGTTGTTTTACAATAAATGGAACAGTATTTTTAAACTTCAAAAGCAAGCGATTAGAATTATGCTGCGAACAGATTTCAGAGAACATTGTAAACCCTTGTTTATTAGTTTGGAAATTCTTCCACTTCCATGCCTTTATATTCTCAATTCTTTAATTGATATTCATAAAAATGAAAACAGTTTCACGGTTGGAACGGATATTCAGAATTACTCGACAAGATCAGCAAATCTTATGAGAAATGCTAATTTCAGGCTTTATAAATCTAAATTTATATAATATTTTACCATCTTCAACTAAAAACAATTTAGTAGTTAAAAAGAAAATTAAAACTTTCTTATTAAAATATTGATTTTATTCGGTTCACGAATTTCACAACCATAAATTCACTGATATGGACTGGATTCGATGGGGATGTATACTAATTTTTATGGCAAATTAATTTAAAATAAATTAGTTATATACATTAGTATTTAAGGACGTAATATAAACAATGTAAATTGTAAAATAGTTAAATAAATGAATATGAATAAAAAATTAAGGTATAAGTTGTAGCTTAAATGCTTTGATACAGATGAATCTAATATCATTATTTATTAACATGAGTCGCTTGTATTTAACGATATGAAGTGGAAAATAAAAATGAATAAGAGCTTATTATAAATATTTACGGAGCTTTAACAAACGTCAAAATTTGAAATTTTAATTATAACTACACAGTCTATTTGCTTTGTACTTATCATAAAAGATAATAATCTTTAAGGCTTACGGTTGAAAAACTGAAAGCTCTAGTAAATTTATTCGTATTTTAACCATTTTTTTTATCTTACCTACGAAAATACTATTCGGTATAGGATGATGAACGATTTATAAAAAAACCCTAGTCGTTTCCAAATATCTTAGAACTTAGACAAAGAGTAAGTTGACTAGCGGGTATCGTGTTTCAAAACGCTTTCTAGAAGTTACTGATCAAAAACACTTTTGAACTTTCGATGGATAAGGTGACAATAATTGATTTATTTCTGCCCTGCTCTCCAATCTCATAAATAGTGTGATTAAAAACAGAATCATAAACGAACGCTAGAATTATCATAAAGCATAGTTTTCAATGGTATTTGCATAAAATACTTTCGTTTTTTATCCGGGAGATTTTTGTTTGTTACCGATAAATGGAAAAAGATACAAAATTATAGGTTTAAACATTCGATTATTCAGAATTTTCATGAAATACGTGCAGCATTGAATTCATACGAATCATCAATGAAAATTTAAATCGTAACGATTATTTGACCATTGTTGGTTGTGAAAATTAGTTCAACAAAATTTCGATAATGAAACCTAAGTAGTTTTACTCTAAAGCGTGTTTTTTAACGAAATAATATATTATATGAAGTATAAATGTCATTTTAAATAAGGCTTATGATATGATATTTTTTATAAAGAAAAAGAACAAATGACTTCGTAAAGCCGTGAATTTTTCGCTTAATCCGACCACATGGGGTAATTTCGTACCTCAACCATAAATTTATTTATTGACGAATTTTTATTCAAGTATGTATTATGAAAGATATAGCAACTGATAGTGTTTGAAGCATTTACTCCAGTCAAAATAATCAGATCAAAAATGTAAAACAAATTAATTTATTAACTGTAAATAAATCAATATTAATTAATTTAGGCAACGTAATGCATTAAACTCGTAGAAGTGTCTTTTTGGCATTCCTAGAAGCATAATATTACAAACCCCAGAATTGCAAAGTTATTTAAAAACAAACTCACTGAGGTACAAAAATACCCCACCTGGCCTTAGGAAGGTTAAAATTATGAAGAAAGTGAAATACAAAAACAGTTTTTCTGCACAACTTTGCACTTTAAAGTTTTACCGTAAAATAAACAAGAGATCAGAAAATTGTTTATAACCTATGTTCACCTTTAATCGCCATGACCCGGTAAATATATTTTAATGTACCTAACACGATTAGACAGGTTGACACTGAAAAACGGACCACTCAAAATAACTGTTTTATATATATATATATATATATATATATATATATATATATTTGTAAACTAGGCTTAGGGGCTCACAAATCATATTATTCGGAATGATGGTACCGCTTCCGGTATAACCGGACGAGACATTACCTTTCATATTTCAAATGGGACCCCCTGTATATTTTTATATATTTGGAATTATTGAAGAAATAAACTACAAACACCCAAAACAAATTTATGAATAATTAACCTGGCAAGCCATATCAGTAGGCTGTGATAACAAATTGATCATTTTTTTTGTAACAAAATATAGAATCATACAAAAATAAATTTAAACAATTAACTTGAATATTACTCAATATTATTTCAACTGCTTCCACAGCCTGCCTGATATCATGGCTTAACATGTGTATTATTCATAATTTTCTCTTACGTTTTTGTTATTTATTTCTTCAATAAAAATTAACTTTAAGCATAACGTTGAATTCGTAATACCAAATATTTAAAAATATATAGGGCGTTCCATTTGAAATATGATAGTTAATGTCATTTCCGGTGGAACCGGAAGCGCTACCATTATGCGAAATACCATGATTTGTTTACAAATATATCAATAAAATGAAAAATAACTATACATAAAAAAGTTATTTTGAGTGGCCCGTTTTTCAGTGTTGGTCTACAGTATTTTCAAAAATGCATTTGGTAGTATGTAGGTCAAGTCATGTAAGTAAATTTTCAATTAATAAATGTAAACATTTGTTATATATTTCCAAGATAAATTGTATTTAAGATAGTTTGACATTTTATGGAAGTGAAAAGATAAATAGAATATTCAATTTCCAAGTAAAAATAAAAATAAAATCCATATTACATGTAATCTTTTAGTGTATTAGTTGACTATTCATTTCATGTGTTAACCTACATTCGACATCCTTTCAAACAACAAACAAATAGGTTAGGGAAGTAGAATGCGTAAAGGCAAAGTAGCAAAATCATTTAAAGCTACCGGATAGCAATGGCAACGGGAACAGGAACGGCAACGACGCTGCCAGTGCCAAAGAAGCGGAGTGAAGGTCTGAGCAACGAAAGGCAACTAAGCCTTCAGATAACAATATGTGTGCTCGTGTGAAGTGAAAATCCTGAGGGAAATCAGCACCGGATACGAATAAACCGATCTCACTTATCACGCAAGTATTTCCAAAATAGGTATCAGCTAATCTTCTCACAACATTGCGTTTCAAACCCACTATTGCTGTTGCTGCCTCCTACATAATATCAAATTATAATCAGCTACAAAGGATAAGGTTAAGGTCAGAGTCACAGCCACTATGAACCTGACAAAATACAAAATGAGTAAAAAAAGCTAAATATGTTTACGCCGACGGTACACAACGTTCTCTTTTCAGGGCCGACGTGTACCACCGATGGCACACGTAGTTGCCTCCCCTCTCGAAATACACTAAAAAAAAAATTAGTAACATTTTAGTGTAAAATCAAAAACTACAGTTAACTAAAGTAAATAAAAGTTTTTTCGGAAATAATATACAATAATTATTTTCATTATGTAACAAATATCTATTATTTTTGAATATTTAACGTACGGCCAAGCCCATTGATGATTGAAAACCATTTCCGAGTTTTGATTTTGGTTGATTTCAAAATGAAAAATTATTGCCACAATATTTGAATTTTAATGCTACGTACATCTTAAAAATGTATCTACTTATATTAGCTAAAAAATCATTATTTTGAAAACGTATTAATTTTATTAACTACAGGTATTTCAAGAAAAGTGATCAACTCGATCATTTTCTTTATTCTTCAGAATAGAAGAAAATAATTTAAATAAAAGTTCTTAAATTATAAGAAAAACTTATATTTTCTTAAATGGAATGGTATATATATTTTAGGCACATTCGATATAGTATTTTTTTCTAAATTCAGTCGTGTAGTCATTTTATATTCTTAGATAACAAAAATATTGAGAAAAATTCAATTGAAATTTAAATAAATTAATTTTTTATAGTTATTTTTCAGTAGGCATGTGTGAGCTTAAATTAAAACGAAACATAAATATTTGTTAATAACTCTATAATTAGTGTTATAGCTATTAAACAGGGAATTATTCACTAAATAATTCATAAATAAAACTAAAACAATTACCCCTTAACCTTAAAATAATAATATAAGCTATAAGCTATATACGTATTTCGAGAACTAAGTTCTCATCATCAGTAGAACAAAAACAAAAGTTTAAGCAGAGAAGTTAAGATTACTCAACATGTAAACCATGTCAGAGGTCTAACAACTCTGTCTCAGTTTTTGTTCTACTGATGATGAGAAATTAGTTCTCGAAATACGTATATAGCTTATAGCTTATATTATTATTTTAAGGTTAAGGGGTAATTTTTTTAGTTTTATTTATAATTTAACTTTAGATTCCTCCTATTATTGTAAATAATTCATATTGACACATAGTTTTTAGTTTCCATACATAGCCTAGTGAAAAATAACTAAAAAAATAAAATTTATTTAAATTTAAATTGAATTTATCTCAATATTTTTATTATGTGAGGATATAAAATGATTACAGGGTTGAATTCAGAAAAAATACTCTATCGAATGAGCTTAAGAAAAAAAAATATACCATCGCATTTAAGAAAATATAACTTTCTGTTATATCTTTTTACTTTACTAGTTTTATTTCAATTATTTTCTTCTATTCCCCGTAATAAAAAAAATAATCGAACTAATCACTTTTCTTGTAACACGCTCTACATTACAGCTATAATTCAGTTCAAAACAGAATTATATTAAATTCACATTATTTGGAAATAATGATATAGAATAATTATTTTTTAAATAAAGTTTGATGGACACAGTATAACAAAGTTTTCATTTTTTATTTATTAAAAATATCAATTACTTTAATTGAAAACATTTTGCATATTAAAGCAGTTTTTGATTGTTTTATCAATAATGTATAAAAAAGTTTTCAAAGATATTTAAAGGTATTTTTGAATACATTATAATTTTTGAGAAACTTTAATGCTGTATAGTAGCACAGAATACATTTTTAATTTAAGGTACATATAAAAATGTCTACGTCATAAGCAGAGTACATAGATTTCATATTAGATATAATTAACATGTCCCTAGACACAACTGTATCCTAACAGAAAACCATTCATTATTTTATGTTATTGTTAATTTTGAGCGAATCGTAAACAGTATTTAATTTTCAAATAGTTCCAAACAATTTTTAATTAAATTATAAATGCAAATAATGTTCATAAAGTGCACAAAATAGGTCAATGACAATACACTGGCGTATTTTGAATTGTGAACCACTCAACAGAGTTTGAAGTTTTTAAGTTGAGTTACACAGGAACGCTTGCTTACTACCGCCACCGCTGTCCTTTTAAAAACATACTGTTGAAAAATTCAATTCACCGGTGTCTTCCAAGTGAAAAATAAATAAAATTTGATGCCGCAAAAACATCGGCTGGCCTGTTTCACGTTCACAACAAATTTGTTTTCGACAAAAAAGATCGCTACGAGCTACAACTTAATTTCGCAATGTACTGCTGGAATCAATTATTCCATTACAAGGACAATGCGTTTAACTAGTAAAATAAGGGTTCCTTGATTTGCACCGGCCAATCTATATTAATAAACTTATGTTTTATTCACTCATCACCGTGACGGTGCTTTTTAATCAAGTCAATAATTGAGCGAACACTTAACTAGTTCACTACAATTTGGTTATTAATATGCCACTAGGATATTTCAAGGATCAATATTCTAAAATCAACAACACAATGCATTTGTTTGTGCAATATTTTTTACATTACACGAGTAAATTTGAACTTAAAATTTGGTTTTGTATCAAGTCTCATGTACTGTTGTTTCGCCATCTAACGACATCTCATCATTGTAATGTCAAATATGACGTCATTCTGCGCCGCTTTACACAAAAAAATTCAAAACGACGGAAACTTTAATTAATTTATCACAAAAATAATATTCATTACAAAATTATTTTTTCTATAGTCTACAAACATAGAAAGTAGTCATTTGCGCTCTCTTTTGTCAACGCAAAATGTCACTTTGCCGCTCTAGCGCGACAAAGTAGAAAAAACGCTCGCTATCCAAATTTTTAACTATACAATGTTGAGAAATGTCACTTGTCTACATTCTTGATGGAAACGTTTAGTCAGGAACTGATGACACATTTACCACCTTTACAAATCAATCTGACATATAACTGCTCTGTCGGTATATTACATAACCAATAAAATGCCGCACTATTGTGAAAATAAAATAGGGCATTAATTTACAAAAACGAAAGTATAAAATGTTTAGATTAGATTGAAGCAATAGGTTAAGAAGAATGGGAAATAACGTTAAATTAAAATTAAATATAAAAGACGTTTTTTCTTTATATTAATCCTTATTAATTGAGTAATAGTATAAGTACAAAGTGTACATTTTATTATTTTTTGTTATGGTGGAGGATCCCACTGTGGCGACTGTAGAAAAAAATGTGTGTGTTTCGAGCGCAAATGGACATTGTTGATTTCGAGAGAATGCCGCGCGAGGCAAAAACATGTCAATCGACAATGCATCTTAGTTTCAATTAATACAATTAAAATTATAAAATTTGATTTGTGGATAACCCATTGAAACTGATATTTCTCTAATTGAATTTTTGAACTGAAAATCCATTTGAATTTTGTTTTAAAAATAATGATTGCAAATTGTATTAAAATGCTTTATCCAATGCTTTGTCAGTGTGTTTCTTAATATAATGGTACTGTGGTACTACCATTTCGAGTCCAGCTGAAGTCAAAACTTGAAAATTATTTTAATTTCCTAATCGCACAAAAGTTGCTTCCGTGTCTCTCCAAAATAGCCTTGAATGCCTATGAGGTCTGGTGAGTGTACTTTTTTCTACAAATATTAATAATATCTGTGAAAAAAAATAACGTAATGCTACATTTATTTATTTATTGAATGCTTTATAAATTGCCTTTTAAATGGTAATATATTCCAGATATTGCTGAAAGGATAATTAAAACTTAATAATATCAATTAATATTTACATTTTCATATAAAAGTTATGAAAATCGCGAAGTTTGTCACATTTCAGTGAGTTATGTCGCGTTACTTATCCTTTTCTCTTTCTATTTTTTTCTTTCAGGCAACAATTTGATTTTGTATAAAAGTGTCATGTTAAAATATTATGGCAATTAAAATCTGTGAATATTTAAAATATTTAGATATTGGAGATATATACAGTCCACTTGACCACTCTTGTCGAGTATTTCATGAGTGAATTGAGAGAAAGTCGCTAGATTCGATATTGTTGAGCGTTTTTCCATGAACCCATGTTGACTTGTGGAAATATATGCTTGTAGTGTGGTATATAGCGATAATTGTATTGTCAAAGCATTTTTCGGCCTACGCAATGTTTGAAAAGAACAATTATAAAATTAAAATCTATAAATTATTATTTTTATTTATATAATTATAAATATATGTTACCTGAATTTTATTTATAACAAAAATACTATAAAAAGATGTTGTGTTTTTATAAATCCCACACTTTTTTCAATTATAGCAAGTTTGTTAAAAGGTACCAGTGTTTTACTTCCTCGTTGATGATTATATTTATAGGAATCTACCGCTATTATACTTTAACAGGCATATATGTAATTATGTAATGCGTATATGCTCTCACGTCAAGCTGCGTTGGTGTACCTATATAAAATGAATTATTAGGTACAGTCATGAAAGATTAATGATACAGCAAAATGACAGGGTCACTGCCTGATTATGTTTTATGGATTTACAAAAAACAGAAAAAGGAAAACAAAAATGCGTTCAGTTAAATTGTAATTGAATATTTTATTTGTTGTTTTTGGCCAAATACATACACTCTCTGTTTTTGTATAAATACACTTTATTAGAATTTAATCAATTTTATCCCTGCATAACACGTGGAATATTAAAGTTAAATTTCATATTTTTCATTGTGCCTCATTTTGTACAAAGGGATTAATAAAACCATGTACTTTTGCTTCAAAAGTACTCAGTTCCAATTTTGTTCCAATTTATATTTCACGGTAGAAAAAACAGAAGAGTAGCATAAAAACAATCATATTTCATTTAGTTAATTTAAATATATAATCATATAAAATTCGTAAACCTATATTATGCCCAGAATAATGTGTCAAAATGGAGATTTCGAGAATTTTATGAGATATGAATGGTCTAAACAAGACAGTTATAGTTTTCGAGATCTCAATGTTGGTCAAATCATTCTGGATATACTACACATAATTTTTTCTCTAAATTGTGAGCCTATAGTTAAGGCATATAATTTCTGAGAATCATGTATTATATTTGTTATATTTTTCCCATTTTTATACAATCTTTATTAACATAAAATTGTTGATTTTTTTGTGTAAAATAAACTAAATTATAACATTTAATTTATTGATATTTTGTTTTTATCAAAGAAAGAGCGAGCCCTTGTTAACATTTTCATACCTCACCATTGTTAATATTTTCAAAATTACTATAAATACTTAATTTTATATCTGGAATACGATTTATTACGTACAGAAACGTAGATAAAATCAGTTTTTCTTTATATCACTTGTTATGAAATATGAGTGAGAAATTATGAAATTAAATACAGTTGTACTACAATAAATAAATTAATTGAAATTGGGATATTAAAAAAAGTTATGGTTTAATATAAAATTATTTTCAAAATATGTCACTACTTGCCATTTGAAATTCCAATTTAATATCAAAATTCGTACGCAGTTGTTTCTAATTTTATTTTTAACTATTATTTAAATTGACAAAAACAAAGCAATAAAATTTTACATTCATTTTTATTAAAAAAAAAAACTAATTATATTTACAAACATAAATACTAACTTATATTACACCGTGACCGATTATTGTTCTGATAATCGAAGATCAAATATCATGATCTCTGTGGTGCATTCCCTAACTAGTTATCAGTGCTCGTGGAATAAAGCTTTCCATCATAAAAATATATATTCATAACCAGCACACCCAGTAATGGGTAAAAACAATGGTCATATATATTCATTTATATAATTTATTCAATTTTGACGTTTTAAACTGCCATTATTAACTTCATAGCAATAACTATAAGTAACTGTTTATTTGCTAGTGAATTAAAAAAAATTAAGTCACTCTCACAATATTTTAACTCACTTTAAATAACACCTTCACCGCCTTTATCAGACAGATCAGCCATTTTCATTATTTTTCTCGGCACAAATGATAATAATGAATGAATAAAGCTAATTTATAAATGAACAACAATTATCATGCGCAGCCTACTAATTTTTTAGTTTTTGTTTGTCAAAATTAAATAATATAAATAATATTATATATCATCACGGCATATTACCCATTGCTGGGTGTGCCAATCTGCTTTGTACACAGATATCGGTAATGATGAAATATTTGTACCGTGAGGGCGTTTACCAGGCGTCACCCCACGGGCACTCAATGTTGGCGTGGAGAGTGCACCACAGGGGTCAATTTAGTGTCATTAAAATTTGAAGTAATTTTTGGCGTCGGTCGGGATCGAACTCAGGTCCACAGATTCGCAACATATATAATGTTTTTTATTATTATTTCTTCGAAATTGAATAAATATTGTATGAACCATGTGAGTTAAGAATGTTTATTCACTCACGCCCGGCCTACCACGTCTAGTTAAAGTGAGAGTTTGTGCCAACCAATAGTTATGCAAATTGGAAGTTAAAATTGTTGTTTGTATAGATTATAATCTTCAATTTAATTCTTAACCAATGGTTAATAAACTAAAAGTGATAGGATCGGGCTTCAAAGAATTTAACCTTCTTTTCATGAAAAAAACATCGTCTTAACTCACTTGGTGTATAAATATCTAGGTTTAGAAATAAACTTCTTTTCTTTAAGGAGAAAAAAAAGAAATTATAATGCAATAAAAGTGTACCACGTGCCATTTTAACAACAATTCAGACTCATTGCTATAGTTACGAGTTATTTTAACTAATAATATTCAACTTTAAGCAGAAAAAACTTGTATTGAGTGATAGAATTTGAATTATAAAGTTTTAATTAACTCATATCTGTATATAATAGTTTTATTTACGGATGTGAAAGTGGAAAGTGTATTATATCACTCGTACATATTCTCACACTTTGACTTGTGAAATAGGTAATGTAAAATTTAATTTTAAGCAACAATAGTTTTTCATGTTTGCGAGATCTGCGTATTTATTTTTTTTATAATTTTTAACTTCATCGGAGACATTATCTAGAAATAAAGTATTTCATTTTCTGTTGCGTTCAATACATTGTTTCCAATCACATTTAACACCTTAAAAAAGCGTCACGTAATTAACTATTTTTCTTTTTTTTGTACGTCGATCTCAATAAACGAAAATTAAATTTTAATTTATTAAAACTGGAACACATGTACGTTTCTTTGATAACCGGAGTTGAAATGTATATTTTTCGATTCTCGCTGGGGAATACTCTCATGTGTTTACCGGAACATTCGGACTTTTAACAAGGGAATAAAAAAAATGTGCATTTGTATCGCCGCAAAAATTCACTAAGGATTTTAGCGCGCAATTCGCATTAGGTACTACAGTGCTTACTAAGAATCCATATATTTTATAAGCATCAGAAAAATGGAAATCAATTTTAATCGAAAAATTGGAGAGAAACATTTAGAACCGAATGTAAATTTTAATAATAAAGTTTTAATTAACTCTGTATTTACCAAATCGGTGGCTAAAATTAATTTGTAATATTTTTGTTGAAAAGTAATATGGAGTTTTCGGAAACTAAAACTTATATAACTAAATATTTCAATTCGCTTTCCTACTATACTTTGTCATATCGTATGTGATAAAACACCTTTTTTAAATAAATATTCTCATGAAGTTTGCTAATAATTGACCTTAGGAAGCCAACACACATACAACAGAAACACTTGAAATCCTCCATAGATTATCTATTATTATTATTAATATTATTATTAGAATTAAAAGGAAGAAAGATACATGGTTAATAATTAATTAACAAAGTGAATTATTAAAAATATATGTTTCAAATGAAAAGAAATTATTATTATTATTAGCATAAAATAATTTTAAGTGAATGTGGTTTAATGCAAAAACAACCAATGTTTTCATTTCGTAATGTTTACATTAATAATTCGATTAATTTCTATGTAAAATAAAATCGAAACTTGTAGTACCATCTTGTGTTCATTTCTGAATTAATTACATATAATATTTCTGAATTAATTACATATAATTATATATATATATATATATATATATATATATATATATATATATATATATATATATATATATATGTATATATATATATACAGTGAAACCCCTCTTAACGGACACTCCTTTAAAGCGGACACTCCTCTTATCGGACAGGTTTATCTGAGTCCCGGCCTTGGGACTGAGGAATCAATGAATATAGAACCCCTCCATAGCGGACACGCTCTATAACGGACACGGACAGCTTTCTGTGCCCCCGCCGGACGATTTTATACGTAAATCAACCCCTCTATAACGGACACTGAGTACTGGTAGCTCTAGGCATTGGGGTTGTACAACTGGACTAATTAGACTTCTAGGAATTCTTTCTTCCTATGAAACGCCCTCCTCTACCTCTCGCTGGTCATCGTTAGGTTCAATTCGAGTGTATATAGGTTCGTCCATCGTTGTGAAATATGTCTCCTCCCAAAGTACCTCGAAAGTCGTTATCGTTGAAAGAAAAGATGGGTGTGATTAAACACCATCATGAAAATAAGAATTCGTTGCGTGTTTTGGCAATGAATCTAAACATATACCAGTACATACTCAATTTAATTGTAAGATAGATTTTTTTCTAATTTTACAACACCTATTTGTTTGGGAGGAGGTATAATGGTGCTAACATTACATGATGGGGGGGTCCCGTCTAAAACGGACACCTCTCTATAACGGACAAAAACTGGGGTCCCATCGGTGTCCGCTATAGAGGGGTTTCACTGTATATATATATATATATATATATATATATATATATATATATATATATATATGTAAATAATATAAATATAAATAACTAAAAAATTACAGTTTTCAAAAGACAGCAAGTCTACCATTGAAAACAATTAAAAATGTGTGAAAATAGAATGGAAAATATTGGGAAAAAGAAAACTTAGGAAAAATTATTTTGGCATGAAAATAACATACGAAAGTTTTATGTCTGTATTACATATTTGCAGAAATTGAGCAAAAAATCATACGGTGTACTTTCGTTGGTAATATATCACATAAAATATTCAAAATAGCTAAATATTAGTTGAGTTAGGAAAGTTTGAGGCACATTCCACATGCAACACGTGCACAAAAACATCCGTGTATTTACCGTAAAATGTTTCCACACAAATTTGAAAGAGAATTTTTCTTTTCAGTTTAGTTATTAAAGAATGCCCCGCGGAAATCTAGCGCTCGGTTCCACCGTGCAGGATCACGTATGCTAGCCTTACATTCCTCGTCGAGTTCTCGTCTTCAGCGTCTTCGTGTCTTCGTCTTCTCGTCTCTCGTCTCGTGTTTCCTGACAAGACAACCGACGCAAAACAACGCAGTTGCGTATTTTTAAACGCGAATTCAATATAAATAACAGTGATGAATCTTGTTTCCTATCTTTGCATCTGGCAGCAGGAGAGGATCTGGAGAAGACTTCAAATTAACTTTTCCTGAACCTTCAAGACATGGAAATGTTACATGTGCGCATATGTATGTAATATGTAATTGGAGTTAGTAAAGTAACGTAATGTACATGTTACGTGAATACTCCTTCCACCTATATCGGATACGAAAAACTTATTACAAACTTTTCTAACATTTCAGAATAATGTTACGGCAACGAAACGATCTCACAAATCAAATGTCATTATCTCTTCTTCAAATTGTTTTTAACCGAAGCAAAGCAAACGGTTGATTTTCGGTTTCATGTATAAATCTGTAACTTAGAGGTACCTAATCATTATTTTTTATTATTTTTAATTAGTTGAGGCCTAGTCACTGCGACCTGTAAAATCCTAGTTTTCTGGCAGCAATTTCAGAGTTCTCATGCAGCCAGATATTGCTCCAGAAGTCAGTTTTCCGACTAGTTTGAGCATAACACGCATGCGCAGTTTCATTTTAGTTGTTCGCGGTACGAATCAAAATTTACAATAGTTCTGACCCTTTTTTTATAGCTTAACTTGCTTGAGATTTTCCGATATTAAGCCAGACTGCTAACTTACGTACACTGAGTTTTTCTTTATCGAAAACTTGTAGCTTTTCTCCAACGTTAACATAATTCTGTCAAGAAAATACCGGGAATTGTATATTAAAAAAGCCCGCATAAAGGAAGCGTCGAAATTCTTTTTGTCGCTACGTTGGTACAACTGTCCTCTATCCTCGCGCGGAGTTTGAGCGCCATCTGTCATTTACTTTGTTTAGTGCTCCATTTGTCAGTTCATCTCAAGTCTGTTTTACAATGTTTACAATAGATAAAACTATCGAACAAAGAATCTGTCTCAAATTTTGCATTGCAAATTTCGTGTGCCGAAGCGCTGAAAATGTCAAAAACACGTCTGTATTAGTGGTACAGTGCATTCAAAAGCGGTCGAGATGTGGAAGATTTGCCTCGCTCAGGTCGGCCATCAACGTCTTCAACTGAACTTAACATCGCTAAAGTAAAGGATATGGTGATTGAAATTAAGTATGAGAGAGATAGCCGCTGAAATTTATGTGTCTCACGAATCCATTCGTACCATTTTAAACGATTTTTTGGGCATGAAACGCGTTGCCGCTCGACTAGTGCTGAAAAACCTGAATCTTCTGCAAAAACTCAATCGCGTAAGAGTTGCTGAAGACCCTACATTCATAAAACGCATTGTAACTGGTGAAGAGACATGGGTTTACGAGTTTGACATGCAAACCAGTCAACAAGCTTCGGAATGGCGCCTTCCAACTGAGCCGAAATCGAAAAAAACACGTTAAAGTCGATCAAAAGTGAAGGTAATGTTGACAGTTTTTTTCAATTATCGCGGTGTTGTGCACTCGAAATGCTTGCCAGGAGGTGAGACAGTTACTAAAAAATATTATCTGAGCGTTATGCGGGGTTTGAGAGAGCAAATTCGTCGAAAAAGACCAGATTTGTGGAAAGAAAACTCATGGATTTTGCACCACGATAACATACCATCTCACAAGGCTATCATTGTGAACGAATTTCTGGCCAAAAACTCAACAAATCTTATCGAACAACCACCGTATTCCCCTGATATGATTCCGGCCGACTTTTTACTCTTTCCAAAAGTCAAATTACCACTTCGAGACACCCGTTTTCAGTCGATAGAAGACATAGAAGAGAATTCGCGGCGAGTACTGAAGTCGATTCGTGAAAATGCGTTTAAAAAATGTTTTGATGATTGGATTATTCATTGGCATAAGTGTATTAATTTGGAAGGGTCCTACTTTGAAGGCGATAAAATAAATTTGAATGAATAATGCATATTTTGTGTTTTATTGACAAATTTCTGTTACTTTTTTGACATAGTAGTATGTTAACATGTTACCATATTTAAAATATGAATTTTATTTAAAAGCATAACCCAGTACATAGCCGTCCGTATTTAAGTACTGTAAATAATAAGAACGACTGATACTAACTCAAGCCGAAATACGTAAACAGTAGAATCCCCGATACAATGTTAAATGTCCGTGCCCGTTTAATAGCATGTCCGCTTAATAGAGATATGTTTATTAAGGAAATCAATATAAAAATGCCGGTTTCCGTAAAATTGTCCAGATAGTAGAAGTGTCCGTTAAGAAAGATTTTACTGTAGTTTTTTTGTCGTATGTTGCCGTGGGTGCAATGAATTTCTTCGACTAAGGCCCGGAAACTTGGAGGTAAAGAATTGTATCTCACATTTTTGTTAAAATTTATATAATGTGGAAGAATCATATTTCGAATATTACTAGGTTCTAAGAAACAATGTCGTACTGAAAAATTTATAGATGTAAAAAGTTGTTTATCCAAAGAATGAGCCTTTATCTAAACCAAATAGGTCCATCTTTGTGTTACTGTTTGTTAAACAAAATGGCATTAAGAGGTAGACTAATAATAAATGGTGAATTACTACTGCTTGTTTTCTAAATTTGTAATAATAGACATACAATTCTTTATCTCTGCGGTATAAAAACATTCACCAATCATTTTATTTATTTCATATGACTCAAATGATTCTGACCTAAATCAGTTCTTAGAAATTATTTATCTCACAAGACTAACGCTTGAAGTGCGTCTTCAATATTATCCGTAAGATGACATCCGATAAATAAAAATATCGCTATTGCATTATGAAAGTAGACATACTTACTGAATGATAAAAAATTGATCTAAGAATAAGGTCACCCAAGAGAAAAAAGTATTGATTTTACTTGCTCAAATTAAAAATTTACTTCATATTATGCATATATTCATAAAATATTTAAAATTATTATACTTTTCATAGATGATTTCCTTCATAAACATTCGCGGGCCTGATTCTTTTACCTCAAAACTTCAAATACAAATTCAACGATAGTTGTACAAATAAAAGTTGCATAACATCACATAATATAATTCAAATAAAAATAGCTTTATTATCATGAAATTTAAATGTTATTATTCCAGTTTCAATATAACAAAATAGTAATATAAAATAATATTTATATTTTTCATTTACAATTTCTGTTATTCTATTATGACGTTTTAATAATATGCACAATTACTACGTTTACATGCAGTTTTGAATATAGTTTCAGTTTTCAGTCATAATTACGGGCAACTTTTTAAATTTTCAAAACAAGTTTACAAATTGATTTGAAAAAGTTTCGGCGCATGCGCAGTTGGCTGATGTGAGTGACAGATCCTTTTCATTCCAAATACTTCGTTTTGGAATTATTCCACTTTTTTACTTCGTATCACTACGCACTAAAACTACACACCTGTCAGCTTATTTGTAGGTTAGTAACACAAAGTGGTAGTAACTTTATGCTATGTACGCATGCGCAACATTGAAACTGAATTTTAAATGTATACATAAGTATTGAGTGAACTAGTAAGTCAAACCCATGAATTTTAGTTTTGGTTTGAGATAACTCAAAACCGTTTTGACACTGTATACATGGCATTTTGAAAACTAAAAACGTTTTCAAAACTGCATGAAAACTCAGTAAATGTATTACAAAAATACGAACAACATAAAAATACAGGGTGTTATTTAAGTAAGTGTACAACGCTTAACGGCTTAAATGATTTTAGAATTAACCCCATAAATAGTAAATCAGATAATAATTTTTGTTTTACATGCTTTCTATAAGGAGACCCTTAAAACTGACCAATTACTTCATATTTCAAAATTTTGTAAAAATGTAAAAATCAATTTGTTCTCCGGAAAAAATGTTGACATTAAAGGGTTTTTTTTTATTTGATATTCTCAAAATACCAGTTATCTTTACCAATTAAGAGAATGCAGATATACCACAGTGTTAATTTAATTTAATTTATTATTAAATCTATCCAACAGGATCTAGGATCCCAATTACAGGACGATTATACAAAATGTATAAATTTACAAAATGGTACAAATAGACAAATGAAGACTAGAGAAATTACATAATGAACAATATTTAACAAAGAATAAAAAAAAAATTAAACTAAATCTCAGATTAACAGATTATTGATATTTTTTAAAAATTTACTGAAAGAATCACTAAATATATCTACATCCGTGTTACTGTCATGAATTAAGTAATTAAATATACTACAAAGTTGTCTTAATGGAGACTTCAGTTCATAATTGGTCCTTGCATAATTATATTTGTAAGGTAGTTTTTTCAAACTGGTAACGCGTGGAACATTTATTGATATTAAACCAAGAGAAACAGGATTGTCTATTAGACTATTTGTTTATGTAGGTGCAGACAACTTTGCAGTTTTCGACGCGAGACTAAACTCAGAATATTCATCTCGCACAATAACTCATTATAGTCATAGTCGTTACTGGGATATTGTCAACAAGATCAGAAATATACTTAGAATAGATTGGATTCCAAACCAGCATTCATATTCCAGTTTAGACCTAACAAATGCATAATATAGACTTTTCAATGTACATATATTTTTGAAAGAGCTACTGTTGAAATGATATATGTCAATGGGGTCATTTCAAAAAAAAAATCGTTTTTTTTTATAAAATCATGAAATCCGTCTCATTTAATAAATATAATAATATAAAATAACATGAAATATGCGACTTTTCATTCGTAAATTTGCTAATAAACTTTCGCGGCTGTAAAATTCGTAACGTCACGGCTTGTTCCTCAATAAAGACATTCCTCTCACACACACACAACGGTCCACGTGGTATCCGTTTGCTGCTGTATACAAGCTAACCTAAAATTGTGACAGGTGACAGCAGACTTAAGAACAAAGGTATGTAAATAAAACATTTATTAAAATAAATACCAAAAGTTGTGTGAAATATGTTTTTCGTTAACAATATGTTGCTGTCACAAAATCAAACTGAGAATTGATAACCAAACAATCATAGTTCCGAACACAACCGGTAGAAGGCTGCTGCCGCATCCGACAAGCCGTGACGTATAGCCGTGACGTCAGCGTCCAAATATTTGATATTTAAGACAACTTTTAAAAAATCATATCTCTGATTGTAAAGACTTGTAAGGTGTAAAACATACACCTACATATTTAATTTGACCTATTCTTTCAAGAAAAAAATAAGTTAGAAAATGTGAAATGACCCCATTGTGACAGGTGTGGCATTTTTTCTAGAGATCACATTGATTTTTACTTTCTTACAAAATTATGAATTTTGACGTAATTGGTCGGTTTTAAGGGGCTCGAGTTCTTGTAGAAAACATTTAAAACAAAAATTATTGCCAGATTTACTTTCTATTTCTATTAGTTCTACCACTGGTTAATCGTTGGACATTTAACACTCTGTATAATGAAGAGATTTACCGTACAAAAATTAAAATAATAAGTAAAATATTTGAATTAGTTGTAAAGTTATAAAATAGAAGGGTACGTATAGGACGAATAGTGAAATATAGTGGTACATTTGGATGTTATCAATGTGTTTTACTAAGTAATAACGGAGTAACACATCAAGTGATATGCAAGTGTTTGGTGTGGGCTATATGCGACCTGTAGCTTCTATTAGCATCGGAGAATATGTACATAACTTAACGACGCTGAAATAGGAATATTTAAATGGCGAGCGATTCGAACTATTAATTTTAATGTGCGGATTTACTTTCATTAGGAAGAATGAAGGAAAGAAGCGCATGAGAGTGAATTAATGACTGGTGGCGCGGCGTGGCGTTTGCGTTTGTTTAGCTCCCGCGTCTCGTAAGTGGCAATAAGTCAAACACGAAGAGAGCAGCTTAAGTATGGTTAGTGCGAGAGAAGCTGGGCTAGGGGTTGTCGGCTGTCGCGACGGCGAGCGCTCCATCCAAGCAACAGGCGACGCTGAGTTGCGTGAAACACAATTTCGATATTGAACAACCGGCCGTGACATAGTGAAATATTAATTACTTTCTGGAACGAGTAATTCAAAGTAACTTTTAATTAGTTTATTAAGCGATTAACGAAATCCTTATTATCAATTCAAGCAGCTGAACTTTATTATAAGTAGAAAGTAGGTATGGTTGATAACGTAGTTTAGACACAATTCTGATGCGAAAGATGGAACAAGAGAAGAGAAGTGTTGGAGCAACGAAGCTTCGAAGCAGCCGAGTAGAGGTCCCATTTGACTATGCGGCAACCAGTTTATTAACAATATAAAGAAGAAACACACTCGCGGGATATTACAGGCAAAAGCGTTCTTTATAGATGTTAGCAAAATACAAGAACACACGTACACATATACGCGTTCAACATATACCTAACCTATATAACAGTATTGCCATTGCCAGAGTCTAATACCCCGACAGACGGTACAGGGCAACGAAACGAAGGACAAATATGTACATCCCAGTATTATATTGGTGAAGGTTAGGCGATAAAATAAATTTCAATGAAAGCACGTTGCAGTAGAAAAAGAGAAGGAACGAAAACGAGAATGAAACGCAGACTCAGAATGCGACAGAGCAATAGGAAAGCGAGCGAGAAACATGGAGTTTATTATGAAATAACCATTGTTGCTACACATGTACAAGTATGGCGATTCAGCCACGCGAAACCTGCATACAAACTCAAAAGGCGCAAGGGCTATATCCATTTACACTAAACCATTTTATTTCAACGTATGTACAACTACAGAGACACACAAATGAGGAATATCAGGAGGACGGAAGATGTTTGAATAAACAAAGCTTATAGTATAGGTGCAAGTAATCGCGCGATATGTGGGGCACGGGACTAGGGTATAAGACAATGTGCGCAGTGGTGCTATCGTCGCCACGTCAACGTTTACCGACTGTGTTCGTTGATTGCGCTTTTTGTTCGAGGCAGCCGTGACACCGTATACCCTTCCATACGCTACGGTTAATCAAGGAAATTGCATTCTTATTGGGGTTAGCAGGAGATACTTCTTCCTCGTTGCCCGTCGCTCGTCGCGTTTATTAAAAACCCGCTAACACGTGCGCTCAGTTAAAAAGAATACGCGATTTGACAGTGTCAGTGCTGCTGCTGCTGTTGCTACCATCCGCTCTTATCAAACTTGAATGCTCACTTAAAAACAACACAAGTATATAAGATAAGCACAAGCACGTCGGAAAGGAACGACTCCGCGACTCACGACTCAGGACTCGCCCTATATTTGTCTCTTCTGTAGGCAATAATCAACAGCTGGTCTTTTTAATTACAGAGAACAGAACGAGTGGGCGTAATGAAAAGTATACAAGCTCTGGCAGACAACTTGTCTACGAACAAGATGGATTGCCGTGTCTGTTATTGTCTCTGAAGTTTGCTGAACCTAAAACCTACTCGTCACGCTCAGACGGCCTCGAAAAATATTCGCTGCCGCTGGTCACTACTACACTGCTTCGCCTCGGTTCTCGCCTGCAATTATCTAGTTACCCGGAATATTCTAATGCGCGAACATTCGCCAGACGTCGTTCTAGCTCTCGCTAACTACAATGAAAAATGCACTTATTTCAAACCTTCAGCATTCTTCCTCTACAAATTACTATATCATAAATTTTGGTGGAATTTGTCTGACTTATACGAAAACCCTTCCTGGCTTCCTGTCAAAGTATCAATTTACAATAAAATAAACAGACGATGACGTAAATACCCTCTTACAGGAAATATCGATTACAAACAATATGTAACCAATGTCAAGTGCAATTATCGTGTCGTAACGACAACAAACAACTTTTTTGTTTAGAATCACGTGACATTTACTGGAATCTTTTCCATCTAGACATCTAAACTCATGCTATAAAATATATTATTATACTTCCCTGTAATAAAAGAAGTATTGATGTATTTTACTTTTATAAGTTATGGTCACTTTCTAAGTATTATTAATATGCATTTTCCTCGATCTCGATAACAATCTTCTGGCATTGGTTTTACATATAATTTTTTGTGACATTTCTATGGATATTTTTATCGTTGATTTCTTTGTAAATAAAATGTATTTGTTATTATTTAATAGAACAGATAATATATATTCATAATAGCTATCTCCTTCAGGTTCATAGAATATGATTCACAATACATATGTATATGCCATCACATTCATATGGTAACACATGTATCTATAGATTATGATAGAAAAAATAGGGAGAAACAGCTATTTTCTTTATTATTAACCTACAGTTTAAATTAAAATGTTGAGAGCCACTTTTCTCGTGTGAAGAGAGTCTGAATTCCACATATCGTCGAAATTTCTTTTAAATTGCATGGTATATACAAGCCCAACCCCAAATGTATTCGTACCCTCTGAAAAAATATATTATCAGCAAGAAGAAACAAATTTTTGGATTACAATAAATATGACTATATTTGGGCAATTTTTTATTTTATGTATTAATAAAGTGTATTGGATTTAAGTATGTTATTACCTAAATTTATCATTTTAACAATAACGGGCAAATATATGAAAACAGACACGTGCTAATTTTTTTAATTCCAACAGTAAATAATATAATATTTATGTTAGTATTATTTATAAAACTGAAGGTAAAGGAAACTGACAATATATTCAATTAATTACTATATTAAATTTTATTTTTTGAGTAAAATTATTTGCAAAGTGATATTTATTTATTAAAGTACCACATACAGTTATATTAAAAACAAGAATAAATAAACATCTGGATGTTATGATTATTACTCCAATTCAACAAATTTTGATATGGTGTATTAATAGAGTGTATACAACTTGAATACATTGCTTATAATAAAATTTCTTAGGTTTAATATTAATTTATTTGCAAATAAACCATTGTCTGCATGTGACAAATGTTTTCGTCTTTAATAATTCGCAAATAAGTTTTGTTAAAGTAATAAAATTTAAGATGGCAATTAATTGAGTATATGTTCAGTTACATTTACCCTAAGTTTTATATATATTGTATTATTTACTGTTGGAACGAAAAATTTTGGGACTTGTCTTTTGACATATATTTGCCCGTAGATTATTGTTTAAATGAGAAATTTAGTTAATATATTTATTTCAGAGGGTACGAATACATTTGGGGTTGGGCTCGTATATATATTACCACAGTTTAATAAGGCCAATTTTATTTTAAGTATGATTTTGTATATGAAAAGTACATTTTTTAGATTTATAATAAAGTTTAACATTAACAAAGCTTCAATAAAAATTACTAATTATCCAAAATATTTCATTTTTAATTAACGTGGGCCTTATTTGCCTCCATGGCCTTGTTCGTACTTTCATAAAAAAAGTATTTACTTATTAATTACTCAAAATAATGATATTTGGATATATTATCAGTTTGCCATGATATTTGCGCCTGTTTTGTTTGAGGAAATACTTCTGGTTTCGCAGAATGATGTATATATTTGTATTTTCTAAAAATAATATATATTTCCTGGTATCAATACTTACATTTTCATTAAAAATTAACCTAGATATTAATTTTTCAAAATTATAAATCTTTAATACAATTTCAGTTTATCCTGAGAGTTGCTGAGTGAAGATGAAGAAGTTGCAATGAAAACCATTAAATATTTCAATATAAATGTAATATGTATATATTTATCAGAATAATTTCTTTGGTAAAAATATTGACATGTTTAAATAAAACACTATTATTCATTAAAATATAAAATAATTGTCTTTATTTTCAAATTCTTGAATCGTCGAAAGTTGATAATGATACTGTAATTATTCCATAAGTGATTCAGGCTCAAATGTCATCCAAAAATTGTCAAATTGTTCCATCTACACAAAATTAAAAATTGGCTGTATCTGATTGGAAAGTGATGGTAGCGAGAGTGAGGGAGATTGTTAGGACATGGCAATTGAAAACTTAAATTAATTAAAGCTCAATTCGTGTCGAAACAATACCACAGATACAGGGTTAAAATCACTCGTCGTCATAATACCGGTATTATCGCAGCACACTACACATCGGTACATACAACATACAGCACGCAACACGGTACGTGGAAGGGTGTAAGGCTGGTTTACATTAGCGTACACAGAAGCTTACTACGATACAATACTCGTACTTATTAATGGTACATAGGTAATGACTCAATTCTCAAAACTAAACCTATTTGTCATAATTAAATAAATAAGAAAATATGAAAATTATGAAACCTACACGAATGGTGAGAATTAAAAAAAATATCTTCCGACTACTTTAAATATAGACTTAAAACTGTGGGCCAAATGACGGGTCATAATAGTTCGACCAACATTGAAGGCGTCATCTAATCCAGATTTATCTTCTACCGACACACTTTACTGTTAGCACAATAAGAAAAAAAAATCGTAAAAATCCAAGGCGTACAGTAAAACATTCCTTGTAACATATAATGGGACAATACTCTTAACAAGAATGTGCAGAATTTTTAGATACAATGCTTAATAGAATTAAAGCTGTTAATATTAATAAAGGCAATGTAACCCAATATTAAATGGCGGAATACTTGATCAATATTTAGTTTTTGTAAGTTTAAGATATTAAACTAATGGAAAGAAATTTGTAGAAATTTACGTAGGTTTTATACAATATAATGTAAAAAAATCAGATGTGGCCAGCACAATACCTTCCGTAAATCCTCTGCGTATTATGTATATATAAATTCTTGCAAAAGATTATAAATTTCCAGTAAAATTATTTCATAAACAAACTACGCAAATTGCACTTGACATTGATACCTTCTTTTTCTTTAGCTTTTCCCATTTGTTAGGGGTCGCTATTTTTTATTTTCTTCTTCCATTCATTTCTGTTTTTCGTGTCGTTCTCATTCAGTTCCTTTTCTCTCAAATCTTCCGCAATACAGTCCTCCTCTGTTTCTTCAACATTCTATTACTAAGCTATACATTCGTCTTCCAATATATTCTCTCTTGTATCTTTCTAGAAATTTCTTACACTAGAGTTATTTCCCTTATTCTTTCATTCCTTACCGTAGCTTTCCCAACATCTATCTCAACATCCTCACTTCTGCCACATTCATTTTCGTTTCATTGATACTGACATCTGTCAATTTGAATTATTTGAATATATTAGCAGTTTCCATGGTTGGCATATCTTTATAAATCTTTAACTCTACATCTATTGAATATGAAGCATAAAATACAATTCAATCGTATAGAGAATAATACATTATTTAAGTTATAATAACATTAAATGTCAATAAATGATATTTAACTGTTAAAATCTTCAAATGAGAGTACTTCCGGTTAACCAATTATAACCAAAATCTAATCACCTCTTTTTCTGGATGTAAGCTTTACGAAGCATTACGAAAAGAATATAATTTTTGGAATCGTGTTATTGAAGTCATGAGATCCAAAACTTTCGGCACACACACACAGACATACAAACACACACACACAGACACACATACATACAGACATCATCGTAAAAAAGGTAAAATCATATTATATGGACCCTAAAACGTACTTATTCACTAAAAACTCATCATTGCTTTTTTTTGGCCAAAGACAATACCTTCCTTACCTAAAGGTGACGGAAGGTAAAAAGTAACCATATTTAATAGATAGAATATCCAAAGTAATAATTACTTAACCCATTAAAATCTAGAACGTCAATAAATATATCATCACGGCATATTGCTGGGTGTGCCAATCTGCTGTGTACACAGATTTCGGTAACGACATATTTTTCCGTGCGGGCGTATATATAATATGAGTATTCGATGACGAGTAGATCAGTGTGTGGGTAATATGCTACCCTAAATTTTTATTTCGTAGGACAGTAAAATATCATTTCCATCTATTGTTTTAATTTTTAATTTTAGTTTCAATTTTATGTTTTAGTCGCTAGAATAATATACCCAGCATCCAAACTCCAAACTTTCTAAAACTAAAAATTTAAACCGAACACAATAGTAGTTATTTTTATCGATCGTGTTTAACCTAAAATCTGTAATTACTAAAACAATTTTTAAATTTACGTTTAAAAAATGAAGAAAAACGATATTATAATATAGCATAAATATTAATAATTTATTGTTATCTAAAATGTTTTCTGTAACTGCACTTATGAATGATTAATGTCCGTTTGCACCGTTGCACTATATAAGTTACACTTAAGCAAGTAGTACTTAGAAACAAGTGATACTTATTTATTAGTTCCTTTCAACGAGTTCCATTTAAGAAAAACTTTATTAAGCCGCACTTGCTCGTATCAATCTGGGGAATTTGATTGTCTTTTTATTGTTTCTATATTCACTTTTGTAAAGTGACATTTCATTTAAAAAATGTCATTACATATTTATCTTCAGAGTTATTTGAATCTTGTATATTGTCTCTATATAATACGAGTATAATATATTTTTAAGGTAAGTATTACAATGTACTGAATTTTTATATTTTTATGACCCTTATTATTTTAGGAAACACATTATTTTGTGTATTTCTTTATCTCTTATTGTTGAATGAAATTTTATAAATTATTGTCAGACTGATGCCATAGCTTCTGCAGTTTACACAATTATTCACGACACAGTTGAATAATGTATTCCTGTAAAATCTGCACTTGGATATTAACCAATATTTGTGAGTTGCATAAAAACGGCAGGTTGTGATTATTTTTTCAATCGAAATCTTTGAAATAAATTTGATATACTATATTAACTCTCCTTGGTATTTGATAGTTAATTAAATTAATTCTATTCATTTCATCCTCCTCAGCAGCACTATATTCATATTCAATATCGTTTAAAACATTTATCTTACGAGGTAGACGTAGCACGAAATGTCACAATGAATATAAGTGTAGCTTAATGCAGTTGAGCGGTAGATGAACTACGGCTTAATATAAACCTCACCTATTAAAAATAAAGTGGAGTTTAAGGTTTGATGCAAAGGTTTTTAGTAGTATAAGTACCACGTATTACTAAGTGCAACTTAACTGGTACAAACGGGCATCAATGTTCATTTTGTTCATTTGTTACTTGATCGAAGATCAAAGATCACACATAAATACTGCTGTCAAAGACAGTGTTGCAGGTCCAAAATTTAAATTCCCCTAGATTTTTTTTTGAAAAATTCCCTAGATTTCCCTAAAAAAATATTTTATAAATTCCGTAGAAAATCTGATTTGGCATGTAACTAAATATTGATTTTTTACGTATACATATATGATATTAGGGATTTTTTAAATCGATTAATTATTTGTAGTTTATGAGAAATAAATTATTAAAATTTTGGAGAGGGGGTATCGTGACATCATAAAGTACCGAGAGCAACAGATAGTGCCATCACGGTAGATGTAAATTCCCGAACATTCGCGTCATCGTATCCCCTCTCCAAAACATGCAATTGCAAATTATTGTAGTTAATTTATAATATATTTTATATTTAATATTCCATTATTGTCACATTTTACTTTATACAAAATAATTCGGGGATTCCCTAACGGGGATTACTAATTTCCCTAGATATCAATAAAAAATCATAAAAATTCCCTTTTTCCCAAACTATTGAAAAAATTCCTAGATTTAGGGAATTTCCCTAGACCTGGCAACACTGGTCAAAGACAGCAAAACAAACCACTGATAACAAGTCTAACGCATGCGCATCGTGCACCATAAACTAAAAATTAAAACACAACACATCAATTCTGCGGGTAAAACATACAATTAAAATTAAAACTACAACTTAAAATTAAACCAGTGGATGGGATTGACGCTTAACTTTTTTTTTTTAATTTGAAACATATTTGTGGATTACCACTGAAATTAGTCTTTAGTAAATATGTAGTAACCTATAAGTATTTTTGAGAAAACAAACGCACGATAACATTCGAAAAGCACGAGAAAAAGAATCCATTTAACCGAAATCGTATCTTTTATACTCGTAATTTCCTAGATCCCAATGGTGTCAATCGATATCCGGACTTCCTGTATATTGTTAGTAATTTTAATATTACATCCCAATGTAATGCAGGCTTTTAGCCTAGGGCAAGGGGAACAGGACATATAAGTACCTAATTACGATTAATGCAGACCAATGCGGTGAGGCCATTGGCAATGCAGTAACACGTAATCCCCTATACATAGTGCCATAGCAGCTCTGTTGTGCCCGTTGCTGAGCTAGAGTCCGTGTCCGTGCCGAGCTACTTGGAGGTCGCAGGACCGGATGCTAATATGTCCCTGTTCCAAATTCGGATATGCGCGCTTACGTTCGCTTTATTATGCCTCTATCTCCTCAATACACTTACTAATCTTATTATATTGATTTCCTATTTTCAACTGCTAAAGTTTACAATATTATATGTATGAGCCTAGGCTCATAATAGTTCGCCCGGAATACATTTTCAACAAAAAAATATAAAACCTACGCAAAACCTGGGGCAAAAAATAGTTCAATTACGTATGCAGAGCTGGGACCAGTACTCAAAAAAGTATTTACAAGAAAAGTATTAAATACTAAGTAAAGTAATACTTTAAGTACATTTTTTACTTACTTACAGTACCAGTACTAAAGTATTTTTTTATGGAATCAGTTAAAATATGATAAAAAATTATCGAATTTAAATGTATCATTCTCATCCAATTAAACAGTAAACGTAGCCCACTAATTTTAGAGTCCTATTCCTATTTTTTTAAAAAATAGGAAAAATAGTACATTGTGGAACAAGTGCATGAAGATGTCTGTCCACATGCTTGTAAAAAAGGCTTCACGCGTATAAAATGTTCCATAAAAAATACATTGCATTTTACACATCGCTATTAAAAGTTAGTTCTAATATATTGAAGAGCAAGTAGAAATAACCTTTAATAAATAAGTTGTTCAAAATGTTCTTCATATTACGTCTTGTTTTATCTTTTATTTGCGTCTTCAACTATTCCATTAAAACTGTAAATAGCGAAAATTTTAGTACCCACCTATACTTCCTCAAACCCGTGTTAACAGTATGGTACAAAACATACAGCAATGTGTTCTTGTACATGCGTGCAGTATTTAGTATTTATAGTATTTAAGTTATTTTAAATACTTTTCGATACTTTAAATACCAAAAAGTATTTTAAATAATTTTTACGAAAAAAAGTATTTTAAATACAGTACGAAAAGTACTAATTTTCAAAGGTATTTTAAGTAAAGTATTGTAAATACTGGATGTATTTAAAGTAATACTTCCAGTACTTTTACTTTAAGTTGTTCCCAGCTCTGTACGTATGTCGTCAAGAATTATACACCATTCTTACGTGGAGAAATTTTGAAACCATGATAAAAAACACAATATTCAACCATTTCAAATGCAATCAGGACACTTTAAAAACCTTCAAGATGTTGCAGACCGTTACTTAAAACCACGAAAAAGCATGTATGTTGAATATTACTAAACATAATCTTAGCGAGGTCAAAATTAATAAGATAATCTTCACTGAAATTGAACCGTAGGAAGACGTAAAGGTATTAAAAAGGGGAGTCTCCGAAGAAAATTTAAAGCACCTCAGGATTTACACCCTAACACCTCAACCTCAAATTAACAACGACAAATTATAAAATCTACCTGCAAAACATTAATAAAAAATCAATGCCAACAACTTCAAGCTTCTGCCACCAAAAGTTCTGGTACATAGACCATTTGGCATATTGGACTTATATCCTTTTGAATTTAATTATATATTCGACTTAAACCTTTTCACAAGTTTCAGTGTTAGAGTTAATTTGTATTAGATTTCTTTAAGTTTCCAACTTTGTTTGTGATGTAATGTTTAAATAATAACAATTAAAAGTTAGATATTTACACCTTAATTACTCTATTATTGTTTTTCGGCATTTAGACTCTTTTGAAGTTATAGTCTTCAATTATCAATAATACATTTTTTATCGAGAAATGCGTTTACAACACGCAATACAGACTTTTAAAAGCTGTGATTTAGCTTGTACACTAAATAAAAAATATCGTTTCATACAAAACCGAATTCCCAAGGTATACGCGGTTTGGCGAGCTTGTAGGCCAGGCTCGAAGTGAGGTTCCCAAGGTGGGAGTATGCTTGTGATTATTTGGCTTGCACAGGATACGAATTAATACGAAATTTTCTGAACTCGAATCATAAGTATATGTACCAAGTATTTACGGATATCCGTTTTTATTTTTAATGAGTTGTAGAGGTTAAAAGAAGGCGATAAATATAACAGATTAGAAAAATTTAAGAGAGAAAAAAAGGTTAATTATACAAAGCACCGAAGGAAAAAATGAACGAAGAAGGCATTCTCTCCTGACGTGTATATATACAATGTGTTGACCGAGACACCGCTATTTTTGTAATATCTTGCTTCCCTAATTATTTTAGGAACAAATGCTTCAAATAAAAATTGTAGACCTTAAAATTTCCTATATGAATCAATAATAATAATAACTGATTTTGTATGATTTGTAACGGCAGAAATTAGGTATGAAAATGTCGAAAATCACCTCAAAACTAATAGCGATAGCCATGGAATCGAAACAGATAAATTAGCAAATATATGACGTTTTACCTGTTAAGTTAGGTTAATATATTTTTATTAGGTATTATTTGCAATATTTGTTTTAGTGAACAATTATCTATTAAATTAATTAATAATTTTACTTTAACAGAAATTACAAATAAATAAATATATCATCACGGCATATTACCCATTGCTGGGTGTGCCAATCTGCTTTGTACACAGATATCGGTAATGATGAAATATTTGTACCGTGCGGGCGCTTACCAGGCGTCACCTCACGGGCACTCAATACTGGTGCGGAGAGTGCACCATAGGGGTCAATTTAGTGCCATTAAAAATTCGAAGTCATTTTTGGGGTCGGTCGGGATCGAATCCGGATCCCCAGATTCGCGACCAGACACTCAGGCACACGGCCATGAGACCCATTAATACAGATATTACAAATAATAATAATAAAAATGAATTATGTTAGTTTGACAGATAAATCATTAACATTTGTTAATTTTTAGTTTCATTTACATGACTATTGCTATTTTAGAGGTGATGAACATTTTCATATAATTTCTGCCGTTATAAAGCATGCAAAATTAATTATGTTAATTAATTATAATGTAGAACAACATTTATTTGAAGCATTTTTAGCTAAAATAATTAGGGAAGCAGAAAATTACGAAAGTATGTTTCTTTACAAAAGTTAGGATCAAAATTTGCAGAAAATGAAAGAAAACTATTACTATCACCTTTATTCATTTATTTTAATGTAGTAATATACAGGGTTTTTCAGGACTAGAGTAACAAACTTTAACAGCTTATTCCTGAGGTTATTTTGAGCCAAAAATGTGATATGAACATATGTCCTATTCCTTCTAGTTACCAAAATACAAGAGGTTGAAGTTCTATAAATAACACGAAATTTTCTAATTTTTGTAATCAAGGTACTTTCGGAAAACAAGAGTTATTATTGAGTTGAGGAAATTTTAAATAGAAAGTACGTCTTGGTGAAATGTCCAACAACGTCGGATTTTTTACAATTTTCATTACAAGTTGTTTAAAGTAAAATTTTGACATGAAACTGTAGTTTTAATTCAAAAGTTACTAAAAATAGTAAAAAATGGTTTTAGTGTAAACCAGTGATACCAAAAATGTGTTAAAAGTTTGAAATATTTCTGCTGTAAATAGAACGTTTTAGAGTGTAAAATTCATTGTAATATTAATAAATGTATTTGATATACATTTTGAATCGTATGTTTTGTTGTCCGTTAATATTAATAAATAAAATTAATTAATACAAATAAGGTATGACTTTTCAATAATAACTCTTGTTTTCCGAAAGTACCTTGATTACAAAAATTAGAAAATTTCGTGTTATTTATAGAAGTTCAACCTCTTGTATTTTGGTAACTAGAAGGAATAGGACCTATGTTCATATGACATTTTTGACCTCAGGAATAAGCTGTTAAAGTTTGTTACACTAGTCCTAAAACACCCTGTATTATCATGTTGCATAAAATAATCATATTTTATACCGTGCTTGACAAACTAATTAGTTTTATTAATAGACAGAAAAATTAATTTTCCAAGAAAAACTTTATTATACGTTGATATTTGATGAATAAATGTATAATTCGAATAGGATTTGTTTGCTTTATTATGAAATATCATACAAATAGATTTTAATATTAATCAGTTTTAATACCCTTTGATGTTTTCTCGTAAAGAAAGTAAAATTCATTTAGAAAATGATCAGCATTACTTCAATGCGTTTGTTTTAAGATAACAGCATAATAAATAATGTGAATATCTAATTAGTACTATTAATACTAAGAGATGTTACGTTTGGTGAGCTTCGAATCTCTTTGATATATTATAAAAGAACGTAAATAGTATTAGTGACAAATATTGTTTGAAAATATTTATTTTCATTTAATAATATATTTAATGCAAAGTACTAAGTACAAAACTAACTAGTTTTATCAATACAAGGAATAGTTAATAACTTCAAAAGAAACTTGTACGTAAATAGTTGTTTGGTGAATTAAATCATAAATCGGGTATACAGGTTGGTAATTTTGTATGTCTTGTAACGGCAGAAAGTAGGTATGAAAATTTCGAAAATCACCTCAAAAATAGCAATAGCCATGGAATTGCGGGAAGATAAATAACAAATGTCTAACAGTTTATCTGTCATGTTAGAGTAATTTATTTTTATTAGGTATTATTTCTAATTTCTGTTCCAGTTAATTATCTGTTAATTTAAATCGATATTTGTTCCCTTGAACAAAAATTACATATAATAAAAATAAATTAACCTAGCTTGACAGATAAATCGTTAACATTTGTTACTTTTTTATATCAATTCCATGGCTATTGCAATTTTTGGGGTTATTTTCGAGATTTTCATACCTAATTTCTGGCATTATAAGACATACAAAATTAATTTTGCTTTTCAGATACAAAATTTTATGCTCTACAACTTTTATTTGAAGCTTTTTTACCTAAAATAATCAGGGAAGCAGGAAATTAGTAGTCTGATTTTACATGTTAAAGTCCTACATATGTTCGGTCACCAGCCTGTATGTGTTCTTAGAAAAATGTGTCAAGGGGGGTGAAACAAACGAATAAAATCTGCGGAGGTAGAGGCTAAATTTTTATTTACTGACAGACAAAATTTTGATCGTTCACTAGCTTTGTCAGTTTTTCTTAGATTTTTCGTTTTTCTCGGAAACAGTTGAGATTAGACCTATGTTTAAGCTTTTTTTAGTCCTTCAAAAAAAAATACCCTTTCCTTAACATCCTGTATAAACAAATAAAAAAAGATACAAATTGTTCATTATACGAGCCCAACCCCAAATGTATTCGTACCCCCTGAAAAAAATATATTAACAGCAAGAAGAAATATTTTTTTAGATTACAATAGTTAAGACTATATTTGGATAATTTTTTATTTTATGTATTAGTAAAGTGTACTGGATTTAAATATAACGTTATTACCTAAATTTATCATTTTGACAATAATCTACGGGCAAATGACAACAGACGCGGGCTAATTTTTTTAATTCCAACAGTAAATAATACAATATTTATGTCAGTATTATTTATAAAACTGTAGGTAAAGGAAACTGACAATATATTCAATTAATTACTATATTAAATTTTATTTTTTGATGACAATTATTTGCAAAGTGATATTTATTTATTAAAGTACCACCTACAATTATATTAAAAACAAGAATAAATAAACATCTGGATGATATAATTATTACTCCAATTCAACAAATTTTGATATGGTGTATTAATAGTGTGTATAGAACTTGAATACATTGCTTATAATAAAATTTCTTAGGTTTAATAATAATTTATTTGCAAATAAACCATTGTCTGCATGTGTCAAATGTTTTCGTCTTTAATAATTCACAAATAATTTTTATTAAAATAATAAAATTTAAGATGGCAATTAATTGAGTATATTGTCAGTTACCTTTACCCTCAGTTTTATAGGTAATACTAACATAAATATTGTATTATTTACTGTTGGAATGTAAAAAATTGGGGCTTGTCTTTTGTCATATATTTGGCCGTAGATTATTGTTTACATGAGAAATTTAGTTAATAAAAATTGCCCAAATATAGTCTTAACTATTGTAACCTAAAAATTTATTTTTTATTGCTGTTAATGTATTTATTTCAGAGGGTACGAATCCATTTGGGGTTGGGCTCGTAGTGTGTTATATTGAAGTAGGTGGATGAAAAACTAATTAGTATTATTAATAGAGTGAATAGTTAATATTCAAGTAAAAAGTTTGTTGTGTTAGTTGTTTGATGAAGTTGAATAAAAACATTATTCGCCCAGGGTGCGTGTGCCTCATTAAGTAGGATCACAACAGGCTAATAACGTCCGACATAGGAAGATCTCTGGCACTGGCATCGCCATTGACGGCTCAAGTTCCCGCAACCGCAAAGCGGCCCGAGTTGCGTATATGAGCTAATTGCGTGGGCGTCTGTGTTGATATCTATGCCGTAATTTACATTGGAGGAAAAAAATGTCCTTCCTTCCTTGATGTACACAGGATTTCCCCTTGAGAAAAAATAATTTCCGCTCAAAATCCATAATATCGCAAAAGCGAAACACGGAGCCCAGCGTCAGCTACTACAACCTTTGTCGTTTGTCGACCCAACAACCACAATAATTTACCTGTATAAGTTATGCTTTTAATATGTTTAAAAAATTTAATGATGTTGGTATAGAACGACAGAGCTTTGAGCTCGCTCTAGATAATACAAACAATGAAATACATCCATACTTTTGCAGAATTTAAAAAAGAAAATAATAGTATGGTTTCCCAAATGGTATGCCAGATATAAATAAAGAAATTCTGTATATATTACAGAGTAGAAAATGATATTTTGAATTTAGAGATTTTTTCCTAAAGGATTTACACATAATACATACAAAACCCAGATAGAGGGAAAAGTGTCCTACCACAATGGGGCATGTGATCTTTTTTTTATTTCATACAATTATGGAGTCGAAAATAATACAGGGTGATTCAGCGGTCTGTTCTTTTTTAATAACTCGATTATTTTAAATATTATGGCAAAAAGTCAAACGAAGTTTATTTTATATTAAAATGTTTGTAAATCTATAATATAGAGTTTTTTACAAGGTGTTCCATTTTTGCACAATAATATGTAACTTTATATTTTCAATTAAAATGATCCAACCTTTTTAGTTTTACGTCTGTTTATTGTTATAAATCGACGTTTCGGTAGCATGAACTGCTGCCTTTTTCATGGAATAAACAACAAATATATAAAAAAATAATATCAAAAACATTAGCAACAGGTAACCATGGTGACAAAATACAACATATTTAACATAGGAAGCCATGGCCGACTAAGATATAAACCGTCACAATAATTGAAAATATCAATGGCTTCTCTTATTAACCTGTCGTTGAGGTGTGTTGGTCCCGCTAGTATTTTTGTTTCTTCGAATTTTATACGGTGGAATTCTTCCAGGGCATGCTTCGCAACTGAAAACTTTCCCACAGACACATGGAATCTGGTTAATCCCTGATGACTGAAGAGGGATGACGTCTTTTACTTATCTCAACATATGGAGAAAACGAAATCTTCATGTTTTTCTTACGAAGAATTTTATCAATCTTGCCCGTGACATTTTTGACATAAGGAAGCGAAGCAACAATATGTCTTTTTCATTAGCATTGTTAATAGGTCTTGTCGGTTTCAGATGTACCACTACGCCCGATTGTGAATTGTATTAATTCTTGCACTTATGATTCATCATCCTATGTGAAGAATTCAAAAAAATGTCATGGACAAGATTGGTATAATTCTTCGTAAGAAAAACATGAAGATTTTGTTATCTCCATGTGCTGAAATTCGATATATGTTGAGACAAGTAAAAGACGTCATCCCTCTTCAGTCATCAGGGATTTACCAGATTCCATGTGTCTGCGGGAAAGTTTACTATGGCCAGACTGGTAGAACTATTTTAACAAGCGTTCGATTAGATTGAACCAGTTAGAAAAATCTTCAGTTGCAGAGCATGCCCTGGAAGAATTCCACCGTATAAAATTCGAAGAAAGAAAAATACTAGCGAGACCAATACATCTCAACAACAGGTTAATTGGAGAAGCAATTGTGATTTTCAAAACCAAAAATAATAATCTCAATCATTGTGACGGTATAGATCTTAGTCGGCCATGGCTTCCTATATTAAATATGCTGTAATTTGTCACCATGGTTACCTGTTGCTAATGTTTTTGTTATTATTTTTTTTATATATTTGTTGTTTATTTCATTAAAAAGGCAGCAGTTCATGCTGGCGAAACATCGGTTTTATAACAATAAACAGAACTAAACGATCTATAAAAATATTAGCAAGACAGATGTGGAAATGAAGAATTCAACAACCAATACTGGAAAAGCGAGGAAGAAAGAAAATGCCGTTTATGTAAGGAAGTAAAGAAACAATACATCTTATGCATAATTGCAAGGTTTTAACGAGAGAAGAGTCAAGCAGTTACTACATACTAGATGAATCTGGTAGCGGAGAATCCTGGATTAAAGGAGTTAAAAGAAAAAGGGAAGAAATGACACCATGAATTAACTATAAACCAGTTGAAGCTAGTACTATATGAATACTATACTATTCTAAGCCGAAAGGCATGAATTTAATAAATCTATCTATTTATTGTTTATTCCCTGAAGAAGGCAGCAGTTCATATTGCCGAAACGTCGGTTTTTATAACAATAAACAGAACTAAAACTAATAAAAGGTTGTTTCATTTTAATTGAATAATGAGTTCTGAATTTTTTTTTAATAATTTATATTTTCACTTTTTCTCCCCAATAAATTAATAATTCATCTTTATCATGTATAAACCAAAGAATGTAACTTCTTATACATCGTTAAAATGCATATAAATCAAGGAAAAGATTAAATTATTTTCAACATTATGTTTCCATATGTTTGTGTTAAATCTCGAGAATTATTAAGTTTTGAAAAAATCTAATCATACCATAATATTCTACGTTAAAAACCATAAAAAAATTATTAAACATTTTTTCATTATCTCTCATAATAAACGAGATACGAGGTATTTTCAAAATAAGCGAAAATCAAGTTCTAGCTTATAGCCCAAAAACAAAAGACGATAGAAAATTCCTGTGGTGCCTATTAAAATTGTCCAAAAAGACCTATATCAATTTTCTATGTAGTGTGCACAATAAGGATTTTTTTTATATAGGATGTAATCCAACCTGTGTAACAAAATTTAAGGGTGTATAGTATTGGACACTGCTCATGAATCAAAAAGAATTTTGTTGAAATTCGCCAATTAAAAAATGGGCCCAAGCAAATGAACAGTTTTGGGCCACTGAGTTGATAGCAACTTTTAATATTACAATATTTGATAGAGACATCAGGTATTGTGTAATACACAATTAATCACATATTTTTTCCTATCTGTAAGTTTATGGCAATAACTTTGAACAATTAAGTTAAAAATTTCGCAGTTTTTTTCCTGTTTTTATAAATTATGTAACATTCTCTAAGTACCTATAAATTTCATTTTTTCCTGTTTGGAAAATTATTATTACATTAATGTAATTATGATTAATTACGCTAATAAATACTGTATAACTATTTTTTAACTTTTTTCGTGACAATCAGTGGTCCCCAAATTGATATTGTTTTGCAAACTACTATTAATTTTACAAATTTCAACAAAATTATTTTTGATTCATCATGTCCAATACAATACACCCTTAAATTTTGTTACACAGGTTGGGTTACACCCTGCATATGGAACTCAAATTTGTTCCACCCTCTTCATCAAATTCTTAATATGAGTGATATTTTTTTTCAATTAATCCCAAGAATATGAAGAGTCTGGGAAGAGGGACCTAGCATTTTATTGTTGGATTAAATGGTGTTTAATTTGTCTTGCAAAAGTAGGTTAACAATTTGAAGTTGTAGGGGTAATATTTCTTGTGATTTAATTAGTAAGAGGTGCTGTGAAAGTATGGTGATATAGTGGTAGTTTTAGTATGATGTTCCGTGACATAACGAAGTTGTTTAAGTGGCCATTTAGAAGCAGGCAGCGTCAACAGCCGCAGAAGAAGTTCAATATAGGACAATGGTGGTAGTAGAGGAACAATGCAGCCATTGAATTCCGCATTAGTGATGCATGCTCTGGTGTGTTGGGTGCTGTGTGCTCTTGCAGAATACTCGTCGGCCTGTTCGTCTCCTCTGTTGTATTGTATAACAAGAAGCAGCACAGAGCTACACACTAAATTAATGTTGTCAGCATCATTGCACAAGTTTTAAGTAGAACTAACTTTTGCATTACGCACCAGAGTCATAAACCCGCCACGTATACCGCCGTCACGTGATTATATACTGAGTTCAGTCGTTTCATCCTTTCGTCGTTTCGCGTTTTACCATTCCTTTCAACACATTCATTATATCTTCTCAGATTTTTAGACTCACTTAGAGGATGGATCTGTTACCGCCAGAGTATTCATTTTCTCTTCTCTTTCACTGCAATTAAACACTCGCTTATCTTCTTACTAAATATTACCTCAACATCTTACAACAAAATATGTCACATTATTTCATAATGTGCACTTTAATAGTATTAGGAGTACTTCCTAAACATACATGAATACTCTGTCAAGGTTTTATTCATAATGCTGAAAATATATAGCTTACAGTGACCTACATAACCAATATGAGTTTATTCTCATGGCAACATTTTGTTACATAAAGGCATAACTACAAATTTTTATGGGCAGCGGTAAATTTAGATATCAAAAGGTAAGTGGTATATTTTCAATCAAATTTGAACAAAGCACAATTTTACGCTTGCTTTAAATTATAAATAAAACAAAGAATTTTCATTGTAACATTATCTCATGTCAGTTTTTTTTTTATTATTAATTTTAAACTTACATTTAAATTACAAAATTGAGAACAAACTTAAGGTTGTTGGAGCATGAAGTGAAATCCATAAAATCTTAACAACCTTTGGCATATTAAGTACTGCTCGATGTAAATCCAATATTTTAGTCAACTTGACAAGTGCCGATCAAAGTTATTGAACTCCTAAGTTGGAAGATTTAACGTGGCAAGTATAGAACTCAAGAAATCATCGACATAATTGGTCATAATTGGTCTGGGGAAAAAACTAGTTAAAAAACATGCATCGCCATCTGATTTCAAAGATATAACAAATTTAATTGGAAATTCATCAGATATTTTCAATCTCTGAAATTTTCACTCGCATTGCCGCCCACGTTTTGAAAAACATCCGCGATTACAACGATTAGCTGTTGCATTACCTATCAGAATAAACATAATATGCAAATAGGCATGTGACTTGAAGCAGGCAGGCAACTCTTGAATATGTCTACATTATTCGGCACGGAATCAATAGATGGCATTGCTCTCATGAGCCAAGTACCGTAAATGCCATTTTTTTATTCGAAAAGAATTTAATTCTACTTCCGTTTCGCCGCGAAACGATTTTATCGTGATTTTTTAAATGGTATAGGTATATATATTTATATATTGTGTAATTTAAATTAGCCATTTTTTCTATTTTTATTAAAAATTAATCTAGTTATTAATATATAATACAATATCATTTTTTCTGCTATGTAATGACATGGTTTCGTGCATATATATTAATGATATTTATACTAATATAAAATATAATTTTAAAAGTGACGCTAAGCTTGTAAGGCGTGAATTATCTTTGCCATCAACTGATGGCTTATTTTCAAAGTGAAACAAAACCATTATTGTCAAAAAAATTAGCTTTTAGAATGGCTTAAATTCCTTTTAAACATGCACATACATACCTCTATTGGAATATCTTTTATCAAAGCTAAACAAAACCATATGTTTGTGCTTTTCAAATTGCAATAAATCTCCGGTTTCGATTCAAATTGTCACATATTGTTTCAAAACGTTACGTTTTAATGAAATAATTTTGATTTCAATCCGCTTGAGTTATATCGATCGTTTCATTTGGAGAAATGGATTCCACTGATGGTATTAGCGGCAGAACATAATATCACAGTATAAAAATACTTAACCAGTAGCGACACTTGTTGTCGGCACCTTTGATCTTCATGTCGCATCGAATGGAGTAAGCGGCCATCTTGGTATAAGCGGTACGTGGCGGGAATTTGAACAACTGTCATTTGCGAATGATATATTAGTACCGTATTTATTATTCATTGGTTACAAATAAGTACAATTATATTAAATATAATAAAACTATATTTTATAAATACAAATATTTTTATTTTGTATAATATTACAAATGTTTTACTATAATTTGCATCCGTTTCCCTTTGGATGATTTTAAATTTCTATTTATAAAAATTAGTGCATAAAATAATCGCATACGGCAATACAATTTTATCAATTATTTATGAGCAAATACAAATAATGTAAGCTTGGTTATTAATGTAAAACTTAAATATTACCTTTCTGGGTCTGTAGGAAATCCAAAAAAACTCATTCCACCGACACTATAAAAGTTTTTACAGTCTTTCATAGCACACATAACTTTACCTCTCTTTTTTATACGTGAAAATGACAATAACAACAACAATCAGACAAGTGGCTGTGAGCGAGCGGCCATCTTCTCATAAGCAGAACTGGCCACGCCTACTCAAATTTTGGTATCATGAAATATGCGAAGTGTCGATACTGGTTTAAGTATTTTTATACTGTGATAATATGGTATTTGAAAACCTTACTGCGATTAGGGTTATTTTGTCCATAAATTTTCATTTTTAATATTTAAATATATCGGTAAATATATTGACTAGAGGAACCGTTTTCGATTTACTACCTATTGTAAACGTGCACTTCATTAGTCGCTTTTGTAGAATAATTAATTTGAAACTATAACTTTAACCGAATATAAACTCATGGAATCCTTAAATATGGTAGTAAATTGTAAAACATATAATATTAATATTAAGTTTGATATTTATTTTAAAGTTTGAAATATAATCCTTCATTTAAGAACACATACACTGCACAAGCATTGATTAACGTACCCATAATTAATCAAGTTTGTACTTACATTATTATAGGTAATGTACTATGATACAAAATTTAATTAGAACAGGTATGCATCAAAGTTTCTCTACACAATTTCATTTCCTAATAAGGGTGCATTAGATTCAATTTTTTTATTGCTTCACATTGCATTAAACTTCAACTAATAATGATATAAAATTAGAATTCATACATGTATAATGTCCGCATAATGTACGGTAGTTTTACTTACATTAACTTATAATTAGATGCCAAAACATATTCAAGTTTTCCAATAAGTTACTTTTATTTAATAATAATAAAGTTTATTTGTTTCCAGATTTTTACAAATCTTATACAAATAGATGGGTAACAAAATCACAGAAAATCAATAATTACTTAATGTGTCTACAAGAATGTTACAAATATCAATTGTTTGAGATCAAAGATTACAGAAAAAATGAATAACAAATAGTACCAACACAACCCATAATATGAATAGAAACAAAATTGAAAATACAGCAATAAAAAATAAATTTTTAGGTTACAATAGTTAAGACTATATTTGGGCATTTTTTAGCTATTATATTTAATCTACGGGCAAATATATGACAAAAGACAAGTCCCAATTTTTTTTGTTAAAATATTTGCCACATGCAGACAATGGTTTATTTGCAATTAAATTGTTATTAAACCTAAAAGTTTTTATTATAAGTAATGTATTCAAGTCCTATACACTAATACACCATATCAAATTTTTTGAATTGGAGTAATAATTATAGCACCAGGAATTTATTTATTCTTGTTTTTAATATAATAGTAGGTGGTAATTTAATAAATAAATATCACTTTGCAAATAATTTTACGAAAAAAATAAAATTTCATATAGTAATTAATTGAATATATTGTCAGTTTCTTCTACCTTCAGTTTTATAAATAATACTAACATAAATATTGTATTATATACTGTTGGAACTAAAAAAAATAGTATGTGTATGTTGTCATATATTTGCCCATAGATTATTGTCAAAATGATAAATTTATGTAATAACATTATATTTAAATCCAGTACATTTCTTGCTTTTAATATATTTTTTTCAGAAGGTACGAATACATTTGGGGTTAGGTTCGTATACGATATATCAGCTATTTGAAGAATATACCATAATTTAATTTAAAGCCGATAATATTTCCGTTAACAAATATATGAGAAAACAACACAGCCTTGTCTAAAGTCAAGAAAAATACATCGATTATTATTTATTGATACAGTTTACAAACACATAGGCGGCAACAGACCAGATCCACCTTCACAAGAAGCAAAAATTATCCTTCAAATAATAGTTGATGAGTGGTAATGTAAGTCATAAAATGAATAAAACTGGTATGAATATGTTAATTTACTGTGGAGGCAAACCTTTTTCGTCGTCTACCAAACCGGGGGGAAGATTTATACAAATTTTATCATTAAGTGAAGGTTTCAAATATAAAAATATTATTAAATAGTTTGAATGCAATGTAAAGATTTCTATGACAATCCATAAATAAGATTTCTCGATTAAAAAGTTTTTATTTATTTAATGAAAATTTCTAGCCCTTCATTGGCCCTATCTCTATTTTTTTCTTTTATTTCATTGCTGCAAATGATATGGTAATTTTCATAAAGAACCTGTATTAGTTTTTCTTGCATTTCAAATTCATCATAAATATTTTTAAGTTACTTTTATTTAAAATTTACTATATATACGGACAAATTGTGTTAAATCTAATAAAAACAAAAATATTTCATAAATAATCTAAAATATTTTTCTGCTTCCAATTATATTTCCGTATGATTATATCAGATACGAAAATAGCTTTAATTTACCGTCTGTATCAGAAATAAAATAAAGAAAATAGTAGGAACTTAAAATATAAGTACTAGAACAGAATGTAATTAGAGAGGTAAGTGGAATTCTTAGAAATATTAATTGCTTTATTTGTCCACCATATAGTATTACAAATTTTAAGAATTCTTGGCTGATATAATGAATTAAAAATCATTATTTTTAATTAGTTTCATATTCTAACAAATAAAATAATATTGCTCAACAAAATCTTTCAAACAAGACAATCGGTTCCACTATCCGAATTTGAGCACCATGTTGAAAAAATCAGTTCCAGTACCTGGAATCAAAAATCGTTCCTATTACTTGCTACTGAAAATATCTTCACCAATATGCGTTTAAATTTTGATGTACACTTTGTGCATCTCTACGGATTCAACTACCTCATATGTTCATGAATAAAATTCTGACATAAATATGTGTAAAGCTTGAAGGTATGTTTATGTTTAATTTTGGAAAGCACTGGTGTAGATACGATTACGGATAAATGGAAGCAGACTAGGTGGGGGATATTTAACACTTAACGTTGTGGGACGACAAGAATTTGGAAACTATGACGACTAATAAGTGAAGAGGAGGCATGAAGCACGAAGCACGAAGCACAAAGCAGTGTCCAGAGTCACCAGATATAAAGTACAGTCCAGAAGGATCGCCCAGGGCTTAGAATGCCTAGCGAGCCTGGCTGTACCCACGCCACATTATCACGCACACGCACACAAAGGTGCGTAAAAACAGAACTCTCCCTCTGACAACTGACAGAGTGATGTAGTCAAAGTCCCTACCGCAGCCACACGCTTTTGTATTATTTTCTTTATTTTATAACGCATGAATTTGTTCACACAGCACTCTATTCAATACAAAAGAATAACGTATAATTAAGTACTCATTCTAAATAAATGAATACATATTGTATTCTTTCATGCATATTTTACGTATTAAAACCTTATCCATATGTCTAATTTCATTGAAAATATTCAATTTATATTCTGAATATAATTACGCAATAGTAATTACGCAAAATAAAAAAATAATGAAAGGAACATTTCGAAAAAATAATATAATACGTAATAATGACATACAAAAATGATAGATAATTTTCTTTTTTTCATTTAGTTTTATTAAATTTTTTGTAAGGGTATGATATTATTACATTGTTGAATTCCAAAGAAAATTCGCTATTTAATGAGTTAATAAAAAATATATGATGCCATTTAAAAAAAATATAACTTTGATCCATAAGTTGCGTACCACTGGCTCTAAAATAATAATAATTATGCAATTCCCCCCCCCCCCTCTATGCTTTATAAAATATCTTATTCATTTTTTGTGTAACTTTTCATATTCACGAATAAATGGCACTGTTCCATTATCTTGATACACCCTGTATAATATCGCGGCATTTCAACAACCCGAAAAAGAATCAGACTTTCATATTTCACCTGCTGCGCATGCCGGAATGCTTTATTTTCAATTATTGAGTATCATACCGAGAATTTTCATAGGCCCTCGTAGCTTCGGCCTACCGAGCTTAACACGGTAGCTCGCCGGTCCAATACGGGCCTGCCTAAATCTTTATATCCACACTCTGTGTATACTCTTTGGAGAGAGGATCGCGAAAAATCTAAAAATATATAGCCAATGCCGAAATTCGCTTGATCAAATTAGCAAGCGCTGTCCATTTCTGGGTGTCAAAATCCCCGTAAAGCAAATTAGCATCCAGAACAATGAACAAAAGCTGTAATAATGTATTTATATTTATTTTCATCTCCCCTACCCAATGTTGGGTCCTGCTCGTTTCCCTTTATTCTGGCTGGGAGTATTTATTACCCGGATATAACAATTTATTCATTTGATTCGGTGTCTCTAGCGACAGTGGCCGGAAGTGTGCACGTGGCTCGGTGACACTGCCCGACTCATTCATCGTGGCGACGGTGACGCCGACGCCGACGCGGGATAATGGAATGGAACGGACGGAAGCCGTGGAGCGTACGTGTTGCGGTGCCAGGTGTTGCGCTGAGGATGCATGGTGACGGTAACGGTGACAACAGACGAAAGGGGGGAACTGCGAAATTTGAATTCGCCTTTTGCTTTATTATTGTCCAAATACTCTCATATACATATTTCGCGTAAAGTAAGTAAATAATCTGGTGGGGCTCCTCAGGACCCCAAACTCTTTTTTTTGTAAATAATAGGGGAAAAAAGATGAAAGTCACAAAATGTGTTTTTTTTAGTATGCGTGAGATAGTGTATTTATTTATTAATCAATCGATCCAACAGGACTCAAGATCCCAATTACAGGACGATCATATGACATACAAATACAGAAACGAATGAGTTGAACAGTAAATACATATAAGAAATTTAACAAGTGAGTTGTTACAAAAAATATTTTGTTAATATATTCTTAAATTTAGATAAGGAGTCGCCAAATATGTCAATGTCAATAATACATGATACACTGTTATATGCTACACAGAGTTGTCTTATTGGAGATTTCAATTCATAATTAGTCCTAGCTGTTTTACAATGAAATGGTATTTTATTTCTTGAAGTGACGCGTGGAACGTGAAATGGTATTAGCTCAAGACTACATGGGTCATCAATACAATTATTAATTAATTTGTATAAGTAGAGATATAATTGTAAATTTCTTCTGCTGTGGTCCCTGTCGGGTCCACAGGTTACACCACACTGATGAGCACCAAATAGTGCGAAACACGTCTGTGGTTACTTGTTGTGCTAGCCGAATTCTGACGATGGCTCCATGGGAGTTGAATCAGAAGTTGTAAACTGGTGAAACTAGACGTAACTTTGTAATTTTTATTATATTGTTATTTATTTATTAGGCACTTTATTCCAATCCATGCATATTTTCTTGTGAGTATTGTCCCATATGTCTTGGCAGATTTTACGCACTGGATTTTTACGAAGTTGATTTTTATTGTGCCAGAAGTAAAAGGTTTAGGAAGAAGTTAAATCTGACCTAGAAGATGACCTTTAAACTACCAACTATTACCACCAGTTATTTGGTCTACAGTGTTTTAAAATTTTAAGTCTATATTTAAAGTACGAAATAATTTTGTAGAAATTTCAAACCATTTGTGTAGATTTAATAATTTATTGAAATTGCAATAGGGCCTAATTATTATGAGTTTAGGCTCGTAAGTTGTTTTCGAACCGATTTTAAAAGGTTGATAGATTTTAAAAGTTTAGAAATAACAATCTTTACCAGTTTTATGGCTTTGCAGTCCGAGCTTTTTCGCTACATCGGTCAATCGTCCAAACTTTTTGTGTCGTTTGGTGGTTTTATTAATAAAAAACTGTACAAAATACAAGTGCCGCATTTGTACTTTGTACAGTTTTTTATTATTATTCTGTTAGCCAAGCTCGCGGTTTTCTCGATAGATGGCTCTGCATGTGGTTAGTTACCTCTGCAGGCTTGATATCTTTGTGGGATGTATATCATCCATCCGCTCAACCAGTCTCAGTGCCTCGAAAGAGGCGTCAGTACACCACAATGATGAGCTTCAATAAGACCGAAACGCGTCTGTGGTTCTGGATGAGTGGGTCAGTCTCTGATAAATGACCGAGAGGTTGATTCAGAGACTGAAATTTTGTGAACTTTGCCAAGTGTAATTTAAGGGTTTTATTAATGCTACTCATATCTAATAAGTAGATTATTATCATTTAGCCAGAGATACCGCTCTTAACTTAACAAATCTGGTCCTGAACGGAAATCATCTGACCAAGGTATTGCTTGCGCATATCGATGTACGAATGGACATTCATCATTTTATATCTTGACGCTTGGACCCTTATCCTATTTAGCTCTTGTATTGCAATTTCTAAGGCATGTATTTTAGATCTGTTACTGGCTTTGCCTTCTTTAAATATACCATTTGAAAGCCCCACATTCAATCTATTATACACTCATCTCATTTTGCTAGAAAATGGACATTCATGCTTTCCCTCCGTGGCTCTATCCAAAATTAAAGTAGATAAGTCAGTATTTTAATATTTTTTTAAATGTCATCAGTGGATGTTTTGAGTCGTCCAATATTTTACTATATGCAGATGATCTCAAAATATACCGTAAATTCACTCAACTACTGATTGCATTGTGGAGGCTGACCTAGATAAGCTAATAGAATATGCGAATAGTAATCATTTAGGTATTAATAATGATATAGTATATTATGTTATTAGGAGTAGAAAGCGGTCTTTTTGTGTTGAACCCAGCTATTGGGTAAAATACAAAAAGGACGTTCTGCTCCGAATAACATATACTATTTTTTCTTCAAGTGTTTCAAAGAAAACTGGGGATTTTTTAAATATTTTTCTAGAATTGCTTTAATTATAGCGTTTGCAATTTCAGCCATAGTTGGCTGTGTACACTACAAAACACAAACGATACAACTGTCAAATAACAATTTTTCAATATGGTCTGTGTTGCTGTGACGACTGCTGCCGCCAGCGGTAAACTAAGAAGCTAACATTTTTTTACTAGTACAATAATGAACAACATTGTTGTACTAGTAATACAATGAATATCTTCTATAGTGTGTGTATAGTAGCATAATATGAATATTATTGTACACTTGAAGAAAAAATGTTTTATTAGCTTCACAAGAAATAGGTCTGTTGTGAACTACCCCTATAATATAGCAGGTGCAACTATAATAAAATTTAATGAAATAATGGATCTTGGAATCATATTTGACAATGAACTTCTGTTTGATGAACATAGAGATAACATTGTTAAAAAGTCTTATAAAAAACTTAGTTTCCTAATTAGATCATGCCCGAATTTCAATAAACCTGAAACACTATTAAAATTGCTCGACTCAATTACAATTTTCATTTGTTTGGAATCCGTAATATTTTACTTCATAAATAGAATTGAATGTATAAAGAGAAAAAATTGCAATTATTTTTCATTTAAATTTACAATTTATCATATAACCTTAATGTCACTGGAAAATAGACGTCGCTTACTAGATTTAACTTTTTTGTTTAAAATAATTAAGAACGAAATTGACTGTTTACAATGGGGTAGTTACCGTATGTTAAAATTTAATGAAATTCTTATTTGTTTACAATATGCATGTAATAAAATGCCACATTTATTTTGTAAATATTTCAAAAAAGTTATATAAAAATTACATAATTGACCCCTGTGGCGCACTCTCCACGCCAGCAATGAGTGCCCGTGAGGTGACGCCTGGTAAGCGCCCGCACGGTACAAATATTCCATCATTACCGACATCTGTGTATGAAGCAGATTGGCACACCCAGGAATGGGTAATATGCCGTGATGAAATATTTATTTATTTTATTTTTTATTTACATAATTCAAATCGACCTCTTCTCTGTGACGTCACGCTTACATATACTTAAAACCGCAAATGTCGCTAGTGTCGTTATTTTACAGCGATGGGATGTGACATGTCAAAGTGACAGTTGATGGTGATACTGACACCGTGGATACAACCTTGTTTCTATTTGTTTCTTGGGAAATATTTATCAACTGCAATACAAAACGTCGTTACAAACTTGCTCAAACAAAAATAAATAAGTAAAAATACGTGCTAATTTGATAGCAATCTAACCTAACAAACAAGTTCCCCTTACCCCGCAAGACATACGTCGCAAAATATCTTTGTCATACTTCGAGCAGCACGTCGGAACTAAGTTGCAACGGAAGCGGCAAGGGTGCCGTCACAATGGCGGGCATAGATATGTCCGGTATTTTCAGTAATTTTTGTCTCATTTAAAATCTAAAATACTTGCTTCTAAAAAAAATCAAAATTGAATTAACAACATTTTTATTTCAACATAAAGAAAAATAGTTCCGATTAAACGTGAAATACAACATCAGGCAAATGGCCATCACGAAACCTCTGGCACGGGGTTATTCTTTTGTTGAAATTTTGAATAACGTTTTCACATAAATGTGGCTGTATTTCACCAATAACGCGCCTTATTTCCTCTTTAAGATGTTCAACTGTTTCAGGCTTATTCGCATACACCTTTTCCTTCACATAGCCCCAAAGAAAAAAGTCCATCGGTGTTAGAACGCACGATCTTGGTGGCCAATGTTGATCGCCAAATCGAGAAATGACACGGCCTGGAAACTTGGTCTGCAGTAACACCATTGTTTCACGTGCTGTGTGGCAGGTCGCACCGTCTTGTTGGAAAAAGATGTCCTCCACTTCAATTACATCCAATTCAGGCCACAAAAACTCCGTTAATTCGTTGCATAGTGCTTCTGGAAATGTTTAATTCTTGACCACGATGCCGAATGAAAGTTCCTGGATTCTCGGCCACAGATTCCCTTACCGTGGCTATATTTTCGAGTGATCGACAAGGACAACGACGAACAATGATCTTCTCATCCATCAGCGTAAATTTGGTCTCAAATTTTGTAATTAAATGTCTCACTGTCGATTCATTTGGCGCATTATTGCGACCGAGAAACTTTCACCATTTTTGTAATGTGTTTTTACAATAATTAACTTCTCCATATTCTTAAATGGCGTGGTCTGTACGTAACAACTGTCAAAAAAAATTAACCTTACAACTCGTATTAACAAAATGCGCTCTAGTTGGGACACCCGCTATTACATAAGTATTTTTTATTTGTTTTGCTACTGTATTAACTTATTTTGTTTTGTAATCTGTGCTTCTCTGTAATTGGAGCTTAGTGTTGAGTAGCCAAAAATGAAATAAATAAAATAAATAAATTTAAATCTCTAGGGTCATCTTCAATAGGTTGGCACTCTTGCGAGAGGCGAGATCGAGCGTGTGGGTTAAGAATTGACATACTTTCGTAAGACATTCTGTATAATAATGGATCCCATACTTCCTATATAGAGCTAGGGACAGAAAGTGCAGATGCCAAGTTTTAGTAGCACTTGAATGGCGCTGATATTCAACGGATCTACAACCTCAAGAGGGTTATATTTTGGATAATTTTAGTCTGTTGCTAGGTTTAAACTGACAAACTTTCGCTAAGCGAACGAGTAAGTGAGTCACCAGTGTCCGATGTGTTACAGTTATATTCGCAACTTGTTCAAAAACATTTTTAATTTTGTATGAAAGTAAATGAAATCGTGATAATTAAATACTCGTAGGTGTTATTCTCCCGTATGGAATCTAGTTGCGCACGGAAAGCAAAGTATGTCTTGTATGCAAGGTGCGACAACGACACAACGGCGCGAGCTCGGGACAAACTACGAAGTATCATTAAATATAGAAGTAAACTAGCGCGTTTCCGCTCTCCGCAGCGAAAACAAATTGGCTCGCCACACAAAGCGCTTTAATATTTAATAGTTTATTTGACAAAGAAAACTTTTTAAATAACCAGAGAGCTTTATAGATATATGCATATATAATGAAACTCGTTTTTTTACTTCTAGGAAAACAACGAAACCTTTTAATTAATAAGTTGGCTCATCCGCAATCCGGGAGGTATTCAAAACAAGTATAAAGTGCGTCATGTTATTATTATTTACGAGAGTGTAACTAAGTTGGAAAATAAGATGTGTATATGTATTACTATAACAGGCTGTTCATTAATTGTCATAAATATGGGAAAATCGTTGAGATGCCCAGAACGTGTTGGAGTTTTCATGTACCGTAGAACTAGATAGCGCGAATCTTAAAATTCCAAAAAACTTGAACGTTATTCTGTAATCCAAATATGTTGCGCAAAATAAAATGTAAATAAAACGTTTTATCTTTCCCTAAAAGTTAAATTATATCTGCATTAACGTCAAATATAATAGTACATTGTGTTAAAGTAAAAGTGATACTTTGTGTGGCGAGCGTGGAAGTTTGCGCGACGAGCGAAGCAAGTCGGACAATTGCACGCGAGGCACGCAAAGACACTTTTACTCCGAATGGCACATTATATTTTTCCTTCAAACGTATAGGTACCGTCAAAGTTTACACCTTTATCTATAATGAAATCCTTGATTTGTAAAGTGTCTATTATTTTTTCGAAAAAAATCCTCAATACTTGGTTAAATTATTTTTTTCATTTTTGTAATATATTTTTAATAATAAATTAAAAAAATGTAAAATAAACTGTTTATGATTAAACAAAGGAAAAATTAAAATACATTTTAATATGACGCCCATAAAAAATTATAATTTTGACATCACAGTGATAAAAAAAATTAAACATCGCCATTCGAAAGAGCATGAAAGTAACAGAGAAGTACAAAACAAAATTTAGTATTATTTATAGTTGAAATAAATAAAAAAACTGCAAAATTTATATCTAATGCATTTTTTTTCGGATATCAACACACCACTAAAATGGCTCCTATTAGAGCCTGTACATACTGTCCTTCCGTTATATCTCTTTCCTACGCGGAAGTTAGAAATACAACGTTTCCATGCAGTTTGAGAATGATTTCAGTTTTTAGTCAAAATTACGCGAAACTGTTTACATGCTATTTTTAAAACTAGCTTATAGAGTGATTTGAAAACATTTTCGGCGCATGCGCATTTAGCTGATGAAAGTGACAGATTCACTTCACTCCAAATTTGGCCATTATTCCAATTATTATATTTTTACTCTGTACCACTATGCACTAAAACTACACAACTCTGTCAGTTTATTTGTAGGTTAGTAACACAAAGTGGCAGAAACGTTTTGCTATGTACGCACGCGCAATATCAAAATTGAATTCTAAGTATTTACATGAGTAATATTGAAACTAGTTTTCTAGACAAACCCATTAATTTTAGTTTTGGTTTTCAAAACTAAAAACATTTTGAAAACGGTTTCAAACTTAGTAATTGTAGATATCTTTGTTTCACATTGACAAGAAAATAATAATATGCAACTATATGCAAAACATTCAATTTAATAAAATGTAGTCCATTTCAATGTTTCGCGTATTTAATTTGTGGGAGTTACGGCATATTTTTTTCGTTTTCAATGCTAAACTCTCTGGTACGTCTCTGCAGACAAACAGATCGCGTAAATGATTTGATCAGAGTTTCGCAATTTAATTTGAACACGGAACCCTTTTAAACTGGAATGAATTCGTGTGGCCCTTAATAGCATTTTAATATAAAGAAATAAAAACAGCAGATTCATTTGAACCTAGAAAATACGAGTAAATTCAATCAGGAAATGACATTTCCTTCATATCATCTCAACATAAATCAATTATAATTTATAGAATTAAAAGTTCTGAACTCGATATAAACTGGTGCATAAAAAACTACAATACTGCATTGAAATATAACCTGCAAGTGTAGGATAGGTATATGTTTATTGGTTACTGCATTTTGTTTACAGAAAACAATTTTCCAAGAGTGAATGGCAGTTCATTTCGTACATGCGCTAGTAAACTATCAAAACCTGTTAATTTCACTTTCCGCTTGAATAGTAGGGCGCAAATAAAATCTCACATAAAGCACATATGAAGTGGAAAGTACAAACGAGTAACCAACGAAATGAGTCATCAGCGTTAAGAACGGTTCGTAAAGAAAAGAAAAGCTTTTAAAATATTTGAATTTACGGCACACTTTATCTTACTATGTTAATTTTTTACGCAGTAAGGGTACAAGATATATACTTACGGATATGAATTACATACATTACGTTAGGGCAGGGGTTTTCAAACTGTTCAACACGATAGCCTACAATAGCACTTAGCACAAAACAATTAATTACATTTACATTTTATATATACATCAATAATAATTACTATTCCTTTTTCAAGTTAGTAAAACAAGGTAGAAATATTTCCTCTCTTTTATTTTCTTTACTATTTTTCTTTCATTTCAATTAACGTATTTTAACAAGATTTACACATTGCTGTATATAATTTACAGTTCATAATAGGTTCAAATAACTCAAATACAGATTGCGGTATATAGGTTATAAGTTATTGGCTGTGGGATTTGAACCGAGATCATGTTACGTAAACTGGTAAACAAAGGATATAACACAATACCGCAATTACCAATTTAAGCGCAATACAAATGCATATCCAAGCATAATATCGATGACGTGTTTCAGTATTGAGACAATTTTAAAATATGCCGATAAACAATTTAATATATTTTTTATGCCAAATATTAATTACAATTCGATCATAAATACTTTTTTAAAATACCGTTACTCGCTTAATATATATTTTATTAGTTTCATAACTAATATTTTAGATTCAAACTTAATTTGATTACTTTGTAACGATAAAATAGAAGAAAAAAATATATTTCTGGTTGTTCAAGATTGATTTTTATTGAAAAATGTCAAAGTCAACAGTGACTCATAATTAGTGCTGTGAGGATCCGACAAAACTTGGATTCGAGTACCCGGATTACAAAATACCCGGTCCCTCGAATATCCGATGTTCGGATATTGAAGCGGATATCCGTAAATTTAATTCGGATTTGGATTCGATGTTTTGTTTACGGATCCGGATCCAAATATGAATTCTGGATCCGATTCTTCATTTTGAATGTGAAGGCAAAGCCCTTTAAAATAGCCAGGTTTGTGCAAATGTAAAGAAAAAGAATTTATACTTTTACAGAGTCCTATTTAGTAAATCAAGAATAAAAAAAAATGTATTACTACACATATAATATGACATACTCATATTCGAATCTAAGATCCGATACTAAAATCCGTTTCCAAAATTCCATATTCGAATCCGGATTCAAGATCCGATATTCAGATTTGGATCCAAAATCCGATACTCAGATCTAGATCCAAAATCCGATACTGAAATTTGGATCAGAGATCCAGATACTTTAACATTCAATTATCTGGATATCCGGATATTATTGGATCCGACACCAAAAACTATCCGGATCCAACCACTACTTATAATGTAAAAAGTTATGGCGAAAACAGTAACACTCGTATTAACGGAAAAAGTCCAGGACGTCTGATTTTTTATCGAATTGAGTATTGGTACAAATGGTAAAAATAACGGCAGAGTCAAATAAAATTAAAGAATCTATATTTTACAGAGAAACTTATATAAAATAGATTCATTAACAGGGTCCAACTTTTTATAAGGTATTAATGTAATTTTTTGCAGAAAATTAGTAAGGTACAAATTCAACATTTTCAGCCAAAGAAAAACCGTTGCTGGCTGAGAGGTAGAAAAAAAGCTTTTAATCTGGTGTAAGTAACGCAGGGCATGGCCACAATATCGGAGGAATTCTATTATTGTTAGTAACGAGTCTAAATTTGAGGTTAGGATAAGAAGTAAAAGAAAAACGTACCGTTAAGTTTGCTGAGGGGGTTATGTTCTGGGGTATGTTCGTAAGAATTATGGAGAAAATGTAGTTCATGATTAGAACCGTTAACATCATTAAGTATACCAACAAATATTGGAAAATAACTTAAGGTCCAATATAGAAAAATTGTATTCAGAGGCGCCGCTTATTTTCCAACATGATGGAGCTTTATATCATTTGGCTGAAATTGGTTCAAAACATCACATGACACTACTGAACAACGTACGAAGAACGCAGGAGAGTTTGTCAACCTATATCAAGAAATATGGGATTCATCGTCAGTAGAAGAGTGCCAGGCATTAGTAAATTCTTACTCTAAAAAATTGAGACAATAATTAAAGCCATATTAAATATGTAAATAATTTGTCATTTATATTAACTGTTAATCTGCCCGAATATTTAATTGCCAATATTTTTTTAATAAAAACAATTTTAAACATCTACAAATATTTTTTAATTTTACTATGTAGTCATATAGTAGTTAAAATAAGGATTAATCTAAAATCGAAGTTATGAATTTAATAAAAAATATAATTAGCAAGTAACGACATACCAAAACTCCGATAATAAAGAATGTGCCGAAACATTTGGATTAATATATGTATACAGAACTTAAAATACAAGGTTATTTTATTTCATGAGTTCTGGAATATTTTTCACTAATTAATTAATATATTTTAGCATAGATTACTTCTTTAAACTGTTGTTTGAGGTATTTGAAAATAATGTTCATTTCAAATCTGTATTAATAAAGTATTTCACAATTCAAATTTAACTATTTTTCACTAGTAACAAATAATATTAATTCAGTAATGGAAATTATGTTTGTGAAAAGATGCAAAGATACAATGTTTTGTTTGAAATCTCCTGATATATTTTTTGCGTACAAGTAAAAGTTTTCTAAGCACTGCAATGAGGTAAGAAGTCTTACTTTCTGCAGTATATTAATTCTTGCAACTACTTAAACGCGATAAGAGATAAGGGTAAAATACTCGCCGTGCGAGGTCAAGCGACAATGGGGTCATTTCACATTTTCCATTTTTTTCTACAAAGCAGTGAATAAAATTATGTACCTCGAACATACATTCACATATTTACTGGTGTTTTGTGCATTTTATTATGTAAATATTATTTTATTTTCCATTTTATAAACAACGAAATAACATGTTCATAAATAAATACATTTAAATAAAAATTACAAAATAAACAATGTTATTGTTTTTCAGTCATATTCACATAATATTTTTTTGTTTGGAAACATAAACAATTGTTTAATATAATACACAATATTTAAATATCACGTGAAGGGATTTATTAATTACATAATCTTAAGCCGTTTGTGACTGCTGATAATTTATAAACTTGGCCATTGTCCAACAGAAAGAAAAACTGATTTGGTTTTAACTTGTCAAAAATTATGGATAATTTACCTGTTGAGCCATATCAAGTAGGCTGTGATAACAAATTGATAATTATCTCGTAACAAAATATATAATTTAGTATTTAAACAATTACTCAATATTATCTCAACTGTTTTCACAGCCTGCCTCATATAATGGCTTAGCAGGTTAATAATTCATTCTGACGATTTTGTAATTTATTTCTTCAATAAAAATACACTTTAAGTATGTTGTTAAATTTGTAATTTTACGTAAATTACAAATATATAAAAATATGTAGGATATCCCATTCGAAATATGAAAGTTAATGTCTTGTTAAACCGGAAGCGGTACCACCGTGCCAAATATACCAAACAAATGCCGATCGAGATGTTAAACTTTTTAAATTTCTGCCTGTCAGTCCTTCAGAAAACATTTTATTTGATACCAAACATAAGATATTTCTAATAACTTTATGCAAAAAACAAAAGCCAATCGAGCTTCCAAAATCTTGACAATTCTTGGCAGCTTTTGAGAAATTATTTCATTTGATACCAAACATGACATATTTCTGACGACTTTTTCGAAAAAACAAAAGCCGATCGAGTTGTTAAATTTTTGACATTTCTGTCTGTCAGACCTTGAGAAAACATTTAATTTGATACCAAACACGACATTTTTCTAACAACTTTATGCAAAAAAACTAAAGCCGATCGACCTGTCAAAGTTTTGATACTGGTCACCAACAGCCCTTAAAAAGACCTCTCATTTGATACCAAACACGACATATTTCAGATAATATTATGCAAAAGATAAAATTATCAAAATTGTTTTTCCATGAATTCTTGTATAAAAAGCATTTTTTAAAAGATGATCTTTAATGTTTTTGTTAAATTGATTTATGGGTAATATACGTACAGGTTCTGCAAGATTATTGACCAAATATTTGATGACAGCTTTCTTGATATTTCTAGTTATATATTCACACAAAGTGTGATTCAATACTTATTTGTTTAATTCAGTTTCATTAATTTTATGTACGGTATTTCTGTAAAGTATATAACGTATTTAATTTTCACAAAATCAATAGGCAATGTAGTGCAACTTTCATATTTGTTTGTCAACATTCGCAAACAGTAATTTAATTCACTAGCATTATTTATTATTAATTAATAAAAAAATCAAGGCAAATTATAGTTTTAAAGCAGAACAAAATTCAATATATTCAGAAATATTATCTTTACGATTAGCAGATTGAAAAATAATAAAGGTAGAAACATGATAATTTGCCTTAGGCGCAAAAACATTTCAGGATGGACATGTTTTAAATAAATACAAACAAATATGACAGAAGCAAAACAACATTTTTCGTTTATCAAAAATTCGTTTATGGAAAATGAACATCCATATTGAAATGGATTTCATCCAACCCCCAAGCAATATTTTCATTGCTCCATGTACTGGTTGCGTACGTTTCAAAATTTTTATTTCTTACAGACCCAGCATTGCGTTGTTTTCATATACAAATACGAACATATTATGATGTTCGCATTTTATACACAACACAGGCAATTGTTTATTGTAATTTTAATTCAAAGAAAATTCTAAATGTAATTGTTACCACACAGAACAAAAAATTATTAATTTTATATTCAAAATGAATTGTAATTGTTTTTAGGAAAATATGGAAAAAAGTTGTTTCTCGTACATTTTACGTTACAGAATTGTAAAATATTCTATAATCCTCGAACTATGCTTTGTTTATTATATTTTTTTCATTTAAAGTAATACGATACGTAATTTTATGAACACTAACAAAATGTTTAGTTTATAATTAATTTGGAACAAAGCAGATACTTTTCAGTTCTATTTTTTTTAATGCTCGTATTTATAACAGTCCGTAACAAGCATAACGCTTCGTTATATTCAAAACGCTCGTAAAAGAATACACCATCATTATCTGTTTTTTCAATATTATTATCACCTCGACTATTTAAAAATTTACTTTTTATACTCCAATGTATAAAGTTGATACTTTACACACTGCAGACAATGTGTAAAGTAAACGATTTTCGTATTTTATTTTATTTACACATTACAGAGCTACCACCATCAATACACGTTTGGCATTTAAATTGTCTTACCTAAATTTAGTTTTTTCTATACATTAATGTTGGTAATACTGACAGAACTGCAGTATTTAACTTCAAATCTGTTATCTGTTAAATGTGAACTTGGTATTTGGTGTGTTCAAATTGTCGTCTGCGCATCTGTCGAATTTGCTAATTTGTTTCAAGAATTTTATTTATGGTCATATAAAAAATGTATGCAACTCAAGTGTAAACAATCTTTATAACATTCGATCAATAATACTTGACCTCATGTCATAATGATTGTGTTTTCACTCTTGTTGCATAAATAACTATTTTACAGTATTGAATTTCGCCCAACGCATCATTTTACTGTTTCATATCCTGTTATCCGTCATCAGTTTCAACATTGTCTATTATATTAAGATTTTCTTCAATTAAATTTAGTTGAATTCCAATCTCTTTATCACATATTTTTTTCCTTTGCCCTTTTCTTCTCCTAATTCATCTTTACAACCGCAAAATGTATGTCAAACAAATTTGATATTTTAAATATTTAAATATGGTTTAAAATTTTAATTTGTATGACCTCAAATTAGTATTTAATATCAAATATCAATAGGAATTATTGCAATCTGTCGTTACAAAATGAAGCGTTATATTTTTGTTTTCCATTTTTTTAAATACTTTGTTATATTTACCAATCGTAAAATTATTACGGTTCGTTTTGTAACAAAGCGTTGTACTGAGTTTTATGAATAGAGGCATAAAATTCAAATATTTTATATAACATTGTGACGTACATATTTTCTTTCATATTTTAATGACCTTTTCCGTATGTACGTATAGGTAATTTGTAAAATTATATAAAAAAAACTGTAAATTAGTATAAATATCACTATTGGATTTCAAGTAATGATATTTAAGGTTTAATTACACCAATTATCAAATGGGGTTTATTGCGTCATATTAGAAAATTATTATTGGTGAGAAAAAAATTCGATAATCTTGGAGCTATTCTTTTTATTTTATTTATTTGATTTAAAGCTTCCTAGCTACGTATTACACGTACACTAACAAAATGTTTAGTTCGTAATTGGTTTTGAACAATATAGATATACTTTTAGTTTTTGTTTTCGATTCGTTATGATGTAAGTCGTAATTTTCAAATTGGCATCATTGCGTCATAGAAAATACATTATTATTTTTACTTTTCTACAATACATATAGCCATAACTTTTTCATGTTCCTTTGCTTGAAACTAGAAAAAAATATTATACAGCATGACACATAAAAAACGGTCTGCTCAAAATAACTTCTTTATTTGTAATTATTCTTTATATTTCTTGATATATTTATAAACTACGCTAAGGGATTCACAAATCACGGTATTTGACATGATGGTAGCTGGTAGCGCTTCCGGTTTAACCGGAAGTGACATTAACTCTCATATTTCAAATAGGACACCTCACATATTTTTATTTATTTATAATCTACGTAAAATTACAAATTCAACGATATACTTGAAGTAAATTTTTATTGAAGAAATTAATTACAAAAACGTAAGAAAAAATTATGAATAATTAACCTGCTAAGTCATGATATCAGGCAGGCTGTGAAAACAGTTGAGATAATAGTGAGTAATATTTAAGTTGATTGTTTAAGTAGTAAGTTATTTTTGTATGATTCCATTTTGTTAAAAAAATGATCAATTTATTATCACAGCCTATCTGGTAGGCTTATCAAAAGCGCTTATCGTTGAATTTGAAACTTTACGTAGATATCAAATATATAAAAATATATAGGGTGTCCCATTTGAAATATAAGTTAATATCACTAGTTTATAAAACAGAAAGAAAATTAAAAATAATTATAAATAAGAAAGTTATTTTGAGTGGCCCGTTTTTCAGTGTCACCTGTATACGGCAAAAATATAGTCTGAAATTTTGACTTTTAAAATAAATAAATAAATTTAATGACAAAAGTATATATATTTTATTTTAGTCTGTAAAGGGGTAAAGGGATTTTTTTTATAAATTTATATGATTCAAATTTCGTTAGTAAATGCAACAACTTAACTAAGTACATCAAACTTATTCTCCCTTTAAAAACAATTTAAGGACCATCAACTGTAATCCCCTTAATGAAAAATTAAAATCACTAACTAAATTCGTATGTGTTTTGTTGTGTTGTTTACGGGGCTTCCATAATAATACCAACGTGCGGCAACTAATTCAATCCTGCTACTTTGAGATCCTGAGGATGTTAGCTGCAGTGCCGCGCTCTGCCGGCATTTTGCGGAAGTTTCGTACAAGTGAAAATCAATGCCACTCTGACACATTCAAAATTTTAACAAAAGATGTCGCTAGCTGCGACGAAGATTTTAAATTGCCGGTGGAGGGAAGTGAATCTGATACTGTCAAGTCATAATTTGAAGATATTTACTTGAAATTTTAATCTGATATTATTTGTGGTACTTAATAGTAGTTTGTTTATAATTATTTTGAATGCAATTAATTTATATTTGGAATATGAAATAAATAATTCTTTGAAATCATTTATATTCTAAAATTTTCATATTTTGATATGAAAACGCTTAACGTTCTAGTGTTTCATAAATATGTATGAAGTATGCATTTCATTGGTCATTATTAATTTATAACCACAATCATCGTTTATATTAAAAGCATGATTCGTTCAAACATTTCTTGGAACTTGGAAACAATGTTAATAATAGATAAAACAGCAATTGTATTTAAAATTATATATTAAAAAACATAATGATTTTGTGACTGTGATAGAACAAATATTTTAAATTTGTTTTTTATAAAGTGTTTTCTAGTTCATGTAACTCTGTAAAATCTAATTTAAATTTTCTAAATATTGCTTTTACGTAGTGGCCATGGAATTAAACAAAAAAATATTCGATTTTATAGGTCACAAATCGTGAAACATAAACCTGTTTAGTTATTTAAGTGTAGAATATAGAAATAAATTCTGTATAGTACAGAATATAATTGTCTACCTATAACTTTTATTTGAAAATCGAATTTCTGGCAGTTCAAACAATATGCACGTCTTTATAATTTTGTTTCAATTTCATGGCTATCACTACAGGGTGCATTACGGAAAGTGAAACATAGGCGTTTAACATGGGTAATTATTTTAAACAAAAAGATTTAAATGAATGTAAAGCAAATTTCTACATCCGAATCAATAAAAAAAATATTTTGGCTACTTCATAACTGCAGAAATAAAATTTGAAAATTCACGGAATTACAATTTAATAGTCCATGGAAATAGAAACAAGAGACGAAATTATTAGTACTTATTTTGAGAATCATTATTCTGACACTGACGTAATAAAACGTTACGCTTTTATTCATCTCTTGTATCTAATTCCATGGCTAATACTATTAAATTCTAATTCCGTTAATTTTCAAATTTTATTTCTGCAGTTATGAAGTAGAAATGAATTTTTATTGATTCGGATGTAGAAATTTTTGCGTTACAACATCCATTTGAAACTGTTTGTCTAAAATAATTAGGGGAGCAATGCGCACGGAAAAATGATTTCCCATATTAAACGCCTATGTTTCACTTTCCGTGATACAGCCTGTATATAGGTATGAGCAATATTTCTATAAATAAAATAAAATCTGTTCAGGAGATACTACTTCTAGTTAAAATGATAGTGATAACTAAAGGTTGTGTTGCAAAATTGTTCTTATCACCTTTGGTTAGAGCTAACTGGAAGTTAAAACTGTTCGCATTGCTTCTAACCTACACTTTAATGAATTATTAATAAACAGTCACTTTAACTACAAGTGGTAGGATTGGGCTTTAGTGATTTAGGTGTGGAATTTAATAATATTTTTTGAAATATTTTTGTCTAAAATTAATTGGGAAGTTTTGGCAAGAAAAAACTGTTTTTCCATTTTTCATATTGTATTACAGTAGTAATTTATTAACACACTTTATATAATTAAGGTCTAATATAAAATAATTCAAATTATGAAAAAAAAGAAAGATTTGCCTCAAATCTAATGAAACTTATTAAAAAATTGAAACATCATAACTATTAGAATTTAAATTGAAGCATTCGAATTCAAATGGATTAAGTGTCAATTTTTACATGAAACTGTTCTATTTACTAAGCCTAATATTTTATAGATGGTAGAAGTATAAATATAAGTACAATAAAACTTGAAACGTATGGTTGAAATATTAATGTACGGTGCCTGAGTGTCTGGTCGCGAATCTGGGGACCCGGGTTCGATCCCGACTGACGCCAAAAATTACATCGCATTTTAATGGCACAAAATTGACCCCTGTGGCGCACTCTCCACGCCAGCAATGAGTGCCCGTGAGGTGACGCCTGGTAAGCGCTCACACGGTACAAATATTCCATCATTACCGATATCTGTACGAAGCAGATTGGCACACCCAGCAATGGGTAATATGCCGTGATGAAATATTTATTTATTTATTTTATTTTTACCAATATTTAATTTAGAATTAAAGAGAAATTTTATTAAAATCAGCATTTTTTACGCATAAAATATATTATATAAATGTTGACTGTATTTTAATAAAATATGGAACTAGTCTTATTTGTAACGGGTAAAAGTAATGTAAGTACTGAATTATTTTGAATCATGCGTATCACAAGTGTTAAGCGCGTATTCCACCAAATGGATAAGCTATTAACAAAAGAAGAAGATACTACTTCAGCATAACATGATTTTGTATCTAGCTTCAAAATATAAAAATGAAACTTGATTAATTTAAATTTAAATGCTTCAATTATTGATTTTTAACACGTTTACTGGGGAGCAAAATTTTCGAATTGCCTATAGTTCGATTACATACGAATGTGTCAAGTCCAATTATGCGGCGAGAGTTACTTTGTCCTAGGGTTTCATCAAGTCAAGTAGCTCGATGTTTTTGTAAATTACTTGACTTGACTTGACTTGAAAATCAAGCTTTTCAAATATTCATTACTTGCCTTAACTTGATTTTCTATAGTTACTACTTGACTTGATCAAGCAAATTTAAGCTACTTGATTACAAACCGATTATGTACGAAAACGCGCGAATCAGAATCGTAATGCATATGTTATATTTGCTATGCTGATTCACTACTGCAAGTACCTGTGCAGAGGTTTAAAAAATCACCCAATATTGATATTATATAGTAGAATGACCCGAGAATATATCGACAAAATTTGAAGTTCTAACATTATTATTAAGATAACTGTGGATGGTTCTAGTATACATTCCAATAATAAATGTATTTTTTAAACCTCTTAATATCGCGGAGAAAAATAAAATTCCAAAATGTGCCAAAACCAAATCTTATTTAAATGGGAAAAAATCAAGTGCATTAGGCACGGTCAAATATCAAAATTAACCGGAATCATTGCCAGTGTATTTTTATTTATTTATTTGGAACCTCTTTTGGCGGTGACCCGGTTAAAATTCGACTTGCTCCCATATAAGGTCAAGCATAGTACATAATAATTTAGTTAATTCATATATTATACTTTTTTTTTAAATTTTAATGCATGATTTATAATGATGTATAAAAGTTTATAATTCAAGGTATATTATTGATATTGTTATAAAACATAAGGAACTATATGAAAATGAAATGAAGTCTTGAAGAACTTTTTAATTTTTCTGGTAATTAAAAAAATTACTTGATTTTTTTCAAGTAATTGAAAAATAACTACTTGATTTTTCAAGTACTTGAAATTGTAACTATTTGACATGACTTGACTTTCAGCTACTATTGCTTCACTTGAGCTTGGCTTGATGTCAAGTCAAGTCAAACTGTGAAACCCTATTTGTCCTACATTTCTATTTTAAATAGTTGCTATCTAACAATATGTATATTGACTGGAGAAATGGTTGACGGTTAGGAACTATTATAGACCAGCGTCTAGTCCAGTCTGGTAACCCTTTTACGATATTTGAGTGGCCCTTCATAAAATTAAAAAAATATAATTTTTCTAATTTTAAAGTCTATTCTATATCAATATCCACTTCTATATCTATTATAGAATTCTATACACATAAGTCTATCGAGCAAAAATAGAAAATTATAATTTATATTATTTTTATGTTTACAAGAGAGCATTAATTATACTACCTTAACATATTTTTTTTATTTAATTACGAGAGATATAAAGACAAACTTAAATTAATGAAAAAATAATTTGATTCTCGCTTCTCTGAATTTAAAGCCGAAGAGTATGTTGCACTCTTTACTAATTCGTTTTCATTAAATGAACAGCAAATAAAACATATTGATAATGAGTTGCAGTTAGAAATAATGGATATTAAATTTAATGCAGCACTAAAAAACGAATGCGATGGATTTTGTAATTTATTAAATGAAAGTGAAATTATAAATTTTTGGTAATTATTGCCACACCAAAATTTTAAGTTAAGACAATTTGCACGACATGTTATTCTGGTTATTATTTGTGTTTGGAATAATACGAGCATTAATAGTTTAATTATTTATAATTATTAATTATGTACTAGTCCACGTATTTTTAAAATTTTGAATACAATTATTTTGCTATTTTATCTAAGTGGTCCTTTCGGAAAATGATTTTTTTTTGCTCGCGATTTAAAAAGGTTGCGCACCACTAGCCCAACTTTTATCACGAAAACGAACGATTGTAATTGTGATCAGAGATGGGCGTCTACGCGTCGACTTTAATTGTCTACATCTACGTGTCGACAATGCGTAGACAATAAATTTATAAGTAAACAATGTAGACAATGTACTAAAAGATTATGATTTATGATTGGACAGTGAAGTAAGGTTATGTTCGATCCAGTGTTGACATATTAGGGATGTTATCCCTAAACTTTTTAATGTAAACAAGAAATTAATACTGATTTACAGTTTTGGTATATATGTACCAAAATTATAATGTATTTTATGTTGCATTATACTTTTGTGATTTTTAATACTAATAATTGTAGGTTCATATTAATAATTTAAGGATATTTCATGTGTTATAATTTTAAAAGCTCGACAAGGATATGTTATATACGAATCTTATGTTTTTTTTAAATTAATATAATATTTTACACAAAATAAATTAAAATTCTATTATCTACATTGTCTATACTTCCTCTGCTTCTGAATATGTCTACATCTACGTCATTGTCGACACGTCAACTATTACATTGTTGACGTGAAGTAATCTACACGTCCATCCCTGATTGTGATCCAATTAATAATCATTTTAATGTGTTATTGTTGTTATATTTAGTTAATTTAACCAACAACAATAACGTCACCTAATACGCAGAAATCAGTAATAAAATAATGTATTTTTCACAAATACCACGCACAATAAGAGTCAAAAAAGTGTGAAAAAGTATGAAATGAACAAAATGTATATCTACACTATCACCATTTATGCGCACGCGCACATCGGCATCTACATCGTGTATTTTCGGTGATAAAAGTTGGTATATCGGCTAGCCGCTTCTCTATTATACTCGTTCAAATCTTACTTATTTTAACATCGCCGGGAGATTTTAGGTATCTTGCCACATACAAAAGATTTAAAGTTTTAATATAGTTTTTATGATTAAAGCTTCTGCTACTAAAAGCAGAACCTTTTTCGTGCGTTTTCTCATCTCGTATAGAGGTGAATATGATTTACATTTTTCATAATATGCGAGACTAAATATGTCAAAGTTAACTTTAAAAACGAGTTTCCCCTTTAACAAGCTTCAAAATGTTACATTTTACTCTCAATTCCCTGAAATTACTGATATTATAGTTTCCGCAAAATCGTAAATAGGCATTAAATTTTGCCACATTATGGGTAAATATAAAAAGGGACAAAATGACCCCTAAACGCAGTGATTAATAATGTAATATCAATGGTGATTTCATAATATGAACGATTCACTGTACCTACTTTTCATTGTAGGTGACCACTTCCATATTCCACAGTCTATATCTCGAACAAAGTAAAAATTCAATTATCCATGGTGTTAATTTTCGCCATATACTACTAAACGACAGTGACATTTCACAAATTGAATCCCAATAAGCTCGGAAGATGAAAAAAGGAACTAAATGATGTTTTTTTTAACATTAGGTTAAACACCATGTAATAAAGTGAATACATTGAAAGCTTTATTAACGGACATCTTTCTAAGGCCCGGTTGTTCCATCTATAGTTAAACATTCGGTTAATTTTTTTTCTATTGATAACTTCAGTTTTCGTTGTTCCACGCATGGTTAAAAGTTACCAGTAAGATAAATTTTCGTTAACGGCAAGATAACTAACAGTCAGTCAAACTACCAGTTAAAAGTTTTATCCAAAGAATATCATACCGAGTGCACACGAATGGAAACACGAAGTGAAGAGAAACGGAACATATGGTATGGAATGTTTGTGTTGTTTTGATGATATAAGCTGTTTGTTAATATTAATAATTATTATAATAAATCATTGCAACAGTGATGATGAAGAATTGGATTTAATTTTTGATATTAATTTTCGAAAACAGTATACAGTACGAGAATAATGTAATCATTTTGAAAAATGGGATGATTCAGAATTTTTTGAGGTTAAAATTGAAGACCAAATATTGTTCTTATCTATTAGGTAAGTTTAAAGATTATAATATTTGAATAAAAATTATTTCCCATATTTCTCAAGTATCATATTTTTCTCGATTTTTTTCAAATCCATTAATAAAAACTAATACATCGTTGAAAAGAAAAAAAATGGCGGTTTATATTTTAGTAAAATAATTATAGGTTCCTATTGTATATGAGCCATTTTTTTCTGTTACTTATAATAAACTTTGATTTTCACTTCTAAGATTAATATTTTTCTCATAAAATATTTAATATAAATCTTTTTTTTTTCATAACATATATTGCCCCCTTAAGCACATCTACTGATTCCCTCGCGTAAAAATAAATAAAATAAAAATACAAAATCGAAAACTAATTTAATTATTGTTGTATTTTAGCTGTTCAAGACGACAAAATAATAATCTCCATTCGAAAGAAAATAAAAAAGTGCTTAGAGTTGTGCAAATCAAAATACAGTATTGCGTGATACAATATAGTTTTTGCAAAAATCAAAATCAGCAAAAAATATATTTTCACCAATATCTAGTGGCCTATGCATTAAAAAAAAATAGGTACATAAATAAAATAGCCTGCAAATGCTACAACTTTTATCTACCTAATCAATCGACCTCACATGTCTTATATGTCTCGAAATCACCATTTGAATCTATATTTTTTAGGGGGGGGGGCATTGTTTACGAAGGCCAGCCTTGCTTGAGTCACATTCTTAACGGATAATTGTATTTTTTGTACTTTAGGTATAGTATAGCAATAATTACATTCCATTTTCAGAGTCTGGCACTTGCAGTTTAAATATTTCCCATTTCACACTGCATAATTCCGCATTAAATTTTTAACTAGACCACCAAAGTTTTAAAATCTGGGAGTTAGTTTTGCTCTCCAGTTTCGACTTTCCATTGACAGTACAGTCGGGAGAGCAGTGCCTATCTCTAGGCTAGTTGTAGGTTATAGCAGCTGATGTACCATGGACCCACCCACTATTATATTTGAATGGAATAAAAAGATGAAAGTGAAGCAGTGCCACTCCTCGGACAGGCGCACTCTGGTCGCGCGACGAAGCGACGCCGCCTCCTGGTGACGTCACGGGACCGTCCCGACGCGATTCACGCGCCAGGTTCCCTCTCTCCACATACCAGCTGGAGCAGACGCCTACAGGACTACGGAAGCATGAGTACACTCAGAGAGAGGATGCTTCAGCGTCGCGAGTTATCACTGAATTTGTATGATTAACCCCGAGGAGGGGGCAGACAGCCTTCGGATTATCAATGAGATCTGCCGCTAACTCTATTGTTAACTCTAATTTATAACATTAAAATAAACCCTGAATTATATTTTTTCAAATACATGTATTCATTAATTTTCTTTTAAGATTTGGTCGATTTTCGGCATTGGATTCTTGAAATCCCGTTGTTCTCAGTGATACCGCGTGAACTCGCGTTGACGAGATCGTGTCTCGGATTTTAGGAATTTTACAAAAGAAAATAACTAAATTCTCGTCTCAAAATGAGTAACTGAAGCAAGATCGATTCTTTTACATTTGTAAACTTTTCACGTTTACGTGTGAATGTATGAACCAAGAATAAAACCTTTATCATTGGAATAATTTCTCATTACTAATTCAGTAACATAATAATTGCACACTTTTAAATAATAATAGAAGTTGTCTCCGAAATAATTAGATAAATTTGATTTTACGTGACTCATATATATTTTCCAACTGAGGGGTTTTCCACAAGACTCGAACAAGTCCATTTATTAAAGTTTCTGGTTTATTGTGTCATATCGTTGAAAAATACAATCTGTACGTTTATTTTTATTTGGTCAGTATTTTACATGAACTAAATCAGTCCCTTTCTGTATTTGAAAGTGTATTTTTGTATGTTTTGAACAAGTTCGGTTTTGTATAAAACCCCTTAATCACATTTTCTTGTATGTTTATAGCAGGGCATCGAACCCGCCAAAAACTGGGTTCGGTTCCGGTTCAGCTTAATTTGTTTTTTGAAAAGTGGGTTCGATTACTGTTTTGGTTCAAACATTAATAAAATTTGCGGCTTTGTTCCGGGTTCTGATTCGATTTGACCCAATGAAAATTGAATTAATGTTTTTGAATAACAATCTTTGTATAGAAATAATTTAAAATGCGAGCCGGAATGTAACGCACGACAAGATATGAACACAATTTTCACGAACAATCAACACATGCTGCAACGCAGAAATAGAAGGCGTCAATGATAGGTTGTAAGTTTTACAATTACGTTTACATTTCAAACTGAAAATGAACCTGAACAGGAGATGCATCCTGACACCAAATTTTAATATCCGGTTCGGTTCCAACTTGGGTACAATTGAAAAATATATCTGTGGTTCGGTTCTGGGTTTGGGTTTGCTAAAATATTACGGTTTGGTTCCGGTTTTGGTTCGGTTCAAGTTTGGGTTCGATGCCCTGGTTTATTGGCGTGTATTGCTAAGCGATATGACATCTGGTGGCAAAGTAATGAACTACAGGTTATTATTAAAGTATATAATTTTAGAAATTTGTTAAATATTATACGTATTTGTGTATCTAAAGTGACATATATTATGAGTAACAATTATTGCTGCTTACTTGAGTGCACATTGTCACGTTAGAAAGGTGATAAATTATGTTGTCATGAATTCCCGCGTGAACGAAAAGTTCGTGTTTCCATTAAAAATATGCTTGACAAGATGAAAAAAGATAATAATATAGTGCGTGAATCAGAAAATTATAAATTAATATATCCGTCTTGTGTACTTTGAAGATTCATTATATTTCAAAGAAAACTTTGTTTCAAAAATATCATTTAAGTTATCTTCACTTCCACGAATACATCCTATAGTAATGTTCACAAGTGAATACGAAATATAATCTTGAAATTTTGCTAATTTAATTATTTTTTTGAAGATATCATCTAAAACAGAAGTGGTTATACAATTTAAGCTAAAGTTTTATAAAAGTGTACTAGGAATTCACATTAATTTACCCTTAATGGATAATATAAAACCTACTATAAAATAATATAAAAAGAAAATTAAATATAATACAGTACTATCAGAAATACACAATTCTATAAATTAGTATGTTAACGTCATATCTCGTTCAACCTGTACTTCAAAACTTGCCACCCAGCGCTGCGATCTTAAAAATACATGCCAATACAATTATATTCATTGACAATAATTTTTATATGAAACTAATATTGTTCAAATTTACTTACTTTGTTCTGCAAGACAGCATCCTCATAGGTATAAAACGGTGGAGCCTGAAATTATTTAATTATTGTTAATTTTTCTAATGATAATTACATTGACTCATGTTCATTTTTTTTTTTATTAAGTTACCATTCTGAGATTAATGTTTATGAACAGTATTAACTTATTATCTGATATTATTTATTAAAGATGTATTATACCAATCAATATATTACTTATTTACAAAGAAAAATCTGATTATATGAATATGAGCCAAATTTTATAATACAAATTAATAATATAGGGTGTTTCAAAAGCATACCGATATACTTTGAGGAGTTGTAGAAGACATCAAAACAACCACTTTTTGTTAGTAAACATATGTCCGCAAATGAGCCGATATAAATATTGTAAATTCATACAATTTATGTACCAATGATATAAAAAAAACCTCGAAATATTTTTTTAAAATTATTTTTCTTGTCCTACTGCTGAAACGATTCATTTGCAGAATGGGTTTATTGATAAAGTGATTGTTTTGATGTCCTCTGCAACTCCTGGAAGTTTGTTGGTATGTTTTTGAAACAGCCTGTATATGATTTAACAGATACACATTATTCAAATGTCATATTTAAATTGTATACATTTAAAAATTTAAAATAAAAATACCATATAGTTTATATTTATTTGGTCAGTATTTTACATTATAATTAGTATTTGTAATGATCAGTAAATATGAATATTGTGTTCAGGTTAGATTAGGTTAGGGTAAGTTATGGTTAGATTAGTTGAGATTAATTTGAGTTAGGTTAAATTAGGTTAGATCAAGTTAAATTGCACTTCTTATTATAAGATACGGATCATTTATTTACAATACTGATCCAATAAATAATGGCTACTTCATACTAATATTTTATATTTTACATTAAATGCCATTACATCTTCGTCTATAAAAGAAAAATCTACATAGTACAGTATTAAGCAGCACATGTATCAGCAGCACAAATAACGATAAATTTACAAGGTCTCGCCCATTCACCACGGGAGTACAGAATGAATCTCTCCTTTCTACACTCTACAAATATGTTACCTCGTTAATAATTAATTATGTGACTACGACCGTAATTTATCAAGTGTTACGTAACGTAGTAACTTACAAGATAGAGACTGAAAGTAAACTGTTGTTTACTTTACTTTTAGCCTCAACATATTGTGACAAAACCCCTAAATAACTGAATTACTAGCGTTTTGTTGACATTTCTTTTAATTTTAAAAATGAATGAAGTATTTAAAATCAAAAGGATTGTAAGATTCATTTTATTCAATAATAACTACCTCTTTCCCTCCCAGTCCATCTGTCTTCTTCCAAAATTCTGCCATACTCACACCATATATCCCTCTTCAAAACATTAAATTGTTAATAACAATATTAATACAAACTAATATTTAGTTTTTATTAATACAATAAGAATCTGTAGTGGTTAGTTTTTATATTTTATGACTTTTATATTGAAATTTGAATATGGTCACATACCCCATTATATTACTTCTTAAAGATTGGGCTTGCTCATAGAACGTTTTTGATATAAAAATATTATATTTTTTTTTTGGCATTTAGATTCTTTGAACTTATATGCTATAATTAAAACACTTAGCATTAAAATAAATTTTAGTCTCGCAAAAAGCAGACAGATAACTTAATTAATTTTTTGCTGCAATTAGACAAAGAATGTCTTCACACTTGAAATATTTCATAAACACACTGTCTCGAAAGTAGCAGTCAAATATAGCCCCCGTTTTTAATTAAAAATTCTAGTATATCTTCTCCGATGTTTCATATATTTCGCACAGCTGGCACAGAAAAGTAGAAGCTTCGAAGGACGATGAGCGAAAGACATACCATGAAAAAGATATTTAATTACCGTTCTAAAATGGCTCAACACGTCACATATTTCCAGGAGAGAGACCCGTGTCTCAGCAAAAACAGAAAATAACAAAAAGAAGATCATATAGGTCTACTGGACATATAGCCGGCTGGGGTATCAAGTAACCTGGGGATGGCTCGGGCATTGTACGACCAGTAAACATGAACATTTTTTACATCGATAACCAATAATACATATTACAGAAATTTCACATAACGTCAAAATAAATAGCGTGAACGTTACAGCTTATTTTGGCTTCAATGCGCATGCGTACGTAATTTTTTTATGGTTATAGTTTAACCTTATTGGTCCGGAAATGGCGTCCATCAAAATCTACTTTATATTTGACGTTAAAGCAGACATAACCTAACTTTTAGACAAAGATAGATGTAACCTTTTACTCACATTTTATTTGTATATGTAGAGGTTGCAACACTATGTGAAATTTTCCATTTTAATTGCTCTTTTGTTATAATTTATACAGTGGCGGCTAGTACTACATATTTGTGGGTGTGCTGCATAAAAGAAAAAAAAATACAAGCTTACCGTTGTATTTTCATATATAATATCATAAGTTGTAAATTTTTGCCGGAAAAATTTTCAGATTGTTACGAGAACTGGCTGCCTAGAAATTTATCAATGTCACGAAATAAATTTGCAACAGGCTCGAGTATGTATAATAAGTAATGAAAGTAGTAAAATAATAAATTCAGTTCAAAAGAGTTTATTAGATTTTTTTGCCGTTTGTAAAATTATTTATGAATAAAATGAATACAATTATATTTCAAAAATTATTTATAGAAATAATATTTAATATTATGTTCTAAATACTTTTATTGGTGAAATATAAAATTATTTAATAGCTATAATGAACAATTCAATTTTTATTTTAATCTGTTACACATATATTATAATACAATATAATATGTATTATATGAATGTTTATCTCTATACAATATGGGGTCCCGTGGCCGCATGCCTGAGTGTCTGGTCGCGAATCTGGGGAATCTGGTTCGATCCCGACCGAGGCCAAATATTTCAAATTTTAAATGGCACAAAACTGACTCCTGTGGTGTACTCTCTACGCCAGCAATGAGTGCCCGCACGGTACAAATATGTATCATTAGCGATATCTGGGTACAAAGCAAGTTGGCACACTCAGCGATGAGTAAAATGCCGTGATGATATATTTATTTATTTTATTTATTTCTAAAAAAAGTTTAAAAGTTAAAGTTTTTACTTCTGTACGTTTATGTCTTTATACTTCTTTTGTCCTAAAGTTAAGAGGGCATAACTTAGACCCATACGTAAATTTTACCATTGTATTACTTATTATAAGAAAAAAAAATGAATTGTTTCTTGAATGTTGAAGGATCCTAATATGGTTTCTACTAAGGCCCCAAATTCACCTAAAGAAAAAAAAAATGAATGTGATGAAAAGGAAAATATTCAAGTCCGAAACATATTTTTGTATGTTGTTGGGGTAGTTTGGGATTCCCTGTGCGAAGAAAGAGGAAGAGAAGGCGCAGACACAACACCGGTAAAGAGAGACGAGAGAAGCCATTTCTCAATCCCCTGAGAGGCGGCTGGTCCAAGGAATTAAGTAGATATCCAGCAGGACACTAAATCATGGTCGGATTCTGTAGTGGCTAAGTCTCTGCTTGCACTCACACAGCACCCTCACTCCCGGGATAAAAGCACTACCACATCAATAGCGTTAATATCTTATTGAAAATAATACATTAGTGCCGATGACATCGACACCAAAAACTAATACCCCATGGACGCTCTATCATTTACGCTATCAATAAAATATACTCGGAACTATAATAGTATAGATATAGACAATTCACGTCATCGCCAATGGGGCATTAAGCTTAAACAAATTTATTGTTAAAATAAATAAAACTTATTAGTTAATAATAATAGAAAATACCAAAAATCCATTAAAATATTTTTACTCTAAGAAATGTATGCCGTGTAAAACCAATTTGGTAATGGGTAAAATATATTAGTGTAGCAATTAACACTAAAATTTGTGAAATTTCGTCCGTTGTAAATAATATAATGTAAAACATTAAATAATTTAATTTATAAAAATATTTAACGATTTCGTGTAGTGTTAAATATATATATATATATATATATATATATATATATATATATATATATATATATATATATATATATATATATATATATATATATATATATATATAGGTGAAAGGTAATTGCGACTGTAATTAGTTAAGGAAACTGGATAGTGGGTTTGACAGTCAGAAAATTGTAGGCTTAAGTGGAGTACACTCTTTTTAATTTGTCAAGCTTTAGGTTATAATTTTAACCATCTTCAGGACACTGTAATACAATAAAGACTTACAATACGATCATAGTTTGGGTAATAAGTACTCACATTAGTTGAGATTTTTTGAAAATTTTACATTTACAAACGTTTTAACGTAAAATGTTGACAAATTAAAAAGAGTGTACTCTACTTAAGCCTACAATTTTCTGACTGTCAAACCCACTATCCAGTTTCCTATATATATTGTATAGTTATAATAAATATTTAAATCACAGTGAAGTTGGCAGAATAAATATTTAAATAAATATTAAGACACTGTGCTATGTTTTATTTACCAGTATTCAGTGTTTTTTCTTACTTGGTACCTAATGAAACACGTTTGAAGTCGCGCGGTGGTATATTTGACACGATATACATCAGTTTCTCGTGATGCATTGTAGTGAATGGACATATATAAATGTACATTTCTGCGTATTAAGTGATGTGCAAACAGATATTTAAAGTGAAATATGAAGACTTTTGTTTATGTATCTTCTTAGAGGACGACTCCAGATATGAAGATCTCTATTAACCGGTAAGTGGCATAATTTACTCTACATCTAATGCTTTTTAAAAGATGTTGTCTTCATATTCATCCTCAAATACATTGGTCTTCTTTATTTATAATACATTCATTATATAGACAGATAGAATTATATTTGTTATAAGATTTATATCTTCTACAAAAGTTTGACAACATTATTATATTTTATAGTTGTTGTACCTACGTAAATAAATAAACAAAGATAAGTAGAAAATTAAAAAATTCAATACCCCGACATAATTATAGTGTATCCGTATTACAAGATACAAAAATTGTACATAAATATATAATTTCAAATAATAAATAATAATATTGAGGATCCATAAACGGATCAATAATTCTAGTTAACAAAATTCAAATTGCCGAATTATTTATTTGTGCATAAAGATAATAATAGTCCAATAGTACAATTTTACACCCGTGAACAAAAAAAATATTCAGCAAAACTGTAAAATTAAAAATAAAGACATGCCTAGGAAACGTGATTAAAAAGGGATGAAATGATATTTATAATACATTTTCTCAATTTGTATAAGTAGAAAATAATATGAAATGAAAAATTTGGAGAAATACAAAAATAAAGTTTAATAAAATGTATCATTTAAAAAAGTAAAGTCCAAAAAGAAATAAAATATTGTTTACACAATTCCGATGCCTCATTATTTTATAAATTTATTAATTTAAGTTTAGGTTATTCTTTAAATTATTGATGATAATCAGCTGATTTTAATGTATAAATTTGAAATACTATTCATTTAATGCGAAGTTACGCAGTTTAAAGGAGCTTGTGTACATACATTATACAGGTGTAACCCAACCTGTGTAACAAAATTTAAGGGTGTTTAGTATTGGACGCACTTATCATGAATCAAAAAGAATTTTGTTTAAATTCCTAAAATGAACAGTAGTTTGCAAAACTAGCAAAATCATTTTGGGTACCACTGGTGTCACATTTAAACACAAAAAAAGTTATGCAGTATTTATTAGCGTAATTAATCATAATTACATTAATGTAATAATAATTTTACAAACAGTAAAAAATGAAATTTGTAGGTACTTACAGAATGTCACATAATTTACAAAAACCGGAAAAAACTGTGAAATTTTTATCTTAAAAATTGTTCAAAGTTGTCACCATTCACAGCAATACACAATGCAGCACGTTGTAAGTTCCCCAAGTTACTGCCAAAAACTTACTGATAGAAAAAATATTTGATTAATTTGTTTATTACACAATACCTATTCAATCTTCTATTAGGTACTTATTAATTATCTTATGTTTCTATCAAATATTGTACTATTAAAAGTTGCTATCAACCCAGTGGCCCAAAACTGTTCATTTGCTTGGACCCATTTTTTAATTTTAGATTTTAAACAAAATCCTTTTTGATTCATGATCAGTGCGTCCAATACTATACACCCTTAGGTTTTGTTACACAGGTTGGGTTAGACCCTATATACCATTACATAGTTAAAACACATTCTATGGTGTTGCAAATTTAACATAATTTAATAATTTGGTTTTTAGTTACGAAAATATGCGTACTAAATTGAAAAACAATACAACGTGTACTTTTCAACCAAATGTATAGTGTTAAAATTTACTATACATCGTGTGGATCTATGTAAACCAATTTAGGTTCATTTTAAGCAGGGCATCGAACCAAAACCGGTACCAAACCGTAACATTTTTACAAACCCAAACCCAGAACCGAACCTCAAATACATTTTACAATTGAACCCGAGTCGGAACCGAACCGAGTGTTAAAATTCGGGTTCAAGGTTCAGCTCCGGTTCATTTTGAGTTCGAAACGTACGCGTAATCGTAATACAGCTGATAATCGACGCCTGTGTTGTCTGTTTGTGAAAATTGTGTTCGTGTTCTTGTTTTGCGTAAATCCCGGTTCGCATTTTAAATTATTTCTATATAAAGATTGCTATTCCAAAAACATTAATTCAGTTTTCCTTAGGTCGAACCGAACCTGAACCCGGAACAAAACCGCAAATTTTATTAATGCTTGAACCAGAACCGCACCGAACCCATCTCTCAAAAAATTAATTAACCGGAACCTGAACCGAACCCAGTTTTTGGCGGGTTCGATGCCCTGATTTTAAGGTACAAGCAACGGTAATTGACGAAACAATAGTAGATAATACATTGAATTTGAATTACATTAAATAAAGAAATTTGACTGTTTTTAATATTGTTTTTGCTATTAATAAAATAGTTTGACCATCTGTGCTGAACTTGTTATTGCCAAAATCATTTCATTGAACAAAAGTAGTGGCTCATTGAACCGTGAGAATATTTTGTATCCGACTTGCTGAATTGTTGTGTAAATATAAGTCAATAAATATTTTCTAATAAATCGTTAATAGTACTTTTACTGCTAATAATAATAGATTTAATAGTAACTGACCTTATAAAATTATATAAAATATTAGTGATTTTCGGTCATGTTGCAGCCGTATATGGGGTATCAAATACTGATACACATTTTTGGTATTTTTTTATTAGTTGACACCCACTAGAAATAGCTAATACAGAGCATTTTTAAAAACATTATTATAGTATTTCCATTATTTGATTTGATATTGTACCCAAGCTTCGTTTTCAACTGAAAAGAGAAATCAAACAAAATGAAACAAAAATCAATGAATTACTGTTACAACCACATACATACGGCTGTAATAACAAAAAAAAAAAATGTGAATTCCAAAATTATGTAGCCTCTAATTTGTGAACCATGTACTGAAGTAGATTATTTCAGACAACATTAGATAAGAAATAGATATTTTACGAGATGTCTACTACTAGTACCTACATTTATGTGTCAACTACTAAAAATCTGACAACTGACAAATGTCAACTACTAATGCATTTCAATTTCTGATTTTGGTATTTTTTTTTATAAAATAATTATTTATAATTTTATTTTGTCATGCATAATACATCCAGGGACACTAATGGATATAAATAATAGTCTGTATTTTTACTAAACAATAAACCATGTTTATAATAATAACAATAATAATAATGATTTATTCCCAACAGAAATCCAATTACAGGGAAATACAAATATATGCATAAACTGACACAAAATAAAATGTAACATACATACATAACAAAAAAAGAAATTTGAGTATTTAACAAATTATAGAAATGGACCACACAAATGGCGTTCTGCATTGCGGAGATTTTCTTAAGACATCAGAATTTGGAGTGGTTAAATGGAAGGTCCTGTTGTATACGACTAAAATTATTCAAATTATGAAAAACATATATTTCAAATGGACATAGATTTGAATTGTTAGACGGTAAAATTTAAAACACTACTTCGTAGTTCATTCCACGACTATATCTCCATATTCAGTTCACAATGAAAGACAGGAACATTATTTTACTTGAACTATATTCATTTTATTACTAAAATATTACCTATGTATCCTTTTCGCCACAATAATTTAGAAATTTAATATGTGCCCGCTGTCTATTCAAAATATTACATTGACGTGACGTATGAATTAACATCTCCCCGAGAATAAATTACCTGCCGTTTCCTTATGGTAACACCAGGATTTCGTAAGATGTGCAGGTTATGTTAACAAGACTCATCACTGATATACCTTTAACGCTATCATCTTATGTCGCTGTGTCAGTTAGAATCAAATCAGTCTACGTCTCCGTATGAGGTTGATATGTCTGCACGAAAATAAAATTTAATATGCCTTTGCGTCTGTGTTATTACTTTTGCTCTGTCATTTGTAATTCGACCAGGATGTGACATTTTCAATGTTACGGAAATGAGAATTTTTATAAAGTTACGTTAATACTCGTTCTTTTCATACGGTGAATGAAAGTGTTGCTGTTCTTGTATTGATTTTCATTTCCCCTCTAAATAATTATGCCTATCTTATAGGAAGCAGCACAGAATACAAACTTTCAACTTCAAATAATAAAAATTTTATCAATATTTTTAATTTACAAATTGAAGTGAAAATTAAATTGATATTGATTAAAATGGACACAAACGCATTAATTTTAAAGTTACATGAAACTGGAAATGTGTTCCACGAATATTTTACAATAATAATAATGAAATCTATATTTATTTGCAAAATATGGGACAGGAATTTTGCTGATTTTAATTATAATTATTCCTAAAATTTGTTGTGCAATGTGGGTTTTCATTATCCAAAATTATTTAAAAATAAAAATTAAAGCTGAACTAATTCGAACTATTCTATAAAAGCTAATTCGTTTATTTTCTTAAATTTAAAAGATCAGCATAAACAACCCCTACACTTTTTTATTCATTGGAGTTTATACACGTAAATATAATATAATTACTGGTTGCTTAAAACCTACACCAGTCATCCTCCTTAGCGGTATAGCTCCACCAAAAATTAGACGGTCGACGGCCAGTATGGTAGAGTGCTCGAAACAGTTGCATGATCCTCTGCACCCAATGGCCAAGAACCTGCTTGATCACGATTAAAATCCAGATATAATTCCCTCAACTCTAACAAAACCAAGAATGCTAAAAGACGCTTAATGTGGGATGCGACGTAGAATCCACAATATAAAGCAATGGGTACCCCCAGAGATGAGAAACTACCATCAAGTAATGACCAGAAATGGCCTATTTGGAAAACCCTAAATCACCTACGAAGTCAAGTAGGAAAATGTGGAATAAATAGGCGTTTTCGTAAAGTCGATCGGGTTGATCCCATGCAATCTGAATCGTAAAGTCAGTTAATCTGACGCGTTCGTAAAGTCGCTCCGATCAGTCAGACCGAGCGACCCGATCAAAAATTTTCAACCTTGATGTGCAGGGTTAATATAGATTTCACGCACAAATTTATAATTGTAAACAATTATATTTCAGAAAATGTATTTATTTAAACGTTTCTGATTATAAAAATTGCAGCACTAAATAATAAAATAATAATAAAAACAATACAAGCTCAGCTGACTCTCTCCACTCTCATTATTGTCGTCGGGATGCGTTATTTCGCTACCAAAAATCGGTTACTTTAATATGTAAAGCCTGTTTTACACAATCATATATTTACAATTAAATTTACATGCAAAATATTTTCATTTTTACATAATAATTTTTGATCAAAATCTTTTCGTTTTACACGGGCAAATATTTGTGACATGTTTGATTGTTGCCAACTTAAGTACATTTTTATATGTTGGTAAAAGTTTACTACTACGGTTCACTAACTTCTCAAATGTTTACAGCTGATGTTTTCATCTGTGTGTCGCGCTCGTTTACACTTTAAAATCTTATTTCGTGCATTAATAACTGCGACATTTACAAATATTTTTTTAATTTTTCTATTCATTGTTCTTCATTTGAACTTGACGTTTGGTTTTGTGAAAAGTTTCATAAAACAGAGTAACCAATTACCTGCAACTACACATGAAATGTAAACTTTTATTTAATGAAAACCCTAAATATCACCAAAATGTGAAGCAAATGACCTTCAAAATTAGAACATGCTCTATTTGAGATTTTTTTTACAGCATCGTATGGTACCATAAGAAGTTGTAAATTTATTACCGTGTAATCATTGAAATTTTGTGATCAAATACGAAGTTGTAAAAATGCATGTTTTATGATAATGTAAAACAGGCTGTGCTGATTCACTACTGCAAGTTAAAATCTGTGCAGAGGTTTAAAAAATTCACGCAATATTGGAATATATACTAGAATGACCCGAGAATATGTCAACAAAATTTGAAATCCTAATCATTAATATTAAGTTAACTGTAGATGGTTAAACTATCGCACAAAAGCCCAAAAAGCTATACTCCATTCGAAATAAGAATAATAATTGGGATTTCAGATTTTGTCCACATATTCTCGACTCATTCTATTATATATTCCATTAATGAATGGGTTTTTTAAACCTATTAATATCTCGGAGAAAAATAAAGTTCCAAAATGTGCCATGTTATTTAAATGGGAAAAAATCAAGTGCATTTAGGCACGGTCAAATATTAAAATTAAACGGAATCTTTGTATAATTTGTTTTTATTCATTTGGAACCACTTTAGGGGGTGGTCCAGTTAAAATTCGACTTACCCCCTTTTAAGGTCCACCATAATACATATACTATAAATAGTTTGTTAATTCATATATACTTTCAAATCTTTTTTTTTAATTTTTAAATTTGTATGTATGATTTATTTTTATGAATAAAAGTTTATATTTTAAGGTATATTATTGATATTGTTATAAAACATAAGGAACTATATGAAAATGGAATGTTGTCTTGAAGAACTTTTTCTGGTAATTAAAAAAATAATTACTTGATTTTTTCAAGTAATTGAAAAATAAGTACTTGATTTTTCAAGTACTTGAAATTGTAACTACTTGACTTGACTTGATTTTCGGCTACTATTACTTGACTTGAGATTGACTTGATTTCAAGTCAAGTCAAGTAACTTGAATATCAAGTCAAGCCGTGAAACTCTAACCTACCATAAAAATCTAAAAAGTTGCGTTTTTTGATTCCGTCTAGTTTTTATTAGCCCTCAAAATTTTCATTGTTTTTTACCTTCTCACCCTATTTGTGGGGCGTATGCTTCGAGTTCGCGTACCGTATTGCATATCACTAAAGAAAGAAACGTTGTACCTAAAGCAAAATCATTTACCAATAATATTGCTTGTTGCAAATACTTGCAATGAAGATTATAAAAAAAATTCATTTCCGCATCCCCGTACAAATATTAAAAATTAATATCACTAATACATCATTCATGTTTCTTATTCAAATAGTAATGAAAATTTAATGCACTTTTCATCTATATTATTACATTTTATTACAAGTAAAATATTAATTTATTAGAGATTGAGTTACAAATACTACTCCCTGGAATAAAAATCAACGAGTCCGAGTCCACATTCATTCTTTTGTCCAATCAGAATTAAGTAATAAAGTAGAATAAAATAATAATCGGATCATGAGTACACCTGTGAACATACGTGACAAACATACGCATTATCGGCAAGCCGGCGTTAGTCAGTACTTACTCACACGCTCAGCTCACCGGACAATGCCAATGCGATTTAATTCCATTCCATTCGCGCATGGATTCAGGGTTGGAATCCTTGCGAGGGACCAGATCTCTTTCAACCGTTGTTTGTCATGTATTCTGTGATTATTTTCAGATACGAGTAATAACTGCTTTTAACAAAAATATATTTTTGTTTGTATTTTTAATATGAGATTAAACGAATGATGTCTGTTTCAACAAATAAAAAAAACCGTTTATCGATAATCTACTTTTATTCCAGGATTACACTGTGTGTCTATAAAATTTTAGGATAAATAATAAATAATTCAAAAATTGTATCATCAAAATCACAAATTATTCTTCAATGTATATTCCGTCTAAATCCACAAACGACTTGACGCGGTTCTCCAGTCTATTCACGGCATTCTGGAAGACCAAAAGTGGTGTGACATAATGCGTAGTTTCTATGGTGTGATATATTTGAATATAGACTAGAGACGGCTAAATTTTGCTAAGTTAGCAAAAATCCATAGCCGCTCGCATGATGAATCAATCAGAAGAAATCTGTCCCAAAGCCAGGACACGTTCTGCCGTGTTACGCCCACGCGAATAGTTTTTAATTCGCACGTAGAGTTAGTTAGTGATCAGCAGTTAAACGTACAACTATGTCGCTGTCCATTTTGTCAAGAAAATACCGGGAATTATATATTTAAAAAGCCCTCTTAAAGGAGTGTCGAAATTCTTTTTGTCGCTACGTTGGCACAACTGTCCTCTATGCTCACGGAGAGTTTGAGCACCATCTGTCATTTAGTTTATTTTACAGTGCTCCATTTGTCAGTTCATCTCAAATGTGTTTTGCGATGTTTACAATGGATAAAAATATCGAACAAAGAATCTGTCTCAAATTTTGCATTGCAAATGGAATTTCGTGTGCCGAAGCGTTGAAATTGTTACATAAGGCTTACGATGAATCGACTTTATCAAAAACACGTGCGTATAAGTGGTACAGTTCATTCAAAAGTGGTCGAGATGTGGTGGAAGATTTGCCTTGCTCAGGTCGTCCATCAACGTCTTCAACTGAACTTAACATCTCTATGCGGCGTTTGAGAGAGCAAAAAGTTAGTCAAAAATAGTTTGGATGCCAATTCATAGATGGCGCTGTTCTATGACGAGAATCAGTCCTAAATCTGTAACTGTACCGATAACTCGTTTACCATGAGCACAAAACTTGCCATGGAATGTGCACCTTGGGAATCATTGTTGCACTATCTGAAATTGAAATTGACAAGGGGTAGCATTGATCGTATTGGACACGCCGTGGTATGAAGCTAACAACCACTAATAACTGATTCTTAGCAAGCTCAGGGTAGTTTCTATAGCTCAAAGCTATCATTCCGTAAAAATTAGTAACCTAAAATAGTATATTATGTTATTAGGAGTAGAAAGCGGTCTTTTTGTGTTGAACCCAGCTATTGCGGCTGAGGAGTTAGCCGAGGCCAGGCAAGCTGGGTAAAACACAAAAAGGACGTTCTGTTCCGAATAACATATACTATTTTTTCTTCAAGTGTTTCAAAGAAAATTGTGGATTTTTTATATTTTTCTGGAATTTTTTTAATTGTAGAGTTTGCAATTTTAGCCATAGTTGGCTGTGTACACTACAAAACACAAACGATACAACTGTCAAAAAACAATTTTCAATATGGTCTGTATTGCTGTGACGACTGCTGCCGCCAGCGGTAAACTAAGAAGCTAACATTTTTTTACTAGTACAATAATGAACAACATTGTTGTACTAGTAATAAAATTAATATCTTCTATAGTGTGTGCCCAGTAGCATAATATGAATATTATTGTACACTTGAAGAAAAAATGTATTACTTTATTTCTATCTTAAGTTGCAGTCGTAGAAAAAGTATAATATGTGACTCGTTTTATAAACTCTTTGGGCGCTCCCTTTTATACTCCCGCTACGATCTTGTCAAAAAAGTCGTGACTACAGCGACGTTACATAATACATTATTAAAGAAACAGCAAAATATTGTTTGAATCCTAAAAAAAAATTATAACACATTCCTCTAAACGTTGTTGCAAGTTAGGCGGGAAATATCTCGTCTGGGATAATTGAGTCATATGTGTCTTTGATGTAAAGACTCAACATGTTCTGTGTAAAGTTTAACACAATCACATGGGGTTTTGTAGATGCCGGAGAATGCAAAGGAATGTTCTATGTGGTCTTCAACAGCGGCAGTTGCAAATAGTTTTGTACTTGCAAGCAACCTCGTTTCTCCTTGCCAAAATTATGTTATACAGGTTATCAAGTATCAATCAATAATAATGAAGCAACACAGACGAGTATATCTTATTCATACTGTGAATATTTCCAAGTGATGTACCATTCACAATGAAAAAATTAACAAACTTAATTATGATAAGAGTTTTTTTGTGATCAAAAGTCACATTTTAAATCGTAGAAATACGCCGTATGGCCGAGGAAATAATTTATTATTTTCTCGACCCTACGGCCTATTTTTATGATTTAAAATCTTACCTATATACCTACTGTATTAAGTTCCTTTCCATATAATTATTGCTCCATTTACTATTTTCTTTTTAAAACGTTACTATTATTATTTGAAATGATTAGTTTGTTAACAGTGACATATATCTGTCAGTTACATACATTTGAGATCTGAACTGTGTAACCATGGAGTTGTGTTAAAGTGTAGGCTCCGGGATTAAAATTATAGATAATTTTAGAAATTTATCCATAAAATATATACAAAAAGTATTAACTCAAACCTGTAAAAAACTTTAATTTTTATAATAACAAATCTCGAAAAAATAACATTTAAAGGTATTTTTCGCAGAAAAATTATTTTGAGCTCTTAGTAAAGTGGCATTTCCGGTTATCTGATATACTCCAAAATCTAACGACATCTTTCCATATAACAGTAAGGTAGAAATACAAGGTATCAAAATTTTCTGAACGATAGTATTTGAGTTAGAGCGTAAGGAGGATCCACACACATACACACACGCATCATCGTGAAAATGTTAAAATTGGATTTTAGGAACCTTAAAACGTGGTCATTTACCAAAATCTCGATATGCGATTTTTAGCACAATCCCTATACCTCCCTTACTAAGGGTAGCGGGAGGTAAAAACAAATTCCCCAGATTAAAACGAGCAAATGAAGCTTAGTAAAGTTTTTCGTACAATTCGTGCAAAGATACTATTATAAGAGTTACTTATTTTTAAGCGCTAGATACTTGATTAAGTGTAACAACTCAAACGGCCATTATTGGATTTAAGCAAAGCGAAAAACTTACTCAGGTGTTTTAAAAGTTACACAAATTTGCCAGTTATCTACAATCTACTCATTTAACAACACAATTTTGCAATTTTTTGAGTTCATTATATCCGAGAAAAAGTATTTTTTATATATTATTAATTTCTTTTGATAAAAGCTACTTAAATGATAAGTTTATTAGGGTATAAGTAGAATGTAAGTTATTTGACGTATTAATTAATTGATAATTTAGTATTCAGGCACAACAGGAGTGAAATTAGCCCGTGTTAATGGGAAATGAAAGCCGTCGTCTCGTCTTTCTTACGTGTTTGCTAAAAGCGTGTACAGAGTGAAAAGCATGAATAAGTTACATCTATTAATCAAAATTATAACGTCGCCCGTAAAAAACTCGATGATTGTTATTAAATCTGATAATTTAGGGTGGCTATTGTTTCCGTTTTTGAGAGCAAAATGATTATTTAAATCGATGAGAAAATTGCATTGTGAGGAAGAGGAAGTTTACACAGAAATTAGAGTAAGAAATGAGTTGGGCGAACCTTCGGTTAAACAGCCAAAATTTGATTGATCAAGTAATTAATCACTTTCCTCTTACATGGCGTGCTTTCACAGTTCCCAGAGAAGACCGTAGCCTCGTGGTCCGTGGATCGTGGCCACAACTGCTGGAGAATTACCACTCGATGCAGGACCGCGCTAACCAAACTCATTATCATTTTGAAATGACACCTAATCTTGGATAAATTTCTCTGATAAACGACACTCCCAAAATATATATTTGAATTGGAAAGCATTTTGTAATTAGCGTGATTATGAGACGAGTCGGGGAACTTACACTGAGAAAAAGGAATATTTTGGAAATAAATAGTATCATTAACAATTAATGTATAATTAAAATATACGAGTATACAACATTTTTAGGAAATTTATAATAATTTAAAACAAACAATAAATACTTTAATAGTTAAAGTATATAATTTTTCTAACATTAAATAAAGGTATTCAGTAAAATGTTATAAGTTAACTATTAATGTTTACATTTTAATTGATAAAGTATGACGTTTATTGTTAATTTTCAAAAGATATTGGCAAGCTAATCATTATTTTACAGTTAAAAATTTACTGTTTTAAATAAAATAATATATTTTCAAATAAACACAGAATTTAATATTATTTATAATATCAAATTAAGAATCTCCATACTTATTTTTATTTATTTGTGTAGGTGTATTTGATTGGAACTAAATTCAAAGTTGTCCTTAAATGTTTTTTTGGAATAAATCTATATGAAAGTATTCACTGATCCTAAGTTTGTTGAAATATAAAAAAATAATAGTTATAAATTGATGATCGTTGGTTTACGTATTTTACTTATCTTCGAAGAAACACACATAGGAAGAAAATCTCTCTTTGTTTAATAAATTAGGGATATCACTCATTTTTCTGTATTTCTGTGTTTTCTATTTTTTAAATTAAACAATCAAATAAAAATTACATAAGTTTTAATTAAAATACACATAATCATATATATATATATATATATATATATATATATATATATATATATATATATATATATATATATATATATATTTTATTATGCAATTTACGATATGTATAAAATGTTTCATATATATTATATAAAATATAAATTTGTCATTATTTCCTTGTTAAATTTGTGGAATACATAGAACAAAATTAGCTGTAAACAAATGATTCATTATATAGTAATATACTGAAATTGTAGTTTTAATGCAGATATGAGAATATTATTTATCACTTTAAATACAAAGAAACTGTAACTAAACTTCGCATTTATTAAATATTAGAAGTTTTTTCTCTCAGTGTATATTTACATAGTGTTTTTATACAGTAAATAAAATAGATGAATATACGAGGCTCGTCCAGAAAATAAGAGTACTCATTTTTTAAAAAACAGAAAAATCAATATATTTTTTTAAAAATTACAGAATTATCTGGCCCATTGTTTGACAGCGTGCTTGACATCGTCGTCGGTCGAAAACCTTTTTCCAACGATAAACAATTTCAGAGAGTTGAGAAAATCTGACTACACACCACTGTAGGAATATTAAAAGCTATTACAGAGAATGCACCTCAACGAAAACTTTGAAATGTATGTGAATTGTGGTCCGTGGTCCTGACATATCGTGGTTTAATTTGATCGGGAACAATTATTTCCAATTATCAAATCCACGAAAGTGATTCCTGCGGTGAACTATTCATGACAGCTTTGATTGCCCGTTGTTTGGCGGCATTCTTGACATCTTCGTCGGTTGAAAACTTTTGCCCATCTATAAATAACGTCAGCGAGGGTGAGAAAATCTGAAGACGCCAGATCGGGGTTGTAAGTTGAATAGTTGATAGTGTCCCAACCGAATGAGTTCAACAATAGGGTATTCTCGCATATTTTTTTTATTTTTTATTCTTAAAGAACAGGTATTTCTAAGAGTACCTGTGAAAACCCGAATTAAAAATACCTTTTAATAAGCGAGATATTAATTTTTAAAATTTAATTTTGGTAGGTCACGTGATACGTGACGTACTAGTTGTACGTACCAGCGGTGTACAATCAGTGGTTCATGAGTTTTCGAGTTTTTCAGTAAGTATTACAAAAGGTAGGAAATCAAATATATTTAATTGTAATCATACATATTATTACTAAAAAAATGTAAAGATAATTATAAGAAAACCATTTTAAGTAAATGATTACATTTATTTATCCCTACAGCTGTAGTACGAATACTCCCGAACGAACCGAAGTAGACCCGAGCATGTACGTACCTAAATGCGGCGTGTTATCATATTCGAGCATGTAGTAGGGATATCAACTGGTCTCCCATTGATAGTACAACTAGTACATCATCAAAATTTTAATGCTTTATATCTTTTGCAACAATCAATTTATAACATGTTTTTTTGCTTTTTCTCTCTCGTTTACCAATCAACTTTAGTATTTTAAATAACTTTTTAATGTTTGTAATCATGAGAGAATACCCTATTGCGTTGCGACATGGGCTGTGCGGGAACAGAAATTGTCATGCAATAAACTCACTCTTTTGGTTAGCGTTTCTCTTCTTTTGTTCTGTATGGTTTCACAGTAACGGATAACTCCCCTCTCCCAACATCTGGCGGCTGAATCGAATTGCTCATTTCAAAACGGCACTACAACGATAATTTTGAACCTTCTGAGAAGAACGAACCCACATTGTACACCCAAGGGCTTGTCTTTAAAAGCAGTGCTGTCAAAGTAATTAAAAAATTCCCATTGGGCGTCAGAAGTTTAGTATTCTTATTTTCTAGACGTGCCTTGCATCATCACGGTATGCAAGGTCTGTTAGAAAAGTATCCGACCTTATTTTTTTGCAAAACCTGATGGATTTGAATCAAGCGCGCTTGCATGAGCCGATCTTGAACCTTCGTGCGCATGCGTGATTTTTTTCCCGCCTGTCAATAGCGTCTGTTGCTGGCAAGCAGCATTTGAGTGAGGTAGTGTGTAGTGCTCTCGTCGGTTTTTCATTGCAAGAAAAATGACCATTCGGAAGATTCAGACGGCTTTCGGTGACGATGCTATGGGCATCACACAGATTAAGGAGTGGTACAACCGGTTGAAAGACGGCCGCACATCGGTGGAGAGCGAGCCACTCCGGTCGGCCATCAACATGCTGAAATGACCAGGTCATTGCCAAAGTGAACGCTGTGGTGATGCGGGACCGTCGTGTGAGTATCCGAGAAATTGCTGTGCGGTGCAATAGACCGAAGTGGTGGTCAACAGGAAATTAGCGCCTCCATCACGACAATGCTCCAGCACATTCCTCGCACTTGATTCAGGCTTTTTTGGCGAAAAACAAGACTTCTGTGGTTAAACAGGCTCCTTACTCTCTTGATATAGCCCCGTGCGACTTCTGTCTGTTCCCCAAACTCAAGAGGCTATTGAAAGGAACGTGATTTCAGACAAGAGAGGACATTATGGCTGCAACGATAGCCGAGCTAAACTCTATTCCGAAAGAGGCTTTCTCGGAATGCTTCCAACAATGGCGGCACCGCTGGGAGAAGTGAGTGGAGTCCCAAGGAGACTACCATGTATACCAGTTTTTTTTCCCGGTCAAAGGTCGGATACATTTCTAACAGACCTTGTATTACCCATTGCTGGGTGTGCTAATCTGCTTTGTACGCAAATATCGGTAATAATGATAACATATTCGTACCGTGTTGGCGATTATCAGGCATCATCTTACGGGCACTCATTGCTAGCGTGGAGAGTGCATCACAGGGGTAGCTTTTCTGTCATTTATAATATAATATTTGGCGTCGGTCGGGATTGAAATTTTAAAATTGAATAATATCTTGATAGTACAGGTATAATCGATTTTAATTGAAATAACAAGTTTATCCGATAAACCGTTCACTCATTATATCATTTGATATATTAAAATTGTGATGAATATATGCCATAAGCTAAATAAATAAATAACCGTTTACTCTATTTTCTATTTTTTGTAAACCATAATAACGCAGTAACGGTTAATCAAATTTGCGGTATTTTTGAAACCACTGGATGGATTTTGTTTTGAATAAATACAAATATTCTTATGTCGCTTGAATTTTGTTGCATATCTTATCTTTATAAAAATAAATTTAAAAACTAGTAATTAACTTAATTAATCTGTTACCCCTGGCAATAAAACCATAAATCTTTTCTCCAAAAGAAATATTTAATACTGTTTTATAGAGCAATTATAATAAAAATAATTTACATGTTGAATTTCCAGAAGTCGGTGAATATTCATCCCTGTTGTAAAGTTCACGTAGTCGTCTCAATCTCAATACGCCCCTGCTTCTCCGTCGCCGAAGGCGCAAATGTCGGTAACCCCTTTTTCCAACTTCTTCCGAACATAACGATCGTTTCAGGGTATTACAAAGTCAACAATTAAACACCCTTAACGACCCATAATTTCATAAAAATTTCCACCTGTTTATTTACGAGTTAATGAAGTTTTTTCATGATTGAGCTCTGGTGGTTTCAAATCTAAACCATTTTTTATCTTTTCAAAACCCGAAGAAAATATTTTTATTAGTACAAAATTATACGGCATAAATTTATTACGTGTTTTACTTTACGAACATTTTAGTAGAGCAAGCGGTTTGATGTACTATAAGAACATTTGAAATTAAAATGAATGTAAGGGTTGCTATTTTTAAAAGAATCCATAAAACAACAAGGGTTACTCGGTTTTAACGATTTAAAAAGTTCCATAAAGACTATTATCACAATTTAGCTCACTAAAATTGTAATAAAGATTATTTTAAGTTCAAGTTCATAATCACTAAGATTTTTTGATAATAAAACAAAATTTATTAATGTGCTTAATGTCAAGAAAATGAAAAGAAATTGTTATTTATGCAACACGACTAAAAAGTATACGAGTAGTATATTTCACGAAAAGGAAGTTTAACCACATAAGCTACAGACGAGTCCGTCAAATCATATGAGTTTCAATTGTTAATGTTAATAAAACAAATGAAATCAGCAGATCATGTAGATCGCAAACAATAGGAGTAAGCACGGGTCTTTCATCATGCTAACTCACGCACGTTGTGGTCATAATGCTCCCGCGTATAAGCATTATTACGCACGCATTGAAGTAGTTATTTATCATATTTGTAATATTGATTTAGTATACTTGTTCAACCTAGTTAATTTTAAGAGTATCCAACGTAAATTTTTTAAATATTTGTGGTTTAAAACTTACCACATTTATCCTCCTCAAGGTATAGATTATAATGTTCTCCTAAGCATATTTAATTGCATTTCTCTCAAGGATAGGCACACTACAATTTCTTTAGAGACTTTCTTTCTAACATTATTAATGCTGCTATTGATTGGCCATAACTGTTAATGATATTTAATCTTAGAGTACCACGCATGTCACTCCATCTTAAGAGTACATTTCATTTACCGCTCCCCAAAACTAATGTTTTATCTAATTCTCCAATACATGTTATCTGTAAGTTTGATTAATTCCTGTTTTTTGTTGTAAATATTACTGTACCATATATATATACAGGGTGTAACACCAAAACCGACCACCGCCATTATTTTCTTTATTATTATAGTTACAAAAAAATACTATAGAACAAAATTTTAGAAGACCAAGGGGGACATCCCATTTAAGAAGAAAATATTTTTTTAAACCACTGGTTCTCAATTTGCAACACAAAGTTATATTTTTTTCCAATGGGATTATACATTTCCTATTCGATAGCGTATTTTATTCTAAATTCAACCATGTATCAGTTTTATATCCTTACATAATAAAAATATTGAAAAAAATGCGATTGAATTTAAGTAAAATTGATTTGTCTATAGTCATTTTGCAGTAGGCTATGTATGAAAACAACTCCTTTTTGTCAATTTGAATTAATTAGATTAGAAATCAAATAAAAAACTGTTTATAACGTTTTTAATAAATATTTATTTCATTTTAATTTAAGCTCAATTGTTTTTCATTCACAGCCTACTGAAAAATAATTATAAAAACTAAATTTATTTAAATTTCAATTGGATTTTTCTCAATATTTTTGTTATGTAAGGATATCAAATAATTTCATGGTTGAATTCAGAAAATAATACTGTATCTAATAGGCATAAAAAATATGTATAATCCCATTTGAAAAAATATAACTTTATGTTGTAACTTGAGAACCACTGGTTTAAAAAAATATTTTATTCTCTAACGGGATGTCCCCCTTGGTCTCCTACAATGTTGTTCTATAGTATTTTTTTGTAACTATATTAATAAAGAAAATAATGGCGATGGTCGGTTTTGGTGTTACACCCTGTATATATACAACATAGGACTTTCCTGCTTCCCTAATTATTTTAGGTAAAAAAGCTTGAAATATATATTGTAGGGCATTCTTTATCTGAATCAAAATTAATTTTGTACGCCTTGTAACGTCAAAAATTAGGTATGAAAATATCGAAAATCTCCACAAAAATACCTATAGCCATGGAATTGAAACAAAAAACAAGCACTAATCATTAGTGAAGTGTAAGTGGTGAAGGTGCAGATTCAGTCGAGATCATTGTCTAGAACGCCACGCACTAGTTGGTTGTGCAACGCCCTTTTATCCATTGCTAACCACCGGAGCAGAGTGCTACATTGAGTTAGTAGGGTTATGCCAGCAATATATACTACGTAAAATACGTCATTGTTTACGCGTAGACAATGATATTGTTTACGTGATTATAATTATTATTTTTTTGCTTAGAAAGGGAAAAAAATATTACTACTACTGATTAATTTACAAGGTATATTGAATGTTCATTTTATTTTAACTATTGCTATCTCGAGAACTATAAGAGCTACGAAGTCGGTTAAATTAGTAAACAATTTCTATTTTATTAGACTGTTACAATATTCAAAGCTATTACAGAGCATGCACCACAACGAAAACTTTCAAATATATTTGAATTGTGGTCGGTGGCCCTGGCATATCGTGGTTTCATTTGATTGGAAACAATGGGCTACTTGCGTGATATTAAGAAAATTTTTTTTTGGAATATATATATATAAAATAAAAGACCCCCTATTTTTTCTTTTTTCAAAATTTTGTCACTTACGGCTAAAAATAAATATTTTCTTTTTATGACGTCACAATCACGGATAATATACGTCCTAGTTCTGAAGTTTGGGAAGACAGAGACGGAGATAGTGGAACGTTGTCTGATCCTCGATCTTCCCTTCACCTCTCCCACTCACATTAACGAATCAAATGTTAGTGATTGTGTCGTCATCAAGATAGGAGGGATACATTTATGTTAAATTTATTAAATAATAACACAATGTATTTGAAAAATTTATAATGTAAATAATGTAGTTGAGTAAACTAAACTTGGAAAATATAATAGTTTTCAAAATCCTCTTGTATGCAAGTAGCCCATTATTCTCAATTATAAAAACCGCGAAAGTGATTCCTGCGGTGCACTCTTCATGACAGCATTGAGTGCCAGTGAGGTGACACCTGACCAGCACCCACTAGGCCCTACCGTACAGATATATCGTCATTACTTAAATTTGCGAATAAAATACGAATTGACACATCGAGCAATGGATAATAAAACATGATATATTTATTTATTTCAAATGTAATTCCTATCCTACTGCATTTTTGTCACATAATAAAAATGATATGAGAACCATTAAAAGTCCCTGGAAAGTATGAAGATTCGTTGAGTATGCGCGTATGTTAAATTTGAACATTTTTCTATGACAACTGTTTTACGTGTTTACCTTTTTATGACTATTATTATTTGATGCTCATGGGGTACCTGAGCCCGCATACAAATTGCCGTTTTGAATGTTATGCTTTAAAAATGCGAATAAAATTCATGTGTTTCGTACGCGGTGACCCATAAAATAACTTTAGAAATCCCACATGCTCCATCTTAACGAAATCACGGGTCTCATCGGTGTAATGTTGGCCCATACGTGACGTGCTAGCTACTACACTATACTCACTGTTCCAGTGTTTCTGCAGGATGTGCTGCATACTGCATTCTGCACCGCCATGAACGCCGGCATGATATTTTCCAAAGAGGTGCTAGTTAAATTACAATACAATAGAGAGTTTTTACATAAACTCAAAATAGATAACGTGAATGTTATTTTGTACATCAATGTATTTACATACTGTATACGTTATTGTATCTGTGAAACAAGGAGGAAGGCGAATTAGAAAGTCTCATTCTAATTGCTGAGTTTGAAAATTTAAGTGAGAAAAATATCAATGATGCCTTAATGAGTCCCCTTTAACTTTTTTATTATAAGTAATATAAAAAAATGACATATAATTTTTTTATTATTTTAAATATACTATTTGATGATAGATGTAGATTTTTTTGTCAGGTTTACAAGATAAGACTATCAACTTTTATTTTTTCAATAGAAAACCTATATTATTTTACTGAAATATAAACCACCATTTTTTACTTCCTTGTACGTAAGTAAAGGAAGTATTGTAATCGCGAAAAATTTCGGTTTTAGATTTCAGCGGAAATATCCATTTTAATCATCCCTGAACTCAAAAACGGTAAGCCGTAGAAAGTTAAAATTTTGTATTTAGGACTCCTATAACATCTAGTTGTGCACCTCTCTTTCTGGTTATTACACAATTTCCAGAAGTGGCACTTTACATGAAGCCTATAATAGATTTTAATGAAAAATTGTTTTAAAATATAATCCAAAACTTTTCAAATTTGGTATACAAGACTTTTATGTCAATCGAAATAACATAATAGATTTTGGTTAAAATAGGCTAACCGAAAGTAGTACTACTTGAAGTTGTTAACAGTTTTTCTTGAATAAAATGATTTTATTTTGATTTTAGAAATAAATGCTTCAAATAAAAGTTTTGGAGAATTAATTTCTGCGTCTAGCACATCAAGAATTATTAAATTAGCCCTTTGTATATTTTGTGATTCGTACAATAACAAATATTATATTTTTATTGTGATATTAGTCATATTCATTGTTGTAATCAAGTATTTCTTTGTTGTAATCAAAACTCTCTTTAAAAAGAACCGGGTTAGATTATGGTTGCTATATATCTTACTGTTTTAAAGTTAAAATTAATATTTTGTAATTTATTTATTAAAAAAATATGTATAGTTTAATAATCGTACAATGAAGTCGTGTGGTGTCCACATCAGATTTTTTTACATCGTTGAAAAGACAAAAATACTTTAGTAAAATAATTATAGGTTGCTATTTAAAAAAGAAAAGTTGTTAGTTGTATCTTGTAAACCTGACTTTATAAGAAATATCTACATCTACCATCAATAGTATATATACTTTCGTATATTTGTATTGCAAATCTAAAGTTTTGAGTTACATTTTATTTAATTTAAGCGAAAATTTGAAATTATACTTGAAAATTTTAATTTTCCCGGGTGTGGCGCAGGAGTTAATGACATTTAAGTAATATATAAAAATGGAAAACTTGTAAACACACAAAATGTAATAAAACTACAGTACAGTTCAAAATTTATTTAAAATGTCATCAGTCACTCATACGTCACAAACCATGTGATACCTTTTCAGCGCCAAAAGAAATTACAAGAAAACTCATGTTTGAAAATATAAATTTAGATTTTTTACATTACTGGGTTATTTTTTAATCCACAATGTCATAACATTTTTTCCTCTAAATTTTACTACATTAAGTTATATAATAATAATAATAAATAACTTTATTGACAAACGTCAAAGGCGAGGTTCAGCCATGGCTGTTCTACCACCTAACCAAAAGATTACACAGAAAAATATTACAAAAACAATTACAAAATATGTAATGTAGTATTACAAAGAATAAACTAAAACAATATATACTGAACTAATTATTAATTTCAGCAAAAATGTACATAAATATACAAAAGCTGTAGAAGATCAAACCATAATGTTAAGCAAATTTAAAAATAGAAAAGTATTTAACAATAGAAAAAAAAATTAAATTAAATTTAGGGCAAAACAAGTATGTACAATGTATAGATTTATCGCACAATTTATGTTAACCAAATAATAAACACAAATGTACATCACATTAATATGACAAAATAGAAACCCTTTTATTACAAACTACATATATATCCAAATAAACAATTATTTATTTATAATTAATGTTACTGGTACAAAAACAAATAATTTATGTTTTTCCCCCAATTATTACAGTACAGAAATATAATATATTTATTGCACAAACATCTAATTTACCAGACCAAAAAATTGTTTCATTTATGTGGAAATTTCCCGCAAAATCAATACTCGTTTTACAAGGAACGCATATTATTTATATTATGTACGAGAAGGTTAATTTTTTTCTCATTCGTATTTTAATTATAATTTAAGCAGAATTATTTATTATTAATGGAAGTTGATTTGTTATCTGAAATTTCTAATGAAATATTTATTTTATCTTCATTGCAGTGTACAACACTTGCATGCTTGCTGGCACATTAAGTATGAAAAATAACAATTAATGTGCGATAACCATACCTGATTAATTATTTTAATGGCGCAGGCATAAATTATTCACGCTGAAAAATAAGCAACCAACGTAAATGCAATTAATATATTGGTTACTTTACCAGCACAAAGAAATTACTTCTAAACTGCTCTTTGTTACAAATGCACTGTAAATACAAACATACAGAAGAGTTGATATACAGGTTGTCCGGATTTCGACGGTCACCATTGGGATCTCGGAAACTATAAGAGTTACGATAGTATCTTATAACGTTTGCCATTTATATATTTAATTTTGCACTTATTGCAGCTAATGACGTCATGTCCGGTACTAGTTGTCACTATCAGTTAGAGAGATTTTGTAGCACTACACATGATTCGGGATGTGAAGACTTAATATTTATTTTACATCCATTGTACTTATACACAGACACTTTTTACAAATCAAAATATATGAATTTGACATACTGCATTGACAAAAACTGACGATCGTATACTCAAATCGGACATTCAGCCAATACACGTCATCACTTAGGGGAAAAACCTGACTGCATTAAAAATCACTAATATGGAAAATTGAAATAAAATTTCAGTCATGTTTAATTGTCAAAAAGTATATGACCCTGTAGAATTATAGATGTACAGTAGAGTTCATTATTTAGTATATATGATATGAATATTATATAAATAATGTACATTTACATTATATTTTATATTATTTGTTTATTTGTTGCTACACTTGGCAACATTGATAATTTGTATGTTTATACGTTCCTCCTTGGTTTATACTTTCAAGGTTATTATTTGACAATTTGAATTGCATCGTGTGACATTTTATTTCCATTCTTGCTTATTACGAATATAAATCAATGTTTTTCAAGACTACAAAAAGGATCAGGTGGTAGATCATGGCAAGATTCTGATACAAGAAGTGTAAAACTTAAAACTGAAGGTGGAAAGCGGTATATTAAATAGATTTTTAAATTTTTTCTCAAATAGGTAATTAAAATTTATTTGCACGTACATTGTATTTCATGCAGGGACAGAGAACGGTTGCGTGCCCAATGCATCATTACTATTCGCATCTAAAACAAAAGATGTGAAAATAACCAAGAAAATTTTACAAAATGGTTCCAACTGCCACCAAATTTAAAAGAGAAATCGATAATTATAATGGACAGTGCTTCGTACCACAATTCTGTAATAGAAAATATCCAAATACAGATTGGAAAAAAAGATGAAATTAAGAAATGGCTTCAGGACAAGAATAATAACATTTATACTGTATTATATATTACAGTTCAATTTTGTATAATTTTGTGCTCGTATGCTGTTTTAGTTAAATAAAACTATTGTTATTTAAATTGCGAAATAAGCTCATGAAGATATAGTAACACGTTAGTAATTTATAAATATATTTACGTTAGTATTGTTTATAAAACTGAAGGTAAAGCAAACTGACAATATATTCAATTAATTACTATGCTAAATTTTATTTTTTAGTAAAATTATTTACAAAGTGATATTTATTTATTAAAGTACCACCTACAATTATATTAAAAACAAGAATAAATAAACTTCTGGATGCTATGATTATTATTTCAATTCAACAAATTTTGATATATAGTGTATTAATAGAGTGTATAGAACTTGAATACATTGCTTATAATAAAATTTCGTAAGTTTAATAATAATTTATTTGCAAATTTAAGATGACAATTAATTGAGTATATCGTCAGTTACCTTTACCCTCAGTTTTATAGATAATACTAACATAAATATTGTATTATTTACAGTTACAACCAAAATTGTGGGACTTGTCTTTTTGTCATATATTTGCCCATAGATTATTGTTTAAATGAAAAATTTATTTAATAACGTATTTAAATCCAGTACACTTTGCTAATACATGAAATAAAAAAATGCCCAAATATAGTCTTAATTATTGTAACCTAAAAATTTATTTTTATTGCTGTTAATATATTTATATCAGAGGGTGCGAATACATTTGGGGTTGGGCTCACAGGTAGTATTTTTTTTTTAGAATTTGTGTCAAAACTAATGAAATATAACATATTTCAATTTCATTTAAATAAATAAATAAATATTTCATCACGGCATATTACCCATTGCTGGGTGTGCCAATCTGCTTCGTACACAGATATCGGTAATGATGGAATATTTGTACCGTGTGGGCGCTTACCAGGCGTCACCTCACGGGCACTCATTGCTGGAGTGGAGAGTGCGCCACAGGGGTCAATTTTGTGCCATTAAAATGCGATGTAATTTTTGGCGTCGGTCGGGATCGAACCCGGGTCCCCAGATTCGCGACCAGACACTCATAGGCTTCATCCATGATACTACCATATGGAAAGTTTGTTTGATGTAAACCACATTGTAGGTTCTTCTTAGTATTTACTGATTGTGAAATCAAACAAGCAAAAATATTGCAAATATTTAATAATCAAATACAATTAAATTAATTATAATTACAAAACCAGCAGTATTTTGTTGCTTGTTGCGGTTGGTAAAGTTGGTAGTTTTACAAGATGACAGGGGTATAAAATAATTAGAAATGGTTGTAATTAGTTTACTTAGCAGGGTATATGCGGGTATTTGATTCGTATAGTGAATATTATAATAATCCCTCAACTCTGTACGTGATAAGGGAAGAATAGAATAGAAGGAATATTAATGCGAATATTGCACGGCCTCAGAACTCCATTGTTCTTAAAATGAGAACTCTTATCAGGGAGGTTTTCAATGTTTTTATTGCAGCTTTTCGGCGTCTAAAGGAAAAAGTAGGGAGCACCAAGGACATTATTTTCCTTTCTTTTTTCATGCTATTCGTGTCTGCATCAATGTAATTCATTTTAAGTTATTTGCCGTACAATTCCGATTTACATTCGTAAAACGAACTGCTAGCTCATTACACGAATAATATAACGAATAAGTATTATTCAAATTTATAGGTTTAGCCAAACTGTTTCTGGATGCCTCGAAATAAAAATGAAATATAATGTTAGGGTGCACTACCGGTTTGTTTTCCACTACCAGACCAGAAAGTCTCATTTTTTCCAGAAATCGTTTCATTCTACGTGCTTATTTATAAAATTATTACTCGAAATTATAAGGCCTGACCAAGATAACCAAATACGAAAACAATGTTAGGCAATTTATACGGAAATAGAAAAAATATTTAAATTTACTGCTAACCCAACTTTTGTTTAGGGAAACCTTGTAATTATCACCCTATATAACATAAAATAATAGTTATTTGTATATCAAGGCCGCGAAATCACTCTTTAGCGTACAGAGAGAAAAATTGTCTCCGAGGCCGCTTGCGGCCGAGGCAAGACAATCTCAAGGACGCTAAAGGATTTCGTGGACAAGGTGTACACAATATTTTTTGTGCAACCGTAAAAAATATGTAATTACAAATTTTATTAATTTTAAACAGTTTCACTGTAAATTGAAAGTTGGCTTTCAAGGTAGCTATGGAATTGACATTTGATAAACAAAACACTTGTCATAGTGATTGTTTACTCAATTTCGCGGACAGCGGTTGTCATAACAACAACCGCGAAATTCAATTTCGTGGCCTATATTGCGGCTGCGAAATGCCTATTTCGCGGCCGGTTGCACAAAAATAAAATTATATCATCACAGCATATTACCCATTACTGGGTGTGCGAATCTGTTTTCTTTTTACACAAATATTGGTAGATTACATATTAGTACCGTGCGGGCGTTCACCAATCGTTATCGCACGGGCATTCATTACTGGCGTGGAGAGTGCATCACAGGGGTCATTTTTGTGCCATTTAAAATTTGATATCATTTAGAGACACGGCCACGAGACCCGATAAAATAAGAATTCATTTATTCGAAAACAAACTTCTTTGACAAGGCGAAGAAAAGAGCAATAACAAATGAATAACTTTTCATAAACTTTTTGCTATACCTACTAACTAACACCGTTCTTTAAGTTTTACACTTGATGTGTAATAATAATAAATATTATGCCTTTCTGCAATAAAAAGTGTTTTAAATATTAAAATATTTAAAAAAAACACTTGGCACAATTCACAAGATTTCAGTCTCTGAATCAATCTCTCGGTCATTTATCAGAGACTGGCCCACTCAACCAGAACCACAGACGCGTTTCGCTCTTATTGGAGCTCTTCAGTGTGGTGTACTGACGCCTCTTGCGAGGCACTGAGAACGGTTAAGCGGACGGATGATAGACATCCCACAAAGATATTAAGCCCACATGCAGAGCCATCTATCAGGAAAACCGCGAGCTTGGCTAGCAATATAATAATAGAAAACTGTACAATGTACAATTGCGACACTTGGTGAAGTTCTAAATATTAAAATATTTAAAAAACACATGTGGTTAGTTACATCTGCAGGCGTAAGAAGGATTGAAAATTCCAAGGAAAAATAATTCGGGCGTTAATGGGTTAACCATGTTTTATTTGTTAAGATGAAGCACAAAATCACTGAAGAGTTGTAATCGATTCGTCATTTAGAAACAAGTTATCAGAAATAAATACCAAAAGGGTTAGTTTTGCAGTCGTTCAAAGATTTTGGTATTGGTAGATAAATAAACGACCGTACATTATCTGTTAACAATACGGGCAGACTGTATGAATTTTTTGCGAAGGAGTATAATAGCTAAGCAGAATCCGTCGTCCGTCGCCGTCATGAATAAAATTCCAATGGCGAAACGAAAATGTTTGAACAAGTACGAAGGGAAACGGTTGATGCAGATAGCAAAGTAGATATTTCCCACTTTACAAAGTTATAATTACAGAAGCTGTCGTTTACTGAAACATTCGTTCCGTTTTCATAGTAAATATATTTCTTTCTGTACGATCAGTTAAATGTACGTCACATGCATACCGGATATAAATTTGCAATTCAAAAAGGTTGTTTCCCGTGTCGTATTAAACAAGCAATTAGAATAAATTTCAGAGTGAAAGCCGCATGTGAATGTGGGACGGACGGTTCCTCTAAAAATAAGGCAAGGCGTTTAATATATGGACAATAAGGTTCGGCTGGTGTCAGGCGCATGATAACGCTCCGTCCTGGTTCCTGCTCATTGCAGGACCGGCCCCGAAGCTATTTCCCAATCGACCTGCAATGCAAATATTCCACATCATTCGCCATCTATTTTTACTTTACGTCCGTTTCCCAAATATTTCTAATTCTAATTCTGAGACAAAGGTAGAGTGCGTATACGATAAGAACAGGCCAACTGCATCATCAATCGTCAAGTATGCGATTGGGGGATACAAAGTGAAATTGGCGTTTATATTTTTCGTCGTAAATTTAAAAATATATTTTACAGGAATTTTTCATTGTATTTAATGGTTCTTCAATGAAAAATACATATTTTAATTAAAAATAATGATTTGTATTATCAGAAAAGTATAAATAGAGAAAAATAAGTATTATGCACGCCGATGTATACACTTCCTTAGAGGCGTGGTCAGCCGAACCGAGTGATGTCGTAGCCGGCTTGTTCTTAACGTGTGCGCACTCTAATCCTATGTTACTATCCAACTGGACGTCATCTGTTTGTTTATACAGTAACTTTATTCATGCCTGCATTAATACAAGACTCTAGCTCTGTGTATAACGAATCGTTATTATAATGAAATTGTTATTATGAAAATCGTTATATCTATTTAACGATAGTCATTATCTTCGTATCCGTATTCTATAACACATTTTAAAAAATAATAACCTTCGGATCAAGTTAAGAACTTTATTTTTTAAAATCAAATTATAATTTTAAATGAAATATCTAAAATAATTCACTATTACTCAGAAAACTTCTAAGTCAGATTAGTTCTGATGAGAGTTTGCTGTCAACCTGTCAGCTGTCAGACTCTTTCTTCTACTTGTTGTGGGCTATGCTAGAGCTAATACTACCATCTGTAGGTAAATTGGGAAGCTTGCGCTAGGCGCTAGGATTAAAAATTTATTAAATTATTTTAATATTACCTTGCAAAAAAATATAATATGACGGTTTTTTGAGATCACTATTCAACATAATAGCAATTTTATTTTGACACGAATAAAAATAATGAATTGTTGACAAAACGTTTAGACAACGAATGATTTTTCCAGTCAAGAAATAACGATATCGTTATCTTTTTTTCGTTATATAGAATTAAATTAGTGTTTACAGAATACTACTTGAACGATTATAGTTATAATAACGATATAACAATACATAAAGTTATAACGAATGTTTACAGAAAAAAACCTATTAAACGATTTTCGTTATTGTCATAACGATGTAACGTTTTAACGATTCGTTATGTCATAACGATGCTTACAGAATAGCCCTGTTAATCTTGTTATAAGTATAACGTCGCGGTAGAGTTCAAATATTTGTATTTTATTATCTGTCAAACAAGGAAAATGGAAGGCGAATTATTTTGATTGGTAAGTGGCAACACCCGCTATCTCATTTTTTGGACAAAACGAGTTTTCAACCATTTCTTATTAAAAATTTCGCAAGAAATCGATTTTAGATAGCCACTGTTGTAATTTTTGCGGTACAAACGTACCCCAGCTGCACAATTTTTGTGATATCTTTTTGAATAATAAACATGACCCTTCCATGAGTTTATTTATGGTTAATTATTATTTTCACAAAATCGTTAATAACAAATAACAAATGTTGTGTGGGGTTCGTTTGTACCCCGCATGGTATGTGAAGCCACTCATTTTAAATGATTAATTGTCTTGCGTGATGCCTGGAATTATTTTGGTTAAGTTTTTAGCTTAGTAACTGTGGAAGAAACTGTACGCGTGTATTATTGCAAGATATAAAATTAAGATTTAAAAAATCTTATTTTTTCTCCTTTCACTGGTTATGAGGGTTCTATTATCAATTTGTTGTGTGGTAGATATTCTCAAAAAAACTAATACATTTCATCTTTTGTAGCGTCTGATATACAATTGTGTCAACCGAAATCTGATATTTGTTTGCAATTAGTTAAGAAACTAATATAAAATAAATACGGATTTGACGGGAGGTAATGTGCTCGCCTCATCAGATTTTTTAACGTATATTTTAGATTCATGTTTCGAAAATCGTTCCATTGTTTTGATAATATATAATTTCTATTTAAATTAAATAGGTGGTTTTTTTTCTCTCATTTTCTGAAAAAAAAAACATTTTTTTGTTTTTTCGTACATTTCAAGAAATATATACATATTTAATTTGTGTAGATTATTAAGAAAATGGCCCCATAAAATAAGACATATTCTTTAAATTTTAGTGGGGTTGATATGTACCCCAGACGGTGTTCCATGTAACTTTTTAAGCACGGTACGACGCAGGTTCAACGACAGTAAAATAGAAATACTACATATAATCTTGAAACCTCTACATACAGTTGTGCAAAATTAAATGTAACTAAAACGTTGCAGCCATCTTTCCCCAAAAGTTAGGTTATGTTTGCTTTGGGCCTCAAATACCTTTTGAAATCGATTATGTTTAAAAGCAAGGTCGTGTTTTATATGTATTTATATTATATTTTCTATAACAAAATGAATTAAATTTTAGATGAATATAGCTGAGTATCCTATCCGTATCCCGATTTTGCGTTTCGGATTATCCTGTGTGGGCATTGATTCTAGATGTGGTGTCTGAGTACACGGCTTCTGGCAGTGGATGGCTTGTGGGCGGCACTAGGGCGGTGTGAGGCGGCGGGAGGCGGCGACGGACAGCCCGTGCCATTGTCCCGTCGCATCTGCCGACGACTGCCTCTCTACATCTTAATGTCCCGCGATATATGGCCTAATGCCTTCAACAAACCTCTCCCCCACATAAAAAAATGCATTAATTGCACCGCATGCCAATACGGTTCCCAAAGTGAACAAATTGCGAAAAGTGTTCAACAAAAATAATGTAAACTTTTAATGTAGATTTTCATTTACATATACTGTAGTGTGGTGACTGAAATAAATAGAAACAGAATTTTTGCACTAACGTGACTTAACTTTTAAGTCTTCTTCAATTTTAAGTTTAACTTAAATTTCTTTGCACCATGTACAAATTAGGAGCTTAAAATGCTAAGCCAAGCTTAAATTTAAGCCCTAGTAGTTGGCGGCTTAAACTAGACTTAGCCCATAAATCGTCACAATCTGTGTTTATTCTTAGTATATCATTGCATTATTGCAAATATGCTAAAATTTAATATTTATAACGATGACAACAATTAATACGATACATTTAACGAGAATGACAATTTTAGACGATTAAGAAAAGCAATAATACATTATTAAAAAAAAAATGAACTAGACATAATAAAAATAATTTTATTTTGAGTTATATAATATTTTATCATAAATGATAGTGTATCTCCTATAAATCAATTGTTACTTTTTTGCGAACTCTCGCTATTGCAATTCACTTGCTCAGTATTGCAGATTTTTCTGGAGTGCAATTTGGTACAGTCTCTCGAATTATTAAATAATTGGCAATATTTAATTTAATTAATCATTTAGTATAAATGCTACAAACACAAGATGATATTAAATAAATTCAAAATGATTTCTATTTGCAAGCAGCAAATTTTCCTCGAGTATTTCTGTTACTGTTATGCAAATCGGTTTATATAAATACATAATTCGTAAATAATTTTCTATTCTGATATATTTCGAATTAATAATATATATTTAATATAATTTTCAGATGGCATGTATCTTATTTACAGCCCTATTTTGTTTTTCAAACAATAATAATAATAAAATACAATAGTAATAAACCCTGAATATTATTAACAATTAGGTGTTACCAATTACTGGAAAGTTCAGTCAAAAATAATCTATTCTTAGTATACCAACGTTTCGGTGCACCCTTGCACCTTCGTCAGGGTCTACAACAATTATACAACAAAAATATAATACATACAAAATAACATGGACATTATCACACGTACAGAAGATCTTACAAATTGTTACAATTCTTGTACACAAGAATTAATTAAACATCGCACAAAAAATCCAAAGAGCATACACACATCCATTTGCTCTAAAAAACTACAACCGAATAATATGGAAAATAGCCGGAAATATCCTGTGTAAGGATTCTGGTGACATCATTGATCCAGACTCCTGTTAGTCGTCTGTACACCAATGATAATGTAGCAAGTTGTAGGAATTTAAATAAAATGTAAGGAAATTAATTAAACACACCAAAATTAGTCTGTTAAGTCCTTGAATATCAGTTCTTGCATTGATGTTATTGAAATCGTCCCTTATATGTAACATTTCAAGAAACATACGTTTAACAGGTATAAGTTATATTAACATAAATTGTAGTTGCGCAAAATCAATGCTTCAATTATAAGTATTCACTGACTTTTATTATATAGTTCTTTTTTTTAAAAACTCATGCTTCTATACTTTAACACATATTTTTTACATTTTACTCATATGTTAAAATATGTGTGACGTTCGTAGTTACAAAAATTCCGTAGAATATCTCGGCTTACTTAATCTCAGCTTAAATATTCATTGTGCAAACGACAAATATTTTAAGTTTACGTTAAAGTTAACGTAGCAAATTCGAGACTTATATTTTCTTCGTGCAAAAGGGGCATTCATAATTTATTCTCCTTAGTTTAATAAAAATCTGTTTAAGAAAGGTCTATTATTTTAGATACATTTTCTACTACTTAAAAGAATGGTGGCAGGAAAATGTAGTAGGCAATTCTGTTAGGGAAATATACTGAAGCTAACCCCAAAACTCGTGTATAAAATCCCCTATACGTTATACTCGTATGTTAGTGGTTCGTGGGACTTTAAAGGAAATAAATGTTTCTCCTCAATATCCAGAAATGGATTCGAAGGAATAATAGTCGGGCCGACTCGAAGTGACAAGCTCTACGTGGCGTAATACAAGTGATAGGATTGGAGCAATTGACGGATATGGTTCGACAGACCGAACCGAAGAGAAGACCGTACTGTTATCTGGATTCATAGAACATTAACCTTGCTCGGAGTCTAAATCCAAATTATGCATCAGTATATTGGTTGTATGCTCCATAACCCTAAGACATTTACGGCAAACGGCAGCCTGCTCAAATGCTTCATGTAACATGTAAGTATTAGATTCGCTTCGACAAATCATGCCCATTCAACCATTTCAAGCAGATTTCGTAAAGAGTAAAATGTAATATTAGAAAGCTATACAAGTATGTTGGGTACTTCTTGTAAGAGGTATTAAATATTAAGATGTTATAGAAAACTGAATTTTGAACAAAATATTCGTGTAAATCTAGAATTCAAAACAAAATGTTTAAAGGATGGAATGGTGGAATAAAAAGAATATATTATTAAGGCCCGCATCTACCAGCTCTAGTTAAATTAACAGTTTGTGTTAACCTTTGGTTAGAGCTAAGTGCAAGTTGAAACTGTTCGCATCGCTTCAACTAGACGTGGTAGGATCGGGCCAGAGTTAATTATTCCATTTTGTGTACGTCTATACTTCAGCGGATGTAATCTTCTTTTTCAAACATTTGTGATAAAAACTTCTTTTGTAAATTATATAATTTTTCTAATTAATTGGATTGAATGCGGAAAAGGAATTATTTTTTCATTTTTAAGCCTGCGTAATTAGCAAACAGAGTACAGAAGCCAATACCTCTGTTAATAATTCAACAAAGTGACGTGTTTGCAAGCCGAAATATGGCAAAAGCAATTTAGAATTTGCTAAATGATTGCAAAGAACACAAACCTGTTATTTCCGAGCCGCGTTTCTCCTCCAAATTTCCAACATTTTTTAATGTAAATTTTCTTTTAATTCAGGCAACTTAATTAAACGTTACGCCGTACAGAAGGTTGGGTAAATTTATTCAGTACTTTACATAAAAGTAATACACAGTCATCTCAAGACGGGCCGAGAAAAAAGCAGCGTTTTCCGTTTTACCTCCCACCATCTGTAGCCGAGGGCGGTTGTGAGTTGTGGTCCAGTGGTTAGCAATGAGGTTTCGTTAGTGAAATTTAAAATGGAAAAGGTTTAAATTACGAAAATGCTAACTAATAACCAAAAATGTACAATTACAGACATTTAAGGTGGTTCTATCATAGTAGCATTTACGATAAATTAATGTTATTTTTCATGAGTTTTACAAAAGTAAGGATCTCGGGATTATATTTGACACAAAAGTAACATTTAATGTACACATTGAGACTACCGTAAGATCATCCTACAAAAATCTTGGATTTGTAATTAGAAATTGTCGGTCTTTCTGTCCAACAACTACACTAAAAAGCTTGTATTGTGCATTTGTCCGCTCTAAGCTAGAATATTGTCTACAAGTCTGGAATCCAACATATCAGAAATATATATCTAAGATTGAGTCGGTCCAGCATAAATTCATCAAATATTGTTATTTTAAAATACATGGACAATATTCTAACTTTACCCATGATTATTCTGTTTTATTGCCTGACGTGAACTTGGTGCCATTAAGTAGCAGAAGAAATTTACAATTATCTGTCTACTTATACAAATTGATTAATAATTGTATTGATGACCCATGTAGTCTTGAGCTAATACCATTTCACTCTCCACGCGTCACTTCAAGAAATAAAGTACCATTTCATTGTAAAATAGCTAGGACTAATTATGAATTGAAATCTCCAATAAGACAACTCTGTGTAGCATATAACAGTGTATCATGTACTATTAACATAGACATATTTGGCGACTCCTTATCTAAATTTAAGAGTATGTTAACGAAATATTTTTTGGATTAAGTTACTTGTTAAATTTCTTATATGTGCTGTTCAACTCATTCGTTTTTATATTTGTTTGTGGTATGATCGTCCTGTAATTGGGAATTTGTATCGTTGGATCGATTATTAATAAATAAATAAAAGTATTCAAAATTATATAAAACCACCTATGCGCTCAAATATTTAATACTAAAATAGAGCAAAACTACATTGGCATTATAGAAAAAAAAAAAACTATCTGACGACAGTTCACATGAGAGTTTATAAATGAAACAAAAAAAAAAAATCAGATACCAACTCTCCTTAAAAGTTGCAAAATATGTGATTTTCGATGGAATTTTTTCATTTACTAAATCAGTTGTAACAAATCTGGGGCTGACAAATATTTCCGAATTGGTCCGCATCGACGCATGCGCTTGCGCATATTACGATTTAGAACCGGTACCGAACTAGTCCAAAATCACTTTTTGTACGAACAAACAACAATAATTTAATTATCTTAACCTGCGGTCATCCGACTGTACAAATGATATCTACGCGGTCACCCGACTGTTTAATTTTTTCTAGTATTAAGTACATTTTTTTAAATAAAAAGCTCAAATTAAAATAAATTAGAATATCTATTTTTATATATTTATAGTAGATGTCGTGAACCTACTTACAAAATTTATCAGTATGTGGCGTTTATTGTATTCATGTATGGTAACGCCCTCTATAGGGCCGCGTGGAAGATAAAGCGACTATCTTTTATCCTTTACGCACTCATTGCATTTAGCATTTGAAGCAGTGCCTCAAACAACTCTTTGTCTTGCGCACGTATTTCTTACCGGAATGAATGCTTTATCAAAAACATTAGGCAGTTATATTATATATTATATTCATTTCGAGAAGCACTTTATAGAGTGTAAATTAGCTGAACTGCATTACATATTAGTTATGGTCGCGGCTTAAATTATTCTTTAAAATTTAATTTACATACTACTATACTTGCAGTTTTATTTCTTTTCTGGTGAGGCACTGCCTCACCTGCCTACCCTGACAAGCCGTTACTGATTCTCAGGTCAGACATGGGTTATATTATTGTTGTATAGTATCAGTTAACATATCTGCTCCCCTGCCCCTGTCATTCAATATATGGCTGAAGATGCAAATGTGAAACTTAACCTGATATATGGACGTGCGGAAGGAAACAATGGACGTACCTGATCGTTGCGGTGCACCATATTGACTGTACAATGATTCCGAATATCAATAGCTACACGTCCATCCTAATTGAAGCATAATATCGTGGTGAACGTGGAGTAAGTGAGCAGTGATCAGTGGTTTGTTTGCCGATGAGTGTTGATTTATTTGAGCGGATTACTGTCGAATGTAGTAACCACTTTCCCGAAATACCTTCTATTCTATTTAACCTCTACGGACGTGTATGTGTCACAAAAGTTTACAGAAAAAAATATGGTTTAAGGATAGTATATTGAAATAACAGAAATACAATAGCGAACTCTCGGTAAAACAATGTCTCATAAAGTATTAGAAAAACACTCGTTATGTCTCACAATATTTCAGTATTTGAATCAACCTCTCAGTCATTTTTCAGATGCTAGCCGGGCCTAGTTAGTAACAAAGACAGACGCGTTTCGCTCTTATCGGAGCTATCAGTGTGGTATAATTATTGTCTCTTTGTAGAGATAATGCTTGAGGGTTTCATCAAGTCAAGTAGCTTGATGTTTTTGTAAATTACTTGAATTGACTTGAAAATCAAGCTTTTCAAAAATTTATTACTTGACTTGACTTTCTATCGTTACTACTTCACTTGATCAAACAATTTCAAGCAAATGCAAGCTACTTGATTACGAACTGGTTATGTACGAAAACGCGCGAATCAGTAGAATCGTAACGCATATGTTATATATATGCTATGCTGATTCACTGCTGCAAGTACTTGTGCAAAGGTTTAAAAATTCACCCAATAGTGGATACTAGAATGACTCGAGAATTTGTCGACCAAATTTGAAGTCCTAATCATTATTATTAAGATAACTGTAGATAGTTCTAGTATATATTCCAATAATGAATGGCTTTTTTAAACCTCTTAATATCTCGGAGAAAAATAAAGTTCCAAAATGTGCTAAAACCGAATGTTATTTAAATAGGAAAAAATCAAGAGCATTTAAGCCCGGTCAAATATTAAAATTAAGCGGAATCATTGCCAGTAAGTTTTCATTTATTTATTTGGAACCACTTTAGGCGCGGCGTCCCGGTTAAAATTCGACTTGCTCCATTTTAAGGTCAACCATAATACATGTACTATAAATACTTTATGTTAATTCATATATTATACTTTTAAATCTTTTTTTAATTTGAATGTATGATTTATTTTTATGAATAAAAGTTTATATTTCAAGGTATATTATTGATATTGTTATAAAACATAAGGAACTGTATGAAAATGCAATGTAGTCTTGAAGAACTACTTGATTTTTCAAGTACTTGCAATTGTAACTATTTTACTTGCTTTACTTTCAACTACTATTACTTGACTTGAGCTTGGCTTGATTTCAAGTCAAGTCAAGTAACTTGATTATTTAGTCAAGCCGTGAAACCCTAATGCTTGTGTAAAAAAATTGAACGATTCGCTAGAATCTAGCACTGATATAGCGCTAGATGAAATAGCTAGCAAGAAATATTAAGAATATAATTTTATAGTAATATTCAGATTCGGATGTAAAATCTAATACTCAGATCCGGATCCAAAATCCGATATTGAGATTTGGATCCAAGATCCGGATACTTAAACATTTAATTATCCGGAAATCCGGATATTTTTGATCCGAAACCGAAACTATCCGGATCCGGAACCACCACTTTTAATTAGCAAATAAATGTCAAAAAACATCAAATTATAGTATACTCTGAAATATTTTAGCGTTGTGGTATAAATACATTGTAGGACGTGTATATCGTGTGAAGTTATAAATATTGTATTTTTAATGAATTACGTCTAGCCATCTAGTTAAACACAGCAATTTAAATTATTCAATTGTTCTCATCCAATTGAAATGAAAAGTTATTTCCAGAACGTGACCAGCATGACATGGATGCATTTAATGTTATGTAGCAGCCTATATTTAAGGTGTGTAAAATTAATAAAAATATATGAATATTTGAATACGAGCCAAATATCGTATAAAATAACGATTACAATTAATATGCCTAATATTGTGTTGCATATATTAGCGTTATTATTATTTATTATTATACAGCCGCTCATTTTGAGCAATTAACTAATAACTTTGAATGTGTTTCATATCAGGGGAATAAATCACCTTAATCATTTTGGTAACAAGGACTGCAATTCTTTCAACACGTCATAATTAGTAAATACACTTTAATGGTAATTAATTTGAGTTAATTACTTGGCCGTTAGAAATTCCGCGCAGAGATATGACGAAGGCATATTCTGCTAATAAATCTGGCATACATTAAAAGTGTATCGTGTATGACCCGATTTACATTGCACGTGCATAATATATGTAAGTTGATAACGTCGGTCGGTAACGAGTTGTCCATACGTACGCGTTTCGTGCGCCACTATCAATGCTTAATTTATCTGCACGGTGCAGTATAACAAGGACTTGATGCTATCTACTACCCAGTTCTGCGCATATGCATTGTTTTCCTCTTTTTACTTTCTCAGGATAGCGTTCATATGTGCGCTGCTTAACTAGCTAACCACAAGGGCGTATCTAGGATTTTATTTTAAGTGGGTAATGTACTTAAAAATAAAATCAGAGAGAATTGAGAATTTCAGCTTCACCCACACGTTGAAAATAATTATTTGTGGTCGAATATTATTGTTTAAATCGTACAATATGCCTATTTATAGGAAATATGTGGCGCTGTGGTGTTCAGTATTCATCTGTTCCGTTAGGAGATCGTATTTGTTTACTAGTCACTAACATTAATGGTATCTTAATTCTGTTTAGAAATAGTTATCATCTTCTACTAACTGACTGTTTAGTCTAGCTATCAGTGACCTTTGACAGTTATTTGTTGACAATTAAGTTTTTAAATTATTAAGCATACGTGAGCGAGAAACAGGACATCATAGGTGCCCTATGATAAGACTTCACCCTGCGCCCCTAAGATAATCCTCTCCTTTTAAGTAGTCTGTCTTAGAAACTGAAGCGGAATACATGTAGTCTCGAGTTTTTGGTTGAGCGCGCACTAGACCCTAGTACGTAAAGTTACAACAATGTAACAGTTTAGTTTATGTGTTTAATTATGTTTAGTGTAATCAATAATAATAAGTTAAAAAGCTATTATCTATAAGTTTTATTTACAGATAGATACTGATAATGTTTTAAACGGGTTTTTTTGCAGGCAGCAGTACTTCTGATGAAATGAAATATTTAATAATTAATAAATAACTTTTATTAGAAAATAAAATATATGTGTATACTGTACATATGTAGTTTATTTAATTGCAAGTAAATTCTCTCATAAACAATGTTTTTGATTTTTTATAATTAATTATATATCCGGTACTCGCGTATTATCTCAGGATAAATTCTCCATGCCCTAATTCTCCAGCATTTACATAATTTTTTAAAATACAATTCTCGGCTTCAATCATGTTTTCAAATATATAACCTATATTTTTAACTGTCAGCTCAGTTGCTCACAAAACTGATCCCCCTGCAAAAGTTGATCAGTAGCGGTAAGGGGTAAAATGCATATTTTTCAAGACCACTATTTTTCTCGAGCAGAACTGAACGCTCAGATAAAAAGAATACAGCAATTATAACAATGTTAATTACATTATTTAATTATTATAACGTACATTGCCGATTAAGGGCGTATTATAAAAAACATATTTATATTTGAAAATTAAAAATAAATAAATGTATAAACTGAACTGTTTGTTTTGAGGGACATAAAAATAATTTAAATTAATTATTGATAATTAAATTAAATAAATAAATATGTCATCGTGGTTTGCCCTATATCTGTTAATGGCAGATCTGTTATTGCACATAATTAACAAATTATAGTATTCTCCACGTAAGAATGACATTGCGCAATAATATTTCGTTTTTAGGTACGTCAGAAATATTACGTAACTGACAAAAAAAACTCCAAGTCATATTTTTGACATTTTTTAAAAGTTTCATTGTAAACTAAAACTAATACAATTACCCCTTAACCTTAAAATTATACAATAAGCTATATACGTATTTCGAGAACTAAGTTCTCATTAGTAGTACAAATTTAAGCGGAGCAGCTAAGATTACTCAACATGTAAACCATGCCAGAGGTCCTAACAACTCTGAAAAAAGCAGGGGACAGAACTGGGATTATGCAGGGATGGGGGTCACAGCGAATGAATACCAATTATAAACTAAAATTTAGCGTCCAATGATATTTAAGATTTAAAAGTCCTATAAAATTTAAGTTTATATTAAATCGAATAGTTTAGAGTTTGGTATGGGACCGAGATCTGCGTTCATCAAATTATTTTTAAATTTATTAATTATTAAGCTCTCGCATGCGTCTAAATATCTATCATTATTAATATGTTTTACTAGTTTAATATTAGAATTGTTAATTTTGTGATTATTAATGAACATATGTTGAACTACGCTAGATTTTTCGCGATTATCGCTTTTTAGATGATAAAAATGTTCTTTAAACCGAGTATCAATTTGTCTTTTAGATTGCCCGATGTAAACTTTATTACAATCATTACAGCTAATTTTATAAATACCGGATTTTTTGTTAGTATCTATTTTATCTTTAGGATTACCTAATAAAGATTTAATGGTATTACTTGATTTGTAAGTTACGGTTAAATTTTTTAAATTTTATTAATCATTCTCATTGTAAAATTACTTCAATAGAAAAATAGTATAAAGAAACATGTCCTTTATAAAATTCATCTCGCGGCTCGTTTTCCAAACTTGGACTCGTACGTTAACAGATGCCCTTATGATACTTGTTTTTAATGTACTATTAATGTAAATAAAACAAATCCAAGTCATAAAATGAAGAATAACAATATTATTCTATGTTTATGTCACATTAATTGGTAATAAAGGCAATAATGAATATAATTCTTACAAAATATCCTCATATCTAAGTGTATCTAGTCAAAATATCTTCAGGTGCAAGATTTTAATTGTCTGATTATTCTAACTTTGAAATGTTTTTATAAATCCATAAATGGATTGATTAATTAATTTTCGACGATGTAATCCGTAAGTACGACAAATGATGAAAGGAGCCATCTTAAAATTTAAATACGATATCCGTTGTCAGCTACAATTCTCGGCTCTCATCGTGATAAAATTCCTGAACCGTAAATCTTTTCACAAGTACGAGTATTTCGCTAACAAGTAACTTTGCGTGCTATAAACTCTGTAATTCACTGGTTCTTTAACAAGGACACTTACAACACATTAAAACGAATCAGATTCATAGGGTCTTAATATTCTGTGGTCCCTTTCCATCACAAAATGATTATAATCCTTATAATACTATACGACCAATATAAAGTAGATAATAATTACGTCAACAGGCCCTTTATTCATATTTTAATTGTGAGATAGGGTACAGATGTTTGTGTTCGTCTTTATCTTCTCATCTCCATCAATAAAAATTAACAAAGAACTTTAGACATAAACTTTCTTGGAGTGTAAAGGGATTGTGCTGAAATGAAAGCAACGGTGAGTACTATAGCAGTGTTGCAACACTACTAGGTTTATTGCCAAATGATTTTTCAAGATTTTAACAAGATTCGATCTTAATCGCATTATGTGTTGGAACGGCAAGACAAATAATGGCTTAATTTACATGGTATAGATTCAGAGGCGTATTTTGAGTGTGTGTGCATATATTTTTTTAATAAGGGTATATATTTTTATAAATGCAAATAATACAGTAAAAATCATATATTCATTTTATTTTATTATTCATATATTAAATTATATGATGTGTACATTTAATATAAATAAAATTAATACCTATTACTACAAGAAAATGTATATTTTTCTTCAAGTGTACAATAATATTCATATTATGCTACTATATTCACACACTATAGAAGATATTCATTTTACAACAATGTTGTTCATTATTGTACTAGTAAAAAATGTTAGTTTCTTAGTTCACCGCTGGCGGCAGCAGTCGTCACAGCAACACAGACCATATTGAAAAATTATTATTTGACAGTTGTATCGTTTGTGTTTTGTAGTGTACACAGCCAACTATGGCTGAAATTGCAAACTCTATAATTAAAACAATTCCAGAAATATTTTTAAAAAAACCCCAGTTTTCTTTGAAACACTTGAAGAAAAAATAATATATGTTATTCGGAGCAGAACGCCCTTTTTGTGTTTTACCCAGCTGCTTGGCCTCGGCTGGCGCCTCTGCATCTTCCAAGATACCTGCCAGAAGTGAAGAACTAAGAAGACACGATGTGGAAATGAGGTAGCAGCGAACTACTTCTGGAAATTCGAAGGTAACAAAAAATGTCGCATATGTGGCGACAATGATGAAACCTTAGAGCATTTGTTACAGGTCTGTCGTGGCTTTGAGTACCAACAGCAAGTCAATACGAGGCAACAGGTTCTAGAAAATTCCGGCAAAGGCCTACAATGGATGAAGAAGATTAGAAAAATACGTGAACAGTATACAATGAATTAAATAAATTAATAATATTGTTAATATGATGTAAATAGATTTAAAGCCGAAAGGCATGAATTAATAAATAATACAATACAATTGTACAGAATAACGTCCAAGTTATCTGGAATTTTAACGTTCGCGCTATTTTGATGTGAGAACTGTTAATTCTGCACATCATACAAATGCAAAAGTTTTTTCCATGATTCTATTGATTTCTATAATAAGCTGTTTGATCTAGTGAGTCACTGTGTTCATGATTTTGAGATTCGAGTTTTGTGTTATTGAAATGAGCGATGGCGCGATTTGCGAACTCCTCGCTTGATCTGTCGTGATAACCAGCAATTGATTCTTTACGTGTAATTATTTTCTGTTGCTGTTGCTGTTCCAGTTTATAAAGGCACTGACGCAAATCGCCACATTGATTTTTTACACCCCTTTAGTTTAATTAATGTGTGTGCTGGAGGTTCATCGCACTAAAGTCGTTTTGAATCATTGCCAATTTTGCAGTAACGGTAACGGTTCGTTCGAATGCGATTTGTAAATTCGGTACGATTTTTTCAATACAAATGAACGCAAACAAGATTTTCATCAGATAAAGCAAGGTTCGTAAGCGAAGGTTCGTGTAGGTATTCAAACCTCGCAAAATCCAATTAATACGACACTGCAGCGAATGGACGACCTCGAATTTTATCATATGAAAGTGACAAGTTCGCGAAAATTAGCCATTTACAAACTGAATGCTAGAAAATCACAATAATAGTAAATGTAGTCTTTTCCTTAAGCGGCAAGATTGTTCTATCTACATGTATTATTGGAAAAAATAACTTCTGATAGTAGTCTTAACGCAGAAAGTATTGGTAATAGAAAATGTGAAATTTTAAAAATAACTGTAGCTGGTAGAAAATAATTTGAACCTTTGGACATTTTTTTTAACTGTATAGGAACATCATCAGTATTATTGAAAACCATTATTACACAATAATATTGAATGTCTAGGGTAATGTGATCCAATAACGATCACCGCCATTATTTTCTTTATTATACTTACAAAAGAAATACTATAGAACAAAATTGTAGGAGACCAAGGGGGACATTCCATTAAAGAAGAAAATATAGTTTTTGACCAGTTATTCTCAAGTTGTAACACAAATTCAATTTTTTGTAATGGAATTATACATATTATTTATGTCTCTTCAGTAGCATATTTTTTTCTAAATTTAATCATGTATTAGTTTTATATCCTTACATAATAATAAAAATATCGAAAAATATTCGTTGGAAATATAAATAAATTTGATTTTTATAGTCAGTTTTTAGGCTATGTATGAAAAACAAAAACTAGTATTTGCCAATTTGAATTATTTAGGATAGAAATAAAATAGAACATTGTTAGCAAATATTTAGTTTATTTTAATTTAAGATCAATTGTTTTTCATTTATAGCCTACTGAAAAATAACTATATTTTTGTTATTTAAGGTATACATTAACCACTAAATATATACATCGTCCTATTTTAAACAAATATAACTTTGTGTTGTAACTAGTTTAAAAAAATATTTTTTCTCTAATGGGATGTCGCTCTTCGTCATCTATAATTTTATTTATAGTATTTTTTTTGTAACTATAATAATAATGAAAAAATGGCGATAGTCGTTTTTGTGTTACAGCCTGTATATTAAAATAGAAACGATCCAAATAAACAATGGATATAATAAAAGTTTTTTTTATGGTTTATATACGTACTAAAACAGTTCTCATTACGCATAAAAGTATTTGGGGTTCACTTCTTAGCTAGGGTTTCTAATCAACCGTATTTTTTTTAAATATTTATTTCATTAAAACAGCAATAGATTGTTAAAGACTTGGTTAACTATTAATTCATAGAAGAAAAAGAAATACAATCTTGTCATACGAATATCTATTGTAGCGCAATCGTTTCACAAAGAAAATTTCTTATATATGAGTGTGTGTGAAAAAGATAAATAAATAAATAAAGTTGTAAGATAGGAATGTAGGTTGTTTGCGGTGAATGAGATAGGAGAGAGAGCGGTGTGCAACAGCAGGATATACGAGCAATGTCTGTGTCTGGGTCGTGGGTCGTGGCTGGTCGTGGGCCGTGGGTAGTGCGGATATCCGGAGCTTTTTACGCGGCGTTGTTTTGTAGGTCGCGCACGTGAGAAAGCTAATTTTTCGGTGTGCGTCCGTCCGTTGGCGTTCCACAGTAGTGTTTTTCTTTGCCTGGCGCAGTGGCAATGCCGGTGTTACTTGGTACTTGCGCCGCGCCTTTGCCTTTGCCTTACCTCACCTCCGTATTCGCGTGGCATTCTGCTATGTCAGTATACTTAATTAAACACGTCGACGACTCTTGTTGTTTATTTTTCCTTTTATAAAGGGCGTTTTCTAATTTAGCCCACTCCCTCGAGTAGAATATCCAATATTTTACGCCAAGAATGCAATTATTTAAACCGTTTGCCAACATTTTAATATATGTTTTGCGTTTTATGCTATGCTCGCCGTTGTGTTGTGTCGTTGTCGTTGTCGTTGTCGTTGTTGTCCCGCTGTTTCGTTTTTCGATTGTGATAGCGTAGCATAGGGAGAAATGGGCCAGTCAATGTCCGCTAACCGCGAACATTCTTTCATTTTCTTTTTTCCTTTATCTTGCAATTTAGGAGTGTTATTTGTGTACCCGAACGGGCAGCTGTGTTCCAGTGGTTAGCGCTGCGGATGCGGATTCTGCTCTAAGATCTGTAGTCTATCCCGTGGGTCCTATGCCATATATAATTATGACTTGTGTATTTGAAAGTCAAGTAAGTGAAGTGAAGCGTTACTATACAGGCTAGGAATGAGATTTACCCCAAGTGTTCAAATCGGTCGAGTGTTCGGGTTTTTGTCAGCTTATGGCTGACGGCTGAAGTCTTTGACCAAGTTGACAAATGACGTAAGTACGTCGCACAAGACAGATGTCGCTATTTCTCATGCCGTTCAACTCAAAAGCTTCTTGACAAATATTTGGACTCACTTTATCATTGCAATGATAACGATTCATTCGTATTATATTTAAGCAGAATGTTATGTTAGTTAAAGCGACACAAAAGCTTACTTTCATATCATCTGAAATAAAATGTGCTCGCCTGCTCGCTGCTTGGTATTTGTCAACTTTTATATTTCTTCTCCTTTCTCCGTTCTCCTTGGCTGTCATTCGAAACAGATAGGAATTTAGGCTCGATGCATGCTAAACGAAACGGGGAGAAGCGTCAAAATTGTAAATTGAGCCATATGCTACCCATGCTATATCGCTTCGCATGCATGGATAGCACTTTTCGACACGCGTTCACTCTGTCAAATATTGCCTAGCTAGCAATTTTAAATATCAAATTAGAGTAATAAACGATACCGTACCGTCATACATACACAAATATTCACAGCAAAATATCAAATTCTAACTAATGTTTATTTTCCCTTAGAGCTGTTTCCATCATGTCCAATGTTTCTGTAATGGTTTTTATCAAATACAAACAAAATTTAATTGCAATACGTTGTTCTATTATTGATTAATTATTGACGTGCACAAAAAACGTTGTGTTGAAGTACAGTTGTGTGAAAGCTAACAGCAACTGGTTACAAACATGCAAAGCAATTTTCAATGGCGTCGGTTAAGTAGTACGTAACATACTGCTACTGCTGTGCTTTACCCCTAGCTATAGCTATCGCTATGCGATACACTTATCCCCTGTTGCCCTATGCTGCGTGGTGTTCAAGTTACGTGCACTCCACCGCTTCCAGAATTCTCCTCTAATTTATTGCCACTTTACGAATCATATCCACATTCACACTTCATTAAATCCCGATTTTCAAACTGTTTTTCATCATTCAATAAATTATATCTTTCTATCCCAAAAATATTTTGTAGGTATATTCATATTTAATTACATTTCATTTTAATAATGAAAATATAGCATCAATATCATCAATTTGCAACCATTATATTAATAAATTATAAATATTAATGATTTATTTGTAATAGGGTAGGTATTTTACATAAATCAAATTTTACAATTTTAGTTGCATTCATTGAAAATTAGATGAATTAGTATCAAAATCCAAATTCCGTAATGACAATTATATTTGTGATAAATTTTAAATTGCAAATGAAGTTTGCATCGTTTTGAAATGGTCTGTGTAATCATGCGCAAAATAAATTAATAAAAATATTTTTTGTTGTAGGAATAGTTATTTAATAGTATATTAAAGAATGTGTGTCATAATTGTCATTTTATTTTGTAAGAAGGAACTATGGATCACGACACAATTATGAAATGAGTTCTTTATACTATTTTTTGGTGTCGTTAATGATACTAATGTTATGGAAAAATTAAAACACCAACTATTTCGATACTTTCAATTTCTTCCTAACTTTATTACCATATTTCTTCTCTTCTTCTTCTTTCTTTTAAAATTACATAAAAATAAAATTTTGACCAATGGTCCATAGTCGTTTATTTAACTAGATTTGACATTTAATATTTTTTGACATTCATAACCACCAACCTTAAAAAATAATTGTGTTAATCTATTACAGCACTCGAATGAGCTATTAACGATCTCTTTTGGATGCTGTAATAGCTTTACAATGGCAGGGTATACAAAAAGCTATAAATAGATGTCAACTTGACAAGCATAAGTATTTTTCTTTTATTTCGGTTGCCATTTAGTGACGCGCCAATTTATGGGTTATTATTTTTTAAAAAAGTCAAAGTATCATTATTTGTGATAAAAAATTCAAAAATATCCTATTATATTGTAACGTGCGCCCTTGATTAAAGAGTATACGAGTGCCGCTACTGGTAGAATGTTTCCGAGCGATGACGTAATCCCCGGCGGCGGAACGGCTAGACGTTAGATAGTCTAATATATAGAGGCAACGAGCAATGAAGTTGGTGATATAAATAAAGTCTACGTGTTGTGAACATAAATAAATGTAGTTATATAAATAAATGTAGTGATATAAATATTGGTTAAATAAATAATCTTAGTGTTTAAGTATTTAATAATATTCTTAGTCATTAATTAGTGTTTATAATTATTTAATCCATAGTGTTAGTTATTTTTATTATCTTAGAAATATTTATCCTAATTATTTATCGTTTAATAAACGTATTATTTTAATTAATAATATATCTTTGATTTTTATACTTCACCCAAATAAAAAAAAAAAACGTTACAATATATTTATTATAAGAAGTAGGAAATTTATTTTTTCTATACACTCTTTATAAACTTTTAACGTGTATTTTTTTTTTTAAATGATCTGTTTATAAAGTGTTTCTGACATTAGGTTAATTGATTTATTAATTTTGTTTTTCGAAAAGTGTAAATGATATTTATTGCGATACTTAATAACTCATTTAAGTATTCAACATTTGTTTTCTATCAGAAAATAAAACCATTAAAATTTGGATCAAATTGGTAGATGAACAAAATCTCATTTGTTATATATTAGACATGGCATTTTTGTCTAAAACCAGAACTAAGTAAAACATCTTTTTTTTTTTTTTATTTAGGTTTTTTTAAGGTATTTCGACTTTGAGCCACTAATACCTCGGTACATTAATTTAACATTTTAGTAATATTATATATTATTCAATACATGATATATTAATATTTAATTATACTAATATGTAGTAATAGTACGTATGTTGGTAATTACAGGTTGTTGAATATTTTGATTTGTTCATCTATGTAATTTAGTTTATTGGTAACTACTCACATAAATTATGGAGGAAGACTATGGGTTACTGATTGTACTGTCTAGTTAATACAATGTACTTTCGAAAATAATAATTATTGCAAATAACACATGTTTTTGTTGAAAAGGATCATTTGTATAAAATATTCCAATAAATATTATTTTCAAATAAATTCCCAGTGAAAGTAATAAACTAAACGAGTTTAATCTGTCGATATTATATCTGGCTGATCCATGTAATTTAATTTTAATTTACCCAATTCATGTAATTACTGTATAATTTAGTTGATGTAATAATCCAATAATACCCTTATAATTAGGTATTTAAATACATACAAAATAGTATGGGTATGGGGAGTAACTATTCAATAATATTCCATTTCTTGTGATTTAAATGAAAGGTAAATACGACATCGTTTGATAAACGATCAAGTTGACACAAGTAAACAGTATCAATTATTGCCTTGTATTTTTTTTCCTTTTTCCATCGCTATCTGTTTATATATTTTATAGGATAGGGATATATAAATGCATTTTAATAAAACCATTTCAACGAGAAACAATCGCAAACATTTTAAATGAAATTTGAATGACATTTATAGAATCAGTTGAAAGTACTTGTTTTATTTTAATTTGCTTAAAATAAATTTCCATTTAATTTGAAAATATTAATAAAAATATAAAATATTTTGATATTTTGTTTTGTGATTAAAATGCTAATAAAATTCCAAATTTATTTCTTTTCAAATTTGGCATGTGCAATTTCAAATACAGAAATATTTTATTATTGAATAGTATTTAATATCTACACAAAAAGCGATATAAAATAATAAAATTATTCATAATATAATTTAGAATTCAATTACTATTTCATTTATATTATAATAGTTGTCAATTTCGTTTTATATTGTAATAATAACTGTATGAAATAATAACACTATACCTAGTTCAACGAGAACGAACCCGATTACGAACCAAATTTGAATTATTATTTCAATCTTACTGTTATTATATTCATTATTTATATTATATTTACAATAATTTAATTATATAAATCCAAAAATAATAACAATACAACTCTGGTATGATTCCCCTGCCCATATTTTATAGTTTCGTTGAACGAAGTATATGTTTGTTTTAATCTTTATTTATTTAGACAAGGTTTTATTGTACCTTGTTTAAAAAAAAATTATTATAATAAAATCTTAATTATTTTTTTAATATTAGAACATAAAAATATGTCTGACCGAATGTGCACTTCTTGTAACAAAATATCGTCCCGCTTAGTGAAAGGCAATTTTGAACGACTAATGCAGGTACTGCTAAATCAAAAAGTATTGGAACGGTTACCTTCAAAGGAAAAATCCGGAATATTTAAACAAAAATAAATAAAATATATCATCACGGCATATTACCCATTGCTGGGTGTGCCAATCTGCTTTGTGCAGAGATTTCGGTAATGATGATAGCATATTTGCGGCCTTTTAAATATCCTATAATAAAAAAATTAAATTGTCTTCATTAATTTTCTGTAGGAACTTTGAAAAACTATATATTTTTTAAATTTAATTCATTGACAATAAACTCTTAATATAACGGTGTCTACGTTTTGCGGAGTGTCTGGTATTGTTTACGTCCATGTAGACTATATTTTTAATTTTTTGTTTAAAAATGACAAAAATATTATTATTTGTTGAGTATGCTTTAGAATATAATTCAATTATGTTAAAATGATTGTTTTATTTTCTTTCTTCCATTTTGTTTATTTATTATCAATGACATTGACAATCAAAATAAATCCTTTTCTTCATTTCGTTAAGTCTCCATTGCGCATTTGCAATATATACAATGTTTGTATGTATGTAAACTATCATAGATTACACGTAAATGCACATCCCTGCTGGTCGCGAATCTGGGGAACTCTGGGTTGGATCCCGATCGACGCCAAAATTATTTCAAATTTTTAATGGCACTAAAACGACCTCAGTTGTACACTCTATATCAGCAATGAGTTCCTGTAAGGTGACGCTTGGTAAACGCCCGGAAGGTACAAATTCATCATTATCGATATCTGTATATAAGCACACCCAGCAAAAATGTAAATACAAAAATGTCTTAATTTATTGAAATGATACATTGTAATGCTTTTTACAATTCGTGTTATATAATATACTATTAAATAGAAATTTGTATTTTGAGAATAAAATTACATTTTATATAATGATGTAGACAGAGTGTATCGCGCGTACATTGAGCATTCTGTAACTGTAACTGTAACTAGGAGTGAAATGCGTAATGCATATGACGAATAACAACGTCGATGTGTCGAGATGTCAAGAACGTTATTCACCGCTAATGATGGCGATGTTTCATGCCCTAGGTACGAGGATCATTGGAAGCCAAGGTTATAGTTGCAGGTTGCAGTAACAACTGAAATTAGCAGCACATTGTTCTGTTTACTAACAGAAAATATGTTCTGATTTCACAATGTAATACTTGAAACGCGTTAACATGAGAATTATTTACAAACGCATAATACGGAAATTTATGAAGTGGGTTTATGTGTATGCAGACAAATAAATATCGTCTATGTGTACACTAATGACGTGTATTTTATATGTTGCAGTCAAAACTCAAATGGTAATGCTTCGATTTTAGTTATTTTATATGTTTGGAAACAGCCGCCTATCGCCAATATGTTCAAATTTATATTGCTCGTTTGTATTATCATTAATAAATATTACCAACAATAACAACTAAATATTCAAGCCCATATCTTAAATTAAACAAAATGTAGAATATTTATTGTCATATGCTTAATTATAATATATTTCTTTACACATAATAATTTATCAAACGAAAACAAATATATTCGTCACAGATATTTATTGTATAGTAGTTACATGTTTAAAAAGCTGGTCGCGGACACAAAAATGACCCCTCATACCAGCAATGAGTGGCCGTGTGGTGACGCCTGCCCGCATGGTACAAAGATATCATCATTGGCACGCCCAGCAATGGGTAATATGCCGTGATGATATATTTATTAATTTATTACACCCTATTTTTACTTCTCGCTAAACGAGGTATTGGATTCATATTATTATTATTGTCTTACCAAAATAGGGTCAAAACTGACCCGATTATCGGTTTTTTGTTCATAATTCTCATGATAGAAATATTACAAACAATTCCTCTTGAGAATTCTCCTAAAATATGTCAATAATTTGATACATTTCATGTTCGTTAATAGAAGTTTAAGAAGTATTGAGTTTTTTACATTTCTTTTAATTTGAGTCTACGATGACCCGATTTTGGTTTTCGATGTGATGATATAATAACCATAAAAATAAAGTAATAAAGGAAATAATTTGTTTATATTGATCAAGATGAAAATGGAGAATAAATTTTGAAATATATTGTTTATTTGATTACATTATAATTATTTAAGATATTGTTTATTTAGATTAAGAATATTTTTTTGTTTTATACTTTTTCATGTTTTCTTTTAATATAAAAATTAATTATTAAAAAAATACAAATTTGTATTATTATTAAAAAAGGAAGTTTAATAAATATAATAAATGTAAAACATTAATAAATATTCTCATATTAAAATTTCGGGTCACATATGACCCCATTTTGGACACCCATGGTATAAAATTATTATTGTCAGACAAGGGTTAAGCACGTTTTAAGGTCCCTACAATCCCATTTTAATATTTTTATGATGATGTCTGTGTGTGTGTGTGTGTGTGTGTGTGTGTGTGTGTGTGTATGTATGTGTGTGTGTATGTGTGTGGGGAGGTTAGAAGGACGATTTCTCAAAAATTATATTTGTTTAACTACGCATTTATCAATCGGACATTACTAGGAAGAGCTGAAAAGGTTTTGGTAATAATTCGACAACCGGAAGTAGCAGATTCTTAAAAAAAATTCTAAATATTATTTTTTGAAAATTTTTGTTCTTGCGTGTATTAAAGAAGAGTAAATTCTCTATCTGATACATTAAATATTTTATTATATCTTTTATAGATATAGAGATAGAGAAATATAAATAATATAATAATCTGTTGTAATAAATCTCACAGCCCAAATAATGTCTTGGAAACCAATTAAAAAATGAAAATGTTTTTAACTGACAGATAAATGTCAGTGTCAAAAATCCAGAGACATTACTGAAGATTTTTTCTGGGAAGTACATACATTATATTATTTCTTATTGTATTAGATAGTTAAATATTTAAAATTATAGATATATTTATTACATATACCCTTCAAAAATACTGTCAATCCAGACAATGAATTGGAAACATTTAAAAAAATTGGAAGAGGACAAAATTTCTTCATAGCATGAATTTAAAATTAAAAAATTTAAATATAAAGAATAGATATAAGTACAATTTTTGGTGTAGAGTATAGGTATACAAGAAATGTTAAATACAATAGGGCGCGAGCATTATGTACATGATATCATAATTTTCCATTCTATATTTAGTGATTTTCCAATTCCATGTGGTTTATTTCACACTCCTGGCGACAAATTAACTACGTGAATTTAGGAATTCTTGAATTTTTTAATGAAAAATTCTGACATTTGACATCTATGTACATAATAACTAATTGTCATTCTGACACGGGCCCCATATCTGCTTGTCAAGGCCAACAATGCCACATGACTGCTCGCGCCCTATACTTATGTAACCAAAAATGGAAGTGGCGAGAGGTATTGTGCTGGCCACAACAGATTTTTTTATTCAGTCTTAGAATGAAATTATAATTAGATAAAAATGCGGGCCACAAAAGTAGGATCTGCGATATGCAAAATGAACTCTCTTGAAGCTTGAGTTTATTTTTATTATTGGGAAAATTATACAGCACAATAAAAAGTATGTCAGTAAATCCGCCTTATTTGAAAAATAAACAACAAATCTGAAAGTTTTTGCGTGTAAATACTAACACTGAGCGCTGTAAAGTTGGGCATCGATGCGAATGTAGTAAAGTTTATCGAGAGATCGTTAAATTTTCACCGGAACACATTACCGGCAATTTTTGGAAACATATTTGCTCGGGGTATTTCCGTTTCTGCCGGACATTAACGGCAGTGCGCGATGGTATGGTTACGAGTTACGTGAACGTTGTGGATGTGGACTGCAAGGGAGAATTTATTATAACTTCCCCTCTCTCATTTACGCGAATTTCCGCTCGATTTCATACAGTTCGATGTATCTGCATTGCTAATTATTATTTCCTAAAATTGGTCACACGTCGATGTAATCTAATAATAAGTAAACTAATGCTAAAATTTCATTTTCTAGTTTAAATCTACCACGTAACTATTAAAATGGAAAATATTAACAAATTTTAATACAATCACAATTATTTACAATAACTCTGAAGCAGATGCTAAGCACCTTAAGACATTGGCACATGCACGATATCATATTGTAATCTGAGGTAACACGTATAAAAACAGTTTAATATACGATATAATTAGTTAAACTATGTTTTTTCAAGACCAAATATGCGACCCGAAATACCCAGTTTGGTCTGGAACATACATAATTTAACTACTTATATATTTTAGCTTCTAATTTAAAAACTGTTGTATAAGCCCAAGCTCTTAATAGGTCCGCCGGGTTATATTTTCAACAAATTATACAATCGACACAAATGTGAGAATTTTCTAAAAAAAAATTTCGACTACTTTAAATATAGACTTTAATAGATAATAACAATTCAACCAACATCTTCCAGTCCATATTTGTCATCTATCGAGACCCTTTAAGGCTGGTTTATGCAACTTTTCATAAGGAATAAGGAATAAAACATAAAATATAAATGTGTATTTATATATCGTACCGTTTATGCAGTTTTGAGATAAAACATAAACATAATATACATAAAAATAATACATAAGAAATGGCCAAATTTTATTTCTTATGTCTTATCCTTATGTGCTATGTCAAAATATGCCTACTGCGCAAGCGCAGATTTCTGTTGTTTCTGTTTTGGAAGCATGAAATGTAACTAAAATCATTTGTGTTTTGACTCGGAAAGTCGGTGACTCAGTAACACATCGCTGAATAAATGATTATATCTCGTTCACCCATAATAAAAATTAGTTGAAATTCTAAACAAGAACATCGAAATTTAATTCTAAATATTTGAATTCTATTTAATAACTTACTTGCAAGATGACAGAAATATATATGCTAATATATAAATTCTCGCGAATAAAGACAAAAATAACAAATAAAAACGTTAAAGAATGTCCCAAACTCCAGATTAATAAGCAAACAACCTAATCATTTGACAAATGTCAAAGTCTTGCCGTTCAGTGAAATTTCATTTTCCAATTTTGATATTCCTGATTGTATATTACCCGCTGAATTCAAATATCTTGTCTATCATTGGTTGAAAGTTATGTATTATAAAAGTGCATAAATTGATTTTATCTCCATGCCTTATGACTTATCACAATGTTTTATTCTTATTCCTTATGGAAACGTGCATAAACCAGCCTTTACTTTGGGCATAATATGTGTCGTACTGTCTGATAAGTAATTGCACCGAAAGAAGGGTATACTCGTCTAAGACTAGTATTAAGATAAGTAAAAAATTCATTGGCTTGAGAGGGACTTAATAATAAGCTACTTGCATGCCTCTTTTTACCTCTCGCTAAGAGAGGTATTGGAATCATGCTAAAAATCGCATAGTGGATAAGCACGTTTTAAGGTCCCTAGAATCCGATAATAATATTTTTACGATGATGTCTGTGTGTGTATGTGTGGATGTGTATGTTTGAGGTTGTTGGAGCTACGATTTCTCACATTCTATGAGACTAAAAGACCTGTGTAACTACGGATTCCTCAAACTCACAGTAATGGGAAGAGTTGAATAGGTTCTGATAACAATTGGACAACCGGAAGTAGTAGTATTTTAACAAATATCTTCTAAATATTATTTTTTGAAAATTTATGTTATTACAAATATTAAAAACCAAAATTCTATATCCGGCACATTTAAATTTTTTAATATACCTTCTATAGATTAACATCTCCATGGTAAGTACTTGAGAAATTAAAATGTCTGTAATTAACAGATAAATGTCACTAATGTCAGTGTCAAAAATTTAAAGATAGTACTGAAGGCTTTTTCTGGGAACGATATTTAATATATCTCATTGTATTATTAAATATATATTTAAAATTATGTTTATATTACATGAACCTTTCAAAAATACCGCCAATCCCATTAATGAATTGGAAAACCTCGAACATTTAGAAAGAAAGAAATGGAGAATACTTGCTCATAGAATGAATTGAAATTTATAGAAAATACGTAAATATAAAGATTAGGTGTAATTAGAATTTTTTGTGTATACAAGAAATGTTAAATACAATGTATACCACAATGGAAAGGGCGCGAGAGGTATTTTGATGGCCACAACAGAGTTTTAATCTTGTTAACTTAAATCTTGCTTAACAAATTGAAATACGTAATAAAAGTAACAGAAACTACGCAAATTGCAAATAATAAACAAAAGAGACAGAAAGAGTGGAAAATGAACTAATGTTACCTTCTTAAATATGCTTTCCTTTCTCCAGTTCAAAATAATGATGTCCCAGAGAATGTTCTTTCTTAATTTACTAAAAAACATATATTTTTTTAAATAAAATTTATATTTTAACATACATTTTCAACATAATATTAGGTAGTGATGGAAATCGGATTTTCAGTACACCGCAAGTAGCTCATTCAGCTAGTATTAGAAAGATCCTGGATTCAAATCCCGGTGAGGCTCATAAATATTTCACAAAATCTTTCTTCGAATTTAATTTATTGAATTGTTCACGGTTCTGAATGTGACAGTAATAACAGTTTAATATTATAGCTACTATATTTAGTTTGAGTTTAAAATATTGTAGGTAATGAAAGAGTTGATGATTTCTTTTCTAAGTTGTTTAATTAAATTTAAAATTGGTGTAAGACTCTTTTGAAGTTTTAATTCCTGCATAATCTTTTCATTTTAGATATTCTTAAATAATAAAGATGTGTATAAATCCCTGTTCATGGTAGCAACAGAAAGAGAAGCGATTAGAGCTACAGCATCGTCACTGCTTTCTCGGCTGTCCGCTTTGACGTGCCATGTTCCATGGCTTTGCAGCGGTTTTCCCTAACGTGAATTAATCACTCGCTAATTATTTGATTTATGTACGTGATAAGTTTGGAAAACAACTTGTTATCAGTCATCCGCCACACTTCTATCTAATGTAGAATGCAACCGGTAACCTCCTACTATCAGATGCAACACTTTCATAAGCCAAAATACACCAGGAACAACTTATAATTTACATAGGGTAAGTCAGGGATAGATGCCCCGCCGGAGAAGATGCCCTAGTGGAATAACTTTACGACTTTTCGATAGATTGCACTAGTAGCTTCTATCAGTTGTGGCTGTAGCATGTGCGAGTGAGTGAGTCGTGTTTGAACACGAAAAAAAAAATATTTAGGTAAATTATTTGCAAAAATTAATTTCATCAGTTTCGTAAAATTTATCACCATAATTTCTTTCAAGTACACTAAGTTGTAGTATTTTCATCATTGTTTTTGTGTTGCAATAGATATAAATGAAGTATAGGTTAGTGTTTATGATATCATTGATATTCTGGCGCTAATTTTGAATTTGGTATTTGTCCGGGGCATCTATCCCGGACAATCGGGAAAGATCCCCTGTTACATCAGTTAAACATGCCTCTTGTACATTGTTGACAAGCCCAGAATTTTTGAATAAAAAAAAGAAGTCCACAGTAAGTGGACTCCTGGAAAGAACTCGGCCTTTCGCAGACTTCAACTTGGCGAATTTTGCGTCGAAGCATGGGCCTACACCCGTACAAGATCCAACTGACCCAGAAACTCAAAGTTAATGACCCTAGACAACGCCGTTTGTTCGCTGACTGGGCTTCGGAGCGTTTGGAAGGTGGACCCCAATTTTGGCCGAAAAATCATCTTTAGTGACGAGGCGCATTTTTGGATGAATGGCTATGCTAACAAGCACAATTGCCGTATATGGGACGACGCCAAACCCACACAAGGTTCACCAGATAGTAATGCATCCACAAAAACTTGCTGTTCGATGCGGATTTTGGATCGGCGGCGTCATTGGTCCGTACTTTTTTGAAAACGACGTTGGTGAGGCCATCACCGTCAATGGCGAGCGCTACAGAACGATGATAACCGCTTTTTTTTGGCCCAAATTGAACGATATGGAGGTAGACGACATGTGGTTCTAGTAGGACGGCGTAACGTGCATGGACATTCTACATGAATGATTTGATAGTATGGTTATCTCTCGCAGAGGTGACGTGAATTGGCCACCAAGATCGTGCGATTTGACCCCAACCGATATCCTTAAAGTCAACATAACCAATGCCATCGCTGAAATTCAGCCAGATCTATGCGGCAGAATCATTGAAAATTGGACCACTCGGATCCGCGCCACCGTGAAAAGCCGCAGCGAAGATTTGAACGATGTTATATTCCATACATAATGGCATACATGGGCCTTTCAAATAAAAAAGAATTTCGTGAATACTTCACACACAGCTTGTTTTATTCCATTTCAACATCGACCCGCCCTTATTGAAAAACCCTTTAGCAATCCACATAATACTTAAATCGCTGTCACTGTCAGTTTATTTTTGTTAATTATCTAAACGAAACGCACTTGTTCTTTAGGTTTAGCAAAAAGCACTTGTTATGCATGGCCTCCTTTCCAGCCGTAACCAAGGTTATCTAAAATTATTATAAGCTGCATATTTCAGTGTAAATTTGTATATTCATAGTCTACAAAAATTAAACATGTAAAATTTAATTCAAATTTCCTCATAATCTCTGGAATATATATCATTTTCGTGGGGTGTATTCTTATTAATAGTAAGACAGCAGTGCTGGCATCTTGGTAAAATTGCTTTTCCTTATCATGTTTTCTTTTAATTAATTTCCGAAGTGCAGAAAATTTGAGCCCGTTTAAAAGTGAATGTAATCTCAAACTACAACATGAATTCCAAATTAGATGATTTCGGGACATTCGAGGCTCTCCCTCGGCTTGTCTAGAGCTTTTAGATTTTTATCCAGGCATCAAAGTTTATTAGCAGTCAGTGGGGATCAGAGCGAAATTTTATTCTTTCGTCTCTCTGTAAATATCCCCAATTTATTTCATTATCATGTTAATCAAATTCCAGTCATTTCAATTTAGTTTCTGAGTTACTTCATTAATTTTACTACAGTAAAAATATTGCAATAGTTCAAAAATATTTTAATTGCATTAAAGTTTTTTTTATTTCAAAAAATGAATTGGTGAAACTGCAATAAAAATAAAACCAAACTTTAAAGAACGTACATATTCAGCATATTGACATACCGGATGTTTATTTGTAATCTGTTGTACATATAGAGAATACAATGTTTTTTATTTTCTTTGCTGTAATTAGTTACCTATTACTTTTTGACCAAAATGTTTCCAATAGAAGTTGTAATAAAATTCGGTTATTATACAGGGTGTTTGGCGTAAGTCCGGCACCACGAATATTTCGTTTATTTTGAGAGTTACTAAAAAATGTTAATAAGCAAAGTTAAACTAGACAAGGGGCTCATAAGATGATCATAGCAGAAATTTTGTATCACTTCCGGTTTTAGCGGAAATGGGTACAACTTTAAATCTATCATAGGGAATCGTTATTTTTATATATTTTTTTCCAGAATATACATAAAATTAGCTTCACAACGATACCAAATTATCATAGTTTTACTTTAACCATTTCAAAAAGGCGACCATTTATTCTTAAAATATGTATTAATAAAATTCCATACACCTCCAGCTACTTTGGAAAATTTAGAAATAAAAGTTAGAGCGACTGTTAAAGAAATTAATGAGAATATTCTAGAAAATGTAATGAAATAGTTTTTATTACGTATAAGAAAATGTATAGAAAATAACGGCAGCCATATTGAGCATTTGTAGTTTTTCACATTTATTGTTTCTGTTTTGGTATCGGTGTGAACATGCTAAAAATAAAAAAAATAATACCTCACGCCTATTTTTTTTTTAATTTCTTTTTTTCTTTTGTTATAAGATAATAAAATTGTTTTCATAGCTTGCTATGTTTTATTTTGTATGGAATTTTATTAATACATATTTTGAGAATAGCTGGTTGCCATTTTGAAATGGTGAAAGTAAAACTATGATAATTTGGTATCATTGAAAAGCAAATTTTATGAACATTCTGAAAAAATATATAAAAATACCAATTTCCTATGCTAGTTTTAAAGTTGTACCCATTTCCGCTAGAACCGGAAGTGATACAAAATTTCTGCTATAATCATCTTATGTGCCCCTTCGTCTAGTTTGACTTTGCTTATTAACATTTTTTTGTATCTCTCAAAATATCGGTAACATAATAAAAATGTAATTTAACATAATTTAACCTAATTCATTTTAATCTAAACTAACCTCAACTAACCTAACCATAACTTAACCTAACCTAATTTAACTTAAAGACAATATTCATATTTACTGATAATTTATTTTAAAAATACTGATCATTGATGTAAAAAAATACTGATCAAATAAATATAAACTTTAAAATTCTACACCCATATCACTTTTATAATTTGTACAACAGAATCTGAAATTTTATAAATATTTTTCATTTGTAATAATAGCCATGGAATTAAAATAAAATTATAAATAAGTGTATAATGTCTGGACAGTCAGAAAAATTAGTTTATTAAGTTAGATATAACTTTATTTTAATTATGTTATAAAAAGAGATTTCGTAATTATTATATTACTATTTATTGCGTTATAGTTTACGTTTTTATCAAAAAAAAGCTGAAAATAATTCATCTGTGTTATTCTTACAGCATTCTAGTAAAATTTTGTACGCTAAATTTGAAGTTATTGTGTTTATTTCAGTTTATTTTTTCTATAAACTTATAAAATTGATTAATTTTGAGTTGTCACGTTTTCCGCGGTGCTGCGAAGTGATTAGAAACTTTTAAATATACGAGTTTTTATAAATAAAATCGTTGATTAAAACATTTGGTCGAAATGGAGCGCCATCACCAAATCAGTTTCCAAATAAAGCAACGAGGGGAATGCAATTTTATTTGAATTTACTAGTCGCATAGAAGCCATTTCCCTCCTACAGATTTCATTTATCCGCGGTTAGGTCGCGTGTTGATTCCAGCCGTCACTAAGTGAAACTTTAATCATAACCCGACGTTCACGGCTCGCAGCTTGAAGCCCAGAACATGGAAAATGAAGCCATGAGATTCATATTCCTTTTCCTGAACTACGAGTACACTGGGAACGGGATCAGACTGCGGTTTCAAACCAGCTGAAGCTGCACTTCAAAATAATTAAACAAGATGGAGGCAAATAAATAAATTATCTTGTTTTCTATCTGCATAACTTTATATTCATACAATATTTATTCTCTCAAACTTTCTCAGATTATACTACATATGAATTTCCCCAGCTACTGCATAGAACGTGGAAATATAAACTTTTCCAAGTATAATTTTTACACGCATAGGGATGCATAATATACATAGTGTGATAGCTAAACGAGCTAGCTCAAATAATTTCTATATTACTAAAGATACAATTAAAAACTATGACAATCTCACAGAAGACCAGGGCAACATCCGGTTAGAGAACAAATTGTCTTTTTAAACCAGTGGTTCTCAAGTTACAATTCAAAGTTATATTTTTTAAATAGGATTATATAGAGTGTTCAATTTAAGTGTTTCACTATTGCTATCTCGAGAACCGGAAGAGATACGAAGTCGGTTAAATTAGCAAACAATTTCTATATTACAAGACTTTTTAATTTTAAATGAGAACCTACTTTTTTTAATCGCCTATTCGATTCAGCATTTTTTTTTGAATGTTTATACCCTTACATAACGAAAAAACCGAGAAAAATGCAAAAGAAAAATTATTATTTTCATATTTATTTCTACATGTAATCAGAGTGCCATGACAAAAGCAATTGAATATTTTGTTTTGCATCACATATCAAAGTAGTTCGTTTATGAATTTTCTTGTTTTATTTTGTGTTCAAATGAATTTTACGCACGAAGAAAAAATTTATATGTACGAAGTTTTCATATTATCTCTGAAAAATACTATTGCTGCAAAGAATATGTATAGGGAACGTTATCCTGAGCGGCGAGTTCCTGCGCAAGATGGTGCACCAGCTCACAATTCGCGTCAAGTTAGGGATTACCTAAATTAACGGTTTCTAAATCGGTGGACTGGTACTTATGGTTATGGTACTATTGGTATTGAAAAAGTTGTAGATTGATGTAAAAGTTGCTTGAAATTGATTTTGTTAATTAGATATTAAGAACTAGAATATGGATTCATTGATCACGTTGTAATTTTATTTGGTTTATATAATTTTGTTTACTTGGGGAGTATTATTAAAGTTTATATAGTTTTCTTGTTGTTGGAAATACGTTATTTCTGCCATATACCAATTTCCAGCGCATGTCATAGAAATCTGTAGTTCAACGCATAAGTATCAATTGAATATCTAAGTGATTCTATCAAATTTTGATTAATTCATACACTGAGTCTGTTTAAAACTTTTCGCACATGTCCTTCCTCTAGCAGACAAATTCGGTTACATCTTATTATTATGTGAAATTAAAAATTCTATCGTTTCTGTCACATTTGAGGCAGCGGTGGGATAGAAAATACGAGGCCTGTCTAAATGAACCCGACCTTCAATTTTCCCGCGTAAAATAATGACGATAGGGCGGCGCCACTTTCCACAGTGTATTGGGACAGCTATATGCGCATGCCTGAATTTTCTTTTCGCCATCGGGTGCGTCATTGAGCAAAGTTGCTGCATCAAATTTTCGAATTCCAGTCGTTCGCTAAATTCCCTACTCTCCAGACATGGTTCCATGCGATTTCTGGTTATTGGTCACTGAAAATATCCCGTTTTGAGAGTAGAGAAGAGATACTGAGTTGCAGGAAATTCCAAGAGAAGTCTTCCAGAGATATTTCCAGGAGTGGAATGATTGGTGGGCTAAAAGTGTGGAGGCGCAAGAGGCGCAATATATTTTCCCAGCCGAAGGTCGGATTCTTTTTAGACAGGCCTTGTACTGTTAGTATTTCTGTTACAGTATATATATAATTTTTGATTATGGACCATATACATTACGAGTGCTGAACCAACTAAACAAAGTGCTAGGTTGTGTTGAGTATTTCATAACGTTATCTGACTTGCAGCGAATGAGAATAGAGTATGATGTGGAAGGAATGCAAATTGTAATTCATTCGGATTATTCATTCAATGGATATGTTACACGGGCAAAGTCCAAAAGATGTGACAATGTTAGAAATACCTACACAACACTATTATATTTCATTTGCTGTATTTCTCAACATTTGGACATGTTCAGTTCGCAACTTTTCTAAACATACCTTAACCTATAAATTAGTAAATTTGATAAATACGAAGAGAATTAATTCGGAGTTTAAGGCCGAATGTAAAACTGGCAGAGTCACGAAGCAGCGATGTAGCGTGTAAAAAAAGTAATGAGAACTACAATCGAAGATAATTTACCTTCGTTATCTATAAATGAATCGAATTGAATTACCGCACTAAAAGAAGTGAAGGGGATCTAGAGTGTAGTGGCTGTGCCGTCGTTGTTTGCCCTGCCTTTCGGCGTCGGCTCGGCGTCGGTGGGCGTCTGTATGTTGCACGAGCACGGCCAGGGCTAGCGTCGCGAGTAGAATTTAAATCGTTTTTCCAGCCCTCTGTAATTGCCTCGACTTGCAGTCGATGTGCTAACTGGCCTAACGCAATTAACACATGCACGGAAATAATAATAATATACTACGGTATATTTAATTACACAAATATTTAACTACGTTTGGCAAACACAGAAATAACATAACCACTCGATGTTATACACGCCGAGCGTACTCTGTTTACTTTCCTTAAATAAAATTACTACCTGTATTTTCCAATTCTGCCGCTTTATGCTTCACTCGTAATATTGCCACAAACTTTACACTAACTTCATGCTATACCTGTAATAAGCACTACCATACCAACGTTGACAAAAAAAAAATAACTACGAGTATATATGAGTTTATAACTGTAGATTATAGCAGAAAAAGTCGTTTGCCGAACTGTATTTACACCATACGTATACTATTTCAATATTCTTTTATAACAATCCCGTTAGTTTAAATATAAAGTATGAATTAAAATTTAAGTTTAGTATTACGAAGTGAATTATAGCTAAAAAAATAATACTTCTATCTTAATTGCTGCAATTGATACATCATATATATTGTAGAAATGTTCTTGGTCGACTGATTCCTATAAATGTCCTACAATTTTTGGGTTGTCCAACCTTTTAACATAAAAATTTGACGTATGATTTTTTTTGTTACCTTAGTCGAGGTATTCTATTCTATCTCTTATCTTTCCCGATTTGTGTATAGTTTCACCATCTGGTGTATTGGTCAATCTGTTCACCAATTTCTAACCTTTCTTTTGTGTTGATAAATTCATTAAACCCTTCATTGTATTCTATCACAGTAACAAGGGCAATAATTGCTTGTAGACGCATGCGCAGTATATTTCCAATAAATTAGCGTACATACGATTAACAAGAAATCAAAAATTTAATGTAGCACATCTCAACAAACTTTGGATTACAAAAATTCATAATTTTAATGTAATAAATGTTCGAAAATACCCCCATTCCTACTGATGCAATATCCTAGTTCGTCGTAGTAATCTTTGACACCATTTTTGTTGTGTTTTGGAGGTATCTCCTATGATGCAATATTATTTATAATGTTGCATTTTAAAATGGACATCTATTATTATATTGCTACCATTTTTTGGCAGTATGTGTAACCTTGGAAGAAATGAACCATATGTTGCATTTTAAAATAAATTCGCTGTATATACCTTAATAAATAAATAAAATATGTATAAATTTCAATTATATTTTTCTCGTTATTTTTATCAAAACTTTCAGATCCTCAATGGGGTATGTCACCATAATCGAATTGCAATTTACGTATGTCATAATACATAAAAACTAACCAATATAGTTAGTCAATATAATAATAAAAACTAAACATTAGTTTGTAATAATGTTATTAGCAATTTAATGTTATGGAGGAGGGTTATGAGATATCATCATGGTAGGATCGTGGAGAATACAAATTGACTGCGAGGGAAAGATAGCATAATATATAGCACTTGCCAATCTATACATATATTTAACAATGGAACGACAAGAGGAATTTTTCTCGTATATAAATTTCACCAGTCGATCTTTAATAAGTATACTTTAGAAAATGTACTTTTAAAATTATGAATGAGTAGTTTCGAATCAAAAGTTTCAGCCTAAGTAGATTTTTCTTTCAAACAATATACGTATCACATTATGCTTGTTTATGTTATCTTGTACATTATGAATAGGAATAGGATTTTGTTGTTGATTTGTAATTCGTGTGTCGGACGGTAGTGCGAATGTATACGAAGCATGCAGCATGCATGGTAGCTATATAAACCGAATTATGTTTTCACGCGACGGAGACAGGCGATTAGCTTAAAAATTGAAATGCGCATGGCGTGCCGCATAGAACTGCGGAACTGGAACTGGAAACACTAACTGAAAGAAGCTGACAAGTTTGTCGGTATTCGGTTTGACGGGCCGCGTAAGCTGTGTGCGAACCGAGAAATATTTTTGTCCATCTTATCGCCTGCAATCATTTCATGCTGGCTCTTGCCATGGGCGTACGCAGGGTGGGGCAAGGTGGGGCAGTTACCTCCCCCCCCTAAAGTTTCCATATAAAAAGTAAAATGGAAAATTTACTGTATATATGTATATAAAATAAAAGTATTATACATTTTATATTGCACATGTATCATACATACGTAAAATACTGTATAAAAATATAATATACGTGTATGAAATGATATAATATGATCAATACTAAATATTTTTAAACTGCTCAAAAGGAATAATACGTTTTATACAGTATGAAATGTATAATACATGTGTATTGTACAGGTATAATAACATACAGCATTTTTTTTAAAGATGTCCGATCAAGGTCATCTGTATCATGACCGAATTAATAAATTGGCATACATTTCTTTCATTTACATAACACGAAGCGTGTGCGATAAGGATGGATACAATACGCTTCTTTCAAAAATTAATATTGTTTCGACTAAGTTAAGACATTCCATTTTAAAACCATGCTCGTTGTTGACATTACTTTCGCTGTAACGCAAGTTTATTTATTAATTCAGATATATTACCTTGATTCAAAGCCGTACAAATAACTTTATTTTCTATCAGTGTCACTGACACTAACAGAGTGTCAGTATCATATTTTCCACATTTTTGGTTTCACATGTATTAGTCCATTTCCGTTTTGAATTTCGAATGCTTTTGCATTAACATATATTGTTATAATAATAAAATAACAGTAGTATCTTATGGTCCCACATAAAAACTAAGTGAACGACACTACTGTATTTATCGGAATAGGCGGAGCTAAAATCCTAATTCATCCAATTTGTTGATCGGACATCTTTAAAAAAATTACTGTACATTTTATAATAACCAAGAACATATACTTTTATACGTATAGAGGTAGAAGTGACACAAAGATTTTCTGAAAATCCACTACGATTAATATTTTGGAAAGTTTAAATTCACTAAATATATTATTAATTTTTATTAGTTCTTTTTTAAATAAAATGATTATCTTTGGTATTTACTTTAAGTAAACCTTTACCTTTAACAAAAGCATTTTAAACATAATTTCTTCTTGCCCCCCCTGAAGAAATTCCTGCATACGCCCATGGCTCTTGCTCTTTAAAAATGCTTTGTTCTTACTTTCCACAAACTAGATGGAATTTATAACATAAAGGATACATTAATAGCGTAATTATTTATTTATTTATTAATAAATCGATCCAACAGGATACAAGATCCCAATTACAGGACGATCATACGACATACAAATACAGAAAAGAATGAGTTGAACAGTAAGTACATATAAGAAATTTAACAAGTGACAATCCAAATAATATTTTGTTAATATATTCTTAAATTTAAATAAGGAGTCGCCAAATATGTCAATGTCAACAGTACATGATACACTGTTATATGCTACACAGAGTTGTCTTATTGGAGATTTCAATTCATAATTAGTCCTAACTTTATTTCTTGAAGTGACGCGTGGAACGTGAAATGGTATTAGCTCAAGACTACAAGGGTCATCAAAATAATTATTAATTAATTTGTATAAGTAGACAGATAATTGTAAATTTCTTCTGCTACTTAATGGCACCAAGTTAACTTCAAGCAATAAAACAGAATAATCATGGGTAAAGATAGTATATTGTGCATGTATTTTAAAATAACAATATTTGATGAATTTATGCTGACTCAATCTTAGATATATATTTATGATATATTGGATTCCAGACTTGTAGACAATATTCTAGCTTAGAGCGGACAAATGCATAATATAAGCTTTTGAGTGTAGTTGTTTTACAGAAAGACCGACAATTTCTAATTACAAATCCAAGATTTTTGTAGGATGATCTTAAGGTAGTCTCAATGTGTGCATTAAATGTTAATTTTGTGTCAAATATAATCCCAAGATCCTTAAACTGAGTTACTTTCTCAAGCAAATTAGTTTCCGTGTGATATGCATAAGTTTAAACGTATTTTTTAACAAATTAACTCATTATTTTACATTTGTTGTAATTAAAGAACTATTTTGAGTTGTGGGACCATTTTAAAATGTTGTTGATGTCGTTTTGTAAGAGAATACAGTCATTAATAGAGTTGATGGTTTTATTTTACTATCATTATTACTTTATGTAAAGAATGTCAGTTCTACGTTTAAATCATTATTAACTACATAATATCGCTAAAGTAGTTAGAATTTTGATTTTAACTGTATAGTCCCTATCATACAGTATTGAAGTCTAGTTTTAATACAAGTGACCCATGTTTTTATTTGTAGCTATAGTGTAGGACCCTTTTACAGTCAAGTAAGATAAAAAACTAATTAAACCCTCTTTTAAAAAAAAAATCTAGAAAATTATAAGCCCTAGTTAAATTGCCCATGCATATAACATACACTCATATAAGATTTTATTATACCTACTCGTATTTATATTTATTATTTTATATCATATTACCTTTCTGTTTTTTGTCTTTTTGGGAAAATAAGTCTTTGTTATTTAATAATGGCTACGCTGTAAAAGCGCATTTTATGTTTTACCGCAATGCATATAAAATGAACGAAGCATTCGTGCAGGCATTCTTCTCAGTTAAAACAGAAACTTGTATATTTACTTAATTAGCATTTGTAATGTTAGTGTTTAATTAACGTCAAAATGTTTAATCAATTCGAAAATTCTTCCGCTTATTTGAAAATGCAAGGAACTTTCTGATGTATAAAATTTATTTATTACTTCTTTAGGAACTAGGTCACCCTACTCCGGTAATTATATTTTATACTTCTTACTGCGCTAATCACAATCATTCAATGGGGTATTCTAATGTAGAAAATAGACAGAGGGATAGCACAGTGGTATTTTATTAATTTTATCTGGAACGGTATAGTATCCATAGTAATATATTAATGACAGAATAGTAAATAACTAAAACTAATACAATTACCCCTTAACCTTAAAATTATAAAATAAGCTATATACGTATTTCGAGAACTAAGTTCTCATCATCAGTAGTACAAAATTAAGCAGAGCAGTTAAGATTACTCAACATGTATACCATGTCCTGAAAAAACAAGGGAGAGAACTGGGATTATATAGGGATGCGAGTCACAGGTGAAAGAATACCAATTATAAACTAAGATTTAGCGTCCAATGATATTTAAGATTTAAAACGTCCTATAAAATTTAGTTTATATTAAATCGAATAGTTTAGAGTTTAATATGGGACCGAGATCTGCGTTCATCAAATTATTTTTAAATTTATTTATTATTATTCTCTCGTATGCATCTAAATATCTATCATTATTAATATGTTTTAAAAGTTTAATGTTAGAATTGTTAATTTTGTGATTATTAATGAACATATATTCAGCTACGCAAGATTTTTCGGGATTACCGCTTTTTAGATGATAAAAATGTTCTTTAAACCGAGTGTCAATTTGTCTTTTAGTTTGCCCGATGTAAACTTTATTACAATCATTACAGCTAATTTTATTAATACCGGATTTTTTGTTAGTATCTATTTTATCTTTAGGATTACCTAATAAAGATTTAATGGTATTACTTGATTTGTAAGTTACGGTTAAATTTTGATTTTGAAAATTTTTGAGAAGTGCCAAAATGGGACAAATAAATACATGTTATTTTTACATAGAAATAGGGTGCCCTGACAGAAATAATTGAATATTTTGTTTTTTAATTGATCATAAATGTCAACGCAAACAAAATATTCACGTATTTCTTATTATGGCATTCTAATTTTATGTAAAAAATCAGGGCATCGAACCTGAACCTGAACCGAACCAAAACCGGAACAAACCGTAACATTTTAGCGAACCAAAACCCAGAACCAAACCTGAGTCGGAAACGAACCTGAGTATTAAAATTTTGGTCCAGGGTTCATCTCCGGTTCAGGTACAATTTTAGCTCGAAACGTAAAAGTATATAGCCGATCATCGACGATAGACGCCTTCTGCGTCTGCATTTCTGTATTGTTCGTGAAAATTGTGTTCACGTTCTTGTCTTGCGTGCATTAATTCTGGCTCGCATTTTAAATTATTTCTATATAAAAATTGTTACTGAAAAAACTCTAATTCAATTTTTATTAGGTTGAACCGAACCTGAACCCGGAACAAAACCGCAAATTTTATTAATGCTTGAACGAATTAATCTGAACCTGACCTGAACCCAGTTTTTGGCGAGTTAAAAAAAATTAACGAGTATTTATTCTTCTCTATCATAATAAATAAGATGTGAGATATTTTCGAAATTAGCGAACAACGAGTTTTTGCTTGTAGCTCAAAAACAAAAGAAGATCGAAAATTCTTGGTAACTATCAAACTTTTCTCGAAAACTTAACCCTGAAATGTGTAAACGGTTTTGCTCTATCGTTAATATTACCCGAGATACCTTAAAAATACATCGAAAATGAGACATCCTGTGCTCGAACATCATTATTTGAAACATACACCCACTTTTTTCATATTTAGATATTCAATTGAATCACGTGTTGAAGAGTTGTAATTTTGTTAGTGAGAAATGCACGTAAAAAATTGTAGGAAAAAGTTAATATGAAGGAAATGTAAAGGTGGAGGTTAAACAGAAATATGGAAATCCCCCCGTGTTGTGATTGTCGCCAGTGTTTCTCCGTCTTAAATTTGTTCCCCTTTTTCATTGTGAGTCTCAGTCGCAGTCACAGCATTCAGTGCCGCTGCTGCGGAACATAGCGAGTTTAATTTAATTATAAGATGTTCCGACCATTCATTCGAGAATGCACGAGAAGAGAATTTTTATCAAGGCGGCTGGGATGCGGGTCTAGTACTGCGGTCGTCTCTAATAGGTAGACTTGTATTCAGTGCGTATCACATGTGATATCGCAAATAAGACACTGAAAGATACTAGACAGTAAATAGTCCAACAACAACGACAACTGGCGGGCTTAATTGAATTAGGGTACAGGCACAGATGAAATCATTTCTTTTATCTCTAATCTCCAAGCTGTATTCTGCCCGGACTAATTTTCTTCCCATTGCTCTAGTTATCTTTAATTCCAGGGAATATAATTACAAGCAACAATTTATTGCACAGCAAACCAATGAAGAAGAAGTAAATAAATTAGTAATATACAAGGCTGTGTCTAGGGACACGTTAATGTGTACCTAATATGAAATACAGATACACGCTGAAACGTCGTCACTGCTTCTTTTTAAAGAAGTCCGATCAAGGTCTTCTATATTATGAATGAAGTAACAAATTGACATACATTTATCTCAGTTTCAATGACAAAGCGAGTGCGATAACGATGGATATACTCGTCTTTCAAATCTTCATATATTGTTTCGACTAAGCTATAGTTGGAGGAAGAAATATTTGGAACTGACTTATGCAGGGTTTACAATCTTTTATGAACGGTTGGGTTTGTTTGTGGTCAGGACTCATAAATTATTCGAACTTGAAGGCATCAATTTTAGGGTTAGAAATGGGCCGTATTTAATAATGATGTTAGAAGAAATGTATCTTAAACGCATTGTTATTTGAATACAGATTTAAAAGTACATAATTAGGAAACATCTTATAATATTTTAATCTCTTTTCACTTTACAAATTGACGTTAGAAAAAATACACTTAAAACGAATTATTATTTTAATATAGATTTAAAAGTACATATTGAATGCAAATTTCGGGTACGGCCCAGGACAGAAAACTCTACCTGGCTCAGAGTACCATTACCGCAAAATCCATAAAACCAATTGGCAGAATCTGTAATGAGTTGCAAATATTTCTTGCTCCAACTATACCAAATTCCGTCTTAAATTCGCTCGTTGACAATGGGGTAGTTTTGATTTTTTTTTTGATTTTTTTATTAGAAGCAAGTATTTTTAAATTTTCCATATTTTTTTATTTTGCACAATTTTTGTTATTTTTTCATTGTGCCACCTATCCTATTGCATTGTAATATACTGTCAATATAAATTTTTTATTTAGTGGAAACCTATAATTGGTCCTGGGATACTGAATTGTAGCCTTTATTTTGTATGTAGCTGGCATTCCATTATTCAGTGTTGTACGTGTATTATTTTCTCTTCTTGGTGTCTTTGATTTGTCTCATTTTGCTGTTATTATTGCGTTTCTTCTCATTTATGAGATAATTTATTCTTCATAGTTTTTATAAAAAAAACCTATTGTTTATTGTATGAATTATAAAAAAAACTCCATCTTGCGATACAATTTCTATAATGCCAATGTAGTTTTGCTCTATTTTAGCATTCAATATCTAAGCTCACGAACCTTTTTAGAATTTTAAATACTTGTGTAAAAACTAATGAAAAATAACATATTTACATTTCATTTCAATCTGTCGGTAATGGTTCCTTTATAAAACCACCTTAATCATCGCTCATTTGGTTATTGCGAAGGATCAAAAAATTACAGCTTCTCTATGAGCAGATGAAGTGACAGCACGTCAGAGTGATTATGCAGGTAATAATCCAGCTAGGACATTTTCATGTACCCGCTGCGCAACTGACATTTCGAGGTAATAATGATAATAAATCAATAAACCCAGTGAACACGAAGTTATTAAATGAAACGCCATTTTAAAGTGACTCACATACTCTACTTCTCTACTTACTCTGTACACTGCACATGCAAGCCAAGATCTAGAGTCTAGACTTCTATATCATCACGACGAGCGCGGAATCTTAACGACGGAATTCACACAAATTGATAATTTTTAAAGGGTAAATTAATTTCGAAAATTAAATAAAAATATAGAAAAGAAAATGAAAAATCTATATATACAACATAGACCAGACCTTTACTTTTTCATTACATATACGAAAGGGTATTGATAAGTTTTTTGCCTCAACATGCAGATTTTGTTAATCACCAAAATTATTTTGACAATGCAATGGGCTACTTGCATGATACTAAGAAAATTTTTTTTTGGAATATATATATATATATATATATATATATATATATATATATATATATAAAATAAAAAACCCCCTATTTTTTCATTTTTTAAAATTTTGTCACTTACGGCTAAAAATAAATATTTTCTTTTTATGACGTCACAATCACGGATGACATACGTCCTAGTTCTGTAGTTTGGGAAGACAGAGACGGAGATAGTAGAACGTTGTCTGATCCTCGATCTACCCTTCACCTCTCCCATTCACATTAACGAATCAAATGCTAGTGATTGTGTCGTCATCAAGATAGGAGGGATACATTTATGCTAAATTTATTAAATAATAACACAATGTATTTGAAAAATTTATAATGTAAATAATGTAGTTGAGTAAACTAAACTTGAAAAATATAATAGTTTCCAAATGCTCTTGTATGCAAGTAGCCCATTGTTTATGCTTTGAAATATACATATATCTGAAATTTTTAGCCATTTTGAACGCTTAGTTTTGTTTGAGAGTCAATTATGTTTTCATAAAAATTGAAGCCGAGTTGAACGCTGTTCATGGAGACTCTGCTTTATCATATGCCATCGTGAAAAGATGGGCAGTTGAAGTTAAACATGCTTAGTTAATGATGAGCGTTCAGGATAACCAAAAACTCCGACCGCCAACGATAGCATCGAAATAATCCTGGATGACTGTTGACCAAAAAATGCAATCGGATGAACATTTTCAAGGCACTGTTGGAACAATTAAGTAAAACAAGGTGGATATTTTGTATCGATTGGCACGCCCAGCAATGGGTAATTTGCCGTGACGATATTTATTATTATTTTTAACTTTTAATGATACTTGGATCCACCACTAGAATGACTGTATTATTTTTTTCGCACCTAGGATATGCCGGAAAAAAAAAACTGGGACAAATAGAGGACATCTGCAGAAAGTATTTTATTAAAAAAAAAATATGGGTAACAAAAAAAAACTCTTCAAAAACTGGCATTAAATAAAACATTTGCTCTATTCTTTTTATCTGAGCGCTCACTTGCGCATATGCTCAGCATATTGGAAGTGTGCAAAAAAATGACCGATCACTTCAAAAATAAAACTTATAAAAAAAAAATCATCAGGGCATATTACCCATTGCTGGGTGTGCCAATTTGCTTCATACACAGATATCGGTAATGATGGAATATTTGTACCGTGCGGGCGCTTACCAGGCGTCACCTCACGGGCACTCATTGCTGGCGTGGAGAGTGCGCCACAGGGGTCAATTTTGTGCCATTAAAATACGATATAATTTTTAGCGTCGGTCGTGATCGAACCCGGGTGCCCAGATTCGCGACCAGACACTCAGGCAGACGGCCACGAGACCCCACAACTTATTTAGGTATATACGAGTATAGTAAGTATTTTTTTTTCACGATGTCATCAAATATTAAATATACTTGAAAATGAAAGTGATATTTTATTTTTAAGTAAATCATTCCTATAAATCATATTCCTTCTTTTATATATCTTATGCTCAGTTTCTTAAAAAAAAACTTATTACTAAATTTAACAACACGTTAAATTTTAACATATGTCAAATTCTGAAAACTTTATAATTATTATCAGTGTATATAAATCAATTACATTGGGTGCATTATATGCATACTCAACACATAATTAATTTACATGTACTTACAAACAATTAATTTAATTTCTACACTCTAATAACATTTCTAAATTCGCCACATGTCAAAATTTAACACGTTAATAAATTTAACAATAGGTTAAATTTAAACAAGCTTTTATGAAACCGGCCCTTAGTAAAATTATATTTACATGGTTTTCTAAATTACTGTTCTTTGCTTCAATCATGTTTCTTAGAGATTTAATATGGAAATACGTATATAATCTAAGTTTATAACTGTCAATAATTATTTGCTCAGTTGCTCACACACCTGATCCTGCCTCAAAAGTTGATCAGTAGCGGTAAAGGTGAGGTAAAATGCTCACCTCTTATGCAACTGAGGAGTGTAACTTGCAGAATTTTCAACGTCACTATTTCAGGCAGAACTGAGCTCTCAGTTAAGAAGAATACCACAATTAATTCTCTAAATTCAAGACAGAAATATAAAATTCATGTTTACAATAAATAAAAATTAATATGTATTTCAATGAAGAATAATTTTATTTAAGATATTTTGATAAAACGCTGTAAAAAATTAATACTTGTTAAAGGTGTCTATGTTGAAAAATAAAACTGAATTTGACCGAAAAAATACTTTCTATGTTAGGCAAAAAAAATTCAATACTATCTCGTATTAAGAAGACTACGAATTAAGTCGTTAACGTGCTTGACAATAACTACAGATGAATGCACTTTCTATTCATATTCACTAAGCGATCCCGAAATGTCCGCTGCTTCTTTCCTGCGGCGTATCGCCGGGTAAAGTGTCGTTATCAGGAATGACAAATAGACCACTCATATGAGTGCATTTCACGCATAAACTGGACCCTACTTCTCGTACAGATTTAAGGGCGTATCGATTTATTCTCGAAGATAATATGATTCAATCTTGAGATGATGGGAATTGGGAAATAAACCAGCATGAAAAATAAATTAATACAGAAGGTACAGAAAGCGGTTAGTGCTTTTGTTTTATAAACAAGAGGTTGTAGGTTCAGATAATTTAGTAACTATTCTATATTATCTATTAATACAATAGCAAAATGAAAGAATTCATATTCTGATTGAAACTATAATGTGTGGTACACACAAATTCAACAAATGGCAATTTGGATTAGTACTATTGTAACTAATATCGTATTTCATAAATTGTAAATAACAATAATATCTATATGTGTAATTAAAGTTGAAAATATCAATTAACTATAATCTGCATTTGCGGAAATTAATGCTTATTATTATTTATTAAAATTATTCATTAGTTATCATTTCACAAATTCTATTAATATTTTTATCGTGAAAATTGTTGACAGGAAATGATAAATCTGATTTTTCGATTAGCTATTAACCTAGTTAATTTTTAAAGAAATTATTTTAAATTTTAAAAGCGTAGAATATTATAAAATTTTGTATGTACTGTATGTCCAGATAACCAATAGCCTTTATGAAGCGAGTTCAAGTTTTTCTAAATTATAATCAGTGCAAGAAACTAAATACAGTTTTTGTTCAATAAATGCTTTACTTTTAACCGGTTAATAAAATCATTTAATAAACAAAATAATTTTTTCTATACTCATTAGTTTTTTCCATTCATTTTACTGTAAAAAATAAGTAGTTCTTTTTATTACAGTTAAAATAAAGTGAAAAAATGAACCTCCCCTACTTTTAGAAAAAGTTTAAAAACAGGTTTTGATTTGTTTCGGTTAATTTTTTGTAAAATAAAAATATTGGTTACGGTTAAATATTACATTTTTGTAAACACTGATCATACAGTATTCTTCATTTACATGTAATTCAATTCGCTGACACCGACTAAGAAAATATTTTTTTGTGCATCAAAAATGCATACGCATACAAGACCATTATTCTAGCCCTTATCGATAGCTTTTTTTTGATATTATTGATAAATAACATAAATCAACACGTGACACATTTTAAAATTGACACCAGTGTATACGAACTATGTTAGCAATTCCAAATTATTTCCTGAACAGAGTTACGACACACGTCACCTTATGAACCAGTTGTATAACCTACCTGTGTGATAAAAATATATTACTTCAATTACGTAAGTCGTCAAGAATCATACACTTTTTATTGTGTAATGCCATTCTTATGTGAAGAATACTATATCAAAATACATATTTAAGAAAACTGTTAAAATATAGCATAAAATACTTGCGTATAACTAATAAGATTAAATTAACTTAAGTAAATAAGAAACTTAAGTATATTTATAATTTATAAATGCATGTTTTTCCCTAACTTTTTTATATTTTAACGTCTGAGTACGCAAATAGATATATATATATATATATATATATATATATATATATATATATATATATATATATATATAAATTCAAATAAAGTTTCCCATTTTCCCAATTTATGTTTGATATGATTATTTCAAAAACTGAATAAACACGATTTCTTTACAATTATTTTATAATATTTATAGATGCAAAGATAATGCTGAAACATACCATTCAGATATATTTAATTTTTTACATTTTATCCCGGTACACGTCAATATATAAATTACTCATGTAAATTCATCTGTGAAGTATTTTCGCAAATTTATTTTAAATGTTTGTTGTGAGCTTAATTTATTTTATCGCGGGATCTTCCACAGAATGAACAAAAACATTTTACACATATTGAAATTCACAAAATTCAAATAATAAACTAAATTTTAAATATTTTACACAAATAGGCGTATGAGGAACATTTGCCACTAGGATAATTTTACTTTTATTTTTAATTAACGCACTCGCAGAAATTTTTGATATAAAAGAGAAAAGGATATGAACCGTTAACCCTCACGATTAGTAAGAGAGCACAATAGCCATTAAGCTGTCACGGCTTTGTAAACTTATCATAAATTTTAAATAAATATATCATTGTCAGTCGTCTAACAATGATAATATTTGCTGTAATATCATCACAATTACCCTCTGAAACAAGGGAAAAGAGAAAAGAAGGAGAACTGTCCTCCTTGTTGCGATAAGAGGATCACAGCTCAAGTTAAAGATGAATGAAGCACTTGAATACCCAAATACAGGTGGGGTGGTAATACAATAACAGCGACAGTGCGATAGCAATTTGTCACATAATAACGGATAAATTGTTGCAATGGCGCATTGCACGACGCAAACCGAATTATAGACAAACCACTGCGCACTACATCCCTATACAGTGCCGGACGAGCCTGGAATTAAACTTCGCTCGGATTTATATGCAATTCCTGATTATGGGAATCTCAATATGGTATTTCACTTTCATATAAATGGAATTTTACAGTTTTGGTTATATTAATTGAAACTGGTAACAACAAAAAATAAACTGTGCAATAAAAATTATGTTTATGATATATTTTAAATTAAGTTAAAGTTTGCATCGATTCTGTAAAGGTGCCGCAGAATGACGTCACTATTTAACATTACTATGAAAAAAACTTCGTTAGATAACGAAACAAAAAACTTCACAATTGAGGAGCTTTTGACAAAAAAAACCTTATTGCATTTTTTTAATTCCGCTATCTGTGTACAAAGCAGATTGGCACACCCAGTAATGGGTAATATGCCGTGTTGATATATCAATTTCACTTTTAAAGAAACAACTTTCTAGCTTCCTTACTTTTATGAATTTCGGGAACTTCATTTAACTCAAGATCATGTTTACACACATACATACATAAAATCACGCATGTTCCACTTAGTGGGTTCGCACAAACCCGAAAACAATAAGAACATCAACATCATACAACAAATCCTTACTCTTAAACATATCAAAGTGACCGATTTTCGGTAGCGAAATACCGCATCCGGATCACAATAATAGTTAGGAAACAGTCATCCTTCCTATCTAAGCAGTCTTCTTTCGCCTCGGCCACACTCATAATCGCATTCATTCATGCTCTTCTTCTCTTCTTACTTGGAAACTTTCTCTCTTTAAGCACCCTACCAACTACATTCATCAACTTCACTAAGATATGTACGCTTAACAAGCCGTTATTTTAAATTTTCGCGCCAATGAGACTTCCCAGCTCAAGCGCATCTGTTTGTACTCTAGGTATAAAATTGATAGTGAAGAAAATAGCTGTCTCACCTTTAATCACACTGTATATTATTTATATGTGCTTCGGTTATATATAGTATATCAATTTAAATTGCATAATGAATTTATTAAGAAAGAAAAATATTGAGAAATCTCGTCGAGATTCTCGACCGAGACGAGACTCCATTGCTCGAGACGAGAAAAAGCGAGACGAGACTTAATTTCTTGTCTTCTAGACGAGACGAGACGAGACAATCTAGTTTATCGTCTCGGTCGTCTCGTCAGAAACACTAATTACTCTGGTCAAGCACATGATATGTTTCATAGTCGAAATTTCGTGAATTTTCGGTGAAGTACTAAACTCAAGATAGGAATTTAGAGAATTTGAAATAATTATGTTGGGATATATGCAAATTTTATTTTCTGTCAAATCGTATTTTTGATATCTATGCGTCATAGGTTACAGATATATGTGTCATATCACGGATATATCTTCTTGGAGCAACCACTTTTCATCGTTACATTTCAAGTTTCTTCTACTATGTCTACAAATTCTAAAATAAATGTCTTATGTGAATGATCAATTCTATCTAAAATTGAAAAAAGCAAACCTTCGATCGAAGTACGAGTGAAGTAACAAGTAGCGACTGTGAAGTACTGACATCGACATAAAAAATTAGTTATTCGAAACCAAAAGCAATGTGTAAACTTAAAAAAATGACGTAAAAATGTGTAGAATATCGTTGTTAATTTGGTAATTTAGTGAATTCGGTATGTATCCGGACCTGGTGATCGCAAACGCTAACGCGAAACAATTAATACAGGGTGAAACGCAAACAAGGCTAGCGGTTTAGTGAAAACAATGCCACTTCCACCTTTTACACGATTTGAATGATATTTATTCGTTGGTCAGCGGTGAATAGCATAAAGTACACGCAGTGTGCCACTGCGAGGCGAAATGACGTTCGCGCGCTGCAGAACAATGCTTGTGGCCGTGTCCTGTGTTCCCATGTCACTATCCCCATGCCATGCCAGACTATTCGCTTTCGCGATTCGGATTCGATTCGACACTGCATCATACGTCACATTATGATGCAGTGCTACAACAACTTTTTACATTGCCAACTCTTTCCAAATAAAACAACAACAAAAATAAATTAATACATATTTTTGAAGTTTGAATCAAAAGTAAATATAACATTAGGAGAGATTTAATATATAATAATTACAATACAAAATAAATATTTTTTTTTTCAGGTTAAGGCATCGAGAGCTAAGGTCATTAGTCTAAATAAAAAGGTAAGTATTCACATATTACATAACTTTCACAGTAGTGTGAATACTGGATAGCTATTAAAAAAAAGGAATCCTGTTTAAAACTTCATAACTCCGGAGTGCGTTGAGATATCGATTTTAAATTGTTATGTGTTGCAGACAAAGGGTTGAAAAGTATTCCTAGCAAATTTCAGACATTTATATAGAAAAACAAGTGAATAGCGATTTTCTAAATTTACCATTCAAATCTACTATTACACGTTTATGATTAAATAAATAAATAAATATTTCATCACGGCATATTACCCATTGCTGGGTGTGCCAATCTGCTTCATACACAGATATCGGTAATGATGGAATATTTGTACCGTGCGAGCGCTTACCAGGCGTCACCTCACGGGCACTCATTGCTGGCGTGGAAAGTGCGCCACAGGGGTCAATTAAAACTAAATAAGCCATTATTGAAACAAATGAAACTATAAGTGACATTTCGATCTAGTTGTAACATTGTCAGGGATGGGCGTGTAGATTACTTGACGTCGACAATGCAATAATCGACAATGATGTAGACGTAGACATATTCAGAAGCATAGACAATGTAGATAATAAAATTTGAATTCATTTACTGTAAAATATTCCTGTCCAGTTTTTAAAATTATAACACATGAAATATCACAATTACTAGTATTAAAAACCACAAAAGTACAATCCAACAGAAAATATATTATAATTATAGTACATATATACCAAAACTGTTCATCAGTATTAATTTTTTTTCTACATTAAAATTTGTACAATCTTTAGGAGGATTAGAAGACATTGGCCGCTAGTATGTAGTGATTAAGGGTGATTAGCGAACATTTGATTAGCATTGTTTAATCTCTGTCAATCCGTTATGGTTTATTTTAGAGCAAAATATTTGAAACAGAAAATGCGTATGAGTAATTTTTCTATAACTCTTATTTAAGTATTTTTTATTATTAACAGAGATAAAACAATGCTAGTCAAATGCTCGCTAATCACACTTAATCACTTGTTCATATTAGCGGCCATTGCCTATAGTCACAATCGTCACTCATCTTATTAAATTATCAAAACTAAAACTCAGTAGACGACGTAGCGAATGACAGACCACTGGCAGATATGAAGGAATGCAATTCGTGACATTTAATATGAAATGAAACTTGGAAACATAACCACAAAAATTTCCCTAAATTAAAAATGAAATCTCTAAAATGATACAAATATCCCTAGTTTTAGGGATAAAATCCCTAATATGTCAACACTGGATCAAACATAATCTTACTTCACTGTCCAATCATAAATCATAATTTTTTAGTATATTGTCTACATTGTTTACGTATAAATTTATTATTACGCATTTTCGACACGTATATGTAGACAATTAAAGTCGACGCGTAGGCGCCCATCTCTGAATATTGTTATAAATTTGCTCTGCTGAATAGCAACGGTTTTCCTTATACAAAACTCTATTTCAAAATATCAAATATTGCCGCATGGCATTTCGTCTTGACAGACTCACCCGATCAAACGTATAACAATTTCGATTCAGACACAAGAAAAATGTGTTTGTAACTTTACCTTGTATTAGACATTATATAGAAACAGGTTAATAGAGATATATTTAAGCTAAATCAGCAGTGGAGACAATGGTGGTGCCCTTCAGAAGATTTTATATTGGTTTCTACAGACAACACCAGATCGAAAGTGACGACGGATTAATGATAGGATTACGATGGTCGCAACGGGACAGGATGTAACGTAGCGTAACGGGACGTAACCATAACGCAAAACATTGAACACATGTTTGCATATAGAACTGATTATGATAGTCGTAACGGGACGGGACGGAACGTAATGTAACGAAAAACCTAGCCAATGTTAAACTTTCGCGTTACGTTACGTTCTGTGCGTCACGTGATATTAATAACCAATAGAAATCCGGGTATAACTAAATCTGACCGTTTCTTTAAGTCGCCACGATTTACGCTGTAAAGTCGTAAATTTTCAGTAATTTTCCTAGTAATTAAATGCTATATTTTAAATATTATAATTTGTAATTACCGAATTACCCGGTAATTTAAATTGGTAAATTATATTGATACTTTACTAAAAAAATAAATTATGGAAATTTTACATCCCTGGTAGTTCTATGATAGACATTTGTATATCCGAAAGTCAATATAAAAGTTTTGTGAATGATGTTACTAATTTCAAATTTCCCTAATATCCATAAATAAATTAGTACAACAATTATTCTCCATGAATTATCTATAACAATACAAAAATGCTAATAGATACATATAGATAATAAATTTTATTTTTGAAATAAATGACATTAGATCATATTTGATATTGATAAATATAACATGCCTGGGAAGCAAATTAATTATCCATTATTTTGACATGTAATTACCATCAATTACATTTTACTTTGTTAATTTCAACAAAATGAATGCATTTGATACATATATAAAGTTATAATGTTGAAACCAAACATGCATTTCAAAGTAAAATAAAATCAAATCATGATTTGTCAATTATTGGCAGCTGCAGTGGTAAATGTATTAACCGAGACAGAAAAGATGTAATCGGGTACCAATGCATCGCACATATGCAGTAATTACGTTGACATTGGTCCGATAGACGAGCAAGTGCAATCCTCAAGAGAATACCTGCACACAATTTACTTCACGAACTTACTCTTCTTCTTACTGCACTGAACTTAAAATATATACAAAAAATATCCTCATGGCATATTACCCATTATTGGGTGTGCCATTTTGCTCTGTATACAGATTTCGGTAATGATGATGACATATTTGTACCGTCCGGGCGTTTACCAGGCGTCACCGCACGGTATTCATTGCTGACGTGGAGAGTGCGCTACAGGGGTAATTTTTGTGATAAATTTAATGAACAATTATTTAATTACTATTTTCATCTGTCTACAAACTAGGTTTGCTTTAAATTAACCATAACATAAGAGCGCAAGGGTTAAATTGAGTTTCAACCTTCTAAATTTATTTAACTTACAATTTTGTTACAAGAATTTAATAATTTTTTCAATATACACATACATAAAATCACGAATGTCCTACTTAGTGGGTTAGCACAAACCCGAAAATAAGAACAACATCATCATACAACAAAACCTCAGTTTTAACATATTAAAGTGACCGATTTTCGGTAGCGAAATACCGCATCCGGATCACAATAATACTTACGAAACAATCATCCTTCGCCACACATTCCTGTATAAGCACACTTCTTTCGCCTCGGCCACATTCATAATCGCATTCATACATGCTCTTCTCCTCTTCCAACTTGGAAACTTTCTCTCTTTAAACACTCTACCAACCACATCCATCTAAATACACACTGGTCGGTCACGCAATCGAAAACCCTCAACTTCACCAAGATATATACGCTTAACAAGCCGTTCACTCGCCATTCTCTCCACATGACCAAACCATCTGAACTGACTCACACCAACTCTCTTAATAACATTGTATCTAACCATACATTCTTCATACACCAAATTATTCCTCACGCGATCCTGTCTTACATACCCACATACACCACGTAAATACCTCATTTCCACAGCAGTCACTCTCTTTTTATGCTTTCCCGTCCATCCCCAACATTCGCTTCCATATATCAAAGCAGGCACTAACACTCCATTAAATACACTTAACCGTGCATCCCATGATACGTTAACGTTTCGTGCAAACATACCCAGAGCTTACATCCCGCAGTCACTCAGTATCTTCGTTAAATATGTTTAGCTTTAAGTTCTTTTTTCATTATTATTGGCTCAAAATAATCACATGTGTTTGTGTAAGATGATCCCACTAAGCAGGTATTTCTGCCAATTTTTAAGTAATGTACTCGTATTTATCCAATTTCTCGATCTCTTTTCGTTCTCGAAATATTTGCATTCAAATTTATTCTCCAAAAACAAATGGTTCATGTTTTAAAAGTAAAAGTATGAAAACGCTGGAAAATCGCAAAAACCTAATTTATGAAAATTGGTGTACTTTTGTAATCTTATTCGTAGAATTAAATATTTTGGCACATTTTGGGTAACTGCCCAAAATTGGCCCAAATTGTGAATCTTGAAAACCAAAAAAGATATCGATAATTGGTTTCAAAATTTGGTATAAGTATGTTGAATAGTACTCGTACGATCTAAAAATGTGAATATTGTATTTTTGAAAATTTTGATTTATTCACGCAAAATTGGATACTTCATTTCAATCTGTCGTAAATGTTGCATGCCAGTACCATCTTAAATTGCAATCTTTAGCAAAAAGAATAACAACTGAGAATGGTAAGAATCAAATTTGCTAAGGTAGAACAATCAGAAGAGGTTTAATTTCGCTTTGATGTTGGTACAAATGAAGAAGGATGAAATTAGCAGGTGTTTAGGCCATGCAGGCTCAAGCGCAAAATGCAAAACGCAAAACGCAGGTAGCGAGAACAATGTGCTGCACAAAGATGAAGAAGCAGCTGCGACTCAGTAAATACAATCTGCATAACTCCTCGAAGGCTACGGTACGACGGTACGAGAAGCTCATTTTCCATTCCGTTTAGAGCCCCAGGCAGGAATACACTTTCCCTTACGGAATTCACTGGTCAAATATTTAAAGGAGGGTGTTTGTTTATCTTCTTTACTCGTGCTTTGCTACGTAGTGTTAGCCAAGTCACTCCCCTACCCCAATGCGCACGCGGACATGACATCGAGACGTTTTTACTTCCCCGACAAGAATAAGATCGTTTTGTTTCACTTCTCAACTCGCTACTTGCTACTCCTACTCGACGGTTTTATTCCACTTTATATGTCAATTCAACGAATGTACTATTAAATGCAACTTAACCTAATTCTTGTTTTTACTGCTTTAACTACTTCAACACAAAATAGTAAAACCAAACTATAAGTTCACCTGCTTTTTCTACCTCTTAAATAATGAATGAAACTAAAGAAAAACAACTCACATTTTTTTAATTTGCGTCATCAACACACATACTCGTAATTGCACAAACACATGACACATAAAACACAAACTAATAATAATTCACATTGTAAAACACCCTTAAAATTGAACTTGAACTGTACAAATAATACCTGTTATGGAGGGTGCAATACATGGATAATTTGTCTTTTCTGTAGACACATTTTGGATTTGATCGCAAACCATATTTGTAAAATAAAGATCTACACCTGTCATGCCCTGTTCTAATCCTATTTAATGAAACCCAAATTTTGCTGATGCATTTGCGCCCACTTTATTATTTATTTATTTATTTAATATAAAGATCTACAGGTCAAAGACTCAATAACAGATCAAAACATATACAAATAAAGATACATAATAAACATTACCGCAAAGAATGAAAAAATTTAAACAAAAGAGTCAGTCAGAATTTTTGGACATTGATTCCTGAAAGCAGAAATTGAAATGTTAAAAATATCAACCTGATTATGAATTGAATTAAAAAGCGTGCACATAGAAAATAACGGAGATTTTAAAAGCATATTTGTAGAAGCTCTAGGCAGGTAATAGTATATATGTTATTAGGAGTAGAAAGCGGTCTTTTTGTGTTGAACATAGAAATTGCGGCCGAGGCGTTAGCCGAGGCCAGGCAAGCTGGGTGAAACACAAAAAGGGCGTTCTACTCCGAATAACATATACTATTTTTTCTTCAAGTATTTCAAAGAAAACTGGGGATTTTTAAAATATTTTTTTGGAATTAGTTTAATTGTAGAGTTTGCAATTTCAGCCAAAACACAAACGATACAATTGTCATGTAACAATTTTCAATATGGTCTGTGTTACTGTGACGACTGCTGCCGCCATCGATGAACTAAGAAGCTAACATTTTTTTACTAGTACAATAGTGAACAACATTGTTGTACTAGTAATAAAATGAATATCTTCTATAGTGTGTGTATAGTAGCATAATATAAATATTATTGTACACTTGAAGAAAAAAGCATTTATTGTGTCTTTGAAGGAGCACGGAAGGGAAGGAAAGAAAGGGATTTAGGGTCATCAGCCAAATTATAAATAATTTTATATAAATATAATAAATAGGCACATTGGCGTCGAAGGGAGAGTTTAACAAAGTTGAAAGACTGAAGAAAAGTAGTATACGAATAATCTATGGAAGGATACTGTCGGTGTTGCCTGAAGTATAATTTTTTTAAAAAATTACGTTGCACAGATTCAAGCATATTATCATATTTGTCGTAAAATGGATTCCAAATACAGTAGAACCTCGGTTAACCGAAATGAAGGGGGCACAGCCGTTTCGGATAACGATTTTTTCGGTTAACCCATTAACTACTAAAAATAGCCTACATATGTACTAAAATGGGTGTGTAGGGGAAATGAATTATTTTGAAATAATGTACATTACATAATATACATATGTAGTTACAGTTTTTAGATACATACAGTATGTACATAAGTTTTCAAATTCTTTGATAGCAGCTAATTTATCCGCAATAGAAATCACAACACGCTTCCGCTTAGATGCCATCTCACAACAATACGTAAAGACACACACAAAAAAAAACCTACGTTCCACTTTACTATTCATTTGCGAGCCCCATGCGAGCTCCCCGTCGCTACAGCCCGCGTGTGGAATGAAGGAGCCGAACAGTAAGTGGGGCTACATAATCATTCGTGGAACTGATAATTATACGTGAAATTGTTTCGGTTAATTCGGGTTTCGGTTGACCCGAGTTCGGTTAACCGAGGTTCTACTGTAGTACTACAATATTCAAATTTAGTTCTAAGAAAAGCATTGTAAATAGCAATAATGGAATCAAGGTTAGTGAAGGATCTTGTGTTTCTTTTTATGAACCCCAACATTTTTAAAGAAGAAGAGACAATGTTAGTTATATGGGGATAAAATGTAAATTTTACATCGAATGTTACACCCAAATCTTTAATCGTACTGACACGTTTTAGGCTAGTGTTGACTATTGAATATAGATAAATAAAAGGTGTTTTCCTAACATAAGAGATCGTTTTACATTTAGTCACAAAAAAAGCTTGTTTGAAATACACCAATTATTTAAGTTATTTAAATCGTCCTGCAAAGACAAATAATCGGAGAGATTGGATACAGAACAGAATAGTTTCAAATCATCGGCAAAGAGGAGTTTTCTATTTTTGATCACTGCGGTAATGTCGTTAATGACAATTAAGAAAAGCAAGGGACCAATATTGGAGTATAAGGACTTGAGAGTTGTGATATTAGTGAAATTACGTGAATTTCTAATAATGAAACCTAATGTTTTATAGAATGTATTCACTAAATAATCATAATGAGGACCGAAATGTAATCTAGGATCAAATCCCAAGTCCTTATGAGTATTGACTCTGTCAAGACAAAGGTCACCAATCAAGTAAGACGAAATAGTTGTAGTATGCTTCAACATACAGTAAAATACAGAATGACAGGCTGTTATCCCCCTTTCTCTTTACAGTTCTCTATTTCACTCCCGACACAAATCGTAGCCATTCGTTACGTACAGGGAGCATACGACGTTGCCTAGGCGTGACTTGTAATAACTTATAGACCTAATTGTCAACACTCTAAATGTCTAGACCACTAACACCTAGACGTAACAGAGACAGTTATAGAAAAATGACAATTATTTATAAATAAAATTTCGACGTAAAAGATAAACAAAAGAGTTGAAATATTGTTATTTGTTACTGAAACTATAATAGAGGGTCATTCAATAAGTAAAGAGACAAATGGCTATAGCTCAAAAACGGTTTATTTCAATCTTTCAAAATTAAGGCTATTTTTCAACATAATCACCCCCCACATTTATGCACTTGTCCCATCTTTCTTGCAGCTTCCTAATTCCCTTGGCGAAGAATTCTTTCGATTTACCCCGAAGCCACTTTTGCACCGCTTCCTTAACTTCCTCATTGTTAGCAAATCTTTTTCCACGTAAGGCGTTTTTCAGTGGTTCAAACAGGTAAAAATCAGATGGGGCGAGGTCGGGACTGTAGGCAGGATGAGGTAAGACCTCCCAACCCAATTCTTGAAGCTTATCACGGGTCAGCTGGGCTGTATGAGGGCGGGCGTTATCGTGCTGAAGAATGACTCCTTTTGACAAGAGTCCACGGCGTTTGCTCCTGATAGCTGGTCTAACTTTGTGTTGTAGCATCTCAGAGTAGTATTGGCTATTGATAGTTCTTCTATAGTTCTTCTGTTATCACGAATAAGTCCGTCAATCCTCGATTCCAACGAGGGACCAGAAACTTCCACTGGACGTCCACATCGGGGTTCATCACCTACACTTGTTCGGCCACTTTTAAACCGATCAACCCACTTGTAAAAATTTGCACGGTTCATACAACTTTTACCGTACTGTATTAACATTCTAGAAAAAAATTCACTTGGTTTTACACCTTCTGCTACTAAAAATCTAATGACTGAGCGCTGCTCTTCTAAGGTGCAATCTTCTAGTGGACTTGCCATGGTGAACTGAAAATTTTGAGGTTATGTTGACATAAAATGATGAAACAGCTGATCAGAGCATATCCCAAGGTTGCCAACTAACACCCCTGAAAAGATTGTACACATTCATTGAATAGTTTTAAAATTACAGAATTTGTCTCTTTACTTATTGAATAACCCTCGTATATAAGAGTTGAAGTTCTCATTAACCAAATATTAAGCAGTTTTTATAAGAGAATATCTGGGTTTAAATATTTAAATTGAATTATAACCCGATGAACTGGAAGGTCTGAATTTTGAGAAACCTTTTCTACGCTGCGTAAAGAAGATGAAGAAACCCATTCCCATCAGCGTTACTTTGTATGCAAAATCTATTTAGTGTTGAAGTAATCTGTAGTGATGTAGTGGCAAGTGGTGTGCGCAAGAAAAGCTGCAAGAATGTGAAGGACATAAAACACGAAATAAATAACAATTAAGTTTTTTATGAGAATTTTGTGTAAGAATGGTGCATATTAAGAGGCAAGAGCATGGGAGCTGTAGTGCACGCGGCCAAGCGTAACACCGCAACTGACTCTGTCAGCATTATCTTATAATTTCATTAAACCGGAGCATTACTCGGTTCAGTTCCGTGTACATTTGCCCCGCGTTTATAATCTCTTGTGTTGCTAATTACTGAAAATAGCAATTTAACAGCGACATTGTTTCAGAGATGCTCGCCGTCGCCGACGTCGACTCCAGCTCAGGCTCAATGAAGACAATTAGACAACAAATTCTATCGACGCTATCTGCCGTCATTGCCTTCATTTCGTCTTGCTGTTGCTGCAGAGTGCAGATTCAATGCACACATGCTACATATCAACACATACACGAACGATGATAAACGCGACTTGTTTCGCAAACACAGTCGAACAATAAATTTACTGCTTCATTTTAAAATTAAAATCTGTTGCAAGTCATGGCCTCCGGCCTTTTAATCTTTTTAAAGGTGACAAATAATGAAGAATTATGTTTCGCAACAAATTTAAATGCTCTGTTATTCAGATTTCGGAGGTGATTTGTAAAAGAAGTGATATTGCACATAAACAATTTTAAATTCTTTCGTTATGCTTACGATTTACTTACAACTTGATTGAAATCATTTATTTTACTGAGAATATAATTCATTAGTCACGTGACATGTTTTCCGCCAATCAACATTCAGAATCTAGTTACATGCCTATCACAGTGATGATAAAAAAACAAAGAAATTTTCACCGTATTTATAATCATTACTAAGGGATTTGTTTTCTTTATTTACGACATTGACAGTTAATTTTGGGTATGAAAATAAGTAATAACAATATTAAATAAAACTCGTACCATGTTTTAATATGAATATGTATATCAAAAGTTAGGTTAGCAGCACGCACAATGTGTTACAAAAATTCATTTATTCTCTCATTGTATCTTTCTAGAAACTTGTAACACTAGAGTTATTTCCTTGCCTATCTTTCTGTATCTTCCCCAACATTTAATTCAACATCCTGATCTCTGCCACATTAATTTACTTTTTATTTATACTGGCATCTGTCATTTTGAATTATATGAATATATTAGTAGTTTCCATGTTTAGCATAGCTGGCTGATTTATAAAATTTAATTTCTTTAAAATTCTTTAACTCTATATGTATTGAATATGAAGTATAAAATGCAATCAAATCGTATAGAGAATAATATATTCTTTAAGTTATAATAACGTAAAATGTCAATAAATCAAATTTAACTGTTAAATCTTTAAATGAGGCTACTTCCGGTTCACCAATTATAACCAAAATCCAATCAGTTCTTCTTCTGGATGTAAACTTGAGGAATACGAAAAAAATATAATTTTTGGAATCGTGGTATTGAAGGTATGCGATCCGAAGCTTTCGTCACATACACACACACACACACACACACACACACACACACACAGAGAGAGACACACATACATACAGACATCATCGTAAAAATGGTAAAATCGTATTATATGGACCTTATTTGACCAAAGACAATACCTTCCTTACCTAAAGGTGACGGAAGGTAAAAACGGACTAAGGTTTTTTTTAACAAAAGCTTTCAATTGTTTCAATTCCTTTTTAAAGCAAAAAAGAAAGTCCTTGTGCGTGCCTTGAGAAAGGTTTTTTTGAAAGATTATAATGATGATAAATATGAGTGTTTATAAAACGCAGGTGTAGTAAAATATGCCTTAAATGATTTTCATTTTCACCGGTATTAATTCAGCATAATGTATAAAGGTATTTTGCATAGACATAAAATTTAATAGGATAATGCTGAAGGTGGAGAAAAACAACATTGATATACGTAGTTATTGTCGTTAATTTTAATATAGGAGATAGACTAGTTAAATTCGGTGAGACGGTGAACATTCGCGTTTCGCGTTAAGCGAAAAGAGGAGACAGGGCAAGGAGATGAAGGAACAAGTGAAGCTGACGATACGAAATGAGAATATGAAGAAGCGAAGGTTGGTGCAGCAATATCGCCCGGAGAGTCACGGGATACATGGGCGGGGGGACAAGGGAACCACGCGAAGATGGGGCGAACAACAGTCCCGCTATCTTTTTGCAAAACGTTAATTTATTGCCCCCTGCACTCTCGCGCCGCGTACTCACTGAAGCATCTAATAAGAAAGATGGCACAGACACGAAATATGAATTGCTCTTTCACTCCTTTAAAAAATATGTTTTTACATGTTCAGGCATTATTTATAATTTAATACAGCGCAAACAATTAGTCAAGGCGAACGTGACGAAATTAAAATGAAGTATGGAAATGAATTTGAAGCTCTCTCTTGCACCCATGTCTTGGGGTGAGTCTCTCGCGCGATACACTCGCAGTAATAGCTCGGAACTTAGTTCCTACACATCAAAGGAATTTTAAATAACTCACTAAATTTATCCTCAACAAAAATTAACAGTCAAGAACAAAGAAATTTCGGCATGTCAGAAGATAAAATTCATTGTAAAGAAAAAATATTTACTTTGTAAACTCAGATGCAGAAGCCAGCACAATATCGCGTACGACAAAAACACACCCTACCTACTACCTACCCTGCTACAGCTACGAGTATCTGATGCTGAAATGATACACCATCTCTCTAACATAATAACAAACTCGTCTTCTCAATTTTGATTCCACAAACTTTTAATACACTTTCCCCACACATCCTTCCTTTATGTTTCATACTTCACTTCACCGGGTCACTTTTATAGATAATTCCAACGTCAAATTCAAAACTTCTGTGCGCAAAACTTAACTACCGCTCGGAGAAATTTACCAGAAAAATTGCCTACATAAATAAAAGGGTTCTGCGTTCTGTGTTCGGTGAGAGAATGAAATATGTATCTAGACTTTTACCTCGTTACGAAATTATCCCATTTACTTTCAATTTACTCTAAATGTATTTTCACCCTCCGCTATGTTAATTAAAGGAAGTTATAGTTTACAAGAAATTGCATATATTCGTAATGTCTGTTAGTGCTGCCAGAATGTTTATTTAAACGGTTATACTATTAACCGGTTACTTATAGTTAAATAGTTGTCGAAGTTAAACCGGAAAATCGCGATTTATGGTTAACCACGGTTAGTAATCACAGTTAGCGGAGGTTACTAATTTCTACAGTTTTTGACAGTATGTTAAATTCTAAATAAAAAAATCTGTTGTGCCAGCACAATACCTTTCGCCACTTCCGTTTTTGGTTACATAAGTATAGGGCGCGAGCAGTCGTGTGACATTGTTGGCTTTAAGAAGTAGATATGCGGGTCCGTGTCAGAATGACAATTAGTAATAATGTAAATAGATGTTAAATGTCAGAATTTTTCATTAAAAATTTCAAGATTTTCTAAATTCACGTAGTAGTGTGGAATTTACTTGTCGAGGCTAATAAACCACATGGAATTGGAAAATCACTAAATTTAGAATGAAAAATTATGATATTTGATATGTATGTATTACTAGCCATCATTCTGACACGGGCCCCCATATCTGCTCGTCAAGGCCAACAAAGTGACATGACTGCTTGCGCCCTATTATATTTAACATTTCTTGTATACCTACACTTTACACCAAAGATTCTACTTATATTTATTATTTATATTTAGATTTTTAAATTTTAAATTCATTCTATGAAGAAATTTTGGCATACTTTTCTAATTTTATATAATTTTAAATATTTAACAATTAATACAATAAGAAGTAATATAATGTATGTACTTCCCAAAAAAAAACTTCACTAATGTCTCTGGATTTTTGACACTGTCATTTATCTGTCAGTTACGAACATTTTTATTTTTTAATTAATTTTCATGGCATTATTTGGGCTGTGAGATTTATTACAACAGATTATTATATACCTTTATCTCTAAATCTATAAAAAATATAATAAAATATTTATATGTATCAGATAGAGAATTTACTCTTCTTAAATATAAGCAAAAACAAATATTTTCAAGAAATAATATTTAGAAGAATTTTTTTAAGAATCTGCTACTTCCGGTTGTCCAACTATTACCAAAACCTTTTCAGCTCTTCCAATTGAGAAATACCTACGCTAAATAAAGTCTACGTTTGTCGTAAACTTTATAATTTATTTGTACTGAAAAAGAGATATTTATTTGAACAAAGCAGCTTTATAGAAAAATAAATCATACCCAAATCAACACATTTTTTCTTATTAATAATCCTTTTCTCAGTGTATGATTTTGATGACGGCTTTTATCTTATTTATAAGGGAAGAACAAAAACTTTTACCAGGCGTCACCTCACGGGCAAACATCAATATCTATTCTAAATTCGTTGTAAGAAAGAACTTAGACCTTCAAAGGCAGTCGGGCTTCGAATAATAAAAACATAAATAATGGCTTTATAGTATATTTTACAATTTAGTGATGTGAAATCTCCGTAACTCAAAAATTAAAAATAATCGGAGTAATTCTTTGGGGCGTAATATGTAACATGCAGGAACGTAATTCAGTCGCATATGTCGGTTCCATCGCGTCACCCCGTAAATAAGAGAAGCAAATGGTACACATGTTTCGCACTCCTACCCATAAAACAGTCGTGATGACATGTCAGAAAATTGAAGCAGTCACATACGCAAAGCATGGCTATGGTAGCAGTAGCGGTAGCGGTAGCAGGGTGCAATTACTATCAGCAGGCAGCAGGAACCGACACTGGCCATCGAGCCCGAGCGACACTCGGCCTCTCGCACATAAATAATCATTATTTAACGGTAATATGAAAAATGCGTGTAAATACGGCCGTAAATACATTACCGATCGCGAAAACTGTCAATAGTTCGTGTAAATATGGTTTCCAGTACCAGCGCATATGTTTTGTGTAACGCTCACTTCGCTTTGTACGAAATGGAAAATTTTGCTATTATCAAATGGATTGTATGAGCAATTTCACTTTACAAAAAAATATTATAAATGCAAAATATGATAAATAGTTTTCAATACATTAGCTAATTTTACTTATAAGTTACATTATACCCGTTTATAAGCGTTCTTATTATTTCTACTTCATTGACTAATTCGTATTATACTTCGTTCAATAAACTGCGTAGAGCGATAATATTTCTGTCAAGAAAATACCGGGAATTGTATATTAAAAAAGCCCGCTTAATGGAAGTGGCGAAATTCTTTTTATAATATTGAATCTTAGCTGATACGGTATAAGTAAGCAAAATATTTCTTGGACTAATTATATTATTAATCTTTCGGTGTGTGAAATAGCGAAATGCAGTATTGGTTAAGTTGTAAGACATTAAAAAAAATACCAATGTATCCAAGTGATGTATAATTTGGCTTTGATTTTTTGAACTATTCGAACTATCTAAGATTCATTAAAAACTAAAATTAAATTAAATTTAAATATAAATATTTTCTTAGTTCTTTGTTAGTTTTATATAGAGAGTTTATTTTATCACTAAACATAGAGTAGTTTCATTACCATAGTTACAAAATGACAGCAATGTATTGAAGCCTTTATTTTATGAGTAAACATAGGGAATAGTTGTCAGACTAGTCAAACTATCACATTTCAAAATGTTTTTTTATAAAATTGAAGAAAAAAATATAACATGGTATAATTCAAATATGAGCTTAAGTTTCAGATGTATCTGCTGCCCAGCAACAATTCGAAAAATCCATAATAATTATAGCTCGCACCAAATGATTTTTCTTTTCTTTAATTCATAATTTAATATTTATTTTAGTCTATGTTAATTATCCCTATGTTTACTTATAAAATAAACGCTTTAATACATTGCTGTCAATCATTTTATACTGTAACTATGGTAATAATATACCCTACTGATAAACTCCCAGTATATTCAAAAACAAATGCTGCAGATTCCAGCGAAACCGGACTAGAATTAAAGACTTTTTGACAACAAAAAGTTGCTTTTAACTCCATCTCCAACTTACAATTTAAATTTTAAGTCTAAAAATAATAAAGGCAAGTTAGCAGTCAGTTGCTTGATTGTTTATTTAAAGAAAAATTCCAGCAATACCGACGCTTCGGAATCTAATAATCCATCTTCAGTGTTATGTTGATGTTTTTAAATACTATGTTTCAAATTTAAAAACATCAACATGACCCTGAAAATGGATTGAATCCTAAACGTTTGTGTTGTTGGAATTTTTGACTGACTGCTTTCCCAAAATTTTCACTTCCCTCTATTCTTAGGAAAAATTAATGAAACTCCTTAATTATCCAAACTTAATACTAAAGAAAATAGTCGTATGTCTCTCATTTTCCAATCACACATTGTGCTTTCTGCATTTCATTCAAATATCAAGTATGTGAATGTCCCCTCGAGTTCCGAACAGTTCCGTGTGTCTACATCGACAAATCCCTCCAATATCTCTTTTCGTTTAGTCGTTCCTGTCTAGAAACTGAAGAAGGGAAAGTACGTTTGTTTCTTTCACTTTGTCCACGTGTTTATATGCGTTTACCAAACTCTTATCTTATTTGTTCCGGTGATAAATTCGCAACTCGCAATCGGGGAGCTGAAACCTGAACAGCGAATAGCTAAAGCTCTAGGCGCGAGGTTATCACGGTGTATGTGAGCAAAGCAAAGCCTTCTTTCGACTCTCCAACCATGGACGGAAACGGATTTGTTCCCATTTTCAATACCCCAGTGGAGTAAATTACCTTTCCTTCACGGATTAAATGGTCTACATTGTTTGTGACCGATGATTTTCTCACAATTCGGAAACTAGGTTAGTTGGAAGCATAAATAAATTCAAGTTATGTTCCGATTTGAAACAGAAAATATTAGATTATTTTAGGTGATACATTATTTGCATGAATATATTTTACAGTTGGCTTTGGTCGTTCTATGCCAACATACATTCTGATATATTAATAAAAATATTATAGATTTTATTATCGGGTTTCGCGGTCGTGTGCCTGATTGTCTAGTCGCGAATCTGGTGATCCGGATTTGATCCCGGCCAACGCTAAAATTATTTCGATTTTAAATGGCACAAAAGTGACCCGTGTGGTCACTATGTCATCATCAGAGCTGGGCAGTAATTAATTACTTTTGATAATTAATTACTAATTAAATTACTTTTACCCAAATTGTAATTTGTAATTAATTACTTTGTAAAAAAAAATAATTGTACTCAATTACTTTTGAAAATTTGGCTTTTCAAATATTAATTACTATTTTGAACAAACAAGTAAGGGAATCCCCGGGATACGGGCGTAGCGTAGTTTACCTGCGTTGTGGGTGTAATAACAGGTTACAAATGCAACTTATGCGCGTTGGGACGTATGGCATACTTCGGATTTTACTCAAGTTATAATTTATTATTTTTTCTGAATCCTAATAGTAATATTATACTTTTCAAGGAATTTTCAATGTCTTCATATAGGGTTTATATAAATCAGTATATCTTGCCAGACTCGGCCTGTATATAGGTAACTTGTGTTACGGAAATTCCAAATCACATTAAAACATTTACATCCCACTATACGAAGGGTCACTTTCGCGTCTACCTGGGATTGAGGCAGGTTTTCCTACCCTAAATATTGGTGCATCGAGCTTTTAAAAAGGAAAAAAATAGTCAACCTTCGAGTTACATATAATTTCAATCCAAAAAGGTAGCTACGACTACGTCAAAATCTTACAGAGTCAGCAATTCTTTATAACTTTGTTTTATTACTCTTATTATTTTTATTTATGTTGTATTTTATATTAAACAGTGTATATTTTTGTTTTTTCTTTTAGTAATGTAAGGTGAAAGTTTTTTTTTTAGTAAAGTAATTGAAAAGTTATTAAAACGTGAATTACAATGCAAAAGTAATTGGTAATTTAATTACATTTCTCTAACAGTAATTATTTTTAAATGTAAATTGAGTTTTTTCGATAAAGTAATTGTAATGGGGACTTATGATTTTGACGTCATCAGCGGCGGATCGGCAGCGGACCTCCCGCCACACAATTTAGAAAGGGACAAGAAATTTTTAGAAAGAGCGAGGTGATATACCATGGCCGAGTCGATCAAATGCTTTCCCTCTTCGGATCCCATAATTTGTTATTTAGTCAGCAAAGTTTGGTTAAGTTATTATGTGTAGTGATTGTAATTAATTATCAATTGTATTATCTATAAATAATATAACTAAAAAACCAAGTTCACAAATAAATAATGAGTTTAACACAAGATGATGTACCGGGCGCATTTGTGTTTAAAAACATTGAAGACAATTCCGTCTTACAGTTGAAAAGATGGTTAGAATGACGGGGTTTAAGGAAAAGTGGAAATAAACGCAAATTAATCGAAAGGTATGCATTGAGTAGATCCTATGGGACCAAATATGGGTCACGTGATAAACGTCAAACTTAGAGCTAAATCTTGCTCACTACATAACTAATTATTAAATACTTTTTTACACACTAGATGGCGATCAAAATATTTGAATTGTATAAGTCCCCATTGTATTCAATTACTTTTTGAAAGTAAATTGCCCAGCTCTGGATTATTACCGAAATCTGTGTACAAAGCAGATTGGCACACCCAGCAATGAGTAATATGCTGTGATGATATATTTATTTGTTTATTTATTTTTATTTAAGTATATAGTATACCTTTTGACAAGCGACAAATATTCAAACACATAGATTGTTAATTACACAGATCTAATGTTACTAAAATAGATTTGGTGCTGGGTTTAAAGAGTTTATTTTATACAATTTCTGTATGATGATGCGATGTTGAACGGGCTTAACATCGCGATTAGGGCGCAGCATCAGTTGTGCAACCGGCGACGTCTGCTGGCACAAAAGAAAATTATGACGGTGTTTATTTTATGCATGGGAAACGAGGGTGGGTAAATCTGTACTAAGCTTATTCACAATTTATTTTCCGCAGGGGCATTTATTCATTACCGTTTGTCACTTAGGGGCACGCGATCAATGCACTGGCACTGGCTCTAGCATATTAGGTTCCCTCGACCACATCTTGCCGCTGCCTCTGCGAATCCGGGGATTATTCCGGAACGAACGTGTGCTACAACCGGAAGGCGTCGATCGCTGATACCGTACCGTGATACACCTATTAGCCGCCTACCGCCTGACTAGCCTAACCCTGCTATCGCAACAAATTTCAAACTTTTTATAGAATGTTCATTGAAATTATATGTCAGGAGGGATCGTCAATTTGTTTTGCCGCGCCTGAGTGAAACCATAATTTTATATTTTCCTTTGTTAACGCAACCTATATGTAATTTAATGCCGAACTATCATGCACTATATTCTGATTCCCTGCTTCTCAATTTCATCAGTATTCATAATACCTTTCATTTCAGTCTTTTGTTTTTCTCGTCCGTAATTTCCTTTCATGTACCATGCAATTTACTCCTGAATTAATTAATGAAATTTGTGTGTCCATTCCTTGATGATATACAATATTCACGAATATTATATGGTAATAACCAGTTGAGAAAACGGCTCGCTTAATACTCCATTGCAGCAGAGTTTAATCCTATTAATTAAATTATTTATAACTTTATAAAACAAAGGACTCTAATTTCATATGATATACCGGGTATTTTTTTTTTCAAAGTGCCCATAGGAGATTAACATGGGAAATCAATTTTTTGCCATAATGGTTCTGGTATCATTAGAAAGATTAGAAAAAATCTGCATCATTATGTCGTATTTTAATCGTATAAATTATTTTTTAAATTTATTCAATTTCTTAATAATAGCGACAGCCATGGCACTGGAGCAAAAAAATAAACAAATGTTTGACGTTTGACTTTTTATCTGTCAGAATTTTTGATTTTTTGATTTTATATCCTTTTCATATTTAAAACAGATAAGAAATTGTTAAGCGTATATATCTCGGTGAAGTTGAGGGTTTTCGATTGCGTGGCCGACCAGTATGTAAGTGGATGGATGTGGTTGGTAGGGTGCTTAAAAAGAGAGAGTTTCCAAGTATGAGGAGAAGAAGAGCATGTATGAATGCGATTATGAGTGTGGCCGAGGCGAAAGAAGTCTGCTTAGATAGGAATGTGTGGAGAAGGATGATTGTTTCCTAACTATTATTGTGATCCGGATGCGGTATTTCGCTACCGAAAATTGGTCACTTTAATATGTTTAAGAGTAAGGATTTGTTGTATGATGTTAATGCTGTTCTTATTGTCATCGGGTTTGTGCGAACCCACTAAGTGGGACACGCGTGATTTTATGTATGTATGTATTACATGATAAAACTTAAACAAGAATTTTTTTATTACTTAGATTTTTTATATACATAATACTTAATAAACTAATAAACTTAATTATAGTAAATATTCGAAGGTACTTATTGCTGGCGTGGTAAGTACACCACAGGGGTCAGTTTTGTGCCATTTAAAATTTGAAATATTTGACGTCGGTTGGGATCGAACCAGATTCCCCAGATCCGCGACCAGACACTCAGGCATGCAGCCACGAGACCTCCATATACTATGTACTTGTTCATTAAAAAGCGGGCCATGGGCATTTAATATGGGAAATCAGTCACCGGGATTCGAACCAAAGACCTTCACTTTAGCGGAAAAATCTTTTCAAATAAGAGCTGTAAATAATCAAAATTTACGCCTAAATTATTTTAGTAAGTTATAAAATCGAATGTGAAAGTTTATAAATATTAAAGAATTAGAAAAACACCCACCATGTTTCACAAAATTTCAGCATCTGTATCAACCAAATGCTGAAATCTTGTGAAATATGACGAGTGTTTTTTTAATTCCGTATTAGACATTGTTTCACCGATAGTTCGCTATTGTATTTTTGTTTATCAATATTGCTCATTTGTAGTGATAGCCAAGGAAATTAAACAAAATTACAAAAATATGTATTTCGTTCAGAGACCACAATTCAGTGTTTGTTTATTACTTTGTGCAAATATGCACAAAAATATTAAATATTACCCTACAAAATAGATCATGTTGTTCCGCTAAAATTTTGGGAAACCCTGATTTAATATTTAAAAGTGGGGGTCATTTAAAATTTCAACTGGTCATCCGAAAGTTAAATTAAAACAAATAACATTTATATATTGTAACGTTTTATTTATATGGGTGAAGTGTGAAAATAAGATAAATAGTATTAATTAAAATAATACGTTTATTACATGAATAATTAAGGATTAATATTAAAATATAATAAAAATAATAAACACTATGATTAAATAATTATAAACACTAATCTAAAGACTAAAAATATTATAAGACACTTAAACACTAAGATTATTTATTTAACCAATATTTATATCACTATATTTATTTATATAACTACATTTATTTATGTTAACAACTCGTAGAATGTTTATTTATATACCAACTTCATTACTCGTTGCTTCTATATATCAGACTATATCTCCGCTTTCTTTCGGCCGGTATTTATACAGCCCATTATCCTTCTAGAACTCTCTGACGCGACCATCATCGAACACAAAAGATTCACTCAACTGGATGTAATTGACCAGTCAGAACGCGTATGGGTTTTCTCCGGGGGATTACGTCATCGGGGTAATTCCGGCGAAGGGATTACGTCATCGTTTTAATATAAATTTGGCTTTACTATGTAGTAGGGAAAAACGGGTAGTAGGGAAAAACGGAAAGAAATGTAGACCTGCATTGGTTGATTTCTTCAGACTTCCGAATTAGAGCAAAGAATTTTCACCGGCTAAATAAGAATAAATGTACATCTTACGGACTCCTACTATGTAACACTAGCTGAGGCTACGGCCGTCGTGAGGCTACCTGCTGGATATGTTTATTAAATATTTTACGACGTGAGAACAGCTTGATTAGGATTGATGGGTATATAAATTTTCTGTTCAAGGTATGCCGACGAAAAATTCAAATTTAATTTTGATAATTTTCTGAAAAGATATAAAACAAGTTCGTGCAGTCGGGCTGACTGCTGGCTTATCACATATTTATAAAAGAAAACTTAGTGCGAAGAAAACACAGTTTTACTACTGGAGCGCGGCACGCCGTAAAATATGATATTCATAGTAGCAATAGCGAGTGAGTCGCGGAAGGAAATGGGCGCGCGCACACGAGTTTCCGGCGATACGCGGCAACGGCACTTGCTGCTTGACACCCTGGCTTCACGTCGACCCAGCTATCAATCACCATTGACTTGTTGGACGCCCGACGCCTAGCCACGGCCGCCAATCCCCCGACCGACGACCGACGCCTTAAACCCAACGAATACATTTCATGCTCCAGACCAATTTGTTATACAATGTAATTGTATTAACTTACACACTCCCAACCCAACCCAATACCCGATCACAAATAACAAATATATTACCAACCTACTGCCGCCTCTTCCATTTCTCTCATCTACTTCCATCTTCCATTATCTACATCCAGTGCCAGTCAATACATCACTAACTTTCAATCCCAATAATACTGTAGCGTGCGCGCTGCGGACGCCACTGAGCGAAACGTATCTAGACTTATCGGCGGGCTAATTACCGCGTGCAGCTGTGTAAACAAACAAATGCAGCGTGTTATTTTGCACTGGAATGTTCGCGAAGTTACCTAGGTAAATGCAGAACTATATGAAGGCGACGCGGTTCTGCAGAAGTCAGTTACTTGAGTGAGTCTATAACAGTCAGTACAACTTACGGTCGTCAGTGAACCGGACATCGACCTAAAAGTGAAATAGTGATATAAATAAATTTGAGTCTAATCTAGTCTACAACGAGTCCAGTCTAGTCCACGACGAGTCTACATGCATAGTGAAATAAATAACTAGTGATATAAATACCTACAATGCCAAGCTATCAATTTCAAAACGTATGTACCCTCTGTCTTTCATATTTGTGTTGATAATTCTACACCTACAACAAATGATGATATAGCCACCTACTAAGATTGATTATCATTTATCGGCGTGTTAAATATTGCTTGGTCTTCAGTTTTATTAAATATGGGTGTTTAACAAGTATTCACTATAATCCAAGGGTTAACAATTATTTCTGCTCTTGTTATCGATTCAATTCTATATATTTAAAATAGAAAATTATAAAAATATAGAAAATTATTATTTTTAAGTAACAATTAATAATTTATAAACAGTGGAATTTTTTTAAATTATTTTAAGTTTTCCACTGTTTATAAATTATTTTTGCAATCTAAATACTTAGAAATGATTGTCAACCCCTAATCTATAGTGAACACGATTTAAACATCCATATTTAATAAAATTAAAGACCGAGCAAAATTTAACATCTTGGTAAATAATAATCAATCTTTAGTAGGTGGCTGTGTTATAGCGTCGTTTGTTATTTGTTGTAGATGTAGAAATACCAACATAAATATGAAAGACAGTGGTTTCATACATTTTGAAATACATAGCTTTTTCTGCGTTTCCCTAATTTAAGTTTAAGTTTTTAATAATTAGTATTTATATTAGTTTATTCATAGTTTTCGTAAATTTTATTCTTTTTCTTATTTATATATCATAATAAATAAACGTTGCAATACGATATCATAAAATTAGTTGTACCAGAACTATTGCTTTTACTTTGAAAATATCGTAGACTGAAAATTATTTATAAATAATTTGTTAATAAGTTTATGTCAAAATAAATAATAAAAACGTATTTTAAGAACCCTAAAATGTGCTTATTATTTCTCTTTTGATCAAAGACAATACCTCCCTCACCTATAGAAAGGCAGGAGGTAATATCATATTGCGCCTCGATACGATTTACGTTTACGATTAGATTAGAGTAGAGATTTATTGTTTCTACGATAAAGCAACTTTTACATACATATTGCAGCTCGTAAATGTAATACAATAATTTTTCTCATCGACCTTTTTACGACATATGCACCCTATTTATCAATTTATCCTACCTTTTGTGATATATACGTTGAAATAATAATAATAATAAAAGATATAATATTTCAGCCATTGCTAATAGTTATAGTAAAGGTACAACAGGGTATTTCACATAAATTAATAATAGAAAAATTATTGAAAACGTACGTTTGTAAATAAACAATTGCGGTTGTACATAATTTCTCTATTTGACAGCGACAGTTAACAAACTTGCACTGGACTTTCGTAACCTGTTTCATGCACTAAATACAAAACTAAATATATAAATAGAAAACTCTATTAGATTTACTAATAACAAAAAAATTGTATTATGAAAATTGTCTGTGAAATATTTGAAATTACAATTAAAATTGATGATGGGTCAGCTGATAATTTATTCATATCTATTGACATATTTATAAATTTGGAGGTTAAGTACAATAAACCTAACTTTTTATATCATACAAAAAAAACTCGGGTATCAGTGTTTTTAAATATTATTCAACATTATTCCTTTTACTCCGAGTATTTTACAACTGTCAGTTGCTAGTGAGTTTCTCCGTTTAACACGTAGATAGCGCCATAAGCATTTCTAAATTCTAAAATTGGAATAATTTTAAAAAAATTGTACATCGCTTGCGGGAAACACCTTTCGAGACATTAATAAGAATTTCTCACTGGATTTTTTTTATATTTAAAAAATAGAAGTAATATACACGTCTGTAAACTTTAGTTGTACATAAATATAAAAATAGAGATCAAGTTTCAGAATTAATTTAAAATAAAAGGTTAAGTTTCCTACGTGAATGATTACGGGGTTTACGGGTAAATAAGAGTCGTTAAAGAGAAGACTTTTAGAATATATATACGAGAATATAAAATTTGTAGTCTACCCTGTTCGAAGCGACCGTGGTTGGTAATAAAACGAAAGAAGCTCGAAGCCCGAAGCCCACGAGGAACAAAGTTGAAATTAAAGAACCATTATTGAAATCAGTCTCAACTTTCAGTAAAATACTTTGGAAAAGATGCACCCTAATAACCGGTAAACTATATTATACCTCCAATATTAATTTACTGTACGTGCCTACAAACTTTTTAATCAAAATTGGTAGACATGTAACCCCAATATTAGTGGATTTCTTTCGAACAAGCGCTGTACGCCACTGAATAGCAGGGATAAGGACAAGAAGGGCGAGAAGCGAATGAACGACGAACGACGAACCGTGCGCACACTATTACCCCCTTAAAAAGTTTTCCTAAAGCGTCATACAATCATAGTACAATTTAAACTTTCCTCGCGAGAAATAAAGGCGTTTCCCAGCCACGAATTCTAATTATAGCATCACTGTCGACCTAATCATTAACACCTACTTCAAATTCATCAACCATTCCATCATACTACACATTATATTCTTACTGCTATGACTGTCACCGTAGAACTTTAAATTGCAAGACATTTAATACCTATACAGCTGTATTTTCCTGCCTTTTATTTAATAAACTCGTTCTTACAACCGAAACCCTGACAAAATTAATGAAACTTATGAACTTCAATTACTACAATCGTCTCCATATAATTAGGAATTCATACACTAGTCCAATTCCTTTCCTCACTTGTTCTTTATAAAAATTGAATTAAATTATTACACATTCTGATATTTTTATGCAGGATGTTTCCCATATCTACAACTAGTACTTTTTGGGCTAACTAATGATTTTAAAGAAAAATGTAATATACTAAAAATAATCAGGAATAAGGAGATAATGTATAAGTTCTAACAAACCGAAAATTTCATCATTGGTTTTGAAACGAAAGAACAAAATTATATATTTTTAAATGATTCTTTATATAATTTTTAGTCCATAAGATAAAGATTCTTTTCTCCTCCCTACGATATAAATATTGTATGGAGTTGTATAACAATTATTTCAAGTAAAATGCTATTAAAAATTGGAAATAATGTTACAATATTGAAGTAGGCTATGCATACGCAAGTGTTTATTAGATTTTATACTCCGATGTGTAAAGTTGATACTTTACACACTGCAGACAATGTGTAAAGTAAACGATTTTCGTATATTATTTACACATTACAGTGCTACCACCATCAATACTCGTTTGGCTTACCTAAATTTAGTTTTTTCTATACATTAATGTTGGTAATACTGACAAAACTGCATTATTCAACTTCAGATCTGTTATCTGTATGTACCCATTGAGACTACCTCAGATCATCCTATAAAAACCTTGGATTTGTAATTAGAAATTGTCGGTCTTTGTGTACAACTACACTAAAAAGCTTGTGCATTTATCCGCTCTAAGCTAGAATATTGTCTACAAGTCTGGAAACCAATATATCATAAATATCTAAGGTTGAGTCTGCCCAGCATAAATTCATCAAATATTGTTATTTTAAAATACATGGACAATATCCTAACTTTACCCATGATTATTCTGTTTTATTGCCTGAAGTGAATTTGGTGCCATTAAGTAACAGAAGAAATTGACAATTATCTCTCTACTTATACAAATTAATTAATAATTGCATTGATGACCTATGTAGTCTTGAGCTAATACCATTTCACGTTCCACGCTTCACTTCAAGAAATAAAGTACCATTCATTGTAACACAGCTACGACTAAATATGAATTGAAATCTCCAATAAGACAACTCTGTGTAGCATATAACAGTGTATCATGTACTATTGACATTGACATATTTGGCGACTCCTTATCTAAATTTAGGAGTATATTAACAAAATATTTTTTGATTTAAGTTGTTAAATTTCTTATATGTTTATCAATTAAGTACTTACTATTTCAACTCATTCGTTTTTATATTTGTATATCGTATGATCGTCCTATTTTTTCAAGAATCAATTAAAATTTGTAAATTAACAGTTTCAAATTGATAGAAAAGAAATGAAAAAAAAATACGACTAAACTTCTCTTACAATGGGTACCTGTTCTATTTAATTTACTAGGTAAGGATTGCACAAATACTTTTTTTGAATCATTTAGTATCTTGGCGAAAAAAAATTAACAACCACGCAAATATTCTTATTATTAATAGATGTTTTAATTTCTAGTTTCTTACTTTAGTAACACACATTCTAAATCAGAACCACCTAATTAAGTAAAAATTATTTCGCAAATTTGAATGTAATTTAATTATAAACTAAACTACTAACAATTCTTAATATACATTTTCGACGATACTTGCATTAGCCTAAGTTTATTACGTGATAATGTGAAGAACTTAAACGATATTATTTGCCGACGAGAGGTTTATGATACAAAACAAAGTTTATATATTCAATGATGTAAAGGTACATACTAGCAGTTACTATGAGTTGTAATTATCAGAATAATAAGTGACACGAAAGGGGAAAATGTAAACATGGCTCACAATAAGCAATTGTTCCCATAATTACTTAAGAATTTCGGTTTGATACTCTGCGAAAACAATATAACCAAGAATGTTTATTGTATATGTGAATAATAATTACAATATTGTATTGTTTTCGGGATTTTCAATCCCTGCGGGTAATAACAGTTCTTAAATTAGGAGGCCAAAATATATAAGTAGTTAAATTATGTATGTTTCAGACCAAAGTGGGTATTTCGGGTTGCAGCTTTGGTCTAGAACATACACAGTTTAATTACTTATACCGTGAGTTTTAGCTAAGATGTAATATTTACTATTCTGTCACTAATGCATTACTATGGGTACTAGTTATATATACTGTGTTGTTCCAGGTAAAATTACCGACTTGACCCGGAGGTGAACTTACGACCTCTGAGTCTGGAGGCAAATATTTCAACAATGTGTTATCCCGTCGGCAATATTATCAATATAAGTAAACAAATGAAGAAGAGTGGCATAGAAATTAATGTAAATTATTTTAAATCACATAAAACATTTTTCTTGCTTACCCAATTTTGATCGGATTTTCTATACATATTCCGGGATGTTATTGAATCGTACACAATATGGATGATTTTGGAGTGGTTACCTAAAAATAAAAATGTAAAATAAATAACAAAAAATATTTTATATCAAATGTAGAGAATCATTCAATAAGTAAAGAGACAAATTCTATAATTTTAAAACTATTCAATGAATGTGTACAATCTTTTCATGGGTGTTAGTTGGCAACCTTGGGATATGCTCTGATCAGCTGTTTCATAATTTTATGTCAACATAACCTCAAAATTTTCAGTTCACCATGGCAAGTCCACTAGAAGATTGCACCTTAGAAGAGCAGCGCTCAGTCATTAAATTTTTAGTCGCAGAAGGTGTAAAACCAAGTGAATTTTTTTCTGGAATGTTAATACAGTACGGTAAAAGTTGTATGAACCGTGCGAATTTTTACAAGTGGGTTGATCGGTTTAAAAGTGGCCGAACAAGTGTAGGTGATGAACCCCGATGTGGACGTCCAGTGGAAGTTTCTGGTCCCTCGTTGGAATCGAGGATTGACAGACTTATTCGTGATAACAGAAGAATTACTGTTGAAATGATAGCTGAGGAAGTTCAAGTAAGTGTTGGAACTGTTCACAATGTCATTCAGAACAATTTAAAGTACAGAAAAACGTGTGCCAGATGGGTTCCCAGACAGCTTACTGACGCTCATAAAGAATCAAGGCTTTTCATTAGTCAAGACTTAAAGCAACGAAGTTTGATTGAAGAAGACGCCTTTTTAAAAAGAATAGTGACCTGCAACGAGGTCTGGATCCATCACTACGACCCTGAGACCAAAAGGCAGAGTATGGAGTGGAAACACACTACCTCTCCAGTTCGCAAAAAATTCAAGGTTCAACCTTCCGCCGGTAAAGTGATGCTGACCATCTTTTGGGACTCACAGGGTCCAGTCTATTGCGATTTCCTTGAAGATCAGCGAACTATCAATAGCCAATACTACTCTGAGATGCTAGAACACAAAATTAGACCAGCTATCGGTTTAAAAGTGGCCGAACAAGTGTAGGTGATGAACCCCGATGTGGACGTCTAATGGAAGTTTCTGGTCCCTCGTTGGAATCGAGGATTGACGGACTTATTCGTGATAACAGAAGAACTATAGAAGAACTATCAATAGCCAATACTACTCTGAGATGCTACAACACAAAGTTAGACCAGCTATCAGGAGCAAACGCCGTGGACTCTTGTCAAAAGGAGTCATTCTTCAGCACGATAAAGCCCGCCCTCATACAGCCCAGCTGACCCGTGATAAGCTTCAAGAATTGGGTTGGGAGGTCTTACCTCATTCTGCCTACAGTCCCGACCTCGCCCCATCTGATTTTTACCTGTTTGGACCACTCAAAGACGCCCTACGTGGAAAAAGATTTGCTAACAATGAGGAAGTGAAGGAAGCGGTGCAAAAGTGGCTTCGGTGTAAATCGAAATAATTCTTCGCCAAGGGAATTAGGAAGCTGCAAGAAAGATGGGACAAGTGCATAACTGTGGGGGGTGATTATGTTGAAAAACAGCCTTAATTTTGAAAGATTGAAATAAACCGTTTTTGAGCTATAGCCATTTGTCTCTTTACTTATTGAATGACCCTCGTACATACTAAAACGTCATCACCGCTTATGACGTAGGGTTTAACGTGTACTTTTATAATTATTTATAGGCTGAAATGGTGTATTTTTCTATCGCACAGTACTCGTTTTTAACATCCAAACATAGCCTCATTTATTTAACGTGCACTTTGGGTATTTTGGGCGCAATATGTCGATGCACGTTAAATGCCTACATCATAAGTGGTGGTGAAATTTTAGCGTGTACCTATACATTTTATGTTAGGTATCATATTAAAGTGTCCCTAGATAATTCGAAAATAAAAATATAAAATGAATCTCTTTCTACTCCTGTAAAAATATATCCCCATTATATCAATTTTTTCGATTAATTATGGATTCATAATTCACTATTCTCGGCCATTTACAGGACCAGAAATCGCTCGTCATACTTTATTTTTGCGTTTACGTTTTCTAACCGATTTCTATCGTTTTGAAAAGTGGTAAATTACGTTAAAATGGAAACTGAGAACGATGAGGAGAACTACACCCGCTAGAAATACATCAGTGAGAATTTGACAATGGATATTAGCATACCGTGTCTGAATTTTACCAATTGTACAAATTTTACCATACATCTTCACGCTAATCGCCAATAAGTAGGTAATTCTCTTAATAAATAGTAATCAAAAATCAATTTAATGTTCTGTTTGATAAATATTGTGAATTTGTGAGGTTGTTTCTAAAATATTTATTTAACTTATTTCCAAATTTACAGGAGTAGATAACGTATAGTATTATATTCGGGATTATGGACATTATTCACTCGGATGATTTGCAATACTCGCCTTTCGTGAATAATGCCTAGCATAATTCCTCATATAATAATATACTATTATTTTGATACAATTATTTAAAAAGTAATAATTTTGAGTTTATACCGGGTGGCGCTTAAAACCCGTTACATAGGCATCAAGGCTTCGAACCCAACCCTGAACCGAACCAAAATCGGAACCAAACCGTAACATTTTGGTGAACCCAAACCCAGAAACGAACCTCAAATATATTTTTCAATTGAACCCGAGTCGGAACCGAACCGGATATTAAAATTCGGGTTCAGGGTTAAGCTCCGGTTTAGGTTCATTTTGAGTACGAAACGTAATACAACCAATTATCGACGCCTGTGTTGTCTGTTTGTGAAAATTGTGTTCGTGTTCTTGTCTTGCTCTTGGCTCGCATTTTAAATTATTTCTATATAAAGATTGTTATTCAAAAGACATTAATTCAATTTTCATTAGGTCAAACCAAACATGAACCCGGAACAAAACCGCAAATTTTATTAATGTTTGACAGTTAAAGCATCATACATTTGGTCCCTTTTTTAAATTCCAAGGCTAACGCTATTAAACTGAAATTTTCGAAATTTTTATATTTAATTTCTAGTGTTACTAAACATTTGTATACTGATTTATATGCAGAATTTTGTGTTCTACAATATATATTTAAAGTATTTCAGATATAATTTGGAAGCATTGGACATTAAATGTCTATGTAACGGATTTCGAGCACCACCCGGTGTAGTCGAAACCTGGTTATAAAATCGATTAGTGCTGCAGTCGAACTTTATTATTTTTGGTGATTTTCAAATAAGTTGCGACAAAAAGGGAAAATTATAACTATAATGAAATACCTATTGTGTTTCAAAATTTAATCAACGAAATTTAATGCCTTTCGGTAATTATACAAATGAAATTTTGTAACCCTTAACTAAACTAATTTGGAACATGACAACATTTATGTCCTGAAGGGACTGGAATTAAGAACCTCCGGTATATTTGAATTTGTAAAACAAATTGAGTTTAATGCGTTCAAATAGCGATAGTGGTTGCTAATTCCCCCGTTTAAATGTAAAATTCCAAATCAAACTATCGTGTTTCCAATTTGCCCATTGCCATTGCTATTACCAATGCTATTGTTTGGTAGCAAGTTGCTACATATTATGTTTTACTCTTTTTGCACTGATACGTCACCATTCGTAAAGAAAATCCGTTTGTCCGAAAACATTTTACAGAATTTGAAATATCCAGATTTTGTGGGCGGTAATTATAATTACTGATTCTATTAATACAATATTAATCATTTATGCTACATGCAGCATACAATTAATTATTAGATACAATTAGCAATTAGGTATTTTGGTTTTCCATACAACCTATATTAATTATTTCGTTTTGACCAATATTAAATTCCAATCCCTATTTCATCCCAGTTAACCACTGTTACTGGAGTTCTTGCCGTTCCTGAAAAGTTAGGGATGCTATAGGTTTGTTCCAACAACATACAATCAAATCAGTAAGAAAGTGTCCGACGAATGTGAGTATTAAAAAGGTGTTCTCATTTTAATACTGCGCATGCGTCGGACAGTTTCGTACTGATTTGATTGTATTTTGGTGCATAAAATTATAAAACCTACTCAAAAGGTAAGAAATTTCTACAAGTTTCTTTCGAAAATACAGATTTTAAAAATACAATTAATGAATATGTTATTCAAGTATTCTGCCTTTATTGGTAAACCCAGCTTTAATTAGACGCTGTATTCAAAAGGCCTACACTCTACACATTCATCTGTTAAAATATTGTCGCATATGTCTTGCAAGGTAGATTTTACTGTACGCACTGGATTTTTACAAAGTTGTTTTTTTATTGTGCCAAAGTAAAAGGTCTCAGTAGAAGATAATCCTTTAAATGCCGGTCGAACTATCATCACCCGTCATTCGGCCCACAGTTTTAAGTCTATATTTAAAGTAGTCGAAAGAATTAGTTTGCAGAAGTTGACTGACTATTTTGAACTAGCATTGAGTAGTATAAACATTATTTTTTACTTAACTGAAGTTTAACTGACGGTTAATTTGAACAATCGATTTTGCTCGTTCAAAGTCAAGCTCATTTCTTAACTGACAATTGCAAATGTCACGATTCAACTGTTCATTGATTATTATTATTTCATTTTGATAAAGCAGTGATGAATCCAATATTTATTTTACTTTACAAGTACTATTTAAAAGGTTAAATTTTGATTCATGGAGCTGAGATAGTAAGGAAGATCAAGTTAGGCATTTTAGACGTACCTGTGTATTTTGGGATATAAGAATCCATTTGATGTTTATGATGACAGAATTTAAATTACGATATCCATTCGGGGTTCATATCCCATAAAGAAAATACTTAATAAAATCCTACTGTTTAAAATAAGTCACGAACCACTCGCTTACAGATTAAAGGGCACACTAACAAGGTGTTGGTTTCGGAATCTGCAGTGTGTGCAAGAAACAGAAACCGCTGTGCTAATCACTGAACCGCAACTGTCCGTACGAGGAAAAGAAACAAAACTAACTACAAGTATAAAAACAACGGTAATAAGTGTTCTAAAGTTGAATCAAAAAACAATCATCTGTATAAAAAAGTAGAGTACACAAGAAACGCCATTGGTTTTTGTCGTCCGTCATTTTGCAAGGCAAGTCATGAAGGCTCATTTGCCACAATCTGCCACGAGAAGGCGTAGCGCCACCTTCGCAAGATTAAACGTAAACCTAACCTTACCTCACTTCACAACGGCATTGTATCGTTTAATCTACGTTCGGATTTAAAATGGTTAGAGAGTAAATAGTAATGATGAATGGTCATTATGGTCGAAATGAAAAGGCAGCCGCTGCTAAAATATTAAAGTATCAAAACAAGAAGTTATCTATTTCAATTCCTTTCTAAAGTTAAATGATTGATGTCACCGCGGACGGCTGCTGTAATTTATAACGTGTTTACTGTATTTTATGGCGCCTCTGAATTCCAATAAAGAAAAATTATTGTGCGGTCAAATTTTTTCATCAATTGTCGGAGGTCGGAGTTATGAAACTGCAACATTTTTGCTTTGTAGAACTTTTCACCGCTATTCACACCAAAACCGGATGGAACTAATCATAGTTTTTACTAGCAAAAGTGACATACATATATCCATACAGTTTATTATCAAGACTTTTGATTAAAATCTGTTAAAACATTTCATATGAATTATGAAATCATATTATATTTTGCACTTCTTTACTTTAATTGTCTACGTCTACGTGTCGACAATGCGTAGACAATATACACAAACAATCTAGCCAATGTAATAAAAGATTATGATTATGGACAGTGAAGTATTGTTAAGTTCGACCCAGTGTTGCCATATTAGAGTTTTTATCCCTAAAACTAGGGATATTTGCACCGTTTTAGGGATTTAATTTTTATTTTACGAAAATTTTCGTGGTTATTTTTTCAAGTATTACACAATAAATTTAAGTGTTCGACACATCAAGCAATCTATTCTGCAAACGAACCAGACAATACTATGGACTCTTATATGAATACACCATCGGCTCCTTAAAATATCGCCACCAGACCGCTACAGGTTAATTTTCGTTGCGAATATCTATAGTTTTCTAATGGCCAGTTGCAACGTTGTCACTTAAATTTTAAGTGTCACTTAAAGGAAAAGTATTGATTCGAAATAATGCCAGCAATGTTTGTTATATTTTAATTTTACTATCGATTCGATATTATTCATATAAGTTAGACTTAAAATTTAAGTGACAACGGTGCAACTGGCCATAAATCAACAGGATTTATATATTTGCATAGAATTTCACCAACATAATATTAATAATTTATGGAGTAAATTTTTTATTTATATTAAATTTACAAATATGTAAATTGTTAATTATAAATGTTTATTTATACCTATATGTATATTTACAAAAATATTCAATAAAGTATTAAAAAAATATCACCTAAAAATATTTTTAGAACCTAATCCCCTACACTGAGAGAATGATTTTGTTGAATTAAACAAAATATTGTTAACAGGACAAATATTATTTGTTGTATACGTGCAACTAAATATTTAGTTAATAGTGCTAAATCTTTTAATTGATTTTTTTTTGTTGTTTGAAATTATACTGTTTGTTATATAAACTAATAACATTTCTTTGAATCAAGATAAAATATATTTAGTATGAAACAATAAAATGGTTAATGCAACTAAATATATAGTTTTTATTAATACTAACATTTTGTTAAATTAACAAAATATTTAAATTAAAAGAATAAACTATTTTGATTTATCGAACAAAAAGTATGAGTTCAAACAAATGAAAAGTAATTTTATTTTAACAAAATTATCTTTTTAAATCAATTAAATTACATTGTTTAATCAAAAGGATAATCAAATTATAATTTTACGTTATAATATATACTTTTATTACAAAATTCGTACATATAAAATAACAAAATAGGAGTAGTAATAAATATATACATTTTTACATTCTTGTCACAGGTACATATAATTTTCCATCATTCATTATATGTATCGAAGTTGGCCAGTTATAAAATAAATCATCATAATATAAAGTTTTATATTAGTATGCTCGATTTCATAAGCATACAAATGTGATGCAAAACCAATAATGCATTTTGTCTTGGAGGGGCTTGATCATATATCTCAAACGATATTTTGTCCAATGAAGAACTAGTAGGTACTAGCCGAGGATGAGGTACATGCTGAAGGGGATGCCTACACAGTTCCTTATATAATTTTATTTAAACATGTATGCAGATATTACTCTGTTTCAGTATTATCTGTGGGCTGTTCTACATACAGTACTTCAGGTTGTTGCAATTGTAGAGAATCCGTAATTTTTTTTTGAAAATATTGTTCCTTGTCCTATTTGTGGAATTAATTCCTTTATCATATCAGAGTTCAAAGCAAGAAATGAATTCTGATTTATACCTTGTTCTAGAATATGATAAAAAAGAAAACAAATAAATAGTATATTCGTCGAGATGCAATTAACTTAAAACCAGAGATTAATTTGTAATTAATTAAAAAACATAGTAATCTGAATTAAAACAGCAAGATAAGTAAGTATTCAGTCATATTCAAATGATCGATATTAACCATAAATATCCATCTATATTATAACATATTTTATATATATATATATATATATATATATATATATATATATATATATATATATATATATATATACATAATTAATGCAATTTTAACTTACCTATATACAGCGGAATTAATTTTTCCAAATTCCATGATTTTAAAATGTTTTGGACAAATTCATCAGCCATTCTAAAGATACTACTAGCCCTTTAGAAAATCAAGCAAATACACAATTTCTTGAGTACAACATAACTGCGTAATTCCCCGATCAACCCGTAACACGTGCATACTGTGTGTGCATGCAGACCACCCAAGAAAAAACCGGGAATAAACGGAAATAGCCGAAATATAACAAAATATATAATTGTTTCAACAAAATAGTATTATTAGTTCAACAGAATAGTACATAATGTCAACAAAATATTGTATTAAGGATCGAACAAAATGAACTTGTTCTTTTAAAGATAAGACTTGTATAAGTAACAAATAACTTTTGCCACATTAGTTTGTAAATTTAACAAAAGGCAAAATGTTATTTCAAAAAAATTAGTTGTTCGAATAACAAAAATATATAATTCGCTGTACAAATAAAATAAAATTAAAATTTTGTTGCTTCAAATAAATAAATTCACTTGAACTAACTAAATTGTTTTATATTCATTCAAAATTTTGTTAAGATAACAAAAAAATCTTTAACAAAATAAATTTTGTTTTTACAACAAAATCGTTCTTTCAGTGTATATTTGTTACCTAAAACAAGTTTTTTTATACTTATTTAGTTACCTATTTTTACAAATTTTACAACCTATATGTATATTTACAAAAATATTTAATAAAGTATTAAAAAAATATCACCTAAAAATATTTTTAGAACCTAATCCCCTATATTTGTTACCTAAAACAAGTTTTTTTATACTTATTTAGGTACCTATTTTTACAAATTTTACAACCTATATGTATATTTACAAAAATATTTAATGAAGTATTAAAAAAATATTACCTAAAAATATTTTTAGAACCTAATCCCCTATATTTGTTACCTAAAACAAGTTTTTTTATACTTATTTAGGTACTATTTTTACAAATTTTACAACCTAAAATCACATCTCTATGGATAAGGTATTTGTAGCACAAAATAACGATTTATTTTATGCAAGAAAAAATTAATGGCCAGTTGCACAGTTATAGTTAAATTGTTAAGCGTTGATTAAATTGGTAATATCGTAGCGAAACGAAATGCCAAATCAGTTGTTAAATATTACTGTGAAAAATTCGATACGTACTTTTTTTATTAACCAACCTGCAGTTAAGACATTAACTATAAGCTGCGCAGTTGCATGCGCCATAAAACAAAAATAAATTCATCAATATGAAGATATTCTAATATTAATAGATTTGCATTAGTAAAGAACATATTTATTAAATTATTTTTATCATAATTATTATTTTTCTGGCTAATTGAAACACAGATACATTAAAATTATACTATTGAGCACTCAATTGCAAATGTATATAATTTAAAAAAATAGTTTCCATTTTCCTCGTTTAAATATCCCTTCCATGAATTTTGCAGAATGTATAAAGACGAGCACATGACACACGTAGTTCAAAAGTTATAATGGACATTCCGGTGTCCCGGACTTCACTGAAAGATTATTAATCTATCAATAATACCGTACTGTAACATACGAAGTCCAAAGTACGTAGCACGAGAACGGGTGAATCTCCAAAATAACATGACGTGATTAGCTGTCAGCTTGGAAGCCTTACTGCAGGCAAAGCCGCCTGCCTGTACGATATTTCGATGTCCTATGGTCCTGTGACCACCACCAGGGACGTATTCCACACAAAACTATTTCATGAACATAGTTTCTCTATTTCGGAATTAGAATTACATAGCACGCATATTGATGCTGAAAGGAGCGTCATTTTAAAACGATTTTTGGTGACATTTTATTATTTGGGACTGATATAATTGCATTAAATTTACAAAATATTTTAGCAACAGACAGAATAAATAAAAATTAATGTTACCAATCTAATTATTTAACCACAGATTTCCAATAATGAGAATTGTCACCTATTTTTATAAAGAAATAATATAAATGAAAATCGAAGCAGAGAAAATAGTATACTCGTTACAGAAGGTTATTCAAGCACGAGTTTGAAACGAGTTGTTACTTGTTTTAATATTCTATATCCAATCGTTATTTAAAAAAAATGCTATTATTCTATAATAAAGTTTTTATATTTTGAGTTCATAATAAAGTCATTACGAAACCCAATTGCGTATCGAAAGAGCCTTCATTTCGATACACAATTTTTTATTTTAGAAGGTTGGTATTAGATGACATTAACTTATATTCTTAAATCAGAATTGATATGAACGTTCAAATAATTGAATAAATGTCAATCCAATGTTACCAACTACAACATTACACACACAAATTGCTCTAAATCAACTCGGTTTAATCTGGGAACCCGGGTTCGATCCCGACCGACGCCAAAAATTACATCGAATTTTAATGGTACAAAATTGACCCCTGTGGTGCACTCTCCACACCAGCTATGGGTGCCCGTGAGGTGACGATAAAAGATAAAAGATAAAAATGGTTCAAATAAAAGTAGTAGAGCATAAAATTCTTCAACTGAATTATTAAGCAACATTAATTTTGTATGCCTTGTAACGGCAGAAATTAAGTATGAAAACGTTAAAAATTACCTCAAAAATAGCAATAGCCATGGAATTGAGATAAAATAAACAACAAATGTCTAACGGTTTATCTGTCACGTTTGGGTAATTTATTTTTATTAGATATTATTTCTAATATCTGTTTCAATTAACAATTATCTGTTAATTTAAATTTATATTTGTTCACTTGAGCAGATTTTACAATAATAATTACATTATAATTAACCTAGCTTGACAGATAAATCGTTAATATTTGTTAATTTTTTGTTTCAATTCCATGGCTATAGCTATTTTTGCGGTATTTTCGACATTTTCATACCTAATTTTTGACGTTACAGGTGAAGAATTTTATGCCCTATAACTTTTATTTGAAGCTATTTACCTAATCGGGGTCGCGGAAACCACCCTGTATGTAAATACCGCAAAATTTCTAATATGCCTTCTGTTGAAAACCGTTTCAAATGTCTTTATTTATGCTTAATACATCAAATTAAATTCACAAGTACTCCTTCCTATATATTTGACAAACTAGTAATTAAACAATATAATTATTCTCTTAGAATAAAGGATTTGTATATTGTGCCAACATACAGAAAATCAAAATTTAAAAGTTTGATTTCGTATATGGCCTTCTACTTTATATAATAGTATTCCTGACTATCTGAAGGTGCATTCTTTAAATAGTTTCAAAAAAAATGTACGGGCTTTATAAACTACTTAATTTTTCTTTCTTTTTATTTCATTGTTAACTATTTTATGCTATATTATTTGTCAATAATTTATTTTTAATACTTTTCATGATCTGTACTTGTTTACTTTTTGTAACGCGTACATTGACTTTACATACATTTTTGTATTATTTGTATTTGTTTGGTTAGGTGGAAGAGGAGCCTTCGGCTGCACCTCGCCGTTGATTTATATGTCAATAAAGTTAATTTATTATTATAGTTATTATTATTATAATTGGACTATTGCCAATAATTAATTACAATAATAACAATGTACTTATACAACATAATACATATGCTGTTATAAACATGTGTTGATTTAATTTGCTATTGGCCGGTGTAAATGTGGAACACTATAAATTAATTTTTAAAATATAAATCGTGTATTAAAAATTAATAGCTATGAATAAATTATCTATAATAAATAATAATAATTAATATTATTTTCTATTATTCAAATTTAAAAATATCATAAATGAATGTCAATCACATCAGTTTGTTATTTCCACTTCCAATCACTTTCCAATTTATGTTCGGGAAAATGAAAAGAAAAATCAATTTATTGTTAATTCGCGCCCTCATTTGCAATTTGATAATCAGGCATGAAATTTTTAAATCAAATATCATCAATCGCAAATGTATCACTGTTTATAATATTCAATTAATAATCTCCCTGCGGCAGTTTCCTCGCAGGGAAATTGGTAAATACGGTTCTGTGCAGGGGGCGCAGCCCTGCATTGCCCACTACGCAGCGCATGTGTTGTGGTCAACAGCACAGTCACTGCTGAATTGTCCTCTGAAATTATTTTAAACGATTTATTTATTCGCGCATACATACCGATTTTGTGGTATGGCAAAAAACGATGCATTTTAATACGATTTATTATATTTGCCAATAATACACGTTTTCCATAATTATTAAAAGTTTATTGGGCTAAATGTTCCAATATGACGCATAAATAATCGACAATCCCAACACAAAATTCAAAAATGGATTTCACACAGCTTTACAGTCCTGTTTTATTTGTCAAGTTGGCTTTTCCCAATTCATACATTAAATCGGAAGAGTCAACAAGCAATAAACATTGTGAATATATAAACAAATAAGATCATGAAATTGAAGCAAGTATAAGCACATAATAAATAGATGAATGTTTACTTATGTGCATTTTGATATACGTAAATTACACGCATAAATTACAAAAATGTCTAGGTACGAGTATATTATACAAATATGTATATGCTTTTCATTTTCCTGCTAAATGTTTGGTATAATATTTTCATATTTTTTAATAAATCGTAATTCTCTATCATTAGTTGCTAAACATATATTGTAAATTTGTAACGTACATTGACTTACAAAAAAACGCATAGGTACCTTAAAAATTAAGTAAACGATTTTTTAACTTTTATAGCTGTTTAAATACGTTTGTTTTAATCAACTGTCAATGGAGTTGTCAATGTAGTTGTCAGTATCATGTCACTATTTTATCTATTGTAGAGCAAGTTCTTCATTGTGTGCCTGAGTGTCTGGTCGCGAATCTGGGGACCCGGGTTCGATCCCGACCGACGCCAAAAATTACATCGCATTTTAATGGCACAAAAATTGACCCCTGTGGCGCACTCTCCACGCCAGCAATGAGTGCCCGTGAGGTGACGCCTGGTAAGCGCCCACACGGTACAAATATTCCATCATTACCGATATCTGTGTACGAAGCAGATTGGCACATCCAGCAATGGGTAATATGACGTGATGAAATTTTATTTTATTTATTTATTTCAATTCCAGAAAAATTAAAGAACAATCAAATATGTATTTCTCGTTTTCTGTTAAATTTAGCACCTTAATTGACAGTAGCGACATTGAGAAGTTAAAATTCAAGACCGACTAAATACAGCAAAAAATATATTTTGGAAACTACACATTCCACAACTAAAAATTATGTTGGTATTAATATTATTCCAACAAACCGTGTGGAATAATTCCGTACGCCGTTTAGAATAATTCCGCACGGCTTTCGACGAATCACAATCTATATAGCCGCATATTAGCTCGGTATATAAATATCTTGGTTCAGTTGCTATGGTTATGACTCTTTGTTTTATATTTATTTATTTCTGTATTCGCGTTCGACGTTTTAAAGTTTTGTACATTTTTATAGCTTTTTGTTAAGTTTTACAGGTTTTTGGAGTTGTCCAGAGTAATAAGTTTATCTAAATAATAATATATTACTTGATGACATTTTATAGAAAAACATATAAAGTGGAAATGAAGATATAGATATGGAATGTACGTCACCAGAAATAAGGGAACTTGCTAATGATACAGGGAGTCAGTTATTACCAAATAAATCAAAAGAAAAATATGAATGTATAAGCAATTTTGGACTGGCGTCAAAAAAAAATTTAATAGTATATGATAATATATTGTTATTATCAATCAACATTTTATGTATAATTTCTAAAATCTTGTAGAGAAAGTATAGTCTACAACACATTTGGAATGGCATAATCCACCGTAGTCCTCGCCTTTGGCTCGGGTCACAAACTATTTGCTCGTGTGGAATATCGGCCATTCTATTACTTGTTGTAGAATATACTATACCAGGACTGCCCCATATGGTAGCAAGCTATTTTTTCGCTTGAAAACATAGCTATGATTTTCTTTATTTACTATATGGGTTATCTACCAAAGCGACCGGGAAAGATTAAGGAATCGACTGCTATACAGAGAGTTTATTTTATCAGTACACATAGAGTAATTTCTTTACCATAGTTACAAAATGACAGCAATGCATTGAAGCGTTTATTTTATGAGTAAACGTAGGGAATAGATGTCAGACTCGTCAAATTGTCACATTTCAAAATGGTTTTTTATAAAATTGCAGATTATAACAGGTATAATTCAAATATAAGCCTAAAATAAGTTTCAGATGTATTTGATACTATATTTAATAATCGACCCAGAGCACCAATTCGAAAAACTATAATAATTATAGCTTGCACTAAATGATGTTTTTTTCTTTGAGGATACTTAAAACTGTGTACAATGCTGAGAGAATGAACATTGAAAAAAATTAAAAAATGGAATTAGTGCAGCTTCACACAATATTACTCCCCAGCAAATAACAAATGCTATTAAATCTTTTTATAATCGTGTAGGATAGTGTTTGGAAGTTAGTGGTGCCAATTTTGAGTATTTGATAAGTTAAAATAAAAATTCCTCACTAGTTTAATGTAGTTATTAAGTGTATAAACAAAAATAAATAATTTCTCGTATCTTTAATTCATAATTTAATATTTATTTTAGTCTATGTTAATTATCCATATGTTTACTGATAAAATATACTCCCGGTATAATTTATTGTTAGTATTAATCGGTCAACATCGAAAATCTTTTAATAAATAATGATAAATATATTTTTCTATTCCTGCTCTGAAAATACAATTTTCTGGTTTGTTTTTTATGTTGAAAGTAACTGTTTGCAGCACTAGTGCTGCAAAATTTTGCAGCACGCTTCGGTATCCTAGCATTGAATATTACTTACAAATGTTGTATAGAATGTTTGTTGTTGTCATAGATACGCATCACAAATACAAAAATTGAAAATAAATGTCAAATTATTTTTAAAAAATAATTCTTTATATCCTTATTTTTTATCTTGCAGGAGTAGAAAAAATAGTGTGTATAACACGTGTTGAAAGTCCTTTGTCGAACACAAACGATTGCAACCTTCGCTTCGCTCAGGCTGCAACTTTCGTTTTGGGTCGACAAAGGTAGACTTTCAGCACTTGTTATACAAATAACTATTGTATATTATGTATAATTATATTTCAAAGTTAGTTTTAAAAAGAAATGAAATATTTTTTATTAAATTTTAGTGTAACTACGAGTAAAATGAAATAACATAAAACAAATAAATGCAAGTTTGCAAATAGCGAGGCATAACATAACAATTTTACAGATGCACAGTAAATGGTCCAAATGTAATTGTTTACATTACTGAATCCACAGCCTTTGTTCGTAACAAATAACAATGCTATAACCAACCGTGTATTTGTAATAAACAACGTTGATTTTAAAATTATGCCGCAGGTAACTTTCATTAAAACATTCTTTCATTACAAAAATGTTTATTATTTCTTTACTGCAAGTTTTTTATATGTGTATTTAAATATACACCGGGTTATATATATATATATATATATATATATATATATATATATATATATATATATATATATATATTACGATCTGTATTCATTTATTTAAAATATATTTTTCACATTTACTTAATTATCTGAATAAACTTTCATAAAAATACATCATCCTTTGTTCGTATGTAAAAGAAATCAAACAGCATTGTAATTTTCTTTATTAAATATTATTTCGAATAACATAAAATTTAATTATCATTTCCAATTCATAATATGTAGTGAGTTCATAAATTGAAATTATGTTGTTCTAAATGTGTTTGGAATTTTTTTACGGTAATAGCTATTGCTTATTTATTTTTAATTATATCTATTTGTTTTTACAGCATTGTTCAACATTAAATTAAATTAGTTTCATAAACACTTGATCTGCGCATATTATTTTTCATTATTATATTACAATAAGAATATTGTACATTAGGGTAATAACATTTTTTATTCTATGCTTAAAAACCGCATTATTTTGGAAAAACATGAAAATACGTAACTAAAACTAACACAATTACCCCTTTAACTTTAAAATTATCAAATAAGCTATATACATATTTCGAGAACTAAGTTCTCATCATCAGTAGTACAAATTTAAGCGGAGTAACTAAGATTACTCAACATGTAAACCATGCCAGAGGTCCTAACAACTCTAAAAAAACAACAGTGCATCGTTCAGGGTGCATTGGCTTTTCAGCAGTCATGTGTGGATTTTCTATGCTCCAGATGCGACAATTTTGCTTGTTGACGTAACCACCGAGATGAAAATGAGCTTCGTCAGAAAAGATGATTTTTCGGTAAAAATGCTCATCATCTTCCAAGCGTTCCGTAGCCCTATTAGAGAACTGAAAACGTTGCGGATGGTCGTGCGGCATCAGCTTCTGCACTAATTGAACTTTGTATGGCGTCATACCGAGATCTTTATGCAAAATTCGCATTAAAGAAGTGCGTGAAATGTTCAATTTCTGAGAACGATGGCGAGTTGAGGTGTTGTTTTATCCAATAACGATCCAGTTTCACGCACATGTTTGACAAAATTGTCCACATATTGCCTGGAAGGCGCTTCTTTGTTACCGAATTTTGAACGCAATTTTCTTGCACTTTCGGTAGAAGATTCATCACTTTGGAAATAAGTTTTTAATATTTCCTAACTTCTTGTCATAACACAGCTGACATTGGTGATGCCAACTCAAAATTACCTGTAGTTAAAAATGCAAACACTAGAGGGGCCACTCTGTATACGGTATAAAATCATATAAATGGATACGGAGTATTGCTCCTTAATAGATGTATTGGATTTTGTAAAAGTGGAAGTAGACTGCTTCAATTAGAGTAAAAAATCAAGGATCGTCTGCATGTTGAAGTAGAGCAAGAGGAATGGAAGATTGCATTATTGCATAGCTATGCACCCAGTGCCAGTGGAATCTCATTCAATATCGAGGACAAAAATAATTCAAATTGAAATCAGCGTTTAAAAATCGAATCACAAGTGCGGCAATTCACGTCTGCATGAATTCCATACGTCAAGGAACGCAAACTGAGGAACGTGCAGAAACTACAACACAACAGCGGAACGTAAAACGACATTCTGCAGAGCAGTCCGTATTCCTCGCTCTGGCTGCGAGACGGAAGTGGAGCTAGAGAGTAGCGCAGCCGGCAGCCGGCAGCCGGCGGCCGGCCCAATCGGTCGTATAATTTATTGCAAATGAAAACATTCAAATATTCAAGAGTGCGTCGAGCGGGCATATGGCCATCATAAAACGGCACTGAGACTATTTGGCGGAGTGGAGTACTGTCTCGGCAGTCGCAGTCGCAGTCGCGCTCACTTCCCCAACACAGGGGTTATCAATCTTTTTTAACACGACACCACTTACAACATTATGTCTTCTACACCAGTGTTCCACACAAATTTTACATCAAAATGTCAGTTGAAAAAATAATTCACTTTATATGATATTCAATATGATTTTTTACTTCCTTGTAAAGGAAGTACCTATTGTAATCGCGAAAAATTTCGGTTTTCAGATTTCAGCGGAAATATTCATTTTGATCATCCCGGAATCCATTTTGACTAATTTCGTCGTGACGTCTGTACGTACGTACGTATCTCGCATAACTCAAAAACGGTAAGCCGTAGAAAGTTGAAATTTTGTATTTAGGACTCCTATAACATCTACTTGTGCACCTCCCTTTCTGGTTATTACACAATTTTCAGAAGTGGCACTTTACTTGAAGTTGTTAACAGTTTTTCTTGAATAAAATGATTTTATTTTGATTTTAGAAATAAATGCTTCAAATAAAAGTTTTAGAGAATTAATTTCTGCGTCTAGCACATCAAGTATTATTAAATTAGCCCTTTGTATAAGCGAGATATGTAAATTAAAAATTATATACTTTTTTGTTTTTGTAATAAAGCTTGCTATGGATTAAGACAAAAAATAAAAAAAAATGGTCATGTCAAATTACGTTAAATACGTGCAATTTTATGATTCGTACAATAACAAATATTATATTTTTATTGTGAAATTAGTCATATTCATTGTTGTAATCAAATATTTCTTTGTTGTAATCAAAACTCTCTTTAAAAAGAACCGGGTTAGATTATGGTCGCTATATATCTTACCGTTTTGAAGTTAAAATTAATATTTTGTAATTTAGTTATTAAAAAAATATGTATAGTTTAATAATTGTACAAGGAAGTCGTGTGGTGTCCACATCAGATTTTTTCTTTCGATTATAAAAAAATATTAGGGCTCTTTTCAACTGACTGCAAGTATAGTCACTCAACTATTTTAATGTGTTAATATATTTTTTTACCAGATGTTCATTTCAAAATGAGCTGCAGTAAGAAAACAAATTTTGCAAGAATATTATTGGATTTTTGTCAGAGACGCGGCAAATAAACCCACTAGGGCCGCCCGATTTATACCCAGAACAAAATTTATTTCCACAACCTCACTAAAACTTTTGATAATCCCTTTTGAACAGTTACATAGCCGTAGAGAGAAGTTTTTAAAGGGATTTGTTTATGTATTTATATTATTTGCAAATGAAAGTTCTTTATCAAAAATTATTTTTATTTCAATCTAAGATGACTTCAGTCGATCTCGAAAAATTAATTGAGAACTGAAACGGTAGATCTCTATCAAATTTATTCTTTTCGATTATACCTTAGCCAACAAATTATTGACGCGCCACTGGAATATGTTTAACAGATTTTTATTTCAACTCATTTCAAGTGTTTTTACGAAATAATAAGTTGTTTATATATTTGTAGGAATAAATATTTTTGTTAGTAATTGTGGGATTTCTCAAAATATAACCAGCATTGTACCAAGTATCTATTCGATTTTTTCTTCTTTGGTAAACACAAGTTGGTCTGGATTATTCAAAATTTAACTACTTATATATTTTGGTCTAATTTAAAAACTGATATACAAGCTTAGACTCATAATAATTCGGCCACTTTAAAATATATATTTTAAACTTACAAAAAATGAATATGTTATTTAAGTATTCCGCCTTGAATATTCGTAGCTCATGACAAGTTCATTTGACCTTGACAACATACGTTGCATTTTGTCTGTAACGGTACAGTGTAAGTGTAATATATTACTGACAATAGGAAATATTGCATCTTAGCTGGAACTCACGGAATATCACATTATAACAGAATAAAACCAATATTAATTATGTTTTTCTAGTTTTAAATTAGAAACTGTCTAGTTTTAATAGAAACTACTCGTGCGTATGCCAAATTGAAAATTACTTACCTTACACTATTAAATATTTTTCAATAAATTGTAATATGACATATCACTATGATCATCCTCGTTGGTATTTTTGATGGATAAATGTTTGCAACCCCTGTACTGTTGCTGTGCTCTCAGCTCAACGCGACATTACATTCCTCCTCTCACTATGCGAGGGGAACGCGCAACGGCGCAACGATTTGACATTTGCCAAAATAAAATCTTCGTAAATAATTAAGATCTACTCTGTAGACGTTTTATTACTTTATTTAATCAAATCAACTCGAGACCTCACTTTTGAGTGTTTTGCTTAAGATTTTCAATCTCGATTTGTGGAATTAAATTAACACTAAATAAACGAAAGTTGAGCTTCTAATTTACAATTCTTCCGCAAGAGATTTACAGGCTTCTTAGATCTAAATATTCGACGAAGGAAAGCAGTATATGATAAGCATATTTTACGAGATAAGTATAAAACCGAAATAGCATATTCATTATAAATTAATACAACACACTCCTTATTCATAAGTATGCAGGAAGGAAGAGCCATTTTAATATAGAACGTTCTGAATAATCCCATATAAATACATGATTTTATGGCCAAGACACATCTGAAATAATATTTTATGGCATTATAGACAAGGACCATAAAAGATTTACTCCATATACGCTATATTTATGTTAGAGTATGGCTACAGAATATTATAAGAGGTGATTCGGTTTTTCCGCACAAAATGCAATTCAGAAACTTTACTCTAAACAATCTGAATTTAATAACTTTGGAGTTTTTTTTAGTAATTTAAGAACGCCAATTACGTATGTTATCTTTATACACATAAGTGTATGGATTCCGGGCTCACGTGACCGTTTTGCTTTAGCCTAGCCCTACTTATTACGCCTATAGTTTGGAACATATTATTATTAAAAAATATACATAATTTTGAAAATTAATTATTTTCATTCTTAACGATATTAATAAATATGTCTATAAAATGAATAAATTTTGTTCTCAACATGAAAACATTTATGTATTAGTAGCATTTTTAAGTCACCAGAAATGTTATTAACATTTCTTGTTAATATTTTATTTGTCAAATAAATATCAATCGTACAAATGTCTTTAAAATAATTATTGTAATTATGTAAAATGTTCAAATTAAATCTCACAACCAATCACCGAATTGTAAAGCAGTAGTATGGTATGGTTAGGGAATAAAAGTTGACGTTTAAGCAAGCGGCGTCGGCGACAATTTTTCTCTCGGTACGCTAAAGAGTGATTTCGCGGCCTTGATATACAAATAACTATTATATAGATGTGGTTTTCCGTTAGAAAAGAATAGAATTGTACGAAATATTCAGCTATGAGAATTTTTACAAATACTCATTTAAATACTGGACTAGGAAATGCCAGAAATACATTACTATGCCTTGCTGAAAATAGATGGATGACTACGGTACCTGCATAATAGCAGAATAACAAAACAGGGATGCATTTAATTTTTTTTAAACATTTTTGGTTTATTTTGATTATGATAATAATAATAATTCTTTATTTAACAGCATTGCGCTATAATAATAAAAAATATTACAAGTATACATGCATACCATAGAAATAGTATCATGATAAATTATATTGTGACGTGCGCCCCCGAGAGAATAGTATACAACGCCACCACTGAACGAATATACGAGAACGATGACGCAATCCCTGGCGCCGCAGCGGCTGGACTCTTAATTGCGCCGTGACCTCATCCCTTTGTGTGCCGGTCATTGTCGCTTGGAAGCCTTCTAGTGGCTTCTAGACTGTTACGCGCTGTATAAATATTGGCCGGGAGAAGGCGGAGTCTCAGTCTCATATATACAAGGAACCAGATATGAACTCGGTGATATAAATAAACAGTTTAACAGTTTACATAAATAAATGTAGTTATATAAATAAGTGCAGTGATATAAATGTTAGTTAAATAAATAATCGTAGTGTTTAAGCATTTAATAATATTCTTAATGTTTATAATTATTTAATCATAGTGTTAGTTGTTTTTATTATCTTTTAATATTTAATCTTTATTTAATTATCGTTTAATAAACGTATTCTCTTTGTTAATAATAATTGTCTATGATTTACACTTCACCCATATAAATAAAAACGTTACAATATATAAATATTTATAATAATTGTTTTACTTTAAATTTAAATTCTCGTACTGTTCTTGTCTCTTTGACAATAGAAGGTAATTTATTGTACAATATTAAACATTTATGAAGTATAGATAAACTAGTTCTTACTTTGTTTTAGCACTGCGCGTATCATAATTATGTGTACATCATTCACATGAGCAATATACTTAGATATGGTGGTAACATATTATTTAACATTTCGTATATAAATATCAAAACATTATATCCCACAAAAATTTTAATACATAGCCATCCTAAGAAATCTAGCATAGTTTCAATATCCTACATTTCAGGATGATTCTCATGGCTCTATTTTAAAGCTTTTGTAATTTGTCTATTTCTGTTTTATTGTACATGAACAAAATCGTGGAACAGTAAATAATATGCGGCAAAAGAATGGTATTGTAAATTGTAATTTTACTCCAAGTAGATAAGTCGTTTGAAATTCTTGATAAATAGTTTTTTTTTTTTTTGGAAGTGTATTCAACATGTTTGTCAAGCTTTAGTTTATTATCTATTATGATCCGTAAGTATTTTATTTCTGTTACCATATCTAAGTCATGTGAATTCATCATAATCTTATGATCTTACGACAAAACATTTTGACTTTTAAACTATTCATATTGGCAATTCTATGGAATAGAATTATTTTTAATTTCATATGACAGTATTCCGACTCGGGGTTGCTTGCACTTGAGACGAACGAATCATAATTCGCGGTATTAAATTTTTTAAATACATCCCTAAATCCTGTTGCTAAAGTAATTTTAAATGCCTCCTAATATTTCACTGGTATTGGGGACAATTCTAGTCTTTTATAGCGGAATACATAAAGGTCAGTTTCTTTAAAAATTCAAATCATAAGACAAACTTATGAAAAGATACCACATCTATAAAATAATTGACGTTTAGTCAACTTTCATTAGCTAGTCGTACTATACATAATTATTTTCTTGATGTACAAATTGTAGATTTTTTTTTTATTTGCAGATCCCAGTGTATCTCTACTTCCAGCTACTACTAGAACATCAAGTAGGTACCTATCTAGCTGTAAAACCGTTACAACGTAAAAATAAATCAGATGAACGATAATTAGAAGCCTGAATTACAAGGTTTAAAAATTCGTTAAACGCGCGTGGATCTAATTTGAGTGTCCAATTTGAGCTCGGTTGTGCCTGTGTCAGATGTGCGATAATTGTTAGGTAATATTTACGATGCAATTAGCAAGAGTGATTGGCGAATCAGGGAAAAAGGTTGCGCATTAGCCAGATTTCCTTGTGTGATATGCAGAATGAATCAGTTGAGCGTCGAAGGGAAAAAAGTCAGGTTTTTTAACTAAATACTCGTATGCGGGAAACAATAACAGATAAAACATAAAACCGTGGTTGCGCGCATGCGCGTGTGTGAAGCATGTGAATAATTCAGCTCTTTCCAAGCTCCCAGTCGCAATTTGCATACTGTATAGATAGTGATCTCCCGTGCCATAGTCAAGAGATAGCCATTTTATGAAAATGTTTTCTGCAGTTCACCGGCGTTCAACTGAGCTGAGAGAGCACGAACGCGCTGTAGTCTGTGCTCTCGGTCGCAAGAGTCGTTCCTGCCCCCTAGCCCCTGGTCTGACTGATTCATCTCTATGAATAATTTAATAGTTATTGTTGCATAAATACTGAATGTGTGATTAAATATCTCGTTGGCGACGCCTGTGAGCCGGTTTTGTAGGGTGGCAGATGAACGGCCGGAGAATACAGAATCTGGAGCTCATCTCCCACAGCGGCAGTACTCCCAGTGGTCCTGGTTGCCGGTTTGTATCCCACAACCCACAAGGCAACATCCCTCGCTAGCTACAAACGACCGCTGCGATCGTGTTGGAAGTTGGAAGCCCCGTGCTCTATGCTAGTCACTGACCGTTATTTGCTGCTCGTTGCCCATTGCCCGTCGCAAATTTTAATATTAATTTCATGCTGCCGTTAAATTTTATATCCCTTTCGCATGAACAGTGTCCGGTAATTTACAAGGGCGGAAGGGCGAGGGGCGAGAAAGCGAATGGTTTGATTTTTCTGCAACGGAGCGATAGGCGATATTTTTCACTGTTGGGTTTTATGATGAGGGTGTATCGATTATAGACAAGGGTATTGGTGTTTGGTTGTGGTTTGGGTCAACGACGAAATATAACTAAACAAAACTTGCCAGACAGAAACAAATATATATAAAGATATGTTTAGTCTAGTTTAAGCATTGCTCACTAGAGGCGCAAGTGTTCTTAATAATATATTCTTTGGAAATAAAACTACTAAATTATGATTATAAATCCAATATATATATATATATATATATATATATATATATATATATATATATATATATATATATATATTTATTTATTTAGTACTTACCTTAATAAATAAATAAATATATCATCACGGCATATTAGCCATTGCTGGATGTGCCAATTTACTTCGTACACAGATATCGGAAATGATGAAATATTTGTACCGTGCAGGCGCTTACCAGGCGTCACCTCACGGGCACTCAATGCTAGCGCGGAGAGTACACCACAGGGGTAAATTTAATGCTATTAATTTCGAAGTAATTTTTCGTCGGTCGGGATCAAACCGGGGTTCCCAGATTCGCGACCAGACACTCAGGCACACGGCCACGAGACCTCCTTAATAAATAAGATAGAGGAATCAATGTTACTGATTCTGTTAGTATGTAAACTCCTTATTCTTGTTACATTGTTTAGAATAAGTTTCGTTACATGGTGTATTCTAATTTAAAAATTTAATTTAATAATTGTGTTCCGTGATTGTTCAGAGGGTCTTGGTCCTGAAAGGTGTTAAAATATCTTGTGACAAATTTCTGCCTTTCAATATTATCTTTTAATATTCAACTATTCGCGTCATTTACAAAAGTCCGTAGATTACTGAAGTACCGCGATTTGCCGCCATTTTGGCTCAAAATTTAAGCGCCAATACGATGAAAAATAAGTTTATCCTTATAAAAATAAAAAAATTCAACGGAAAATATTTACTAATTATGTATTATAATTTTGGGCGCAAAATTTCCTGCAGTTTTTTATTATTTATTTTTAAATTATTTGGTCATATTTCATGAAATAGTAAAAGTCTCAAAAAAAGGTTGTATTTTGAAAACTATCTCCCCAAGTTTGAAAAGTCGGAATATAGGTAACAAAAGGGACAGGGGGGCGCAAATTTTGGTTCAGCTACCCTATATCCGCCTCTGGTCCCAAATTGCTTATACAGGCCTATTGAATCGCGATACTTTGGTAATCTAGGGACTTTAAAACTGGATGCTTCTAAGTGGCATCTAGTGAGAAATGCTCGAACTAGACCAAATATATTTCTATCTCTAGTTGTTTCTTTCTGGCTAGCCGAAATCAAAATATTTCTTGAGAAGGGATAGGGAATGTTTTGTCTTGTTATATTTCGTCGTTGGTTTGAGTTGAGAACTGCTGTGGTTTCATGTATGCGTGGCCGCGCACTCGTTGCCGCTTATCGTACAACTCGCCGCTGGTAATGCCGCTTTAAGCCTCCGCGCAAGCCCTTATCAATGCTGTTCGCGGATCTGATATTACTTAAACGCGCTTTTATTTATGGCCGCAATTTTTGTTTCCAGTTCGACGTCCGTTTCACTTACGCCTCTGATGTTTCCTATACACGCTATGGGCTAGAGGAGTACGAGTGCGATGGTAGTACTGGTACACACTACACAGGCTGCTGTATGTTCCGCTATGCGTTTTGCGCTCAGCGTTCTCGTTCGTCGTTTGCGTTCAGCTATATTGTTGCTCGTATATTCGCTCTAATTTATAATATCGCAAATGGGAACCGTTTCCCATATCCGCAGCGAGCAGCGTGCAACTGGAAGCGCACCGTTGTTGTTGCTGTTGCTGTTACCATTGACACTACCAACTACCACAGCTCTGCTCCGCGGTGCATAAATATGCATCACGTTTGCGCGCGAAACATGCGATTGCCAATGAACTATGGCCATAGCTCCACTCGCTTCGTTTGCCACACTACACTATACAATGCTTCTGCTACTGCATCTATCTTTACCTGTACTGCCACAACACAATACCATTACCGCACGGAACTCAAAAACCTACACTATCATATTTAATCTGCAAATATAAATTACCCCATAAACAAACAAGATATGAGCGGGAGTGTACTATGCCAATCTCACCTGGTTTTCATCTTTACTGAATACAGAAACACAAATATTTCACTACCTACATTCAGTAGCATTGCTATTGCATATGTATTATACTCCAACAATTAGCACACAATTTCTATTTGCAAGGTTATATTACTGGGCCTCGGTGTCAATACCTCAATAATACTTAAACAAACACAATATGCTCTAAAATTACATACAACACAATACAGGATGGAACAAATTCAAGATCCTTATATCAAAAACTTTCTTATTATGCAAGCTACAGAAAATTGATGTAGATCATTATAATAATAATAATAATAATAATAATAATATTTTGTCCGCTTTTCAACTTTATTTACAGTTATAGCCTTATCAAATACATTTATTTATTATAATTACAATTTATTTACATACATATATAATAATGTATTCGAAGACACTCACAGACACCCAAGCCCCTGGTGGGAATCGAACCCACGACCCCAGGGTCCGAGCGGTGAAGTCGCTTTGAGCGCTGCTAGGCACGCTGCTTCAACACGCTCGACCACCGAGGCGGCTTAGATCTTTATGAGTCAAGTTTTTCAATTTTAATAGGTACCACAGGAATTTTCGGTCGTCTTTTGTTTTTGAGCTACAGGTTAAAACTTGATTACGCTTATTTTGAACAGGGCCGTAAGTAGCTATTCTTGCGTCTGGGGCGGAATGTAAAATTGCGTCCCTCCCCCCACCATTTTAGGAAATAATTAAATAAAATGTTTTTTATGAACCATAAATTAATTGCTATATTTTTTGAGGGCTTCGAACCCGAACCTGAACGGAACCAAAACCGGAACCAAACCATAACATTTTAGCGAACCCAAACCCAGAACCGAACCTCAAATATATTTTTCATTGAGTCGGAACCGAACCGGCTATTAAAATTCGGGTTCAGGGTTCAGCTCCGGTCTGTTTTGTCTGTTTATGAAAATTGTGTTCGTGTTCTTGTCTCGAACCTGAACCCGGAACAAAACCGCAAATTGTGTTGTTTGAACCAGAACCACACCTGAACCCATCTCTCAAAAAACAAATTAACCTGAACCGAACCCAGTTTTTGGCGGGTTTGTTCCTCTGATTTATTTATACATATACGAATATTTATACGAGGATGAATCAAATTTAAACGGGACTATTTTTTTTTTATTCTAGATTTATTTTAAAAAGTATACGAAAACATTTAATTTTCCACATAATCCCCGGCCCTAGAAACGCATTTTTCCCAACCAAACCATATGTATTTTTTTCTTCAAATATATTATTGAGTTTACATTAAGAAACCACTTAAAACTTATTGTTGACATTACTATGTAGTACGATTGTTAGAAAAATACGCAGAATCTCTTTATCGTTCTCTAATATGCGAAATTGTATTATTGTTGCATAAAACTGGGCTTTCTGGACAAAAAATTGCAAAGGCGTAAGTATTCGTTCGTAACGACGAGAAACATAATTTTGCAGTTTAAAAATACAGGAAATATTGAGACACAAGTTAAAGCTGTACGTTTCTTGATGAGTACGAAAAGGGATGACCGTGCTCTACTCTCTACCGGCACTTATTATAGAAGATCGCCGAGTGTTTATCTCAGATTTGCCTGTCAAATGGGCAAATGTAATTAGTAGATCGATATTTAAAGACATTGGTCTGAGAAGTATGACAAAACTGAGATGTTGGTTCTACAAGATAAAATGAATCATTATAAAACAATCCAAACTGGTATTTTTTTCACCTAACAACGGAAAAGTCTTTATATTTTACTATTCACTGACCGGACTGCCACGCGGTGGTTATGTCTTGCAATATAGGGCACAGAAACACAGATTAATTCATTCGCAAAGTGTGCAATAAGAAACCCAAGAGTGTGCTTGGTTTATATTTAAGAATTTTTCTGAGAATTAACAAAAGAACTTACTTCTGCGCCCTATTAACAGCTTCACCCGGGGCAAGTGCCCAGCTCACCCCAACCTAGTTACAGCCCTGATTTTGAAAACACCTCATACCTTGCTTATTATGAGAAATAAAGAAAAAATGTTTAGATAACTTTTATGTGATTTTTACGTAGAATATCGTGATGTAATTGGATTTTTTCAAAACTTAATAATTCGCGAGATATACCACAAACAATTAAATATTCGCATGGGGTGGTGTACGGTCCGAGGAGAAGGAGTACATTTTTTGAAGAATAATCCAGTTATTTTATAGCACCACTGCAACGATAATATCTCCTCCGTAAAAGCGATATTAGAATTCTAGACCTTTTCACATAAAAAAGGTATTTATGTTCACACCCAACTTTGTAATTTAAACTATAGATCTAAAGATCGGCCATAGCTCAGTTGGTAGAGCGTTACTCCGGCAAAGTAATGATCCAGATGGCTGACATTCTTTTCACACTTCCATAATTTATTTCGAACATATATACTGTTAACTCTATGTTCAAAAACTGGACCGATATGACCAAGAGTAATTTCTAACATGTCCACAATGATGTTTATATGTAATGGTAATCTAACCTCACATCGTACAAACATTCAATCACCTGCATACCAGAAGGACACTTACTTTGTATTCAAGTGTAAAGAAAGGCCTAATTATACTTATTATACAATATTGAATAGCATGAAATATAGGGTTGAAATTTAGCTAATCTTCGATCTTAAGCAAATGCTTCAGTAAGGTTTATAGGTAGTCTTTTTCTTCGATAGGCAAACCGGAAAAATTCAGCATTTGTGATAATTGCTTCATCTCCCTTCATCAGCCTGGAATTGGGGAGACGCCCTTTATTACTGTCCCAAGACTCAAGACTAGCGATGCATTAGTCAACTCGAGCAGATAAGCAACGGTTACGGTTCAACTTAATTTTAAATTCAATCGCAGTACCAGGGTAATACAAAATTTGTAAAAGTCACAATGTTCTATAATTTATTAGTCAACGAAATGAATTATTGAAAGCTTTTATCTCGTAAAATATCTTACGAAGAATTTCATGCATTTAAATTCGTTTCACAAGGACATAAGATGTATGTATGTAGAAACTCAAATTTTAGTAGGGCAAATTTAAGATTTATGACAAGAGTACGACGAAAATGCAAATGGTTTATAATATTTAAACAAGACTTCTACAGGGTGTAGGTAATTTTTAAAACGTGTCACAGGACTATAACATATAAAAACGGCCAAAAGTTTCTAAGGGTGGTGACCTGAACAGCCGAACAGGACTTTAACATGTAAAATTAGACTTTCCTAATTTCCTGCTTCCCTAATTATGTTAGCTAAAAATGCTTCAAATAATAGTTGTAGGGCATAAAATTCTGCATTTGATTCAATAAACAAATTTTGCCTTATAACGGCAGAAATTAGGTATGGGAATGTCGAAAATCACCCCAAAAATAGCTATAGCCATGGAATTGGAAACAAAAAATTAACAAATGTTAACGATTATCTTATTAAATATAAGAAATTACCTTATTTTGTAAAATATTTCATATATAATTCAGTGTTATTCTGTAATTGGGACATTATGTCCTGTTGACATAATAACCAAAATAAAATAAAATAAATAAATATATATACACTAGTTACTAGTTATACATACTGTACCGTTCCAAATAAAAAGGACGGACATTTTATTTTTCGTTCATCTCATGACCGGAACACATTATAACAATAAATTTAGGTTCATTTGTCGCTGTTTTTAATTCTGAATATTTTTCGTATTTGCACTTTTGTTCTAAAATTAATAAGGTAGAAATTACAGCCACATGAAAATTTTACCATTGTATTTCCTATGGTCGATAAAAATGTAGACACACGGTATACCAGCCCTGTAACGCTCTCGCTACTGCACTTCTAAGATGTTTTATTACCTTAATTTTACGACTTACAAAATAACTGGGTTTTAAAGCAACATAATATCTACACAAGAAAAACATAATTAAAATATTTCCATCTTGCTTATATTCATCTACAGTCATTAAGACATCTCAATTAACCCAAGAAAATTACCAACTAACCACACACTTTCAGCCCAGGAGAAAATTAGTGGAATTTTAGGGAGTCTTCGTCATACATCAACGCAACGCCAGACAAAGAAGCTCCGAGGCCGAGCGCGATCCCAAATATTTTTACCCAGTCGCTTTGCATTAACCAGAGTAGAGAAGCATATTATAAAGCAGGGGTTTTAAAACTTTTACTAACTACATTAACAAAGCTTTCCATTAATTTTATATTTTTTTACTATATCACTACTTACATGTATAACTATTATAGTGAGATAGTTTTATTTTATGTGTCGGGATGTAATTTTTAAAAATTTAAATTACTAGTTTTTTTCCTAAATTTCTGTTCTATTGAAAACTATTTTTGGATGTTTTCATAATTTTTTGCAGAGATGAGCGTCTACGCGTACGCGTCGACTTTAATTGTCTACGTCTACGTGTCGACAATGCGTAGACAATAAATTTATACGTTAACAATGTAAACAGTGTAATAAAAGATTATGATTTATGATTGGACAGGGAAGTAAGGTTATGTTCGACCCACTATTACCATATTAGAGATTTTGTCCCTAAAACTAGGGATATACCACTTTAGGGATTTAATTTTTATTTTAGGGAAATTTTCGTGGTTATGTTTCATTTCACATTAAATGTCACATTTTGCATTCCTTCATTTTTGTCAATTTTCAACATTTCCATACCCAATTTCTGCCGTTACAAAGCATGTAAAATTAATTTTGTTTATTGCAGAATTTTAAGTTCTACAACTTTTATTTGAAACATTTTTACCTACAATAATTAGGGAAGCAGGAAATTACGAAAATATAATATAAGTCCTATGTTTCGGTGTCGCGGTCAATATCCTGTACAAATGGAAAAAGAGTTAGGCACTAAAAGTTGGCACCAAATATATAAATGGAAAACACTATTTGTAACTTTTTTCGAAATATTATTATTTTTTAACTTTTTAAAAGACATCAGTCCGCCAAACATATTCCAGTGGCGCATCGATAATTGTTAACTAAGGGATAGTTTCAGTTCCCAAATATGTTTTCGAGATCAGCTGAAGTCACCTTATAATGAAATAAATTTGGTAAAGAACTTTTATTTGCAAATAATATAAATACTTATATAGATCCTTCTGAAAACTTCTATCTACGTCTATAAATCTCATCAAACGGAATTATCGAAATGTTTAATGAGGCTAGAATTGCTAGAAAAGTAAGTTTTGTTCCAGGTATGAGAGAGCGACATGCTATGCGCACTCTAGTAAAGTTATATACCTAGTATATCTGATGAATTTATTTGGCGCATGCTTGATAAAAATCTCATTTTGAAACAAAGTATAGATGACTATCACACAAATGTTCGTCGCCCAGACGACCACTTTTTATTCGCCGTCGCCTAGTTGACATTATTCACTTTATTTCTTCTACCACAAACGAACAAATTCGTGAATCGAACACAATGCAACATTGTATAGTAGAGTAGTAGCAACCTTGAGGACTTCTGGTTGTAAGAAGGAATAGCTAGGTTCATTTTCCACGGAGCTGGCGGTAGGAGCCAGGACCTCGCATTAACTGTAAGGTGCAGCATACTTCGTTCCCCACTCAAAGCTCATTAGCCTGGGCCAGGACGCTACTTTGCCAGGATTCAGCCGTGTTCGGCTCCTGCTCCTGCTTTACGATCTGGGGTGCGCTGATTTAAGATTATCAAAGAATCCGGCGATGTCACAACATCAAATATATTAATATTATACCTAGATTTAATCGTCGTGGTTTTGTGGAATTGATTCCACTGTTTCAGGAAGATTCGACCGTATTATTGTCACAATGAAAAACCGTGTAGTAGTATGGTTTTAAATCCGCCATAAATTTTACTTGTAACCTACAACAATGCCGGTGCGGTACATAATAAACGAAATTTTATTTATAAATATAATTATTTATAATAAATATATGTACTAGGGTGGTTATCATAAAAAATTGAAACAAAATTACAAAGAAATGCAAATCGTTTGAACTGTAAGAAATTCGATTTTCAAAGAAAAGTTACAGATAATCATTAAATTCTGTACCTAAATAAGCAAACAGATTTTATTTTTAAATTTAACACTTAATAATTATCATTTGTATACCTAAACTTAAACAAACATATCCATAACTTAATCTAATCTGATCTAACTTGGACACAATATTAATATTGTGACGTGCGCCGCGGAGAGAAAAGTATACGTACGCCGCTGAAAGAATGTAATAGAGTAATCCTGGAATTTCCCAGATGTTGAAATACCTGCGACGCGCCGGCTAGAGGTTAATTACGCCGTGACCTCATTCTTTTGTATACAGGTCATTGTCGCTTCGAAGGCTTCTAGAATGATATGAACTGTATAAATACCGGCCGAAAGAAAGCGGAGAGATAGTCTCATATATACAAGCAACCAGAAATGAACTCAGTGATATAAATAAACAGTTTAACAGTTGTTAACATAAATAAATGTAGTTATATAAATAAGTGTAGTGATATAAATATTGTATAGATAAATAATCGTAGTGTTTAAGCATTTAATAATATTCTTAGTGTTTATAATTATTTAATCATAGTGTTAGTTGTTTTTATCATCTTTTAATATTTCATCCTTAATTATTTACCGTTTAATAAACGTATTCTTTTAGTTAATAATATTTGTCTGTGTTTTACACTTCACCCATATAAATAAAAACGTTACAATATTTACCTACTGACAGAGCTGGGCAAATTAGTTTCAAAAAGTAATTGAGTACAATTACAATTACTTTAACCAAAATATGCTCAAATTACTTCTAAAAATAATTACTGCATTGTGATTGACATTTTAATTACTTTTTCAATTACTTTACAAAAAAATCGAGGTTAAAGTTTGTATATCAAAAGTATGAAAAAAAAAAATCGAGAAAAGAAGAATTCAAAAATAACAGAAATTATTTTTATTTAAATATTCTAGGTGGCTATGTGAAAATAAACAGACATTTAATTTTACATGTTGAACGAGTTTTTTTAAATTAATAAATTTAAATTAAATGTTCACATAGCCAAAAATTACTTCGAATTTTAATGGCACAAAATTAATCCCTGTGGCGCACTCTCCACGCCAGTAATGAGTGCCCGTGAGGTGACGCCTGGTAAGCGCCCGCACGGTACCAATATTCCATCATGTATCTGTGTATGAAGCAGATTGGCACACCCAGCAATGAGTAATATGCCGTGATGAAATATTTATTTATTTTATTTTTTCAGTAATAGGTTTGTTTCAACATACAATCAAATCAGTACGGAACTGTCCGACGCATGCGCAAGATTTAAATAAGAATGCCATTTTAATACTACGCATTCTTCGGAGAGTTCTGTACTAATTACCTTATATCCTTTTTCTCGATTCTTTTCATATTTTTGATGTAAAAACTTTTACATTTTTGAAAAGAGAAAAAATGGCAGTTATTTTTTAATAAAATAATTATAGGTTGCTATTTAAAAAATAAAAGTTGATAGTCGTATCTCGCAAACCTGATTTTATAAAAAAAATATCTACATATGCCATCAAATAGTTATTATTTTTGTTTGATGTGCTCATTGGTGAGTTTTTTTGGTGGTTTACCCGAAACCTTCTATTTTCTTTTACAATATGGCCATATTTTACGGGTGTCGATCCCTTATAGTGCGGTATAAAATCCAAAGTAAGTATAAGGGTGTGGTGAGTACATGACACACGTACCGTACACATGGGTACACGACCCTTCACGAATACGGACATAGTATCATTGCCATTATAAACACGGATCGGACGATCGAACAAGTATACCTACTATAGGGAAGTAGCTACAAAGATATTAGGGGACATATATCCCAGTGAGATTTTTATAAAGTTTACTTAAAAGTAAAGAAACGTCAAAATATTTTCTCAAAACAAAGAAGATCTTACTGATTTTTTTCTTTAATGAATTAATCTACCTTCAATTTATGTGTATACTATTATGTAAAAAAAGTACCGGAAATTGATCAATAAAACACAAAATATGCATTATTCATCCAAATTTATTTTATCGCCTTCAAAGTAGGCCCCGTTCGAAATAATACACTTATGCCAACGAATAATCCAATCATCAAAACATTTTTTAAACGCAATTTCACGAATCGACTTCAGTACTCGCGCGAATTCTCTTTTATGTCTTCTATCGACTGAAAACGGGTACCTAGAAGTGGTAATTTGAGTTTTGAAAAGAGGAAAAAGTCGGCCGGAGTCATATTAGGGGAATACGGTGGTTATTCGATAAGGTTTGTTGAGTTTTTGGCTAGAAATTCGTTCAGAATGATAGCCTTGTGAGATGGTGCGTTATCGTGGTGCAAAATCCATGAGTTTTCTTTCCACAAATCTGGACTTTTTCGACGAATTTGCTCTCTCAAACGCCGCATAACGCTCAGATAATATTCTTTAGTTATTTTCTCACCTTCTGGCAAGAATTCCGAGTACACCACACCGCGATAATCGGAAAAAACTGTCAACATCACCTTCACTTTTGATCGACTTTGACGTGCTTTTTTCGGTTTCGGTTCAGTTGGAAGGCGCCATTCCGAAGCTTGTTGACTGGTTTGTATGTCAAACTCATAAACCCATGTCTCATCACCAGTTACAATGCGTTTTATGAATGTGGGGTTGGAATTGATTCGTTCTAGCATGTCTTCAGCGACCCTTACGCGATTGAGTTTTTGCAGAAAATTCAGGTCTTTTGGCACTGGTCGAGCTGCAACGCGTTTCATGCCCAAACAATCGCATAAAATTCCTTTACTTTAGCGATGTTAAGTTTAGTTGAAGACGTTGATGGCTGACCTGAGCGGGGCAAATCTTCCACCACATCTCGACCGCTTTTGAATACACTGTACCATTCATACGCACGTGTTTTTGATAAAGTCGATTCACCGTATGCCTTATGTAATATTTTCAGCGCTTCGGCACACGGAATTCCATTTGCAATGCAAAATTTGGGACAGATTCTTTGTTCGATATTTTTATTCATTGAAACATCGCAAAACACACTTGAGATGAACTGACAAATGGAGCATTGTAAACAAACTAAATGACAGATGGCGCTCAAACTTCGCGTGAGCATAGAGGACAGTTGTTGCCAACGTAGCGACAAAAATAATTTCTAAACTCCCTTTAAGCTGTCGAAACATTATCTGTATTCTTTTTGGTCAAAATCTCAGTTCGTCTCATTTCAGATAAACTCAGAAAATTGTTGTTCATTTTGTTCTAACTGATCTGAGCGGTACTGAGTGTACTCATATCATTCCCCCTTACCGATGCTGCATCACCCGCGAAATAAACTCAAAATGATCTGAGTCACTACTGTTGTGTTAAAAAAAAAGACATAACAACAAAAAACATAAATAGCAGCTCTACCTCTTCGATCTCCGAAATCATTGTCTGATATGTGTGGTTGTACTAACGTACGTTATAGGTATAATCTCTGTGGGTAGCACGTAGCAGGAGGTGTGTGCGAACGTGAAACCTGGTCTGCGTTCTGCGGACAGTGTGCAACCCCGACATACAGGATCAAGTGCGGATGCTACTGCGACCACCGCCGATTCAAGCTGAGTAAACACAGATAGGCCGCGCGTCACTAGCATTGTTTGAACATGCAAATTGTAGATTAAAACCAATTTCGCATTCAAAGTTACACAAGATCCGTCTTTCGCAGCCATTGCCCGTATAACACCTGCGACTGCGTACGGAGAACTGCGAACCACTCCAACATTTTATTATTCTAAATGCCGGTATCGCTTTTTTCACAGACACGAACCGACAGTTAAAGGAAACTAAACATACCTAATTTTTCCACTCTTCTATTTACTTTTTGCAAATTTTAATTTTTTTAAATAAGCAGAATTTTGGTAGAAAGAAAAAATGCTGAAAAATATATGTTTAGACAGAAAAATTTCTAACAAAATTATTTTGGAACAAATAGCATATTATAAATCAGCAAAAATGGTAAAAGCAATAATAGGACATATCACGTAAATCAAATTTTACAGTTTTGGTCTTATTAATTAAAACTTATATGCAGGAGTAACAACAAATTAATACTATAGGGGTTAGCGGGGTAGTTGTGGACGCGGACAGAAGTGAACAGTCCAAATTTCTCTAATATAGAACCACATATCACATATCAAAACCATCGTAATACAGTCTACAAGTTTGTATGTCTGTGATTACATGATACCACTTCTGGTTTATTAGTAATTAATATCAACTTTGAAATTTCAAATGGAGCATACTATATTTTTTTACAAATTTGAAAAGTACATGCTGGGAGTTATTTTGAATATTTGTTGTAAAATCATTTTGTTGTTATTAAGTGTTCCTTATTCTTATTTTCTGTATTATTATAACAAAAAAAAATTATTTCGTTTAATAATAAGTTACAATTGTTTTAGTTCATTGTTTTATTTCAAGCCACAGTCATGGCTCACTATTCTCTTTTCGACTAGGTGTATAAAAAAGTGCCCGCCATTTTACTTTTTAATAATGTAACATATGGATTATTTTACATGATTGTAAAGCAAATTTGATTTTCATTTCAAATTTGTAAAAAAATATAGTGTGTTCCATTTGAAATTTCAAAGTTGATATTAATTACTAATAAACCGGAAGTGGTATCATGAATGTACATCCGTCATCAAGTAGCTTACATATTGCTGTATAAATCATGTTATATGAAAGAAATTACTAACTTAATAAATAAGCGAGATATTTGCTGGGTCCACTAAAATATAACACCCTGTGTATATACATTATTGTATGTACAGGATGCGGCAAAACCAATTGAACAGTTTTGAAGAGTTATAAAAAAGAAACCAGGGTATATATGAAAACTTACCATTTTATACTCATTAGTTTTTGAAAATAATGTCTTTAAGATGGCGGCCGTTAGAAGCAATATATTGCTGGAGTCGATTTCTGAAGTTTTGAACAGCCCATTGACACATTTCGCGGGCTGAAAACAACCCCCAAATGTTCACGAAAGACCACTACATTCTCCTAAACTAACGGTGTGGTGTGCAGTATCACAATTTGGCGTTATAGGCCCGTACTTTTTTGAAGAGGGAGGCTTGACCGTGACTGTGAATTACGGACATTATGTTTCAATGTTGCAAAATTTTCTGCAGCCCCGATTGGATGTGGTTGTTGAAGAAGAGGGATTAGGGTACTTTTGGTTCCAACAGGATGGGGCTACAGCCCACACAGCCCGAAATTCTCTAGACGCTTTAAGAGAAATGCTTCCTGGACGTCTAGTGTCTTTGAGAGGTGACGTGGGGTGGTCTGCGTGGTCACCCGATTTAAGCATATGCGACTTCTTTCGTTGGGGATATCTTAAGGAAAAAGTGTTTAAACGTCGCCCCCAAAACCTGCTAGAGCTAAGGGAGCAGATTGTTGAAGAAGTAAACGCGATACCCCGCGAAATGTGTCAACAAGCTGTTCAAAACTTCAGAAATCGGCTCCAGAAATGTATTGCAGCTAACGGCCGCCATCTTAAAGACATTATTTTTAAAAATTAATGAGTATAAAATGGTAAGTCCTACTGATTTCAAAACTAAAAACATTTTTTTCATATATACCCTGGTTTTTTTTATAACTCTTCAATACTGCTCAATTGGTTCTGGCGCACCCTGTATTTCTTTATTATTCCTACCCTCTCATTGAGCTACGCCTGTTGGGTAGTGTATACTTAAAATAAAATAAAATAGTATTTACAAACGTAAAAAATATCGCTGTTTGAAAAATTGTAAATTACGATTTCATCTTGTTCAATACTCGATTTTAAATATCAATAAAACTTGTTTACTTATGAATTTTTGCATAAACTTTCCATGTTCAATTTTACAGTTTTGTATACGTGTCATTTACCCCTAGCATTCAATTTTAAGAGCAATTAAAAGTTGTTTCAAATACGGTTCACAGTTCTTGATTGAGTTAAGGTGCTGACTTTTATAAATATGTGAAATACGATTAAACTCTAATTTTCCATAAAAACGTGTCTAGTACGCTTCGATTCGCATTACAGCTCGATAGGGACTTTTTATAATAATTCAGAAAACCATTACGATAAATTACAAACTTTAAACCTTGGGATTTTCTTGCAATCAGAATACGAATACTCGTGCATAACAGATTAGCATATTCTTCATCTTCCTTATCTTAACAACGCAGGACGGCAGGACACTTGGACGACCGGACGGTCTTAAAAATAACGTTGTCCATCGGTTTTTTACGGTCAAAGCATTCCGGTTGCCAATGCTAATACTGTAGGAAAGAGTTTTTCTTGCCATACCATACTCCAGAAATTCAATCAGAAATTTTAAACTTCAAAAGTAAGCGATTAGAATTATGCTGAAAACAGATTTTACAGAACATTGTAAACCCTTGTTTATTAGTTTGGGAATTATTCCGCTTCCATATCTTTATATTCTCAATTCTTTAAATGAAATTCATAACAACAAAAACAGTTTCACGGTTGCATCGAATATTCATAATTACTCGACAAGGTCAGCAAATCTTATGAGGAATGCTCATTTCAGGCTTAATAGATCTAAAAATAATTCTCTTGGCTAAATTTATATAATAAAAACTTAAACAATTTAGTATTTAAAAATTAAATTAAAACTTGCTTATTAAATTATTGTTTTTATTCGGTTCACGAATTTTACAACCATAAATTCACTGATATGGACTGTATTTGATGGGTATACACGCCAATCTTTACGAACTATGTTGACAGTTCCAAATTATTTTGTCAGCAAACGTACGACATACGTCATCTTATAAACAGATCGTATAACCTGTGTGGAAAAAAGGGCTGGATTCTAGAAAGACGAGATTCTTAAAATGGCAATTTTTGTTTAGCAATGTGTTTTTTTAGCTAAAAAATAACAAGGAAACGCAAAATTAGTATACTTTTTTGTAAAAAGAAAATCATATTTTACCTATTGTAAAGTTGTGTTTTTTTTTACTAAATGAACACTACAAATACTTGTTTTTAAGACAGTATACTTTTGGATAAAAATCACATTACAACATAAATATGGGGTACAATAGTTGTTATATATATATATATATATTTGTCCTTTGATGATTTTTGAAAAGCCGCTTTGTTTCGAAGATACAGGGCGAAAAAAAAATTCGACAAAACCAATTTTGATATTTTTCAAATTATTAATCTAGTAACAGCAGGCAAGTTATGTGTCAAATTTGTTGAGAGCTTTGGCTGTTTGACGTGTATTTTCTGTCTACAATACTTAAACTTTTGTTAGTGAAGTCCTCTTATCATGAATAACTATACGAACGTGATTTTTTAACAATAACATACGGAGATCGCTGGATTGGTCGAGGTGGACCTCACTTATGGCTTGCTCAATCCCCGGACTTAAACCCCCTGGATTTTTTCCTATGGGGCCATCTAAAATCATTAGTATATGCTACTCCATTGGCAAATTTGGAAGATTTAAGACATCGGATAATTGCTGGCTGTAACTCCATAAGAAACGACTTTGGTGTTTTTGAAAGAGTTCGGCAATCAATGAGAAGAAGATTGGATTCTTGCATCGTAGCTGGAGGTAGTCATTTTCAACAGTACTTGTAGATTAAGAAACTTTACATGTAATTTTTGGTATTAAATGTTGTTATTGTCGAAATTTTTTTCGCCCAGTATCTTCGAAACATAGTGGCTTTTCAAAAATCATCAAAGGACAAAATCATCTTAGAATGGTCCAGGGAATAACCCCTATGTTTAATAAACACCCTGTATATATTTCAGCTAAAATAAAACAACCGAAAATGATTACCAAACCAAATAATACGAACATAGTTCAAATTGAACGTCAGTAATATAGGGTAAACCTGTGTTACTAAAACAGTGTTTTTCTTTATAAAATTGTATGTTTTTGTGAAAACTATTTGAAAAAACTTTATCGCTTGCAAATTAAAAAAAAAAACTTTAATGTAACTTTAAGCTAACACACTGAATTTGGCAAAAGCCGAGTGGTTATTAAAAAAAAATTAGATAATAACCATACCTAACGCACAGAACTCAATTTGGCAGCAAATAATGCGGCAAAAGTAACAATGTCGGTAATACAGGGTTTTGAATCGAAAAAAATAACAATTTTCATACCACTGTCTGTAATTGCTGTAACTTCAATATCCCCCTTATTCAAGTTAATTGACAATATTTTCACACATGAACGCAAAATTATAAATTAAAAATTTAAAATGTTAAAAACATATATACATACATACATACATAAAATCACGCGTGTCCGACGTAGTGGGTTCGCACAAACCCGATAACAATAAGAATAACATCAACATCATACAACAAATCCTTACTCTTATACATATTAAAGTGACCGATTTTCGGTAGAGAAATACCGCATCCGGATCACAATAATAGTTAGGAAACAATCATCCTTCGCCACACATTCCTATCTAAGCAGACTTCTTTCGCCTCGGCCACACTCATAATCGCATTCATACATGCTCTTCTTCTCTTCACACTTGGAAACGCTCTCTCTTTAAGCACCCTACCAATCACATCCATCCACTTACACACTGGTCGGCCACGCAATCGAAAACCCTCAACTTCACCAAGATATATACGCTTAACAAGCCGTTCACTCGCCATTCTCTCCACATGCCCAAACCATCTCAACTGACTCACACCAACTCTCTTAATCACATTGTTTCTAACCATATATTCTTCATACACCAAATTATTCCTCACGCGATCCCGTCGGACATACCCACATACACCACGTAAATACCTCATTTCCACGGCAGTCACTCTCTTTTTATGCCCAGCATTCGCTTCCATACATCAAAGCAGGCACTAGCACTCCATTATATACACTCAACCGAGCATCCCTTGATACGTTAACATTTCGTGCAACCGTACCCAGAGCACCCATTACCTTACATCCCGCACTCACTCTCCTTTCTATCTCTCGATCAATTCGACCATCACTCGACATCAAAACATAATTTTGCAAATATCATTATATGAAACAGTATTTTCCGTATTTAAGTACCTATAAGTATCTAATTAAATACAGAAATACATATATGTACGTAATATAACCTTACTTTTTTTTAGAAAAATGCCAAAATCACTATAAATATAGCTTTCCTTTCCCTAATTTTTGTGGAATGTAGTGTTTTTAATGGTTTTGTAACTATATAGGATTATCATGCGAGAATGAACCAGCAATTATCTCCGTTATGAAGTGAGATAGCGATTATCTTCAAATAAACCAATTTACTATAATAGGCGATATGGGCAATAAGATGTATCTAGAAGCTTTCTGTTACTTCTGGTTCCGGAGTATGTGATACCAACTTTGAAATTACAAATGGAGCATTATATATTTTTATTTTATTTTTGAAAAGTACAAAAAATTTGCTTTACAATGTTAGTAAATTAGTAGTACGTTGTATCATTAAAAAATAAAATGGCGGACGTTTGAAATATGAATATATTGAATGAAATAAAATCAAATATGTGAGATTTTTTTTTGTTCATAGATTATGGTACTTTTTGAGGTAAATTCATGACGTAACCTAGGCAACAAATCCAATAAAACAAAATTCCACACTTTCTTTTCTTATTTTGTAAGATATTTCAAACGTCCGCCATTTTACTTTTTAATAATATAACGTCCTTCTTGCTTAATATCATTGTAAAGCAAATTTTGTGTACTTTTCAAAAATATAGTATGTTCCATTTGAAATTTCAAAGTTGGTATCACGTACTTCGGAACCGGAAGTAATAGAACCTTTATGATACGATGTCTTATTGCCATACCTATATAAATAAATAAAATTTTTATTTGTAGATAATCGCTATCTCGCTTAATAAGGGAGATAATTGCTGGTTCATTTTCACGTGATCATCCTGTATATAACCATCAAAGCAAAATTCTCGTGATTCTAGAATTTAGCCGAAAAAAGAAACTACTTTAATTACGTATGTCTCCAACATTCATTACGTGAAGAATACCAGATTGAGATTAAATTATATCGTGAATTCCAGTAAAGACTGAGTCGTAATATCATAGTTGTTTATAACTTTTGTTGTAAACATATGTACGTGAAACTAGGTCGTGTATTTAGTGATGCGATTGCGAGTAACATATAAAGTAAAGGGTTGTCTGTTCGACAGCATCTCCTGTGTTTATGGCGCCGAGCGTTGGTTAATAACCGGCATTGTTCCATCGTGTGACAAGACACCGGCTAATTGAATTACTCAATCGTCGGAATTACTTACCGTTATGAAAATACCTTGCCAATTTACTACAGTTAATTTACCTCTGTGCCTGTTCTGTTATGTTATCTATGAATATTCAGTTGTAACTGCATACCTACATTATCTGCATACATCATGTAAGTGTTTCCACTCCTATCACTTCCGATTCGCTATGAAATATCCGACAAATTATGTTTATTTTCGTGTCTAACAAGCATTTGGATTACCACACATTTCCAATACCAACTTCCACTTGCATTTGCATCTAGCACTAGTACATATGTTTCGTACTTCACAAACTAGATAAAAGAGAATTTCTGACTGACACACCATTTCATACATTCAAAAATACGAGTACATGATGCCAATGAGTTTTCCGAACCATTCATGTGCGTAAACATGAATCTATCTTAGTATTAATATATTTTTCGTACTTACTACCTAGAAACTAATGTTTCCCGAAGCCAACTCACACTCCGAAAGGCCATATTCCCGTTATTGTTTTACTTCCGCTCACTAGTGTCTCAATGGAAACTACTTTGATTGAGTAGCTTAAAAGTGTTATTATATTTTTAATTTTTTTACACATTACAACAAATTTAATATAAGAACAAAATAATTGAGGAAAATTAGTTGAATGAATAAAAATTATCTAAATTAAATTAGAAATTTCATTGCTAATTTTGACATTTTAGTACTACTAACGCTATCTATTAGCAATTAAAAGAATGAAACGAGAAAAAATATAGGTTATAATTTTTTCGAAAATTGACGATTTTCAAGCATTAAAAACCAATAAGAATAAATAATTTATTAATAAATAATAAATTTGCCTACCATCAGTGCCATCTGTTGGAGAACAACAATCTGTCATCTGTCCAATATCAAAATAGAACATAACCTTAAATTTAAATTATTAGATATTACACTTACACTGACAATTAAACTACCAGTAAAATAGAGGCATGTGCCGGACATTGTTCTTTATTTAATTATTTGAAAAGTTGGTAAGAACAACATACAATATGCGTTAAAACTTCTGCTTAATTTAGTTTATATGTTATTTACATACTGAATTACAGGTGAATTAACACATTTGCCATTATGATAAGTTAAAAAAGCGTTTATTCGTTGTCTCCAGCCTTAAATTTCAGGAGGCATACAAGAAATATCAGAATCAGACATTTTGACAACTTTTAAATCTGAAAAAATATGCAAACAATTATGTTTCCGAAATCAACAATTTACTTAACAACCGTTGCTATGAAATTGCTGCTGTGCTATTTACTTGTATATTTGCGAATTTTGTATTATCTTGACATTTATACTCTATTAATAATGATTTTGTTCGTTACAAAAAGTATTGTACAAACTTCTTGCGGGAAGACGTCATCCACGCATTCGCGCAAATGAAGCCCTCGCTCGCAAGCTCGCTCGTGCCTCAAATAAGCGCTCATGCGGGATGAGTGTCTTCCCGCACTTAGTATGTAAATAACTAAAACAGTACAAAAATATTTTGAAAAAGTAACATCAAATATTTTTTAGTTCACTTCCATTGCTACTAGCTTTTAAACTGAAAAGTTAATTATAAAGAAAATATAATATAAAGTTCACGAAAAAAATATTTCTTGAGTAGCCGCATTTACGGTTACTACGAGCCTAACCCCAAATGTATTCGTACCCTCTGAAAAAAATATATTAACAACAAGAAGAACTAAATTTTTAGAATAGTTACGACTATATTTGGGCAATTTTTTATCTTATGTATTAATAAAGTGTACTGGATTTAAATATAATGTTATTACCTAAATTTATCATTTTAACAATAATCTACGGGCAAATATATGACAACAGACACGTGTTATTGTTTTTAGTTCCAACAGTAAATAATACAATATTTATGTTAGTATTATTTATAAAACTGCAGGTAAAGGAAACTGACAATATATTCAATGAATTACTATATTAATTTTTATTTTTTAGTAAAATTGCAAAGTGATATTTATGTATTAAAGTACCACCTACAATTATATTAAAAACAAAAATAAATAAACTTCTGGATGCTATGATTATTACTCCAATTCAACAAATATTGATATGGTGTATAGAACTTGAATACATTGCTTATAATAAAATTTCTTAGGTTTAATAATAATTTATTTGCAAATAAACCATTGTTTGCATGTGACAAATGTTTTTGTCTTTAATAATTCGCAAATAATTTTTATTAAAGTAATAAAATTGAATATATTGCCAGTTACCTTTATCCTCAGTTTTATAAATAATACTAACATAAATATTGTATTATTTACTATTGGAACGAGAAATTTTGGGACTTGTCTTTTGTCATATATTTGCCGACAGGTTTTACTGTATGCACTAGATTTTTATGAAGTTGTTCTTCAATACACCAAAAGTAAAGGGTCTCGGTAGAAGCTAAGTCTGAACTAAAAGATGACCCTTAAAATGCCGGTCGAACTATTGTCACCAGTCATATGGCCCACAGCTTTTTTTAAAGTTTTAAGTCTATATTTAAAGTAGCCGAAAGAATTTTGTAGAAATTTCTAACCATTTGTTTTATAATTTGTTGAAAATGTAAACCGACCGAACTAATTGGAAATAAAATGATTGATTTTATACTTCACATTAAAAGAGTATCTCTTAAGATACTAGTCTATTATACGTATACAACGACAAAGTCAATTATTCGAAAGTATTAGCGCAATAAAGATAGAAATCTCTATTTTGAAAATTCGGTAGATACTATCACTTTTGATACCATCAAGCGGATCAGATATTGGAAGTTTAATAAATGTAGGTAACTGTGCAGTGTAAAAAGATAAATCCGTGTGATTGTTATACAACAGAAATTTTATATTCCATAAAATAAAATGTTTTATTTATTATTGAAAACAATAACTTATTTAGTTTTTTTATTTATATAACAATTCAATGTTACACTGTATTAACAGGACAGAATATTCCGTAAAACGAAGCTTTATGTAAATAGTGTATTAAGATCTTGTCAAGAGTTTTACAAATAACAAATAACTACTAAAATACTGTGCATTGAAAGTCACATAACACGAAAAATAATATAAAGATTTATTTTTGTGAATTATGAAACATAAATGATATGTCCCTATTCGGATTATGTTTGAAAATGTCACATTGAAAAATCCGTTTGTCATATTTACTATAACATCAGAAAAATATATGTATTTTCAATCAAAAAATTGCGATGGTTCGTTTTCATAATTCGTTTAATTTTGAAAATTTCCAAAGCTCTACATAACAGTGGGATTGTATTTTCCAAACATATTAATGATGTATTGGATAACATTTACCGAGGTGGGAGGAAAGCATTTGCAACAATGGCGTGCACGCTGAACTGACATTTTAAATGTGAATGTATTTATTGAACATTTTCACACTAAACCGTTATTTCTGTTGTTATTAAATATCTTCGTTTTTCATTTTGAAACACCTATAGGGGGCAACAACAGAGCATGTCAATATCAAATAATATGTTTATAAATTATTTCAAAGCTAACATTTTTTTTCCAAATACTAATGGCAACTTTTATGATCACAATATTCTTAAGTAATCCATAAAAATAAAATTTCGTTGCACCAGTCAAATATCTACACTTAAGATTAGTTAAGTCGACCTTAACTTAAGTATCCGTTATTGCTCACTTAACGCTTCCTTAAGTAAAACTGTCAATATATTTATTGGTTAGAAATATATATATATATATATATATATATATATATATATATATATATACGCACGTGCTGATCATTTTCATACTTTTTTAGTATGTTTTTCCATGTTTCTTCTTTTAGTTTATTCCAACGTGCATTTGTAGTTTTTTTTTAAATGTGCTTATTCTCGTCAACAAGTTGCAGAAAATATATTTTTTCGTCACTAGTTAATTTTGCATTTCTCGTCGGTTTCTTCCATTCCATTTTAAATCTAAAATCGTATTAATATAGTTAAATCTCTATTTCTAATTATATAGACTGACGACGTTCATTTGAAAACAACATATAAGATTCCACAGTTGCTAGATTTTTGAAAACGAAAATTCCGTACAATTATTAAAGGTTCTTGTTCTTTGGAACAAAATTATAGATCTTTAGTTTAGATATGACATCTGTAACTTAGTTAAGGAATTCCCAAATTTGACCCCTTAAAATATAAGGATTTCTTAGTACTAAGTATTATTAGTTAAGTTGAATTTTAAGGAAGACCGGTGCAACTAGGCATTAGTGTATTCTAAAAAAATACATTGTATATTGTTATAATTGGTAGAATAAACATTTAAATTATCAATAAAAGACACTGTGCTGTGTTTTATTTTTCAGTAATCTGTGTTTTTTCTTACTTGGTGCCTATTGAAACACGTTTAAATTCGCACGATTGTATATATGCCAAGATAAATATTAGTTTCTTTTGGAGTATTGTAGTGAATGGACGTATATTTGTGTGTATTAAGTGACGTGCAAACTAATATTTAAAGTGAAATGCGTACACTTATGTTTATGTGTGTTCTTAGAGGATGGCTCCAGGTATGAATTATGAAGATCTCTAATCGGTAAGTGGCATAATATACTCTGCATCAAATGCTTGCTATAAATGTGATCTTGTTTTCATATTCATTTTCGAATACATTTGTCTTCTACATTTATAATACATACATTATATGTATCGTGTAATACGATTACTACATAGTTTTAATACACTCTTTGACGTTGCAAATTTAACATAATTTAGTATTATCTAGAACAGTCATATACTTGTCATTTCTTTGTTTGCGTCTAGTTTGAAAAGTTGGGTTATGATCATATTTGTATTAATTGTTTTTACACAATTCTAGCAGAATTTAAAGTTGTAAAATGAGATTTTAAAAAACTAGACTAACAAAAAATGTCAACTTAACAATATACAGAATCCAATGTATGTATTGGGTTTTCTGAAATCAATTTTTGTGTTATTGACGTGGGAATGAACGTTTCACGTACCTGAATATGAATAGCAACAAAGGTAGTGACGTTGTAATAGATTGGAAGATGTATGTTTGACGGCAGTCTCGAGCGCTATTGTTTAAAATATTTGGGGTTTTTCCCGTTCAGTCCCCGGGGAATGAATAAATTAATTATTTCCCATTCGGGGTGCGCAACCGTTGTTTCCTGCACACTCATTTGCATGCTGGATTCATGTGCATGCACTTCTCTTTTTGCCATTTTTTTCAATTATATTGTTGTCAAAGCCAAAATAACGTGGATTATGTCCGCCAAGCCGTTGTTTTGCTTTACATATTTGAATATTCACTATGGCTATGAATGCATTGCGAATTATGATTTAATTATTATTATATTATTTTATATGCTGTAAGCTGAAACAAGACCTACAAAATTTTGTATTTTCTGTAAAATTAATTAGTATAATACAACAATAATATGAGCTTACCACAATAAAATAATATACATATCCAAATAAATTTAAACTAAATGTATATATGTCCGAAAATACCTGAAGAAGTGTATATTGTTCTATTTTGTAAATACATTTGTTTTAACTTTCTAATAGGTTGGTTGTTACGGACAAACAAACATTGTATATGTAATTATATCAAATTTAAAACGTCATGCGGATGTTTATTTTCAATGGGTACATAGGAGATTAACATAGTAAATCAGATTTTTGCAGACTTTTGCCGTCTGTTTTGACTGACAACAATTATTGTGGAATCAATAAAAAAAATCTGCATACCAAATGACACCAAATACATGTAAATTATGTAAAATTTTAGTCCCATAACAAAATTATTAAATTTATTCAATTTCTTAAAAGGTCATAGAGGAAAATAAGGCCCAACTTAATTAAAAATGAAATATTTCCATAATTAGTAATCTTTATTGAAAAAGCTATGTTCATCTTAAATTTTGTTTCATTTATAAATATGAGAAAGTTAAAAAATCAAACCAAATTTCATACAAAGATATATTCGTAAAGAAAGTATATTTAGGCCCCTTTAAATTATGGTAGAATAATAAGGCCATTGAAGAAAATTACACATTTTGATATAAATAAACAAATATTATACTCTTTTACATACGAACTAGCAAGGAGCTAGATTTAGATAAACTTTTGGCATAATTTTAGCCTAAACCACAGTATAAGCAGTAGCGACACCACGGAGGTATATATAAATACGGAGGGAGTCTAAAGTGTAATTCTGGGCGAGGGGATTGAAGCACGGTGGGAACGGACGTTAAACGGAAATTATCCTTATTAGAGTAGGGATACAGAGAGAGGCAAATTCAAATTGTAACTAATTTGTATAATACAAAAAGGTACTGGAAACATAGTTTAACATTATCTATTATAAAATATATTAAACAAAAATTCTTTTTTGTATATTGTTTTGAAGTGTAGTGCATTGATATTCAATTTTATGAAAGTTAAAAATTATATATTTATATAAATAAATATGTAATACGTGTATATAAAGTATGTAAGTTATACGAAATATATAAATAAAAGATATTGTCCATTTTATTGTTGGAAATTCTTTTAGTTGCCGATTTGTCAATCTACTTACTTGATAGAACTACTACAATAAATACGCTTTATTAATGGCTAAAGCATTTCTAAAATATTTGTAGCAATAATAACTTAACTTATTTCCAAAATACGTCATAAAATCACAAAAACAATCATTTTGCTAACCTTAACGTTATCCGTCAAAAACTGGGTTCGGTTCAGATTCAGGTTAATTTGTTTTTTGAGAGATGGGTTCGTATGCAGTTCTGGTTCAAACATTAATAAAATGTGCGGCTTTGTTCCGGGTTCAAGTACTGGGTTCAAGTTCGATTCGACCTAATGAAAACTGAATTAATATTTTTTGAATAACAATCTTTATATACAAATAATTTAAAATGTTAGTCGGAATTTACTCAAGATAAGAAATGAACACAATTTTCTCGATTAGTCAATGAACCTGAATTGGATTTGAACCATGAATTCGAATTTTAATATCCGGTTCGGTTCAGACTCAGGTTAATTGGAAAATATATCTGAGGTTCGGTTCTGGGTTTGGGTTTGCTAAAATGTTACGGTTTGGTTCCGGTTTCGGTTCGGTTCGATGCCTTGGGTGTAACTAATATAAATGTGATTTTTGGTACATGGGCTTTATTACACGTTAAGCTTATTTCCTTCAGATACCTTAGTTTCTTCTTGATAGTAGAAGAAAAAAATAAACAAATGTTTGACTTTGTATCTATTAGAGTTCGGTATGATTTTTTCGTTTTAATTTCATTTTAAAATTATTATTAATAATAAATGTGAAATATCAATAATTAATGGTTTCGCATACCATCGGGACACCTTTGTTTGCTAGCTAATTAAAATAATGCAAATATAATGTAGCTAGTGAGCTTGGTACAATTATAACAAAACATACATGTAAATAAATTCAAACTGAATGTATGTATTGCAGCCTACGTCATATGACGCTTATAAGTTAAAAACTTCAACTTCAAAAGTAGATTTTGAATTTTATCGTTGCAATACTACACTAGAAAAGTTAACATACCATGCTTTACATAATTCTACCAACATTTTATAAGAAATAAAATTTCATGTGACACACGTAATGGATGCCGATATTCTGTCGCTTTTACACCGCAAAATATTGGATTATTTTATGAGTTGCACTGACACTATACAGCAAAATATGAATGTAGTAGTAGCGTGATAAAGCACACGTCATACAGATAAAAAACCAATAAATGAAACTATTACATTTTGGTAAACAATTTGTACACAAGTCAACAATTCTGAATGAAAATTTAAACTTGCTGTGCGGGTATTATATGCACGCCATAGTGTTGAATTTATGAAATTGACTTAATATTGAGCCTGCACTGTGGTAATGGTCGAGGTAGTAGTCTCAAAAAAAAATCCTGTTTAACTTTATGCAACTCGTATTTATTTTCATCCTACATGTAGTTATACAATCCGTTTTTATATCTATCGCAGTTTTCAATCATTTGAGTGTTAATAACAATTAAAGAAATCAATAACACAAAAAAAAATTGATATAGCCGAATCATTTCTAGGCATTTAATAGGAAATGAATGCACAAAATTTGATATTGATATTTCCGATAATTACAATATTTTTGATGGTGGATTCGAAACTATTTAATGGCATGTAACGTTTAAATTTTAACCTTTTACCTTTTTATTATATCTTTTCTATTACATTTCTAACTACAAATTGTTTATATATAGGCTGTCTCTATTACCTTGCTCACTCTATTAAAATATTTCGTCTGCAAAAGAAATCTGGAGATTTATTTACAATCTTTATTTTAGAGACCACTGTAAAGACGATTTTATTAATTTAAAATTTTTGTCGTTACCTTGTCTATTTTCCAGACACTGATCGATATTCATAAAAATAAGGATAATATGTTGAAAAATGGAGATGTGCACACTTATAACACAAGATGTGTAGATTTAATAAGGAAACCTTTTTTACAAATATCATTAAATAACACCTTAAATCTAGATTATTTTATGTTTATCTTCCAGAATAAAAAATCTAAAATTTAATGCTTTTAAAATTACGGTTAAATTTTTTTTATTGACAATCTGTTTTTATACGAGTGAAGAATATTTAAAATTCAATTTTTATGATTTTAGTTAAAAATACCTTTGTATGTATAAGCTAAATAACACTCAAATTTTATTGTTTTATAATAATGTATTGTAGAGTGTGTTCATATAAAAACCTAACTCGGAGTAGGCTATGAACAGAGAAACGTATGTCTGATCAGTACAACAGTGATGATGAAGTATTGGATTTCATTTTAGAAAATATTAATTTCCGAAAAAAGTATACACGAGAAAGATGTAATAATTTTGAAATATGGGATGATTCAGAATTTTTTGAGGTTTTGAATATCAAAGAATAGAGTTCTTTATTTGTTAGATAAAATATTGTTCATATCTATTAGGTAAGAAAGCATAATTTGAGGAATAAACATTTATTTGTCTACTGGCTACAACTAAAACTAAAATAATTTCTAATTGATTCCAGATTATGTCTTTTTTCTTTCCAAGAGACGGAATCTGTTTTCCTGGATTCAATTATATTTTTATATTTGTCGACTAAAATAAACTGTTCTTTCTCTTTATCTATAATTTTCACCACTCATTTTTGCAAGTCCTATTTATCATTTTTTCTAAACGTTTAAACTGTGGTTTAAACTACAACTGCACCAAAACACAGACAAGCGAAAAAGTAACTAAATTTCTATTAAAATTGTGACAGCCAAGTTGCCAACTTTTCAATAATAACTCTAATCTAACACAATTTTAATCTTTCTGATAGTAATCTGCCAGTTAGCTATCCGGAGAATAAAACATCATGGAGCAACCCAAAAATCTTATCTCTAGTTTATCTAATAGATAGTAAACTGCTAATTTATCTGAACTTGGAACAACCGGGCCTTAAAGAAATTCAAAATAATAATAATCTCTCTTATATATACCTGTTACAATTTTAAGTTAGATTGCTGTTTTGTGTTTACAAATATGTGTGTGTCACAAATTTACAACCGCGAAATTTATGAATAAAAAGTCGCATTTTTCAAATTATTTTATATTACTATATTTATTAAATGAGATGGATTTAACGATTTTATAAAAAGAATGACCCAATTGTTCTGTAATTTGAATTAAATCTTGTTCAATATATTTTGTAGCTTAAATTATAGGTACGATAATAAATGAAATAAATTGAAATGACTTTATGAGCTGTAATCATAACCACATTAATCTGACAAATGAAACTATGGTTATTTGATAGTAAGCAAAGCAACAAACTTGTAATAAAAGCTAATATTCAATTATTTTGAATCACATATGCAATAGTGTGCAATTCATTGAACCATTACTGTATATTTATCTGAAATGGATTATTCTGTTTCTGAAAGCGATTTATCCCGACGTTTTGAGTATAGTTGAATGATTATTCCGTTCGTTGTAGAAGTTGTACGTGCGTTAGGCAGATAATCGCACCGCCACCAACATTGTGTTCGCTTAGGGCGAGAGTGAGAGCTCTATTTACGGCTGACCAAAGCACTGAAGGGCTTCTCTACCCTGCCCGTATGCCAACGAATAAACTTGTTAAATAACCTTTGAATAATTAACTAATGTGTTTAATATTAATCATTTGGAAAATTGTAGCATACGCTACAATGTTATTTCTATCCGATAGAACTTGGAGATGAAATTTCTTCTGTTTATATGTAAACAATTAATCCTACCATCCTACACGCTCAAACAGGTAATTGTATTATTGTGTGTATGATCACATGTGGTGTTTTGTGTTGTTCTGCATCTGCATGTTGCATCTCAATGTTCCAATTGCTCCGGGATACAAATACGATTAATGTGCTACGCAATAACTAACTTAGCCTGCTCCGGCTCTGCAAAACAAAAACACCTGAATTATCAGCAATTTACTGCTATTACAGTTTTCACTCGTTATTTTACACTCTCTATCTAAAAGCAAGGGTTCAGTTACACAATAATATTAGAATAACCTATATGCTATATGTTACATTTTGTATGTTAGGAAACAAGCGAAATACAATTCCACTATGTTTCAATGTTATGAAACATTCAATGTGCTGATATAATTTGACGTAGGTACTTTCAATATTCAGCAAGATATAGCGAATACCAGAATTGTACTATCAATATCAATTTCTCATTTGTACGTTAGTGATTGGACCTTGTGTTAAAACAGCAACTTCCCAAAAACAAAACCAACATAACCAAAATGAAGGCAGATTTTTCAATGTACTACTGAAACTCGAAAACTAATTTATGACATTAAAACATTTTGGAAAATGCCGATATACATCAAAAGCACTATAATTGATGTTAATAGCTAACAAACACATTAGCAAAATTTTCATTTAAACGAGCTTAAAATTTTACGCTTAAGCTTCATTCTAAATTTCGTTCGGTATTATCTACATATAAATGTATAAAATGATACGAATTCTGGCACAACAAAATTACTTGACTGGAATTAGCAAAAAAAGCGGGAAAATCTCTATTAGACGTAGAAAAAATATCTATAGTGGTGGTCAAAGTATGGAAACTGATACTACAGATTTATTAATTTATTATTGTTTCATAATTAGTTGATATCTCAATTGTTTGCTGTACTTCTGAGACAGCCCCTTATTTGATTAGTGTTCGCAAATTGTAAAGGTTTATATTGAAATGTTGTTTGGTGTAGTTGGATTAGGTTTGATTTTGTTGGCAGGAGGTAGAAATGTAGGTCAGTGAAATAATAGGAGTAAGTAGGTGGTTAGTAAATGGTTGAAAGTTGAGTTGGGTTGTTTGGGCCATGGCGATGGCGGGGAACGGGGGATAAGATTCGAAACGGACGACGGACGGTCATAGGACGCAGGACGAAGGGAAATCTATCTGTAGTCGGAGGGGTGGCGGTACGGTCGGGCTCGGAGCAACCTGTGAACAATTACTTCGCAAATAATGAGCCCGTATGAACTTTGAGAAATGAACACTGATGTCTGTAAATGAGTTAATTATCTAAAGTCGCCATTTGGTGGAACGAGTTGCAAGCATGAACTTTGCCCACATCATTGTGGCGCAGGCTTGACGCTTGACGCTTCTGTCGTTATTTAGATTGTCCTTTGTTGTGCATTCTTGACAGAGTGTGTAATGTAACGTATACCAGTGCAAGTAATGGTGTAAGCACGCGGATATCGCGTTTGGGATTCTTATTTCGCTTATAAATCACCAGGCCCTTAACTAACTTCGGTACATAAACGAGAGCGGTTGCTAGTTCACGTTCCGCCAAGATGTACCACCTACGCGTACCTACTTACAATTAGCTGCTTTGCTTCTCTCTTACTGCTTCTGTTGCTGTTGTTCCCTCACTTCGCAACGCAAACCCCAGACTATAACGCTCTGTGTGCCGTCACTAAACTACCAAATCTTCCAAGATTTACTCGTCTGCCTCTTGGCTATATTAAGAATTTCAGATTTAATTACTTACATTTTGCTTATATCGCACTGTTTTAATTACGCACTACTTAATTTATACTCTACTATATAAAAACATCCACTTCAATAAAATATTTCATTAACCTCGTTTCTCGTTTTGCGAGCAACACATTTTTCTAAATTTTCTAATTAACTTCACGTAGTTTGTAAAAAAGTTAATACTACAGCTTTGTTTAAACCATATTTTGCCGAAATTTATACATATATTGCACAGAAAACAAATATTGTAAATAATATTATTTCACCTAACGTACACTCATGGCCAAAAAAGCCGGACACTACAAAAAGCACTCAATAAAGTAGGTAGAGGTAGCATTAGAAAATAGGATGTAGCTATTTATACATACATTATGTATACGCAAATGGCTATTTACACATACACTATGGACATGCAACTTTTATAAAATCAGCTGACAGAAACGAAACCTAACGCACAGAACTCGGATTTAGGTAGACAGTGGCTTTAAAAAGACAGTGAAGCCCAAAAGGCCCACGCAACATGCCCATTTAATCTGTTCCCTACCCACCCAAATTGCCCACTCAAACTGCCTATGCAACAATCTGGGCGTGCACTTTTTATAAAAAGAAACGGACAGAAACGATACCTGTATATTTTTTGGCTCATTCGATAGAATATTTTTTTCTGAAAGCAACCATGTATAGATTTTATATATTGAGAAAAATTCAATAGAAATTTAAATAAATTTTATTTTTAATTAATTTTCAGTAGGCTATATATGAAAAACAAAAACTGCTATCTATTAAATTGAATTATTTAATGCATATTTCATTATTTATAAAGTTATCAATATTAAAATATTTGTTTCGTTTTGATTTAAGCTCAATTGTTTTTCATACATGCTTACAGATAAATAACTATAAAAATCAAATTTATTTAAATTTCAATTGAATTTTTCTCAATATTTTGTTATGTAATATATACCATCCCATTTAATAAAATATAATTTGTTATAGTTTAAAAAAAAATCTTCGATATAATATGAATGTCTCCTTCGATTTACTGGAATTTTTATTTCAATGATTTTCTTCAGAAAGAAAATAATCACTTTTCTTGAAACAGCTTGTACAATTAACATTAATATAAAAAAGGTTTAAAATTTATTTTTACAATATTATTATTTTAAAAGGTATGTAAATGTGCAGTTATATTTTTTTTCTAAATTAATTAAAAATTTATTACCAGCTCGCAATCAATGTTATTTTTGAATTTACTTGTTTGTATTTTGTTGCTGGTGTGATATAAATATATATGACTGTGACGAAGTTGTAATAAATAAAGGAATGCGCACAGCTGTGAGGGTAGGATCTGCAAATGAAACAAGAGGAGGTGCGAAGTGTTCGCGCGTGTGAGATATTGTGCGGGCATCGTACGGTATTATGAAGGAGCAGCGAAAGCGAATATTACAGTGTACTGGTATGAAGACGAGCACGCATCGCCTTCCTGAGCGTCCGACTTCATTTCCTCCCTCGATCGCAGCGTCTGTTTCACCCAAATGCCCAACAAATATCACTGTAACGTTAGAGCTTCGAGGTTTCGGGGCGCGAGCGGAATGAAAGAAAGAGAAATACGATAGCGAGTGAAGAATTTGCAGCTCGGGTGCTATGATAACATTTTGTGTCTGTGTCGCCGTTGCCGTTGCCGTCACCAAGCCGCTGGTCCGATTGATTTTCCTTTGTTATCGTTCCTCAACCTCCTCTTTTTTTTCTTTTTCCGCACTGCTTTCGCATTATAATTTATGAATATGCAAAGCGAGGAAAACGAGGCCCATCCCGGACGGATCGCGCTCGAGTAATCTAATGTTATAATTGATAAAGTTCTTGTTTCTAGCTGAGCTTCAGCCTTGAGCCTTCAGCCTTAGCTCTCAACTGAGAATAGGGCTTTAGAGGCCCTAAGAGGGTGCGTGTTGAAGGGCTCTCATGTCCGGCGACTGTCGCCGTTGCCATCTTGCCAGCGCTATGGCGTCGTTTAATTTCTCGTGCGAAATAGATTTGTCGGACCCTTGGCATGTTTTTTGCGCGACGCATGTGGAAATCAATTCGTCAGAGCGATCAATCGTATCCGGCGGCTTTTGTAACGTCCTGATAGTAGTCTTAGCGGTCCCGGCACGCCGGACGCTCGACGCTGATCACTGACCACTGTTCGTCTGTCGGTCCCTCCCCAGCCCTTACTAATACCCATCAGCAGCTCCAAGGCTTTGGGACTTGAGACTTTATATTTCCTAGCGAACACGAACTAAACGACTGTATAATCACTGTTAATCAGTTGGAGTAATGCACTAGAGTGTGTAATTCCCTGGAAATAAATAGGTGTGATATGAAGGCAGGGATAATTATAGCGGTATATTTCGCGTGTCTTGATGCCGGTGCCTTCGTCTACAGCTACATCGCCTCCTACTCCACCTCCGACGCCGCCTTATGTTGCAGTACAAATATTGGTCTTCGTATTACACCAGACGTAACTGAATGTCAACACGATGTACTTCTAGTTCTCGTGTGTACACGGCCCGTGATGTATGGCGAGGCGATGCTTCGCGCCAACACTCAACTACAAGTTTAACCAGACCATTCAAGCTTTATGAGTATTATGCATATTACATTACACAACACTGACTTACGATCTCTCTCCTCCTCTGCTTTTCTTAATTCCCGTTTTCAATTTTTGCTTCCTCGTTGTTATTTCTAATATATACTCAATAATGATTACAAATGGTTGAGAAGTTTGGCTGCAGATTCCCTCTTTTTCCAAATTCCGGGGGCCATTAGCTTTGATTATTCGCTTTTTTATCTTATTTGCATATTTTTTGCGATGACCCGATTTATCACCAAGAATTTCTTTCAGCTAACTTTACGAGAGTAGTAGCCGCGTCTTTTTCTTTTTTTATTGCATTCAGTACTGAATTTATATATGAACAGAAGCTGACGGACTGAGCTTTAAATGGAAGACAGATTTTATACATTTTTTAAAAAGCAGTCTGAGTTCTTTTGCTGTTGTTCCCCCAAGTCTGGCGTGTAGGAATGCTAAGCGCTAGCGGGCTAGCCGATGCCGGTAGACGCAGATGTAAGGCGGAATTGCTCCCCGCGTGGACACATTAACCATAATGAATGCAACATCTTACTGCAGTGTTTTAAGTCCACTTTATAAGGGCTCCCGTAATTTGACAGGAACAAGAAGGCGGACGACGGGGTTTTATCCTACAATTTCTCGCAAATAAACGTTCATTCTTAATTAAACCATTTCAAATAAGACATTAAGGAACGCACCGCACCGGCTAATGCAGCCAGGTCCATTATGTCCACGTGCTGCGATGTTGAGAATAAGAAACAGCCTACCTGTCTTACCCACATTTTATATAAAACGAATTCAGAATGAAGAAATAAGACGTTATTACCAACTTTGAAGTTTTTAATTCGCAACTAACAAGAATTTTCGTTCCTTAAGTTTACCTAAATGAAATAAAAAATATATACTTCCAATAAACAGGAAATTGAATAAAAAAAACATGAAGTTATAAAGGAGTTCATTACTTTTTTCAAAATTGAGTGTATGTTCTAACACGCTATCCTCATACACAGAGTAGTTTTTTACTCTTTCTATCTCGTCCTCAATGTCCTCGCAGAACCATCCTTCAAAGAGAAATTGTAATTATGACAGGTAATTTTGTTTTATGAAGATTTTTAAAAACGAAATCAAAAGAATATTTCTATCTCATGCATATTTTTTTTCATAAATATTCCCAATGGAATTGTTGCGCATTCCTTGAATAAGATATTCGATCAGAATGAAGTATTAAACATGCCATTCCTCTCGTAGCTTCGAGTACTTCAAATAATCTTGCATGTGCACATGTGCATGTGGAATTAATTCACTTGAACTCATTCACTGCATCACGAAACGCTTAAACAAATATTTAATGTCACAAGCAAAAATAAACGTACTGCATTTCCGATAGTCCTAAAGTAACAAATATTCCATTAAATGTTAAACAGTATCAATTTGCCGAACATATAAATGAAAATTTCTTCATTGCCTTTTTATGCTGCAGGAGTTCTGATCTTATTTTCAATATTTAAGTTACTTTATTCTAAATGGAACTTTTTTAAGCAGTTGACGACGATTTCATTAATATTTTAAAGCAGACTCTGACTTCGCAGCTGTAAAGCGTGGTTCATTTCTGTTTCGATTTAAATTCCTTTTCGATTCAAGTTTCTGGATCTTAAGGTTAAAACAATTTGTCACGAAGTAATTAAATGATTTCAATTTTTGTTTGCAGACGAAAAGGTTTTAAAAGGGTAGGTATTTATTTATTTTTGTCGACACAGTTCGCGGCAGAGACACAGAAACAGAAAAGAGGCATGAGGCATTAAGTAAGACGTAGACGCAGTCTCTGCGGCAACGCGCAACGGGACCGAGAAAGTGTTCCGTTCCTTCAGTGCTAATTGCTTACGTTTCTGGTCACGTAGCATAAGTTCTAATAGAAATGGCGTGCATCCACCAACTACGTCTTTTATTCCAACCTGAATTTAGTGCAGAAAAAATATACTCCGCTGCGACTTTACCCTCGTTTCGGACTCATAAACTTTCCGTCCCAAATCATTTCACTTACGTTCATCGTAATTCAATTTCGTGCATGAAAAATACTCGTTGTGATCGCTGAAAGGTTTGCTAATTCATTTTCACTCAATAAATTAGTGTTTAACTAATTATTACTACAGTTAACCTCACCTTTTCAAAACAACGTTACTGAAATACATAACACATTTATAGGACGTAGAGAAGAAGTCAAAATAAGTTTAAAAGTTTTATATAATATGTTTCCGATCTTCAATAGTTTCTGAGCTGTAAGGCAATGAAAGTTTTTACGGGATTTATTTCGGTTATCTCGAAAACTATAAGAGTTACGACTTCGATTAAATGAGTTTTTGTTTACCTTTAAGAGGTCATCTTATATGTGTTTTTTTTTTAAATTAAATAATTGTACTAAGTAAAATGTAGCGATCTTGACCAATATTTAATTTTAAAATAACTACTTAACTATTAGAAATTGAGAAAAAATGTTTCTTATTAAATTAAGACAAAACTTTACTTGATCTTTGTCAGTTTTTCGTTACTTCTAATACAAAATGACTTCTTTGTCCGAAACAGTTTATTTTGGGACATATTGTATAAAACTTTTCGACATATTTTGACTTCTTTTCTATATCCTATAAATGTGTCACACTTGTTTCTTAACACCCTGTGTACGTCCTCTAATTTAAGTTGAATATACAGGGTGTCATTTAAGCAGGGCATCGAACCTGAACCTGAACCGAACCAAAACCGGAACCAAACCGTAACATTTTAGCGAACCCAAACCCAGAACCGAACCTCAAATATATTTTTCAATTGAACCCGAGTCGGAACCAAACCGAATTTTAAAATTCCGGTTCAGGGTTCAGCTCCGGTTCAGGTTAATTTTGTGTTCGAAATATACGCGTAATCGTAATACAGCCGATAATCGACACATGTGTTGTCTGTTTGTAAAATTTGAGTTCGTGTTTTTGTCTTGCGTAAATTCCGGCTCGCATTTTAAATTATTTCTATATAAAGATTGTTGTTTCAAAAACATTAATTTAGTTTTCAGTAGGTAGAACCGAACCTAAACCCAATACCTGAATCCGGAACAAAACCTCAAATTTTATTAATGTTTGAACCAGAACCACACTCGAACCTATCTCTCAAAAAATAAATTAACCTGAACCTAAACCGAACCCAGTTTTTGGTGGGTTCGATGCCCTGCATTTAAGTAAGCGTAAGATGGTAAATCTGGCAATAATTTCAGTTTTACTTAACCCCTTGAAACTGAACAATTAGATCCTAGTTCAAAATTTTGTAAAAATAAAAATCAGTGGAAGGATAACTTAAATGGGGATATGCGGAAGACGGCACCTATTTATGTGGAGATAGTCAAACCATGGAACACCTCTTGTGTTTCCAATTTTTACCAGTGTCCTGTACTTTAGAAGATCTGTAGTTATGCATAGAAAATACGGCATGTACCAAACATTGAAAGAAATTATGATTTACTCTTTTTACCTTCCGTCACCTTTAAGTAAGGAAGGTATTGTCTTTGGTCAAAAAGTTCAATGATGAGTTTTTAATGAATAAGCACGTATTAGAGTCCCTATAATACGATTTTACCATTTTTACAATGATGTCTGCATGTATAGAATATTAGAAAAATACCGCGATGTTTCACAAGATTTCAGCATTTTAATCACCCGATAGGTTATTGGCATGCTGAAATCTTGTGAAACATCTCGTGTGTTTTTCTAATACTTTATTAGACATAGTTTCATCGAGAGTTCGCTATTGTACTTCTGTTAATTTAATAGAGTTTGTCATTATTCATAATACTGAATTTAAAGTTGTTTTTTAATGGCAACAACTTTACGTCTCCTTTATGTTTTGTTAGTGACAAACTCTCTTTTAAGTTAACTTTTGCATTATCATTGATTATTAGCAAACCTGTGAATATTGTTGTTGTTCTTATATGAAGCTACATCATTTGTTCTAATTGTCGTTAGTTGGCGCGTAATATAGAGTAGTTAGGCAGCTTTATAAATACAGCAAGTTAGTAAAACGTACATCCTCCTGAGATCTAAGTTTGCAATAAAAATATTTAAGTAATCAGAAGTTTATATGTGGTAATGATAAAGAATGGGTACCGACTGGTTATAAAACGTGTCGCTTGAGTTGCATTGCATTGCGGGCGCTGGGTGACAATGACGGTAGTGTTACGATTTAGGTTAAGTTAATTATGAAAAGGAGGAACTACGATACTACGAAGACCTGAATACTTACATAGTTCACAGCGTAACGGGCGCAGAGGCACAGGCAGAGGCACAGCAGCAGAGGCACAGCGCACGGGCAGGCCGGCACAAAGTAATGAACAAGATATGCAAATGGTATTCATTAGACCCTCTATTGTCTACTGTACATGTTCTGTGAATCATTTCTCTGTTGGTGCGCTAGCAGTCGCAAGCAGGCTGCTCCAGCCCGTGCCCGCTCGCTGGTTTTGCTTCGTTATGTTACACATTCATTATGTTTTTGTGCGGACAGTAATGAAATGTGATGTGAGGATTTGCTAACGCTAACGCAACGGCACGCCCCATCTTCGGCGCGCATTTTAGCGGGTGGCGGGTACGTACGCCTGTGCGAACAAGCGCTAATGGTGGTAATGCGATACCACCGTTACAAAGACGGCAACCGATGTCTTAATATCACGCGATGTCTGCTGTGCTGTTGCAAGAGGCCTGCCAGAGGACACCCTCAGCCTACATGTACACACTACATACACGACAACACGTTTCGCTTTGAAGTGGATGTCCCTTTTCTCTGGACGACAAGCACTCCAGGGCACGCACTACGCATACACATTTACTACCCATCCAAAATGTTTATCATTTTTCATTTACATATCCATGAATACATAAATATGTTTCTTTGACTTAACTAATTATAAATTTATTTTATTTATTCCAGTCTGGTATTGTTTAAAAACATTCATAATTATATTTAAAATAAACTATGTATAACAGAAATAATATTTTCATGTATATACAAATAACAACTACCTTTCATGTAACATAGAATATATAAACAGATATCGAATACAATAGAATTTTTTCATTTAAATTATAACATAAATATAAAATAACTGACAGTATTCCCTATGGCACATTTATACAAATCATTTTATATTTTAATATTTATGTAGCCCCTGGTGTCAATTTCAAATATAATGAATAATTAGTAAATAAATGGATACATCATCGTATCAAATTAATTACTGAAATATGAAATTTAAAAGGTTTCAATACAATTTTCTAAATAACTACATTTACTGTTAAAACAGTCAAATGTCACTAAAACATTTCTCTACATTAATTTTTGAAACAGACTCTAATCAGAAACCTAAACCGAATTTAAACCATTTTAAATTTAGATTCAGTTCAGATCTTCAAAATTGTGAATTCAAATTAATTTATTAATATGGTTTGAAAAATAATAAATATTACTATATTTTTGTGATTGTGTCCTAAACCGAACTTCGAACTTGAACCCAAAACCGTTGAACCGTTATAATTTTCCGAAATTGTACCATAAATACGTTTCGGTTCAGGTCCCTGACTAATATTATTCTTTATATTATTACTTATGATTTTCTAGATTGGAATAAACTTTTAAATGGATATTTACACGGTGAAAATGTCGTGAAATCATTCAACGAACTTACGAGTACCTACTTAATTACGTACGAAATTCTAGTAATTAATTTTTTTTTAGTTCTCCCTCAAACATTTAGCATCTGGTTCTTCTGAAATGATTTTGCAGATGACATTTAATCTATAACCTCTTTTGACATGAACAATGGAATTAAAATATAAATTTATATAAAGCATAATAAAGTCATTTTAAACATTGTATAACGTACACGTCAAATAATAATAATTATTTTTTATTTGTTCTACTGAATTCTCCTTGGTAATAATCACTCATGAACTATCGTGTCATAATGACGTAGGAATATGCGCTAATACTGACAACATCAATAGATGGTAGCCTAGTAGTAAGCGAAGTAGGTACACATTTTTAAGAATTTCTATTTGTTTTTGTTTAGTATTGTACTAGATTATAGTAATAGCATTATACTTCGCGGGTCTAGAATAATAAGGTTGTAACTGTAAATTTTTGGTAAAATGAGATTTTTGTATTGTTAGGTTCCATCTGCCATAGTATATCTTTTTCTGATATTAATTTTTATATGTTACTCCCTTTTTTCGAGATAGTACAGAAACAAAGTTCTGTCAAAATTTGAATAAAACGTTTAGTGACGAAGTTCTATTTGCAACATAGTACTACTACAGATGGAAGTGCTTTAAAAAAACTAAAAAGAGATTCAGAAACTAGTGTCGAGAATATTAAAATTAAATTATTTTTTTTTACAATGGAGAATTTATTATTTATTAATTGTTTTATTATTATTAGTATTATTAGCACATACATTTCTTATTATCATGTTTTAATAAAAATAAATAATAATTTTCTGTCGTATTTTTTTGTAGTACGTAGTTCTGCCTTTTTTTTTTGGTAACTAAGCATACCTTTATAATTTTTCTTCCATATTCTTATTAAAAAAATATATTTCATCACGACATATTACTCAGTACTGGGTGTGCCAATCTGCTTTGTATACAGACTTCGGTAGTGATGATGACATATTTCTACCATGCGGGCGTTTACGTCACCTCACATGCACTCATTGCTGGAGTGAAGAGTGCACCACAGGGGTCAATTTTATGCCATTTAAAATTAGAAATATTTGGCGTTGATCGGGACTGAACCCGGTTCCCCAGATTCGCAACCAGACACTCAGGTATGCGGCCATGGGACCCCATTATCTTATAATAGAATTAAATCAATTATTAGAGTTAAAAATGTTAATTTGATAACAATAATGTGTTTAATAATAGCGAGTTAAAATTTTAAATCAGTTTTTTTCAGTTACAACCTTATTCTAACCGCAAATTGTAAAGTTTTAAAATGAGTACTACTCGTACAAAATGTTGTTTAGTACCAACTCAGATTCATATACTGCTGCTTTAATTGCAAAAATTTAGCACAAACAAATTTTCATTACAGAATTCATCTTGTAGTTACTAATGCATTTAATCTCCAATTAATATAATAATAACTTATTGCCCAACAGTAATCCGATTACAGGACAAAGTATATAATAATCAGAAACAATGCATGTATTGAGATAAATACAAAAATAATATTTTAAATAAAAATATCTGAGTACAGAAGATTAGGTGCATGGGAAGCTACATAAATTGGAGATCGTATATCTGGACTGCAGTCGTGGTACGTGAATTGATACCCGGGACAGGAGATATGGGGCATCAATTTTGTTGGATATCAAACGATTAAGAAATCGAGCAGGGACTCCATAGAATAACGTAACAGGGAATCCAATTTATAAATTTTCATTAATCTCTACTTATATTCAGTAAGGAAGTCTTAACTACAAAATAGAGTAGTGTACCTCAGGTCCACAACAATATTGAATATTTTTAAGTGTACGTACAATCATTTTTTTCAAAATTTGTGCATGGTCATACAACCCACTTGTATTTTGTACTAAAAAAGAAATAAACCTAAAAGCTAACCGATATTAATAAAGTTAGAAAGGGTCTGGTGAAAAATTACTTTATTTAGGACATAATGGTCCATTCTACAGGTATTTATTGATTTATGATCTAATCTGTATGGAAGTATATAAATTTGTGAATTGGATAAATTCCAGTAAGTGAATGATTTTATGCAAGTCAGTATGAGTAAATAATGTAGGAGTTGAGTAGGATTGAATAGAATTTTACATCAGGTGGTCCTACAGCATTCCTGTTGATTCATCACCTAATCGGAAATCGATGCGTGAATGTGAGTATTCCTATTCCTTCCACCCTTGTAGTGAAAGCCAGGCACGGTTCTTTACATCTATAAATCTAGTTTTCATTTGTTCCTCTGTACATTCGTACAATATCAAATTTTTCCTCCAGTAAATGACGGGGAATGGACGATATCCAATAGGCGTCCCCATCAAATGCAATTGGCGGGAGCTGGTCTGAAAATATCCGCGTAATCTGCACTTTTACGTATTGAACTCTTACTGATATTTGACACGGATATCCGAAACAAGATTAGTGGATTCATCAACGATATTTGCGCTGTGCAATAATATTTTCGCGATTTTCTCCCCTACTTAGAAACTAGAGCTCATCAATTTAAAATGTAACCCTAGATTTACGAGCACTGCTACATAAAGGGTGCGCGCATTATTATTTAAATTAGGTTTTAATGAATAAATATCGAACAAAAGTTGATAAAATTTCCCCGTTCACAACTTTATGCACTTTATATTATATTATGCACTACATCTTAACCATTATAATAACGATGTCTGCATCATTTAGTAGAATAGTCATTTTCTTTAATAATGTAGTCTAAAATTATACTAGATATTTTGTAATAGAGATATTATACAAGTCGTTCAAAATTATAATGATGTAAGTTAAGTTTTTGTAAAAAAAAAAACTTCATACATGCATACATTGTGAATAACAAACCAAAAGAACTGTTTCCAAGTGAAACATTGGTTACAACAGAAAATACTGACAAAATTGACATCATATGCTAATAACTATTTTTTTTACAAAAACCTTGTTTTACAATACTAAGGCTCATACAGAGAGTTTATTTTATCAGTAAACATAGAGTATTTCATTAACATAGTTAGAAAATGACAGCAATATATTGAAACGTTTATTTTATGAGTAAACATGGGGAACTGTCACATTTCAAAATGGTTTCTTATAAAATTGAAGCAAAACCTGCCCAGCAACAATTCGAAAAATCTATAATAATTATAGCTTGCACCAAATATATTTTTTTCTTTTAGGACACTTAAAAAATGTGTACAATGATGAGAGAATGAACATTGAAATATAAAAAAACACAAATAACGAATGCTATTAATTCTTTTTCAAGATCCGATACTCAGATTTGGATCCAAATTCCAACACTCAGATACGGATCCAAAATCCGATGCTCAGATCCGGATGCAAAATCCGATACTCAGATCCGGATCCAAAATCCGATATTGAGATTTGGATCCGAGATCCGGATATTTTTGAATCCGAAACCGAAACTATCCGGATCCGGACCCCACCACTAGTTTAAAGTAAGTATCTGTATAGTATTGAAAGCTCGCAGACTTCATTGTGAAATGGAAATTATTACTTGAACTGTTAGAAGATACACCAGAAGTAAATATTATTAATCAGGTAGAAAAATTGTTAGAAAGTGACGTCCGCTGCAACCAAACATGACGCATGCAGCTATACTTACTAGATATTTTAGTGAAATATTTCTCGGTATTACATTTTAGTGCTGTATCAGCGCTAGATTCTAGCGAACCGTTCAATTATTTTTTTAGTCTAGCGTAGTAGTAAAAATCCGTAGTATTAAATATTAGGTCCATAAATCAAATTTATTTAGTAAATTTATGAAGTCGGCTCAAAAAATCCTGTGTATCATCACATGTCTAGAAACTGCTTGGCGAGTGCTCGTATTTAAATTTTTCGCACCCCGGCTAGGCTTGTCAAAATATAAACACATTCGCAAAAATGCAGTTTCTAAACTAATGATACAAATAACTATTATTTATATTTAACTATTTAAATTTATGAGATTACGAACAAATGTGAAAATGGAATCAGGGAAATTTTCCCATTAAATAAATGGTTTAATATATAACATAAATTAAGTCTCGTATTTGTACAACATTTTGAAACATAATATAGTAGTCACGTCTAGAGTTTCATATGAAATTGATGATTCAACGTTTTGCACTTTTAAAGTGGATGTATACGTTTTTGTATAATGTTTCAACGTCCATATAACTGCAAACCATGGCGTATGTTTCCAAAAGTATGAACACCAAGTGCATAGAGAAAGGAATGAAGACCACTTCAGATTTTTAATTTGGAGCGTCAGACAAACTGAGTACTAGGGCTTATCCCCATTTTAAATTAAAAATTAAACTAAAACAACGCGGCATTCCCATGGCGCTCGTGCATTCCATACATTACACTGTAAATGTTTTGCCCCTCGAACGCTTAGATTTGAGAGCAAAAAATGTCCGAGCGGTAACATGATTTTATGTGGGACGTTACAGACCCCGCCGTTATGAATATTTCACATTACAGGTACCCAGCATATATGCATCACGGCATTCACTGCCTCGGTAAGTGCCACTACAACACCCCATGCTACATAATAATACCATTTGTCCACCGCAATACTATTAAATCACTGGAGCTTTTATCTATTCTTCCCGAGTTTTCAGACAACCTTAACCAATTCTATGAAATACTATCCTAAACTCATAACAGTTTGGCCGGTTTACATTTTCAACAAATTATAAAACCTACACAAATGGTTTGAAATTTCTACATTTTTTAAATATGGACTTAAAATTAAAAAAAAACTGAGGGCCAAATGACGAGCAATAATAGTTCGGTCGGCATTTTAAGGGTCATCTTCTAGTCTTGACTTAGCTTCTAACAAGACTCTTTACTTTTGGGCAAAATATAAAAAAAAGCTTCGTAAAAATCCAGTGTGTACATTAAAACCTGTCTTGCAAGATATATGGGACAATCCTCACAGATATATTTGCAGTAGTATTACTAATAAAGACGACGTAATACAATATTAAATGGCGGAATACTTGAATAACATATTTAGTTTTTGTAAGTTTCAAATCTATATTTTAAACTAATCGAAAGATATTTGTAGATTTTTTTTCCATTTGCGTAGGTTTTATAATATTTAATCGAAAATATACACCGGCCGAAATATTACAGGCTTGGGCTTGTATACAATACCAACCCTTACCGCTGTACCAGGGCATCGAACCCGAACCTGAACCGACCAAAACCGAAACCAAACCGTAACATTTTAGCGAACCCAAATCCAGAACCAAACCACAATATATATTTCAATTGAATCCAAGTTGGAACCGAACCGGGTATTAAAATTTGGGTTCTGGGTTCAGCTCCGGGTCAGGTTCATTTTCATTTCGAAATGTAGACGTAATCGTAAAACTTACAGCTTACAGCTAATCTCAACGCCTACTGCGTTTCCGTTGCTCTTTGTGTTGATAGTGAAAATTGAGTTCATGTCTTGTCTTGCATTATATTATAAAATCCGGCTCGCATTTTAAATTATTTTTGTATAAAGATTTTTATTCAAAAAACTAATTAAAATTTCATTAGGTCAAACCAAACCAGACCCCGGAACAAAACCCTAAATTTTATAAATACTTGAACCTGAACCGGAACCGAACCCAGTTTTTGGAAGGTTCGATGCCCTGCGCTGTACATTACAATTTTTTAAAAGTACAGAATTTTCTCTATGTTAGTACTTAATACAAATTAATATTAAATCATTTATATCGTTGGTTAAGAAACAATAGCTCGTATGTCACAAATATTCGTTTTGAAAAATTGTTGAATATTATTATTTAAATGAAAAGAATGTTTTTCTTATACTCCGATGTGTGAACTTGGTACTTTACACACTGCAAAGAGTGTGTAAAGTAAACGATTTTCGTATTTTATATACTTTACACATTACAGAGCTACCGTCAACACACTTTATTTTACCCAAAAAAAAAAATTCTGCACATTCATGTTGGTAATACTGACTAATATCTGTCAAATGTAAACTCGGTATTTGGTGTGTTCAGTACATGTCGTCTGCTCGTCTGTCCAATTTCTAATTTGTTTCAGGAATATTATTTAAGGTCTTATAAAAAACTTATATGCAATTCGTGAAAACAAGCTTGATGACATTAGGTGAAGCCTCGTCACAAAGCTGGTGTTTATAACTCTTGTTGTATAAATAACTTATATACAAACATTATTCAACGTTAACTTTTTTGTCTTTATTTTTAGAGTTAAAATATGTCTTTTATTGGATCAACCGTTAAAAGTATCATATTCGTATTTTACTGTGGTAATGAGATTGAGAAAACAAATTAATATTTTTCACATGTCTCAAACTCCCTTCTTACAAAATAAACTGACATTATTAACACTTATAAATAGGTATTACAAAAGTTTTCAATGGTACAACAACTCGTCAATATGTAAAATGAAATTATTTGACTCTAAATTCCGTATATCCATTAAAGTGCGTATAGCAAATACAGATACGTGGTATTGTGAACAAATTATATTTGTGAGGTTGTTGATTAAAGCTTATATTTCTAAAATGGAAAAATAACCTTTATGTGAGAATGTCATAATGAATATATGTATATTTTAGACAAAATAAAATAAAAAATTGTCTTTTAATAAATATACAGGCCACCATTGGGATCTCAGACACTATAAGGGGCCATCTTAGATGCTCTTTTGTTTTGCCAAAAATCCTCATGAGTTACTAGATAATGGCGAAAAATTGAATTTGGTCGATTTTTTATTTTGAAATTACTTCTAAACTATTAGTAATGGAGAAAAATATTTCAAATAAAAAAGTTAGATATTTTGTCTATCCAGTGGCCTATAAATATAATTTTTTCTCGGTAAATTTTTGAGATAAAACACAATTTTTTTTAATGGAACTCGTTTGATTTTTACTTTAAACATTGGTGTAAGGGTTATTGTGTTTTAAATATTTTTTTAGATCGTAACTACTTACGGTAACTTAAAAATATAGAATTAAAATTAAATTATGAAGCAAAGTAGATATAGAATAAGTTACTGATGTAAAATAAAATACTATTTTGAAAAATTTACGAAAGTCCACAAAAAAAAAATTATGAAAAATATAGAAAAATTTAAGATTTGAACGGTAAAACAAATTTAAAATACAATAACCTTTATATCAATCTAAAGAGAGAAAATTAAGTATTTTTTTAAAGTAAAAATCAAGTATGGGTTGCACTAAAGGAAATGTAAGTTTGTGTTATATCCCAAAGATTTACCGATAAAAAAATTATACCTACATAGAAACTGTGTATTTATTAGTAGTAATCAAACGGAAAGGGGATGGTACTAAAGAGAGAAATAAACAAATATAAATAGTCTGCATTTAAAGCTTCTATAAACGTTTATATTTCTCCCTTATTAACTATTTAAATTCTCAGGAGTACATGTGATCCTTTCATTGCAGTCGAATGAAAAACAGAAGCAGTAAGACGAAAGTTTATAAGAACTACATTTCAAAATCTAATTCAGTTGAACGAGCGTATGCATAACGGGAAGAGGAAGCCTGGTAAAAAATTTGAACCGGTAGAGGAAGGATGTATCCGTGGAGCCGAGGAGCTTAAATAATCCCGACACAGTTCTCAGTTCTCAGCCGTGTCGCGGCAAGACGCCAACTAGTGATGAAACGACACCCTGAGCGCACATTTTTCTTTATGTATCTGCTCAGATATGGAGCTAGTGGTGGCGAATGAAGCCATGGAGCGCCCATACTCACCCACAGATACACCGTTCCCGTCGACATATGCCGCGCCGCAGCAACAGCTTTCGATTCCCCTCGATTCGTATTTTAACTGCTTTACGGTCGCTCCGAGTTTCATCGGGATTTTCAACCGTTATTGGTTAATAGCTATTATGGAAAACATACGATTTCGTGAAACGCATTCAGTATAAATTCGTTTTAAAATTGAGTGGGTGTTTGATAGGGGCGCGAAATCGATATATGCGATAAGATACATGTTGGTTAGCAAATGATCAAGCAAAGGTAATAGATACATTAATTAGAGGCATGAAGCCTGTTAAGCTGAAACGTTCGCATGAGTCTTAGTCTTAGACAAAGAGAGGAAAGAGGAAGGGAAGGCGACAAGCGGTAAGCAAAAGGCTATGGGTCCGTGTTTCGTACAAGAGCAGTTAGTTTGCTAGTTGTACATTGTACAAGAACAAGAACAGCGTAGAGGCACTCTCGACGTTGGTTGACAAACTGAATGCGGCAGTCAAGATGCTATTCGCGTCCTCCTTGTCTCGTGCATAGACTGATGCCGTTTCCATCTCTGTCGTTCGTCGACAGTCAACGCCGGAACGTTATGAACGCTGTGAACGCGACACCGTGGAAAAGGACTAATATCCCCACGGAATAATTAGATTGCATTCTCAAGTGTTGGGAATATCAATAACTATATGGCGTTTACTTAAACGCACCAAGCTATGACGACTTCATTCCGGGAATGTCCTCTCATTGTTTTATTCAATTACCCATCCGAACCCTTGCCTCTCGCGCGATCCGCTACATTAAAGATGTTAACTCACTAAATGCTTCAAGTACCGCGATTTCATTTTTTCACACAAAACAATTAGATAACAAGTAGCATCTCTTCTCTTCATTCACTGCTTTTCGGCTCTTCGCTGTTCTGGATAAAATCATAGAAGCTGGGTAATTTCTTGAAAAGTGACGCATTGCGCAGATAAAGAGTGAAAATAAAGAGAGGGAATTTTCTGCTTAAAGTTCGCAGCTGGTGAAATTTATCTCTCGTCAGCAATTAATCGCAAAGTTTGTGAATGATTGTAAAGATGTATTTACGGCGTGCATAAAACATTAAAACCTCGTGTAGTGAGGGCAGGCCAAGCTTAAAACATTGTTCCGCAATTCCTTGCATATTTAATTTAAATGAAACGGTTACACAGACCGATGTACGATCTGGAAATGGGGACCTTCTACATTTTGCTTTGCTTAGATATTTATGAACTTTAAAAGGGAATAAATTAAAATATATTGGCATTAATTATCTGATTACGGCGGCTTTACACACCCTTCTTCTCTGTGGCCCTTTGTGCGGCTCTGGTTTGCCGACGCCAAGACGTATACTGGCTTCGGCTTCGGCTTCCACCCTTCGCTCCTTCACTTCACACCCGCACCTACGCTCAGCCTCATCATTTTCTCTTATTTATTAATAAGTGTTTCATTACAAGAGCAACGGTAACAGCCCGGTTCGAACGATGCTTTATAAATGATCTCCCCAGCTACAGGTACGAGTATACAACGAACGCTTCCCATATATCAACAAAGTTAATCATATTCTTTACTGATCCATCACTCGAAGAGAAAAATCTGTTGCAAATTCAAGTAACAAGAATCAAGTGGGATCAAATGTGTTTTCACAAAGAAATAAATACGATACTCAGAAGAAATACACGTCGTTAGAAAAGAAGTGTAAAGCAAAACAAAAAGCAAAATAGCAAACAGAGAGCAGAGCGCACATGGTGACTGTAGAGATCATAGAAGCTCTGGCTGCTGCACGAGATGATTATGGCAGACGAAGCGCAGGTCGAATGTGTCGTGGGAATTGCCACAAGATGCTGCTACCAGCTCGCAGAAAAAATAAATAAATACAACGTCCACGGAAGGAGGTTAGCCGTAGATTAGCAGCGGACGTGCCGGGAACTGGGAACTGGGAACCGAAAACGATCGTAACGTCCAACCGGATGCACAACGTTTCGCACTGCCTCACTGCCTTGCCTTGACTGAGCGTCTAAGCCCTGGACGCCTCGACGCCCAGGACGCCCTGGACCCAAGCCCCGACACCTCGACGCCAGAGCAGCATTCATGCTTCCATGGGACCTAAATCACTCAACTCACAAAATAAACAGATATACTACTCCAATCAATAATTATACCCAATACCTTCTATCTACTCGACTGTACGAGTAAACTGCAGGTGAATAAAGTAAGAATACCCAAGGGAGCATTCCGAATAAATAGTAAATAAAACTCAAAGTGATTTCAAGTGAAATTGTATGTAGGTAGGTGGCACGGGATAAATGAAGTGGCAGCTGAGAAACAAGCAGAGAGTGTCGGTAAGTTAACAATTACTTGGAGCACCCCATCTGCGTCGAAGGAATAGATGGGACACAACGGAAATGGAATATGGAAATGTGCTTAGTTGCAGGTGAGAAATAAAATACCCGCGGCATCTAGACATGTACCCTGTACCCCGTAAGCTGACACTCGTCACGGACGTTAAATCGATACACGTACGGGTACGGCTACGGCTACGGCTACGGCTACGGCTGCACGATATTGCTCCCCGTATGCTACATGGAGCTGTGTATGCTCACAGCCACCCTGCTAGCCACGGTGCCGGAATTAAAACCGAAAGATCCCAGGGGATAATTCAGTTATCTGAGTGGCCACCACCGCTAATTTGGCGGTAGGCTGCGAACGGTGAACGTGTCGGATTACACGCTCTGCAAGAACTCCCGCGCCACTACACTGCCTCCGTTAATCATTCATAATTCTTTTCTCTTGTTATTCTCATAAACAATTATCATTTACAAATTGATACAGATAGTGTGATATTTATTTATTTTACTTACAAAAGTGGCCATACAACAGGACAAAGTCCCAATAACAGTACAGCACAGTTACAACAAATAACACAAAAAAAAATTCTTGTTAGAACAAATATGACGAAAATTAGCTAACATGAAAAATATAAAGAGGTAGATAAATGAGTGAAGCTATTTTTTATAAATAAAGTACAACTAAATATATCGGGTATATCGGAGAAGCATAATAAATTATTATAACAACACAATCAGAAGAACGAGTAGAATATGAGAGTACACGTAAAGATATTTTACTCAAGAGAGTTGAACTATCAATATGACCATTTATAATTTTATAAAGTAAAATTAAGTCCAGCATCTCACTTCATTTTTGTAAGGGGGTGAAATAGATTAGATTATTCAGAAATTTAGACTTCAGTGTAGAAATAAATTTACGCTGAATACCCTCAACTCTATTCACATATATTTTATAATGTGGAGACCAACATACAACAGCAAATTCCAGTTAAGGTCTTACAAAAGCATAGCATAAATAAACAAGAGTGGTGGGATTTTTAAAATTTGATCCAACTCGCAATGTAAATCCAAGTATTTTATATGCCTTTTTAACTTGTCAATATGTACATCATAAATTAATTTCTTATGTAAAATAATCCCAAAATCTTTGACTTGAGATACACGACTGATATCGTTTCCATTAATATTGTAATTAAATTCAAATACATAACTACTTTGTGAAAAAGAGATAATGGAACATTTATATTTAAAGTTTAAACTAGTAAGTAACTAAAAATTAAATATTTGTATAGTTTTTTAAATCTAGCATTTTTTTATCATTTTTTGACTAAGTAGAGTTTATAGTTTTGAGTACAAAATTTGCCTGCTCATTCCTAAAATCCACAATCCGCCATTGACCTAATCTTTTCATGACCAAAATCATATCAGTTCGGCTGCCTTACATTTTCGACAAATTATAAAACCTACACAAAGTATGATATATTTCTACAAAATTCTTTCAATATAGACTTAAAGCTTACATAAACTGTAGGCCAAATGACGGTGATATTTTGACCTGTATTTATGGATAATCTTCTAGTCCAAATCTTTACTTTTGACACAATATAAAAAACAAATGCTTAAACATCCACTGTGGGAAATTTGTAAAAATTTCTCACCATTTGCTTATGTTTTATAATTTGTTTGCTGAAAATGTAAACCAGCCAAACTATTACGAACCTTGTTTTAAAATTATTCATATTCTTGAAATGGAAGTAGAGATAAAGCAGTAACATGAATTTAAACCAAAACTCGTCGGAGATTGAAACTCATAAAGAGTCCATGCAGTTATGGTGTAGTATACGGCTGCCTACTGAACCATAGGCCATATATCGCGAAGCATAAACGTTGTTTCTTGTCTGATAGTTTTTGTCATCCCTACAGAACATCCCCTCGCTTCCATTGTGGTTTTCTGGCATACAACACAAGTGCCACAATTCATGCTGACCGAAAGCGTCCGTCAGAAACGAACGAGGTTTTTTGTTGAGAGTAGGAGCTGTCGAACGCTTGCCACACCACGCAGACTAAACTACACAACAGGCCCGGCGAGACACAACTTCCACGAGGAAGTAGTTAACGCTAAGTTTGTCCCGTCACCATCTAAACTACATTCGATAAATATCACACACGTTTTTAATTACTACTCATTTCAAACTGAACTCAACAATTCATTCCAGCAAATTTGTTATATCGTGTTTTTTTAGTATACTAATGGGCGAAATAATATTTTTATGTATTAGCAAAATGAAAGAAAACTTACTAAAGAAACAATGGATCTCTTGCACTATATTCTATCAAAAATTTGACCGTAGCGTTTTATCATGAGGAATCGATATTTTTCACCAGCATTCATACTTAACCTTCCGTTAGTCTGGTGGGGTCTGATGGACCAAGTCAAACCGTAAAATTGATTTAAAAGTTCAAATTTCGCGCTTTAAATGCTGACAGTTTTAGTACCTTCCTCTTTTGCATAACCTCAAACATGGTCATTCCCGGCTTGTCTGACATTGGCTCGAGTACGTGTTAATTAGAATATTTTTAACTCTTCGGGTTTAATAGACCCCACAGACTACTCACGTTGGTGATATTATTTTCGTAAGTTTGAGGTTTTTTATGTTTTTAGTGTAAAATTAATATTGTTTTTATATTAAAAAGGTCTTATATTTTACAATGGGAGAAAATTGTTTTTATTTAAAAAAAATTGAATCATAATTTTGTTCTTTTTTGTTTATATTTTTTTATTTGGTTTATTTTGACAATAAAACAATTGTTTATTGTATTCTTTCTTATTTATACCTATTATTAAAATAAGTGCAACAATGGAAGGAACTAAATACAAGAAAAATCATGGTACAGTCCTGTGGGGTCCATCGGACCCCAGCAGACCACTAAGGTAAGAAAAATTCAGTAGACTAACGGAAGGTTAAATTTACCCTTTTTAGTAAAAATGTATTGAAATTTTAAACCGGCCAGCATTGCTATCTCGATAATTATAAGATCTACAAAGCCGGTTAAATGGGCAAACAATAGGTGCGTTCAATGAAGTAAGCAAATCAAGCAAATGCTAGGTAAGCAAACGAGACTTATTGCTTAGTACACTGAACGATTTGCTAGCTATATGACGAACTGTCATCGAGAAAGTTATACAGTTGTCAAATATAACATATGTATCTCTCGTATCTCTTTTATTGTTCTGAAAAGTTATACAAAATCAATTTATAGATACGTACAGTTATTTGCAGATAGTGGGATTAATTTTGAAGATTTTTTAGGTTTAAGAAAGTATTTCAAATTTAATGTTATAAACATTCATCACAAAACTTTGAAAGCCTTTTTGACATGCGGTTGACATAGATACACCATAAAATGATATAGAAACAGTACAAGGTAACTTTATTTATGGCTAATTTGTATTTCCCGCCTTTATATTTGATAAGTTAGCAAGACAAGCGAGAAATTTGGCGCTTGGATTGCTTGCGAACAAATCAAGCAAATGCTAGGCTAGCAAAGTTGTTCAACAAATTTTACTTCAAGTTGTTGGTTTTGCTGGGATTATTGAACGTACCTATTTTCTATTTTACGAAACAAATTTAAAGAAATGAAAAATTATTTTTTTCGACATGTGGTTCTCAAAATGCAGGGTTTAATTTGCTTTAAATGAGAACATGTATTTTTTTATTTGCTCATTCATTAGAAAATTTAATTCTGAATACAGTAATATAAAAAATACCTTTATGTAATGAATTTTATGAGAAAAATGCATGTAAAGTTTTATACTAATTTTATTAAAATATGGCTATAATAAGAGTACCACGAATGTATTAAAGGAAAACATGTTAATTTTCATAAAATTAGAGTGCCCTGACAGAAAAAAATGAATATTGTTTTTCTTTTAATTAATCAAGTCACCGCAAACAAAATATTCACGTGTTTTTTCATGCCATTTTAATTCTATGAAAAAAAATTACAGCCACATTTTAATCAAATTTATTTAATGAAATTAGTATAAAACTTTATATTTTTTTTTTTCAAAAAATTGTTACATAAATATAAAAAATCACTTAATTATGAATTAAATTCTCTAAAAAAAGCGCAAGTAAAAAATATACGTTCTTATTTAAAATAAAAAAAAATTAAGTCCCGTACTTTGAGAATCACTAGTAACAAAAAATATTTATTCTTTTCTTTAGATTCGTCTTGCGAAATAGAAATTATTTGCCCATTTAACCATCTATGTAGCTCTTATAGTTCTCGAGATATTAACGGTGGCACATTTAAAATGAACAGCCTGTGTATTAGTAAAATATGTTTTTTTTTGTTATTACACAAGTAAATCAGATTTTCAATTTTTTGAAATAATCGCACACTTACTAAGTAGATCTCGTTACCACGGTTGTAAATTAAATTTACTCCAAACGCATATTTTTAAAAATTTTGTTACCACAAAATACCAAATTTTATATTTTAAAATTTTATGTGCAATGTTGGTCTGCGGGTTAGAAAACTAATTTCCTGTGTCCTGTGTTAAATTCCTATATGTTCGGGTTTATGATAAAACATCCTGTTCCTATATAATGAAATTTGAATAATTTATCAATATGTAATATAAAAATTAGCGTTTTTTAATAATTTTGATTTCACTTGCATTTAAAATAACTGTAATAGAGAAATACACTGTCATTTGTATCTGAAATATGCATTTTATTGTTTCTTACTTTTTTGAAGTTAAAACTATACTATTCATCCGATTATTTTAAATATTATAAAAAAATTCAAAGTTTGTTTTATATTAAAATGTCTATAAATTTGCAATATAGGTTTTTCTACAGGAAGTTTCATTTTTACGCAATGGTATATAAATTTATATTTGCAAATGGAACATCCATAAAATCTATTCAAATTTGAAAAGTACACGCTATTCAATAGTATTGTATTATTAAAAAATACAATGCCGAATGATTTAAATATTATATTTTTATTAAATACAGTAGGCTTTAGATTACATTATTTTACCATTACGCCTATTAAATTTAAAGACAATTTATTAAATATTTCATCTATTTTAACCCGATATTTCATTATTATACCTGTTATTTAATATTATCAGATGTCTAATTTAAAAAATAGTATTGCAAAGCCTTCTGCATTTAACAAAAATGTAATATATTAATCATTCGCCATTGTGTTTTTTAATAATATAACATATAATTGTTTTTATACTATTGGATAGTAAATTTAATGTAATTTTCAAATTTGAATAAATATATATGGTATTCTATTTGAAAATATAATGTTACATACACCCTATAGAAAAACCTATACTTATATTTTAATATAAAACAAACTTCGTTTGAAATATTTTCCATAATATTTAAAATAATCGAGTTATTAAAAAAGGACAGACCGCTAATCAGCCTGTATACTGAATACAAAGTTAATAAATCTTAGTATCAATTTTTCTGTAGTCCAATCAAAATAAACAGGTTTTATCAAAAAATATAAGATAGAGTCGATGCCAAACGTTGCCTGACCTTTCTCTAGCTGTCTCTCTTCTTGATCTGCGCATTTCATAGCCTATGCCATTTAGCACTACTTCTACAGTAAATCATCTTGGTATATGATATGGTATAGGAGTATATCAATGTCATGAATGCTTTTCAGCTGTTATCTCATTAAAGCAATCAAGTATTGTAAATGACCAGTAGACCTTATGCGAATTCAGGGAACATGTAATAGGAAATGCAAGCCTCAGGCTGAATTTAAATCCAGTAAACGATACCCACTGCTTCTCCTATTCGACGGCCGCCACAAATTCGGTTGCGAATTACCGAGGTATGACAGTTGATGGAGAAAGTATTTGGCAAATACAGTAAAAAAATTATGTTATAAAGGAAAGATCTTGAGCAAGGGTCACACGGGCACGGGCGGTCTATTTCTGTCGCAGGGTCAGTAGTGGTAATATGGCCAGAGCTGATGGGAAGCCGAGAAGGGTGTCGAGCTGGCCGGAAATTATTACTTTGTAGGATTAATCAGATTACAGCTCGTTCGACTGAGAGCGGGCGGGCTTGCAGGGCCAGCAGACCAGCTGACAAAGGCACGGCACGAATCTGCACGACATCAGGACGTTGGTTTATTTAAGATTTGTTGTTGGACGGGCGACAGCTCTTCGTCAATTTTGTATACCTACTATTGATACTATTCGTCCAAATTAAATCGCTGAAACAAATAGCTCCTTAATATCGACGGGCTGACACTATTAACTACTTTAATATGTGGCATTCTTCAGACATAGGTGAAGATGACGGACAATGACAAAATTAGTTTAGGACAGTCTGAAGTATTGATGAGCTGTTATTCCTTGATCTAATAGTTCTTTATACAAACGGCCTCGTTTGCTTGTCGCTCACTGACCCTGTCCCTGTCCCTGTCTGCTGTTCGCACGTATATCGAGGAAGGCGGAGAAGCTGGAACCATAAAGGAGAAGGGTTGTGTCAGTAATTAGCTTGTTAGTTCGCCATGTCGCGTCGCGTCACCGCACGCTCGACGCTCGACTCTCGACGCTGGTACGAAGGACGGTGCTCCGCAGCATAGCATAGCTTCTCAACTTCTCACTTCTCGCCCCAGGCCCCTGATCGAGGGAGGAATCTCAGCGTACATTTCAGGACGCCGTGAATTCCAAACATTTTTAAAACTTTCCCTTCTTTAACTTGAACATCGTATAATATTCCAGAGAATTTCGTGCATAAATTCATTAAATATCTAACAATCAAATTTTAAACTCAGTTAAAACGTACTAATTAATATCATTATAAAAATATATTCTTGGAATATACTTGGAAAGTTTTTCCTAGAGTCGAAGTTCCATAAAGACTAGCATTCACCGAGGAGACCAACAGTACAGAGGGGTGGACAGCTACGAGAAAGTTGGAAGCGACGATACCTAAACAAATACTCATCACCGTATCTTACATAGAACTAGATAAATCAAAATTAATTGAAATCAGTGAACCGCTTGATTAGTTGCGTTATTAATTACAGCATCAAAGTTATCTTGCATCCAGTGAAGCATTCGCAACATCAGAGCGGCAACGGCAACTAGTCACAAACCATCAGTATATTAAAATAGGAGTAGTAATAGTAACAGTGCATAGTAGCACATTGCACTGCTTCTGCTGATTTACTGTAAACTCACACGCCACACGTTAATCTCAGGAAATTAATACGTACGGGCAAGTGTTGGTTGAGAATAGTGTTTTAAAGTCAACACCAGCACCAAAACGAAGACCAGAGGCTAGAAGTGAAACGGTTTTAATTGCAAGCGGCACTGGCATTGCGTACGAACACTTAAGGAATGGAAGAAAGCAGTGCGGAAAGATGAGAATAATATCCATCAAGTTGTCGGGAGTCAGGAGTCTGTGAGGCTGCAGCCGACAACACGACAACCCTTTACATTTTAATTACGCTCAGTCTTAAAAGCCAATAAAGTCACGTTAGCTGGCATCTCATAACTTCAGCACACTCCGTACCAACCGCCGTCGTTCACCGCACGTTGCCGCTATGATGCTCCGTATACGATGTTGTGTTGTGACTCACGACTCGCGACCTGCGATGCCGTGAGCGTCCTCAGCTCAATGTCGTGTCGCGGCGCTTTCCATAAATTTCCGCGGGCACGCGCTACAACCTACGCCGCCTGCTGCACACTTGGTTTGCGCTAAAAGCAAATGCCTTTCAGTACAGCTGGCAGGACGCTATTCACTCATTCCTCCATAAATATCAGATAACCACGCTCGTGCGCTCGTACGCCTTTGCCCTCACGCTGGTGTGTGGTTGCGGGTGCGGAGGCGCGTGTGCATATTAAATCATACCATACAGTCTCCAACGATTTCATATCAAAACTTTTTTGCCTTCAGATGTCTGTAACGTCCACACCAATTGTTTATATTTATTTGAAGTTGTCTGTTCTGAAAGTTTCCAGCGCAATAGAATTTGCTGTCTCATGTGTATCTCGTGTGGAAAATATTCACACGTAAGTTCCTTCAAGCACTACTTAAACATTGGTTCTACTTGCAAACTTTTAACATTTTTATTCGAAAATGTCCGGTCATTTTACAATCGATAACTTAACTTCTCTTTACAGTGGCGGCTCGTGAAACAATTTGATGGTAGAGACCTGGAAGCTGTTTTTTCACGATAATCAAATTAGACAGAGGCCTACCTAACTGTTTAATTTGCATTTTCAATAGTACCTGAGCAAAAAGGCTTATTCCGTAATAAACTAATTTTATTCATCGTGTATAACCTGGAGCAGACCTTTCGTCTTATTTTAGCTTGGTGTTGGCAAAATACGACTAATAAATGCACGACGCACGAGATGAGCTAGCAGGCGTTTGGCTCCAAATGTACATTCAGAACGCAACCTCCCCACTACTCCCCACTGCCGCGCGACAGACCATATTCTAAGGAAATTCCGTGCCAGAAGTAAGTTGGCACCGTTAAAAGCGTTGCGTTGGGAAATAAATGCGTTGCAATTTTTCTCTACTCATTAAATTTACGCAGGCATTGTTTAATACTTAAAATTACGAAAAAGTGTTTTTAGAATTAATTAAGAATTGCTGAGGTTGAAACTAAAACTCCTTGGCTCTATACCAGGTGTCTACTTCTTTATGGACCACAGGAAATACAATGATAGAATTTTCATATTGCTGCAAATCCTGGCCTATTCATTTTAGAATAAGTGTAAGTATAAAAAATGTTCAGAATTAAAAACTGCATCTAACAAGTCAAAAATTATTGTTCTCATGCGTTTCCTTTGCCAAAGAGAGGCAAAATAAAAGTATTAATTGTTTGCTATTTACAGAGTGCTATGAGCAATAGCACAAAATTTTACAAATGTATTGCTTGAGTTTGGCAGATGACATCTGTCATAAAGTTTTAATAATTGTTGAATTCAATGGAACAATATTAATGATTAAATATCAATTAGTAAACTTTATCTGTCATAGTCAAACAATACGACTATTTCAACTCTTATTTGACGAATCGGCAACAATGTGTTTTATATAATGATTATATTTCTCAATATTGTTATATATTGCACGGAGTGCCGCAGGGATCACTTTTGGGTCCGATACTCTTCACATTGTACATTAATGACCTGTGCACTTATTTAAATCCATTAAAATGTATATTATACGCCAACGATACAACCTTACTAACTGCTCATTATCTGGTTCAGTTATCGAAAATTACTTTTGAAAAAGCTAAAGATTGGTTCACTGTAAATAAATTAATGTTACGTAATAACAAAACTCAAAATATTATCATTAGAGCTGTTTGCTGAAATATAAAAGAAATACTTATACATTGATGAACGTCAGTTTACGTATTTTACTTACCTTCGAGGGAGTACACATACATACATAAAATCACGCGTGTCCCACTTAGTGGGTTCGCACAAACCCGATAACAATAAGAACAACATCAACATCATACAACAAATCCTTACTCTTAAACATATTAAAGTGACCGATTATCGGTAGCGAAATACCGTATCCGGATCACAATAATAGTTAGGAAACAATCATCCTTCGCCACACATTCTTATCTAAGCAGACTTCTTTCGCCTCGGCCACACTCAAAATCGCATTCATACATGCTCTTCTTCTCTTCATACATGGAAACTCTCTCTCTCTTTAAGCACCCTACCAACTACATCCATCCACTTACACACTGGTCGGCCACGCAATCGAAAACCCTCAACTTTACCAAGATATATACGCTTAACAAGCCGTTCACTCACCATTTTCTCCACATGCCCAAACCATCTCAACTGACTCACACCAACTCTTTTAATCACATTGTTCCTAACCATACATTCTTCATATCCACATACACCACGTAAATTCCTCATTTCCACGGCAGTCACTCTCTTTTTATGCTTCGGTTCCATACATCAAAGCAGGCACTAGCACTCCATTATATACACTTAACCGAGCATCCCTTGATATTTTGGAGTCGCTACTATTTACACATAAAAGTAAAGAATATTTTATAAGGAATAGAGATGTGTGCAGGTAGAACACCAAAGCTAAAGATCATCTTAGAAATATGAGTTCTATCACTGGTTAAATTTAATGTACTTATTTCTATTACACACTGTATTTTAGCTATTTAATAACTTAAAAAAATTGACATGTCATCCGTTAGCTCTGTACATTATACATGACGAATAAAGATATTATTAAAGATATTATTTGAATTGTATGTTTTGTCTTGCATGAAAAATTTTCCATTGTATTTCCTATGGTCCATAAAAAAAGTAGACACGCGGAATAACGAGCCGCCCCTGGCTCTCTATATTGCATACAAACTACTGATTTATTACATGCATAATATAAAATTATAATACTAGATTGAATAGTAATTTGTTATATTTCCCAACACGGAATAAACAACTTGGAACTTATGTTAGAAGCTGCAATTTGATTTCCTGTATGTGACAAATTTAACGAGAAAAAAATTGAACTAAGTTTTAGTTTCTCATTTAAATTTGTTTTCTATTGACTAGTTAGAGATTACGATTGAGTTTAACAGGAAAGATAAATTCCTATGCAGTGATATAGAGTTGTATAATTGCATGTAGGTTGTTAAAGGAATGTTGTGTTGAGAAACGGAACTGGAAGGGCTAGTTAGAAGTTTCATGAGACTAAGACCAGGCGCGATCCGCCTGTCAGCGCGATTCAAACCGCAACTGGATGGTATTAACCAAGTTTAGGAGGAGAAAAACTATTTAATCCATAACCGCACATTAAAAGTGTCACAGTTCATTAAACATTTTCACGTGAACGATTTGAGCCGTGGAAGAGCGGAAAGACGAAACAGATAGAGAAGCTGAACAGATACTAGTTTCCGGTTCCGTGCTCTTGCACTCAAACAATGCTGTCAAAAAACACATGGAAAATTAATGTTGACATCCGCTGTAATTAGCGCAACATCCATCGGAAATAATTACAATATTGACTTAATTTGCACAATGTTGCCTAGTTATTCCATGGATTGGCGACCAGTGTTGCCAAATTCGACCTTCCGAGTTATAATTGGCGCAAAATTTAATATCCATTTGCCGTGTTTCTAAATTTAAAACACACAATTTTCACATAATTTTACGTTCATTGTAATCAAATCTGTGATTAGAAGTTAATAATTGGGTATTTCGCTTAGTGATGCACGACGAGGCGAAGGTACTCTCGCATCTTGTCTCGTCTCGTTGCATTATGCTAGACGAGAACGAGAAAGAGAGCGAGATTGCGGTTAAGAATTCGAAGCGAGATCGATATAACAATTGCAAGAAGCGAGAAATCTCGCAAGATTTTTGTGAGTGTCTCGCAATAAAAAGAGTTGGTAACTTTACGAGGTCTGGGTATTAAATAACTTATAATAATAATAATAAATTTCCATTGGTCAAAGCAATGTTGGAAGTCTTCTTTTGTAAGAGCGTTTAGGAGCTCCGCCGATTTTCGCTTCACCTCTTCCATCGACTCGAACCGGGTTGCTTTTAAGGCAGACTTGATCTGCGGAAACAGAATAAAGTCACAGGGTGCTAAATCAGGCGAGTCGGAGTTTTTTTAAATTTAACGAGAAATTGATCCGTTGCTTGTGTTTTTCGTCATACATTGTTATCGGCACGAGAAAAAAACACGTTCGTTTCTAACCCCTATAGAAAAAATACTACTACAGCGACAAAAGTGTGTTTTCGTACCGGAATAGTAGACACTTCCAGCTATCCAACGCTGCATTCGTTTCCCCCCTATCCCTCTAGGACGCCTTCTGCACGCGCAGTCTCGTATTTAATAGCGAGACCTCGTATAGCTTTGACTCGCAAATTCAATGAAAAATGTATGGACAAATGATTTACAAGCGGCAAAATCAACGCTAATTTATGCATAGACCACGTAAATGTGAAAATTATATGAATTCAGTATATTTTTTGACTAATAGAGTTCTTTCCGTTCCTAAATAGTTAGGGATGTTATATGAAGCGTCGATGGGAGCCAACACGGAGCGAAGCGTGTAGTAATTGCTTGCCGGCGGGTTCCCAGTGTAGCGGTTTTTGGATGACTAAATAATACTTAAATTGTGGCATATATTTAATAATAAAATATACTTTTAGTACAAAAAAAATAGTGTTTAATTATTTTTGTTACTTACAGTAATACAATGTATTGAAATACATCGGGGATCACAATTTAGTGATAAATTAGTTATTTTAGAAGCAAATGAAATTATTATGTAACAAATCACATTTTCTGGTGACTGTCAATGAATAAACATATATTCGTATTAAAATAATTTGGGAACCAGAATTTAGTGTTTTTCTCTTTATTATGGTTAAAGTTCTATCACTGCAAATACACAGACGACAGTACGATTGGTACTAATGCAAAATTGTCACCTGCAGTTAAACTGTGGCATAAATACACAGTGCGCAAGCGCTTAGTTTTACAGCGAAAGTCTCGAGAGACGAAGCACGAAAAAATGTGCGAAAACGACAGTGAGATCGAGATTCCAGATCCGGAAAAAATATAATAAATTCGAACTTTCTTGTTTGTTCATACAATGATCCACCAAGTCAACGAAGTTGACATTTTTAGCTTTTTGTGTTTGGAGATCATACAGAATATCATTGACTAAGTTTACATGCAGTTTTGAAAATAGTTTCAGTTTTCAGTCAAATTACATGAAACTGTTTAAATGTCAATTTGTCTTTTAGTTTGACCGATGTAAACTTTACTACTGATGATGAGAACTATTTTTATTACAATTTTAAGGTTAAGGGATAATTTTATTAATTTTAGTTGAAATTTATTCTCATAATAAATCTTCGATTTTTTGTGTCTTGTTAAGAACAAGTGAACTTGAACAAGGTTTTGTTCGTATTTGTTATCCTTTAATTTCATTCATTAATTCCAGAACAAAACCCTGCAATGTATTCTCAATTACTTACGTGAAATATGAAAATCAAATTCAAACGGCCACAGCGTGAAGTTGTATATTAAATTGAAAAAGCCAAATGAATCTCTAATTAAAATCATCAAGCTTGCCAATTTAAAAGTAAATTGGTACTGCGGTTAGTCTCTCAACAGAAAGAAAGAAAATGCATAAAAATAAAACTTCAATTACAGTCAGTGTGCATGCAATTTTTCAAACATAAATTATTTCATCAACAATTTCCATTGTTTAAAACGGAAACTGAAATGATATTACTCTTTTAATAAACATTGCTTTAAATTGACAGTAATGTGTATTAATGGAAACTTTTTGCATTGCTTACATTAACAACTTGATTTGAAATTAAAATGCGCTGAGATTTATTTCCTAAAATGAATTAAGACGCAGAATCACGGTATAATAAACGAAATATATATTTCTTTTTTTTTCTTTTACGCATAATATGCACACGCCTTCTGCATGTACGAGCCTAAATGCATAATAGTTCGGCCGGTTTACATTTTCAACAAATTATATATATAAATAAAATAATAATAATAATTTATTTGTTTAGAGAATAAACTCATACAAAGAAAATGGTAACAGAATTTAGTAATTATAATAAGTATAGCATACAAATTGAATACTATTTATATTCATAAATGAAATAGATAAATATGTGAACATTTAAACATTCAAAATAAATGCACGTCACTTCAGGGCAGGAATACAGTAATTGTAGATGTCAAATATTTTTGCCTTGGAGATGTCGGCTAATAGGTCCGTGTTGGCATTATCGAGGTTGCTATGAAAAATATTTAGCAAGGTGTACGCTTCGAAGAGGACTGTAGATGGGACATTTGAAAAGAAAGTGGTTGATGGTATTTTCTACATATAAATTGCAGATAGTGCAGATTTCTTCTTCGTTAAAGATATGACGGAAGCCGTTAAGGTTGAAGGAACATATTTTGACATTGGACGTTCTAAGTTTGGTAACCAGTTTCAGGAGCCTAAATGGGACATGTTAGGTACAGGTATGGGTTATATGTGGAGAGAAGTATTTTTTTTGTATCCAAATTATATAGCAATTCATTATAAGCAGTAACTATGTTGTTGACTTCTGCATTACGTAAAATGAGGTTTTGATTCCCATACTTCTTTGAAGTTAGCCTTAGACAATAGTAGCTGAAGATTATGTACCCAGTTGTATTTCTCTTGTTTTACATTTGAAATCATAGATGATAGCTTGGCGTTTAAAAGTTTTAGTTTTTCATAACCCATTTTGACATATCTGTTCTCCGGCATAAGTAAAATTTTATACCAGAATCTTAACATTTTTCCAAAATTAAAACTTTAAGATTCCTTGTTCCTGTTTCTCTTCTAATTATATATTGTGGAGTGGTCTTTTGCCAAGAGAAAATGTTTTTAAAATATTGGGCTGCGCCTCTATCTACGACTTCACACTGCGAATAACCCCAAACTTCAGAACCGTATAGAAGAGTTATATAAACAAATTATGGCTGCGTTCGGTTTTACGCTATGAGCAATCTGAGTGCTCGATGCCGTTCGGTAATTACATCTGAGCGATTTTTTTGCTCAGCTCTACGTTCGGTTATTAGCTCACGGAGCACACAGAGCCCGATCTGTTCGCTCTTTCTCTAACCATGGAGCACGTTGAGCAGTTGTCTGGCGCATGCGTGTTTAAGCGCAAGTTTAAAATGTTTGTTGCCGGCAATGCAAACAGTGTATATTCTCATAGATGAATGTTGTTGTTTTCGTATATCAATCAAAAATATTTGAAAAGTAGAGTCATTTTAGAAAACATTTTTGTACATAATTTTCAGCTTTACGTTGTCCATAATCATTTTCTTAATCAGTATCATCAAAAAAACGTTCATAACTTGCGCACAGTACACATATTAACAGTTCTTTATTATTTTCCGTTTTTATTCTGGCGCAAATTAATAAGTGTCAAAATGGCAGCTAAACGCTCTATCCGTTCGGTTATTGAAGCTACAGATCGGAAATCGCAGATGAATCTGTCACGTGATCAGATTGGTTAGAGTGCTCGACAGATTTAAATACCGAACACACCCTATATATAATTTACATACATTTGATGCAGATTTTTTTAACCTTTCTATTGATATCACAACCATTATTGTCAGTTGAAACGGGGAGAAACAGTCTGTGAAAAACTATTTTCTCGGGTTAACGGCCAATTGTTCGGCTTTCAAGAATTCACCTGGTATATTTTATTTTTACATATCACATCAGACATTGAAAAATAAATTGTAACTTTAGAATATTTTTGTCTGTATTCGTCCATATTTGATACCATTTCGTATTTATGGACATTTTGTGATTCTATATCAAACCGGTGCGAATGTGTGCGTGTGTGTATGTGTCTTCCCTCTCCTTGTGAATCGAGCTTTAGTGTAGCTTGCATGGAAAGCGGTGATAAAGCAAGCCCAAAGTGCCACACTTACTTACGTCCGTAGCTCTCTCCTTACGACTTGTTACAGGGTAATGAAATCATAAGGATCCTCTTCATTGATTGTGCACCTCATACGCGAGATATTTATATCGAGCGCTTTATATACCTCTACATGGGAAATATACTCTTTCATTGTGATGCTATCTACTTTGATGATGTGCTCCTTCATGCATTTTGTCACTCTTCAAATAATTCTAACATAAATCAATATTTCACTGATATTTTCATATTATTAACTGTATTTCTTTACCATATTTTCAATAATATTTTAGTTAGTAATTTCTAGTCCAACCGCTGCCACCATATTTTTCAGATAAATTTCAGTAAGAATTGAGAAGCTTTTATTCTATTTTCTTTTATTATTATTTTATTCATACCACTATTATATAAGAGTATACGTATTAATATTTCTCAGTAAGCTGAAGATTTACAAATTGAATTATAAAAATTATAATTTTACAAACAATACCCTTATAAGTATTTTAATAAAAACGATTTTCAATTTATAATGAGATCGCGTGCTGAAATTGAATCCGATCGGAATCAAATATTAAAATTATTTCCAATTTTTAAGTAACAAAAGAGTGATCCCTGTAGACCTGTGGTGTACTTTCCGCCATAGCTTTGAGTGATCATTACGTGATGCTTGATGGATGTCATCCATGGTTCGGAGATCAGTGAATAAAAACTTATTGACCCCCACAAATGGGCAATAAACCATGATATATATACATATACAGGGTGAATCTGGGAAGACGAGCCCCCCCCCTTTAATTTTTTTATTATAAGTAATGGAAAAAATGGCTCATATAATAGTTTTATTATTTTAACTATCAACTTTTATTTTTTAAATAGCAACCTATAATTATTTATATAAAAATTTGAGAAAAATAAGATAATTAAGATATATGGAAAATAAAAATGTAACAATGTTAATATCACCAAAGTATATTGCATATTTTTTTAATACTTATTAACTACTTATTTATCTATTTATTTATTATTTATATTGAATCGAATAAGCAAATAAAAAAATAGGTTACCATTCAAAATAAGAAAGTTGCACCCCGTATTTTGAGAACCATTGGTCGCTCATTTTAATAGTCTTATAATATAGAAATTGTTTGCTAATTTAACCGACTTCGTAGCTCTTATAGTTTTCGAGATAGCAATAGTGAACCACTTAAAATAAACAGCCTGTATATATATATATATATATATATATATATATATATATATATATATATATAATTAGAATTTGAAATGGAACAAAATTGACCCCTGTAGTGCATTCTCCATGCCAGCAATGAGTGTACGTATGGTGACGCCTGATAAACGCCCGCACGGTACAAATATGTCATCATCATTACCGAAATCTGTGTAGAAAGCAGATTGACACACCCAGCAATTGTTAATATACCGCCATGATATATTTATTTTTATATTTGAATGAATTACAAAGTATTGTTATTCTGATGAAGGTACATTTATTATTATTTAAATATTTTAGGTCGCACGGTAGATGCTATTAAATTTAATGTACCCTAATAATAGTTATTGTAGTTATAGAATATATAGCAAATAGATCCGAGAAGTGTCCTCGTTTCTACTTCATTAAATATTTCTTATTGTAAATCATTATAATAACGAACATACAACAAAGAAAAAGCAAAATTCTATCGCATGAATATTAATGACATTTTACAGGATATTTTAGAAGTAAGAAATCAACAGCTAAACTTTATGCTACGCTAGTAGCAACTAAAATTTGATGGAGAGTCTGAGAGTCAGAAATGCTTGCGCTGGTTTGACACGAAAAACATTAATATTAATTAAAATTATTGCGGAATTTATTTTAAAATGAATGGAATAATAATGTTTACAAAAAATTGGAATTCAAAAAAAAAATATTTGTAAGAAGTAATCATTGTCGAGCACATTTTCTTTTCATTCATAGCCTACTATACCCTTATATAATAAAGAAAATTTGTTTAAATTACAATCGTATTTTTCTCTGTATTTTTATTATGTATAGGGATATAAAAAAATTAAGGTACTATTTTCAATACGGCGTTCTATTTAAATAAAATTTGTATTTCTTTACTATTTACAGACTGCCATGAGAAATAAAACAAAAATGTTACAGTTGTAATGTTTGAGTTTGACAAATGCCATGTGTCAGAAAGTCTTAATAATTATTGATTTCATTATTATGGGGTCTTGTGGCCGTGTGCCTGAGTGTCTGGTCGCGAATCTGGGGACCCGGGTTCGATCCCGACCGACGCCAAAAATTACATCGTATTTTAATGGCACAAAATTGACCCCTGTGGCGCACTTTCCACGCCAGCAATGAGTGCCCGTGAGGTGACGCCTGGTAAACGCCCACACGGTACAAATATTCCATCATTACCGATATCTGTGTACGAAGCAGATTGGCACACCCAGCAATGGGTAATATGCCGTGATGAAATATTTATTTATTTTATTAAATTATAACTTTTATTTTGCTTCTGTCTCGCGAACGAAACACATGTAAATGCAGATTTTAATTCTGAACATTTCTTGCATTTTATATTTTTATTCTGAAATTATAGTCATATGAAAATTTTACTATTGCATTTCTTATGATCCAGAATAAAAGTAAACATCCGGTATAGCAAAATATATAAGTACCATTTGGATTTGGAATGTCTGCTACTTTGTACTTATTCATAAAATACATTCTTATAAATATAAAAGTTTCGCTATGTAAAAGATTTTATAAAAATAAATATTCAAAAATTTTAATAGTTCAGGGTTATATTATAAGTGAATTAAATTGTTAACAATGATATTTAAAAATTAAAAAAAAAAACAATAAGTATATTTAAGAAAAAGATATTTGTTTTAATAAATACAAAAATTCCATCTTTCGAAGAGTACTATAAAAGTAGTTGGTGTGGTATTTTTTTTTTTTTTTTTAGTTTCATTTATGAAAAGTCATATGAACAGTCGTTAGGTAGTTTTATAATAAATCTGTCGTTTCTTGTATGAATTATAAAGAAAAAACTTCTCGTTTCTATAATGCCAATGTAGTTTTGCTCTATTTTGGCATTAAATATCTGAGCTCACAGGTGGTAATGGTAAACCTTTTTTTGAATTTTGCATACTAGTGGAAAACTCAACGAAAATAATAATAATATATTTAAATTTCATTTCAATCCGCCGTACATATTTCCATGATATATCCACTTTAACTAAAGTCGACTACGAGCCCATAATAGTTTGGCAGTCTACATTTTCAACAAACAAATTACAAAACCAAAACAAATGGTGAGAAACTTGTACATATTTCCTTGGACTAGTTTAAAGTATAGATTTTATACTTCCAACAACCGAATATATTATTCAAGTATTCGGCCATTTAATATTGGGTTAAATACCAGCTTTAATTCTATTTGGCATTGTATCCAGAAACCCTGCACATTCTTCTGTTAGAGTATTGTGCCATATGTCTTGCAATGTAGATTTAACTGTACACACCAGATTTTACGAATTTGTTATTTTTTTATTGTGCCAAAAGTAAAGGGTCTTGGTACAGAACAAATTTGGACTAGAATATGATTCTTTAAATGCCGGTCGAACTATTATCATACATTATTTGGTCCACAGTTTTTGTAACTTTTAAGTCTATATTTAAAATAGTCGAAAAGATTTTGTATAAATTTCCAACTATACCTGTAGGTTTTATATTGGGGTATGTGACCATAAGCGAATTTCAACATATGTCATGAAATTTAAAAACTAACCACTATATACGAGGGTAGTTTGAAAAGTCCGTGCAAAAATGAAAACTACTTAATTTTTCGGGATATTTTTTTATTATTTTTCAACGTAGTTGACTTATACACTTCGTCCAACGCTGCTCCAGTTTGTTGATCCCTTCCAAATAATAAGATTGGTCCAACTCTGCAAAACAGGCTTTCGTTTCTGCAATCACCTCCTCGTTTGAATAAAATCTTCTTCCCGCCAACCATTTCTTCATATTGGGGAACAAGTAGTAGTACAAAGGAGTCAAATATGGAGACAAGTTGGAAATATAATTCCATCAATTTTGCGGCTACAATCGCAGATGAGATGACTTTTTCTTGCAGCTCGGTGTTCAAACGGTCCAATAACGATGAATAGTATGCACCTGTTATAGTTTTACCCTTTTCCAAATAGTCGATAAGGATTATTCTGGTGTAGTGACCTCGATAGGGCGTCCAGGACGTTCAGAGTCACTTGTGCTCATATGCCCACTCCGAAAATTTTGAAACCACTTATAAACTGTTCTAATCGAAGGTGCAGATTCACTATAATGTTTACCAAGCTTCTCCTTAGTCTTCTGAGGCGAATTGCCTTTCATAAAATAATGTTTGATCAACACACGAAATTCTTTTTCTTCCATTTTTTGAAAATCACTCGACTTTCTCAATTTAAACGAACGTCAAATACAGAGAAATAGACCGATCTGGATGAAACTTGGTGAGCGTTCTTCCAAGACATGTCACTAACTAAACATAACCTCGATACCAGTGCTGCCATCTCTCGAACTTTGCACGGACTTTTCAAACCACCCTCGCCGAAATATTATGAGTATATTAATACTCTGTTTGTAACATTCATGTGTGATAACATATACATTTAAGATAGTAGAACAGTAGTGTATATACAGAGGACGTTAATAGGCTAATAATAGTAAAAAAATTGGCCATGTGTTACATTCTCCAGAATGCCTTGTCCGTTGAAGACGACTTCGCAGTAGAGTTGCAAGAAAAATAAACATAGTGAGTTTGGTCATTTAGAGAGTAGTGAGATACTCCTAGTGTGGTTTTGGCGGTAGTTGGTACGATGTTTATGTGCTGCGAATGGAGAGCTTTAGTGTGGGGTGCATGCGTGCCCGCACTCCAGCTGTGCGTGACTGCGTGATCATACATCAGACGCAATGCGCGCGCGTAATATGTAGCCTTGGGGAGCCCTAGGTCCTTCGTGAATTGGCAGCCACAATGAGTCTTGTTTGACAATACACACAACCGTGTTTCATTAAATATTTCATTCCATCATTATTCCGTTGCAATTTAACATGTTTTATTATTTATGGTGGGATGAAAATCATGAAACTAGAAATTTCTCTCTTAGTCATGTGTATGAATGTCCATAAATAATGAGTATGTATAAATCATGTTGCGTTTTTTACATCATTTATTTTTCATTGAATTTATATTGTTCACAGGTATTTTAAAAAATTATGTTCGTGCTATTGGTTGTTAGTGAAAAACAATACATGCCACATATAAATAACACAGAAATATGTCAAATATCATTGTATATTGTATACTGATTTGTAATAATAATAAAATATTACGAATTTCTTTAGTGATTTATAAATGTAAATAGAACCAATAATTCAACGAATAACTGTAACTTCAACAGACTAACCAAATTTATTACTAAAAACTGAATTGATAACTATCTATCGTATAATTTGCTTCAAACTTAGAAACTTGTATTTATTGTTTCAAAAAGAGACATAGGAAATTTAAACGAGACGTCTTTTGCTGGATATAATACAGTTGCATGGTACAAATTTACAGTGATATTCCTAGATTGAAATAAATATATAGATTTAGATGTTCTAGTAATGAGCAACAAAACTTTAAGGAGGTTGCAGCGGAACTAATGACTCAAAATAACATTTTTTTTTGTTTTTTAATTTCTAAAATAATTGCTAAAACTTATAATGGTAATCAATAAAAGTATATTGAGCTTATATATACAAAATTAATTTGTATTTAATAAAAAAATACTGAAATGACTTCAGTGTTTTGAACCAATATGGTCGCAGAAAGTGGCAACAGCGCGTCTTATATTTAACTACCTGTTGTAAAATTATTATATTAAATTTATTTCTCAATATCAGTAATCAAAGTTTTTTATAACAAAAAAAAAATTAAATCATAAAAATAATTAGTGCAACGAAAATAAACAAAAAATATTCAACATTAATTTTCATATTAATTTGAACGGCAACCTCTTATAATATACTACGCGTCTTCAGTTTCATTATATTTGTTTTTTGTTTATCAAAGTTGGAAAGATCAATATAAAAATAGACAAAAAAATCTACGGAAATGTTTCTACCATAAGAGCTTATGTATTAGAACGTTGAAAACGTCAGGTTTATAAGCATTTTTCTAAGAAACTAAACGATGGATTGTTTTTACCTTCCGTCACCTTTAAGTAAGGAAGGTATTGTTTTTGGTCAAAAAATTCAATGATGATTTTTTAGTGAATAAGCACGTTTTCGGGACCATATAATACGATTTTACTATTTTTACGATGATGTCTGTATGTATGTATGCATGTATGCATGTATGTATGTGGGTGTGTGTATGTGTGTGTGACGAAAGTTTCGGATCGCATAACTTCAATACCATGATTCCAAAAATTATAATTTTTTCGTATTCCTCAAGTTTACATCCAGAAGAAGAGGTGATTTGAAGATTTTAACAGTTTTTCTTGAAAAAACGCAGTTAAATATCATTTATTGACATTTAACGTTATTATAACTTAAAGAATATATTATTATCTATACGATTTGATTGCATTTTATATTCAATAGATACAGAGTTAAAGAATTATAAAGATATTAAATTTCATAAATCAACCAGCTATGCTAACCATGGAATATATTCAGATAATTCAAATTGGAAAAGGAATGAAAGAATAAGGGAAATAACTCTAATGTAAAAAGTTTCTAGAAAGATACAAGAGAGAGGATTACATTGGTTTGAACATTTCAAGAGAGATGAAGAATATATTGAAAGAAGAATGAATAGCTTAATAATAGAAGGTTGAAGAAACAGAGGAAGACCAAAGATAAGATGGAAGGACTGTATTGTGGAAGACTTGAGAGAAAAGGAACTGAATGACAACGACACGCAGAACAGAAATGAGTGGAAAAGGAAAATAAAAAATAGCGACACCTAACGAATGGGAAAAGCTAAAGAAGAAGATGTCAATGTCAAGTGCAATTTGCATAGCTTGTTTATGAAATAATTTTACTGGAAATCTAGAATCTTTTGCAAGAAAATATATGTATGGAATTTATATATAATACACAGGATTGACGGTATTTTGCTGGCCACATCAGATTTTTTAATTTTTAAAATAATTGGATAAGATATTATTCGTGATAACTACAAAATTTGAAACCATAGAGTTTGAAAATTAAAATGCCGTGATGATTTTTTTTCTGGATACAGGATGTTAAGGAAAGGTTGGGCCAAAATTCAAGGACAACCCCACATTTTTTTATGTAACATTTACCACAAATTTGGAAAATTTCTGAAATAATTACTTTTTTCATCATAATTGAAAATGACTCACTACTTTTTAACTACATTTTTCATTATAAAGCTGTCCTTAAATTTTGGCCAAAGCATACCATAATACCCTGTATATGGTATTGTTTATTTCATACATCAAAAAATAATAAAAATATCAACTGATCGAGAGAGGCGCTATGGCCGCAGAATGACTGTAATAAAAGGAGAGCTGGGAAAATAGCACTACTACTGTTTTATGTGCAGAGAAGAAGTTCCACTGTTTCAAAATATGATCATTTCTAATGCGCGCCAGTGTCTGTTTCTGTTTGCTAACACAAAACACAAAAGGCCTAGCCGCCTAGCGAAATGTGAATGCATAAAAAATATATGTTCACTGGAACTGAAACGTAAACGTTACGGGTTTGAAAACTGCTTTTTAGGTGAATAAGTGAAAATAATGATCTCTTAAATCAAAAGAGATTTCGCTGTTGTACTTTATACCGGGACAGATATACCCCACAAAATTAAAAGCAATGAAAAGAATAAGGAACAAGGTTACGAGCTAGATATATTTCCTTTACTTTATATGTTGTATCTTGTAATATATCTATACGACACAACAAACAACACTACGGGAACATTTATGTAACATATTGTTCTTCACCTATACCTACTTTGTTTTATAAGCTTTCTTAACGACATCACATATCATTAACAGTATACATTACAGTTAATATCAAGTTTGCAGTATGAAAAATATACTATCCACTAAAGTTAAGCTATTAAAAATATTAATTCCATGTTTTTTAATTTTTATTTTATTTGATAGTGCATTAAATGTTAAGTATATCAGTGTAAACGCTTTGTGAACATTAGAAATATATTTTTTTTAATATAAGTGAATTATCTATGACGTCATTTCTCTTAGAAGATACCCCCCCTGAATTTTGCATTTACATTTTAACAGGGTATTTCAGGTAAATAATAATTGAAACTTATATCCACTAGCAACCAAAAATGCAGTCTGTAATAAAAATTATATTTGTGATAATTTTTAAATTTTGAATCGATTCGTATAATAGCGCCGCAAAATGACGTCGACATTTGACATTAATATTGTAGCGGGCGCCGACCCAACGCGCCGAATACTTGCGCCGCTACTGATAGCATGTTCGCGAACGATGACGTAATCCCTTCGCCGGAATTACCCCGATGACGTAATCCCCCGGGGAAAACCCATACACGTTCTGTCCAGTCAATTACGCCGTGACCTAAAACCTAAAATCTTATTACTAATTCGGGTGCAGAATTTAATTCTCTAAAACATTTATTTGAAGTATTTTTGTCTAAAATAATTTTGGAACTTTTGCGCAAGGAAAAACTGATTGCCCATGTTAAACGCCTATGACCAGGTTTTTAATTAATACACTGTATGTACAATAATTATAATGTATTTCATTTTGGATTATACTTTTGTGATTTTAATACTAATAATTGTAGGTTTATATTAATAATCTAGGGATATTGCATGTGTTCTAATTTTAAAAGCTCGACAGGGATATGTTATATATGTATCTTAAGTTTTTTTTTTAATTAATGTAATATTTTACAGTAAATAAATTCAAATTTTATTATCTACAATGTCTACATTGTCTATGATTCTGAATATGTCTACGTCTACGTCATTGTCGACACGTCAACTATTACATTTTCGATGTGAAATAATCTACACGCCCACCCCTGTATGTGGCGCTGTCTTTCTAATTTCTAAATCATATTCGGAAAGATGACGTCATAAAATATTACATGGATCTCTACTATTACAACAAAATAATATTTCATAATAATTTTATAAATAAACGTTTCTAAATCTTGATACTGTTCGATTTCAGAATAAAAACAAATGCGTCTAGAGTAAAGGAAAAATAAAGTGCATGAAACATATCTTCTTTAAAGATATATTTTTGTTCTGAAGTTGAAATACAGTCCTGGGATTCTTCCATCTGATATTCAATTCTTAGAAAAATAACTCAAAATAAAAGCAAGCACAATAATTCCGAGTAAGTACATCATGTATAAGGTATCATATGAGAAAACGTGACGAGAAACTGTCAGAAAATTTTGTTATTCAATCACTAACGAAACTGCGAGAAAAGAAAAAAACGAATCAAGTTCTCTGTATATAGTCAGCCACGCGGAGAGTGGCATCTGCCTTGCCTTCTAAACCATATAGAGCATACAGAAGCACAAGGAGCAAAGGCACAGGGCACAGACTCAGTCAATACAGTCTGAACAGAAGCTCGCCTCGCCATACCCGCGCCACACACAAACAAAACAATACACTGCACAACCCCGGACACTTTTAAACAGAGCTTTTTCACGCATAACAGAATGTTCATTCTTTCGAACATAATTTATAAGTCAAATATAAATATATGGTTTCTTGCTTTGTTTTCGGAAAGATTTGCTTTGAAATGACACAAGAATTCTCGAACATTTCATCTGCAACATAAAAGAATTTAATTTTAGTGGCTTTAAAGCTGGGCATAAACCAGTTTAGAGAACTGGTAACCGATATTTTGAACGAAGTATCGGGAAGGTTAATCGTTATTTTTAGCTTTAACCTGCAACCAAAAAATTTAAACCGGTTTTAGTGAACAATAACCTTTATTTTTACAAAATTTAGTTCTGCAAAAAAAATTAAAAATATTCCTGTTACTTTCGTTCTCTTTTTTATCAGTTACGCAAGAATACTTTTAATTTTAGTTGACAGTTGAAAGATACAGTTGGTACTAACTGCGGTATCTTCTTCGTTCGTTGACAGCTGGAAACTGCCATAATGTTTATTTATTTCTTTCTAATACACGGACATAATGTCCAATTTTACAGAATTAAATAACAAAAAAGTAAATATAAATAAATCTGAGTAATACATTTTACCACATAACAAAATAACATAATAATATCACTCGTAAGACAGGACTTTATTATTTATAACTTTAAGTAGATCATACATTTTCATATTAAATATATCAATATCCAGATCATTAATTGTCTTACACATTCTCGTTAAGGGGTTATTCCCAGTATATAGAGACTTATAGCAATTTAGCACGAATATAGGCTTTTGCCTAGAATTTCTTAGAGGAACCTTAAATCTCAATTCATTTAGCAATGCAGGGCTATCTATGATGCTATTACAAAGTTTATAAATGAATTTAACGTCGCTTGATTCACGCAATGATTCTAAAGATGGAATGTTTAGCATGTAATATTTTTTTCTTAATGTTAGAATAACTTTTTGTTTTGTTTATTTTTTTTCTTTTGTTCCATATTTATAGATAAAATATAAAAATGTATAAATTAAATTGAACTCTTTTATTTGTTATATTATTTATGTTTTTGAACAAAAACCGTTTTTATTATATCGTTCTTGATATCGGTTAACCGTTAACCAGTATATTTTTCGATTATATGCTTTGTTTTAAAGTACATTATAAAACAACAATGTAAATTAATTATTTTAGTTTTACTGAAAGATTTACTTTGAAAAGAATGTCGAAACATTGAACGTTTTATGCGAACAGGTTATTTTCAATAATGTTTGAACATGAACCGTGAGACAAGAGGTATTCTGTATCAATGAAAATAGTGAAGCTTTAACAACACAGACTCGTGGGATCAGTTTTAGCTTTCATCATCTGGCATCTGCGTCAATGTGAAACATTATATCCTAGCAAACGACATGATTTACCGATGAAACAGAGTTCAACTGTACCTGTTTAAGTGCTTGTCAAATTTCAAATAATGCATTATATTTGAATCGATCGCGCTTGCTGCTTTTGCTTTCTGAAACTATGCTCCAACAGTATGATGAAACTAAAATGTGCTGCTATAAATATATACATATAGCTCGCGATGATCTATTCAAAGCAGCTCGTTGCTCTAATGTCCTCCGTCACCCACATCAAAGCTCAAGGCATACTTTGATCCATTCACGTCTGCTCACATGAAAAAGATTCATACGTTAATTACGAGCGTTAAATGACTAAAGATACACGTTTGCCAATGGACCCTAACCTAATTTTTTTATAATGAAAACAAAGTAAAGAGGATTACAATTACGAAGTTGGTTATTTGTGAAAATATCTTGAGAAGGCAAGATAATAGTAGTTATAGTGCAATAAATTTTAGCGTTAATGCTTAATGAAGAGCTGAATGTTGCTCGCAGTGAATTTTTTGGGTGGCCGGCTGGCCGAAATGAAACGCGAAACGCAGTGTGAAGTGTGATGGAAGGAAATTGCGGCTGCACAGGCACAAATTACTGCGAACGACGCTGGTGGCCGACGCCGATGCCCGATGCCCGACGCCCAGCGCCGGCCACGCCAACCGAATCTCGCTTGTTTTTACAAAACATTCTTGTTCGCAACTCCAAGGGAAAGTTTATTTGTACAGTGTTTTTCTTGGCGTCGGTTTTTGTGCGGAAGTACCCGTTACAGTAAGTTTATATTATCTTGTATCTAGATTAAGATGAGTTTAGGTATTGCCTGTGGAAATTAACGCGAGGAGTGGGAGGGGCGGTGTAAGCGGCAAACGGCGGTTTCGGTCTCGAGTCCCGGATCTCAGTGCAGTGCGAACTGACAGGAAGACATCGGCCAGACAAATAGAAGATGAGAAGCGAACAGCCGCAGCCCTAGTGCTCGTAACTTTTAAATAAACCACAAGGCAGACGATCTCTCATTCAAATTCAACGTTTATACTCATATAAATGCAAATTAAAAACCTGTTCATTTTATAATAATGATTCTTCTGTTGAAATTCAAGAATGACAGAAATACCCGTCCTCAAAATCAAGGGCGGGAGATGCCGGTGCAGCAGAATGTATTCCTCCACCTTATCGTAAAGTTTAATGGAAAACTGTAGACCGCAACGGCAAAACGGCATGCTTTCACTGCACATGCTTCCCTTTAAAATATTCAAATACTTTTTGGTTATGTCCGCAACGAATTGTCAGGCGACAGGTGACAGAAAATGATTTGCTGGTAGAGAAATATTAAACGAAATTTTAACAAATTCGTTTTCTTCGGACTTAACGAGCCGAACTGATAGATACGGTGAGGGCTGAAACCTGAAAGACGGGCCCGGAAGTTAGTGGGAATGCGTGCGCCCGCGTTGGCCCATTGTCTGAAAGTTGTGCGCTTTCTATGTCTCCGTGCCTCACTGCGTGCTGCGTGTACCTCAAGCAGCAGCAGCACCCTGACAACTGTGAAACACTCCCCATGATGAAATTTCATAAAGGATCGCACTTGGCATTACACTCACTCCCTTTATTTATAATAAACTGACAGTTTTACAATTAAAGCGGAAATGGACTTTCGCGGTAAGAGATATCACTTATGCACAACTCCTTCATAATTTTAAAAGAAACATTGGTCGAATGCCGTATTGTATCGCGTCGTGCAAGACAATGGCAATGAAAATTTATCGTATTTGTATTTTCAGCTTCAGCTATTGTGCAATTGTTTCTACAAGTCCTTTCATCCAAATTCAACTTTATGCTCGTAACAAATATTTCATTCTCATATTGACTTTTGATTAATAACCACTCTGTATAATGCCGCGGAACTCAGTTCAGGAACTAAATAATAAATAACTTATTTCCAATCTTGTTAATACGAAGCCGTCTGTTTTAAATTATTGAAATGCACGCCTTGATCAAATTCGACATGATGTATAACGAATTACTCTGAGGAATACAAGTTAATGTCGATGTGGTTTCGACTTCCCTTTTAGTTTCGGTCTAAGATTATATAGAGTTACTGCTCTGCTCCTGTTCCTTCTGTTCTGCGGCTCACAACTTTGCATACCTATACTGTCAATACATTACATTATAATATAACTCGTTCTTGTTTCCCTATTTCGCTTTTGCTGTTATCTCTCCCTAGTACTTCATATGTGCTCGTCTCCGAACATTAAATATTACCGAATTAAAATATCACATTGCAACATAATAAATGATTTGAAATTTCCCTACCTAGGTAGTTATATGAATGTATCGAAATACTTCAATAATAATTTGCAAGAAAAGAATGTACTCGTATCATGTGACATGATTAGATGGTGAAGTATCACAATTAGTCGAAAGTGTTTCCGAGTGGATGGTTAAATATGACCGAGCTACCGAAACAAGATCAAGAGCAAAGTGTGAATTACAGTCGCTGTGGAAACTGTAGCAGTGTAGGAGTGCTTGTAGTTGGTAGCTCGCTGGGTCCTATGACGAGGAAACAATGAAAAGCCGAAACAATGAGCGGTGCTAATCAGCTTCGGTGTGTTGTACAGTGTCCGCCAGGGTGTTAGCATGCAGACACAGAGGCAGAGATCGGTCTCTCTGTCGTTCCCTTACCCCTCGTCAACCGCCTTATCACTACATCAAATCAGTGTTGGAAGACGCGCTGATACAAAGAAATCCTTCGAGATTTACAAGAAATTGAGAGATAAAATGGGGATAGTGGCCGGCGTGGCAGGGCTGTGGCATACAGCACACGGTAGCAGGGGCCCACCGTCATTTACATGCAGACCACAAAACCGAGAGAACATAAATAATATATGAATTCTCTGCAAACATAACTCAAGATAGCAACGACCAGTGTGTGCGCACTGCGTACTTCGCCACGTCAACTTGCTCCATAATTTCATATTTAAAGCGTATTATTATTATTTTGCAAGAGTCTCGCTACTGAGCTACTGGTATGGTAACCTTAACCAACGACTGTATTCAGATGATATGCAGAAGACAGGTGTAACGCCTGGCGTGCAGCCCAAGGGAAGCTATCTGCTCGCCAGCGCGTGCCTACCGCCCACTAGCATCCCTACCACCCACTACCACCTACCCATCATGCTAACCTCGACGCCATGTTGCCACGTTGTCACGTCGCCATGTCACCACGTGGAGTGGACATCAACGCCGCACCAATGTTTATATGTACGAGTATGTACTGAATTATTCACGTTTAAAAACATTTGTTTATTCAGTCGCGTCGCGTGTCACACATTCGCACGTTTTCAGTTAAATCTATTCCTCCATGGTATCTTAAAATCAAACGATTCTATGTCACGTCATAATTGAATTGGGTCAAAACAGGTACAGGCGTGACGATCACTCTAACGATATGTTAATCAAAACTAAATAAACAGCAATTAAAATTGTCTGCGTGCGCTGTGTAACGAGGTAGCAGATCCTGACCACGTGGATTACATGCGTGTATTTACCTTAACGGTGGAGGCTCCAGATGGACTGCAGTTGCTGGCGTTCTGCAGAGCCGCTCCGGTCATGGGGGGCGCGAAGCTGGGCACGGAGAACGGTACAAACAGCATGGGTGTCGCGCTGGGAGCCGCCACTGCAACGGGCACGGCCGCAACGACGGCCGGCGGCGCGGGAACCTGGGCCGGCACCGGCACCGGCACGGCTACTGGTACGCTAACTCCGGCACTTGTGTCACGCACCGTGTTGCACTGATGTGCTGGTTGCCGATGTTGGACTGAATGAGCTTCACTCACAGTGGCTTTCCGGCAACGACACGGAGGCTCTACGACGGCCGTCTGCGTCTGAGGATACGGCTGGTGCTGATGCTGATGCTGGTGCTGGTGTTGGTGTTGATGAGCGACGCCGACGCCGGCCACCAAAGTTCGCTGCACGTGTGGCACGTGTATCGCTGCGGGGTACAGCGGAGGCGGATACGGAGCCGGCCGGACCGCGGTGCTCGTTCTAGCCGCGCGAATCGGAGCGGCTGAATAACACTCTTCGCACTGGTGGCGGAGGATTGTCGGGCCGGTGTTGCTGGTGCTGGCGTTAGTATTAGCCGCGGGTTTGGTCGCGGATGCTGTTGTCGTAGTAGTCGTAGAGGTGGTGGCCGGCGCCGAGGCTGTCGTTGCACTTGCCACTCGACGAGGTTTCCAAACTGCACAAGGGTACACGCCGACCAGGCTGTAGCCCACAAGAACCGGTGATGGAGCCAAGGCAACTGCTTGCGGATCCCGCTCCAGTGAAGTCTGCGTGTGCAGATTAATACGTTAGCACCGAACACAAGCACGCAACACTGCACTGCACAATGTTTACAACTGTCACTGTTACTGTTGTTGGTGTTGGTAAGGTGAACGGAATGACTTGGAGTACGGAGTGCGGTGTGTACGGTGTGTACGGCGTGCGTCGTGAGGCATGCAGCGTGCGACGTCAGGACGTCAGGGTAGTGGTGGTGTAGCGGTGTAGCGGCGTGGCGGCGGCAGCAGCGGATGGTAGCAGCGGGCTGGTGCGGGGGGTGCGGGCGCGTTTGCGCTCGTGTTGTGTTGTTTGTTGTTGCGTCGATGGATGCGCCGCGGCAACAGTCACGCTGCGGTCGCTTGCGCTGCTGGTCGTACTCACAACTAGCTGCTACTACTGCAGGTGCAGGTGCGGACGGACGTCAACCTGGGGCACCGCTGACGCTGATGTCCACTTGAAGACTCGATCATGTCACGTGGCTGATGCTGCTACTGCAAGACTTGTGGTCCTGGTGGGCTCGCCGCGACGCGATACAACACTGTGCCGGCGCGCGGCACGTCAAACTCCCCGCCCCCGTCGGTCGGTGCAAGGCCGGATCCCTCTCTATCTACCCTCTCCCTCGCTTGCAGACAGAGAACGCTATACGAGCACGAAACACGGAATGAAGAACGAAGAGCGCGACACTTTGGTCACGGCAACGACCAGGAGTTGGGCGCTAGGCGCTAGGCAGTGAACGTCGGAGCAGTGAACGCTGTCTTGCTGAGCGAAGCGAACAGTAACGACGAAACAACGATACAAGGTTCTCTGGCGCTCCAGCGTTCCGACGCTCGCTAGCCGTTCAGTCAGCGCTTAGCGGCACGGATGGCGAACAACGTGAATGAGAAAAGGTCCTACGGTGCGGCAACAGCGGCAACGGCAGCGGCAGCGGGCGTGTCGCGCGCTCTCGGTTCCATGAGACCCAACGCCAGCGCAATCAATGAAATATACACTACAGTACAGTACAGTACAGCACAGTCGGCCGGCAACGCCGTCACCGAACACTGCCGTTCTCTCCGGCTTCGCACTCTACTCCACAGCCACACTCGCTCCAAGTGAACCTTTCATATCCCACCTACTGACACTTTATCAATTAAGTAATCTGGGTTTGACGTCGATGCACCATCCCAGCTCTTAATGAGGAAAAATCGCCCCTTTTTCACTCGCTGTCAGACAGAGATACATATACGTTACGTTACATGGTCGAGTATGCATTCACAGCACAGCAGCCGACAGGAGATGGAACGGACGGCCGTCAAGCGTCTGGCCATTGCCAGTTGCCAGTCACCCACCGCCACCAGTTAGTGGTGGAATGCTATCTGACGCTTCTGCTTCTAACACTAACATTGCCAAAGGGGACTCGCGCCACAAAAAAGGGTAAAGCAACATATCCCCCTCCAGATTTCGTTTCCACAAAAAATATCTAGATGAATGGAAGCTCAAAGTTTTGATGCTTTAAACGGAGTAATAATTTGAAGACAAGAGACAGAGCATGTAACAACCTAATATTAGTTAGGAATAAAAAGAGTAGGAAATGAAAGAAGATAGGCAAATACGGTCCTGAACTCGTGTGCGCTTGGTATTGATATCTCGCCGTCTGGCGAGAATTATTTTTAATAATTCGCTAGCATGTGAGACCGGATTTTTAATTAACTGACGGAATATTTGTAGACCATAGTTTTTAATTACGACGAGGAATCTAACCGGTGGTGGTCGGCGTAGGGTAGAGGCAAGAGTAGCAGCAGCAACCGGGCACAAGCAGAGGCAGAGAACCTCACCGCCATCGCCACCGCACACGCAACCTTGCCGGGACAGCGGAGCTGAGAGCGCGTAATCACTATCATGCATACAAAATGTCGAAGCGCCAGACTAAGTATCACATTATTTCGTAATTTCCGCAAGTTGGGAACGAACACGAGTCGCCGGGGACGGGGGATTAACTTCTGTAAATTATTCGAGTCGCATACAATCTATTATTTCGGTGGAGCAACACTCGCTTGTCGCTGTGCTGAGAGAAATTGCAATCAATTTGCCTCGTCTTCGCTCCGGTTACCGACTCCGGCACTTTTGAGACTCCGGCTTATGTTCCAGAGCGACGGCAGGCGGCACGGAGGCCCAACGCACCCGGCCTTCAGCCTAAATTCCGACGTGTTGTCTTTGATCGCACGACATTTCGCAGGGGTCTGCGTATTTTCTTACTTTTATTCAACGCGACGGCGACATAGTATATGCTTATTTAATTACTATATTGTCATATAAGTAATCAGATTGAACCATACTATAGCAGGACGAGGGAGGGTATGCATATTTTATACAGATAAGTAGATAAATCATGTGAAGCCGAAGCCAAATCTAAGCTACTTGAAAATAAACAGATATTCTGTATGAGTTTGTCTTTGTCAGAGCATGCTCATCTTGGCAGAAGCGACGGATGTGAGGGCAAAAACTGGGGTCGGTACATGCTGCGAAAGAGACAAATAATACTGATCTTGTGACACATCATGTCGCGTCATTTGGTTCACACCCAGTAAAAACTACCCTCCCCATTTTGTCTCGCGCCTTCACCGCCCTGCTTTTCTTTCCTTGTTCATGTGCAACATTTCCATTCTTTTATTTATTAAATTTCTACTCTCAACTTACGTGTATTTTGGACTACATTTATTCAGCAAGCGAAATATTATCCATTTATTTATTTTTTTATTACAGCAGCAACATAATAGCTTGGTATCTGTTTTAAAATTACCAGCAGGCAAAAAGTAACAAGAGAGAGAGAAATTTCAAAGAACACAATCGTTTCACCTGCACATTTACATTCTGAAGAAAAATTATTTTTAATTACTGCGTTCACGCAAACGTAAAAATTAACAGCTACCGGCGAGACTAATGTTTTCGTTGAGTTTTCGTTATTTCATCATTAATTTTCAATTATTTCCCATGTTGAAATAACACGGTCTGCGAACTACAGGCGGAGCACCGTGCCGTGCTGAAAGGGAACGGGTAACCTGGTCCATTTAAAATTTAATTGTCTCGATAGTATTAACAAAAGAATTTTATTTCCGAGTTTCGCCTGCAGCAGAAAAACACTGGCCACATGATAGTATTTAAACAACGCGAAGATATCCAATTCAGTTACACTGTATTTTTCAAAAAACTAAAACAAATTGTTTCCAATAAAAACTAACTACACTAGAACAAGCGGAAAAAATTAAATTACAGTAGAATATAAAAGTATAATGAGGTCACAATTGCACCAAAAAAGTTTTGCAGTTTCTAAACAGATTTAGTACTACATAACTAATATTCTGTACTATCCTGTCATTTTTTATCTGTTGTGACATTTTCTGCTTTATTCAACTGATAAAATTAGTTATTTTATCAAAAATGTACTTTCATAAAACAGATGAAAAAATAAAAATTTCGGAAGAAGTGTATTTGAACAGGAATCTGTAGCGAAGGATGATTGTTGCGTGAGTAACAGAATGCTATAGTTCGCTATTGAAAATCGGTCAGATTACTATGTAAGAAGTGACGAATATTTACTGAAAGATATACTGTTAGTATTAATGTTGTTAAGAGAATGAAGTGAGTCAGCTGAACTGTTGTTGTTGTTATTATTATTTTTTCGGGTTTATCCTAACCAACTAGGAGGGGTTGTGGTATATGCGTCATATTTATGTAAAAATTAAATTGATGAAATATTTAATTATATTAATTTTCTTTAAATTTGAAAGGTGTGATGTAAAAATATTGAAATGCAAAGCCTTCTGTATTTAATAAAAATGTAATATTTAAATCATTCGCCATTGTATTTTCTAATAATATACCTAATATATGATTTTATATATACTATTGGATAATAAATTTCATTTTACTACAGTCTACATAGAAAGTAGCCATTTGCGCTCTCTTTTGTCAACGCAAAATGTCACTTTGCCGCTCTAGCGCGACAAAGTAGAAAAAACGCTCGCTGTCTAAATTTCTAACTATACAATGTTGAGTCACTTGTCTACATTCTTAATGTAAACGTTGAGTCAGGAACTAATGGCACTGTAGTGACACTTTTACCACCTTTACAAATCCATCTGACATATAACTGCTCTGTCGGTATATTATATAACCAAAAAAAAAAAAATGCCGCACTATTGTGAAAATAAAATTGGGCATTCATTTACAAAAACGACAGTATGAAATGTTTAGATTAGATTGAAGCAATAGGTCAAGAAGAATGGGAAATAACGATAAATTAAAATTAAATGACGTTTTTCTTTATATAAATCCTTATTAATTGAGTAGTAGTGTAAGTACAAAGTGTACATTTTATTATTTTTTGTTATGGTAGCGACTGTAGAAAAAATCTTGTGTGGACATTGTCGATTTCGAGAGAATGCCGCGCTCCTGCGTCGCACGGCAACAACCTCTCAATCGACAATGTCCTATTTTGCGCTCTTAATACACAAATAGCTATTTACTACAGTCTACATAGAAAGTAGCGCGACAAAGTAGAAAAAACGCTCACTGTCCAAATTTCTAACTATACAATGTTGAGAAATATCACTTGTCTACATTCTTAATGGAAACGTTTAGTCAGGAACTAATGGCACTGTAGTGACACATTTACCACCTTTACAAATCCATCTGACATAAAACTGCTCCGTCGGTATGTTATACAACCAAAAAAAAAAAATGCCGCACTATTGTGAAAATAAAATAGAGCATTAATTTACAAAACCGAAAGTATAAAATAAACATTTTATCTAAACAGATTAGATTGAAGCAATAGGTCAAGAAGAATGGGAAATAACGATAAATTAAAATTAAATATAAAAGACGTTTTTTGTGTATATTAATCCTTATTGATTGAGTAGTGTTAGTACAAAGTGTACATTTTTTTTATTTTTTGTTATGGTTGAGACTGTTTCGAGCGCAAATGGGATTGTCGATTTCGAGAGAATGCCGTGCTCCTCTCAATCAACAATGTCCTATTTTGCGCTCTTAATACACAAATAGCTTCTGTTTTTCAAATTTAAATAAATATATATGATCCATTTGAAAATATAAAGTTACATACCACTGCGTAAAAATGAAACACCTGTAGCAAAACCTATACTGCTAATTTATAGGCATTTTAATTTAAAATAAACTTCGTGTGAAACTTTTTTTATAATATATAAAACAATCGAGTTATTAAAAAAGAACAGACCGATGAATCACCCTGTATATATTTTTTATTTCGTTAACTATTCAAACCACATGAAGAGTTCCATAATTTTGGAGTCCTGTCTCGTCGCTGTGACACGGCTGAAGCTAGCAGCAGGAACCATCGAAGCCCGTACGCCGCGCTACAATCCTGCCTGAGCCATCCCCACGTGATTTATGCACCTTATAAAGAAGTTGCCACGGAATGTGAACTCGGCGTAGTCAAACCACTTTGTTGCAATGAAATGAAGAGGAAAATGAGCTTCAAATAAGCGTAACTATTGCAATTTAACATTTCCAACTGAGAAGAAGATGGTGACTGCAATGCTAGATGTTTTTGGAATGGGATAACAATTACAAATATTTTATTAGAAAACTGTAATAAAATGGATCATAGATGTAATTACAAATTACTTCGAATTATGATCGTGTTTCTGAAATAATAACCACTATGCATAGATTGACAGTATTTAAACATTATTTAAAATACATATCTTATTATTTTTTTCGTTTTATATATACATATGTTTGTACAGATTTTTAGTTTTGAAATACAGTTTTTGTATTTATATTTTAACTATACAAAAATAGTATTTTAATATAAAAGGATTTATTGCACGTTTTTTTTTAAACTTTACCGATAGGGTTTCCAAGGCAGTAAGTTTTGTTTACAAATTACTGATCAGTAAGTGATGTGACTGACCGGTAAGTGATGTGACTACCTACGGATCTGGAGGCGGTGAAAATTACATAAATAAAAAATCTGATGTGGACACCACACGACTTCCTTCCTTCCTTGTACGATTATTAAACTATACATATTTTTTTAAAGAGTTTTGATTACAACAACGAAATATTTGATTACAACAATGAATATGACTAATTTCACAATAAAAATATAATATTTCTTATTGTACGAATCATAAAATTGCACGTATTTAACGTAATTTGACATGAACATTTTTTTATTTTCTTTTGTTTTAATCCATAGCAAGCTTTATTACAAAAAAATAATTTTTAAATATACATATCTCGCTTATACAAAGGGCTATTTTAATAATACTTGATGTGCTAGACGCAGAAATTAATTCTCTAAAACTTTTATTTGAAGCATTTATTTCTAAAATCAAAATTAAATCATTTTATTCAAGAAAAACTGTTAACAACTTCAAGTAATGTACCACTTCCGGTTAGCCTATTTTAACCAAAATCTATTATGTTATTTCGATTGACATAAAAGTCTTGTATACCAAATTTGAAAAGTTTTCGATTATATTTTAAAACAGTTTTTCATTAAAATCTATTATAGGCTTCATGTAAAGTGCCACTTCTGGAAATTGTGTAATAACCAGAAAGGGAGGTGCACAACTAGATGTTATAGGAGTCCTAAATACAAGATTTCAACTTTCTACGGCTTACCGTTTTTGAGTTATGCGAGATACGTACGTACGGACGTACGACGAAATTAGTCAAAATGAATTCAGGGATGATCAAAATGGATATTTCCGCTGAAATCTGAAAACCGAAATTTTTCGCGATTACAATACTTCCTTTACTTACGTCCAAGGAAGTAAAAATAAATGTACAATTTTTAAAGCTTAAACGATAACAAAACTACGATCATAGCTTATTTAAAAATGACAACTAATTTTTTTAAAATGTCAAAATAATTTTTAAATAATACTAAACTTTAATTTGTTATTATTGGGACGATCGTGCAAAAAATATAATAAGCATTGCGGGCATTAAGTGCTTCTTACTGGTATCGGATGTATTGGAGATCGAGACGAAGTAAACCAAACTAATCCTCAACCGGTAAGGTGCACTTACTGCCCTTAATACTTAAATAACTATAATTACTGGGAAGAAATAATATATACAATGAAATAATGTCTAAGTTTTATATTTTATGGATCGGTTCACTTTGACTGCAGCAGAAATGTTTAAACGAATATTTAACGTGGATTATTTATTTTAATAGACGTATAATAATAATGTTTTTGGTTAAAAATGTAATAGATTTACACAGAACCTACTAAAATAACTTAAGTATTATTATTATAAAAAAATTACAAATAGCAAAAATATTTGTACTTGTTTACCTTTACAATACTTTGTTCATCCATCTTGGGTGTTTATTAAGATTAACATAAAAAGATCAATAATTAGAGAAATACCTTATTATATTCTTTGATAGCTAGGGTAGATTACATAAAAATAAAGTTCCTTTGTTGATTTGTTTCATTTGAAAGGATTCTTCCGTTTTAAGAAGTATAATTTGAGAATCTGTGAATGCTGAACAAGATCGTTGAAGAAGTAATGATCAGAGTAAAATATTCATAATATCTGTAATGAGCGTTTAAAAGAAAGTGTTGAAAAGCCTAACGATTATTAATAGAAAGCGAGGGTTGAAATGTCAAAGCAAACTCTCGCCACAAAGCAGCCGATACGGTGGCAGGCTGGCTGCTGGCAAGCTTGTCGTAAACAATAAAACTTTATTTTCTTTTATACATCATCTTTTGTAATTTCAAACAGCAAACGATACAGGGAGATCCCCTTCTCAATCGCTTTCCCTCGCCTCGACTTGTGCTTGTCAGGTTTCGGGTTAGGGCGTTTTAATTCAAAACGCTTTGTGCAAACAGACAAAAATACAGGTGTGCCTGTGCCTTGATCAAATTTAAAACAAACAACTTGTTGTGAAGACGTGCTGAAATCCGCGTGTACGTGGCTTTTGACTCAAATTAAAAGTCACGTTGCCATAACGTTCATAAAATGAAATGAACATAGGGTTTACTTGCTAAGCGAAAAATACGTAATGCCGCGTGAAATGCTATGGTTATGCACGGGCAACGAGTAACGCGACGCGCACGTACAAATTCACCAACAAAGCAAAAAATATCAACAAATTTAATAAATCTGGACTTGCTCACTGGAAAATCATATTTTACATTTCAAATTATTGCCCGGATCAAAACAATAAGTGATAGCAAAATCCATATTCAAAACAAACATTTTTGACACTGTTTCATTTTGTCGTTTTTCACAATTCAGCTGTTTTTTTTTTGCTTATAATTTATTGTTTATTTTCAAGAAACAAAACAGTAACGAATATAAATAAAACAATAAAGTTGTTGCCCATATTTCATGTATTGTTTAGTTATCTGCATATATTATGTAAAAAACGAAATAATTATCTTTTTCCTGCGATACGGTATCCTTTGAATTTAAAATAGTGTAGTTATAATATAAATTATAATAATAAGTAAAAAATATTTATTAATTATCTTGAACATGGTGTAAGTACATATTATGTAACATACGATTATTATGTCATTGAATCTCAATAATTTCTTTAAAAATAAAATGACTTTTAAACGAAGTCAATAAAAATTCATTAAACCTCACCGTTCTTCAATAACCATCCAAGGCGGATTTTAAAAAATATTACATTCATGTACAGGCTGTCCGGATTTCAAGGCCACCATTGGGATCTCGGATACTATATAAGATATAAGAGAAGAGATCGAACATAATGTTTGTTAGAACTTAAAATTATTTAATGTGTAAGTGAGCAGTAGAAATAAAACGGGAAATGTATTGGCGATATTGGAAGCAGCAAGTGAATTTTTGTTCACCGTTTAAATAGCATCATCTGCAAGGCTATGTAATAAAAGCATTGGTAAACATAATTTGAAGTAAATAAGATAAATAATACAAAAGCTTAGGATATTAAGAAATGTAACCTAGTCGGTAGACACACGGCAGTACGACGGCACGCCAGCCCGAATAACAGAACGTGAATACACAAACAAAATGAATAAACAAAAGAGGGATTAGTGAGCGACGCTCAGCGGCTCGGCGCATCTCACGTGCCGGTGTATTTCACAGTGAACACTGAGCACTGAGCACTGAACACTGAACCGACTCAATCTGTACCAAATTGAACCGAATACGGGCGAACGGACCCGCACAACGAAGTATTTCCACTTCGTTCTCGCTCATTTCAACCAGAAGAAAGTATTTTCATTTTAATAAATCATTTCATTTCTAGGTTACGTTTCTCTACAGTTATTTAAACTCACTACAATCCCAGTACTGACAACCTGCTTTCCTTATACTCGTACAAGACAAATTCGTAGAAGAATTATTGTTATACAATTAGAACTGCAATATTATATATAAAAATATACGACACTTTATACTTTTCGCATTTGTTTTCGAAACTATTTTCATATAAAAAGTATGTAGAATAGGAAATGTAGATACACGTTAAAACGTCATCACCGCTTATGACTTGGGCGTTTAACCTCAGTAATACCTAAGACTAGTCGTCCACTGGAACCTTATTCGTCCGAGTAGAAGTCGCCCGACTTACGGCCGATTAATCAGGAGCACATCGTAATCCCAAAGTCTGATAGCTCCGACATTGCACGACTAAAAATTGTGACAAGTCCCACGCATATCCGGTCCTCTGGGCAAAGCTCGATTTACACTGGGAAAAATACATATGCAGTAGAATGAATCAACATTAGGAAATTTATCTAGCGATCTGTCAAATATTCAAATATAGTAATAAAATATTTACTAAGGTTACAGAGTCCAACAGAACTATATAATTTTTGCCCAACATTAAATTCCAGCCCCTCTTTTATCCCAGTTAAAGCAACAGTTAATGTAGTTCTTGCCATCCCTGATAAGTTAGGGATGTTATATTAAGCATCAATGGGAGCCAACAAGAAGTAAAGCGGTGTGATTGGCTTTCGAAGTGTAGCGGTTAGGTTTTCTGATCTATATATATACGAGTGAAAATATTATTTGTAAATTATTTCACAAAACAATTTTAAATATGCCGTTCAACAATAGTCATGTCAGAAAATTTTAGTTGAGTAATACGGAGTTCAACTGACTGTTTAGTCTAGCTGTCAAAGACATTGGACAGTTATTTGTTGACAATTAAGTCTAGAAGTTATTGCAAGCCTACGTGCAGGCCTGATATTTTGATATGGATGCCATATGATACCCTCTTCAATCCCTCAGAGATAATCCTCTCACGAAAGTAATGTTTTGTTTGAGATAGTCGATCTTAGACACTCATGTCGACGAGACATGTAGTCTGCGTTTTAGTTTCTGGCGAGGGGTAAACGCCTGCCTGCTGATTTACAATGTAACTATTTAGTTTATTTCATTTAGTTATGATTAGTTTAGTAATCAATAATAATAATAAGTTTAATAGTTAATAATTGATTAGTGTTAGTGTAAATATGTGTAAATAAAGAAGTTAGTTAGTAATATTAATACTGTCTGTGTCCATAATGTAAGTCATCATCATCATCGGTCATCAAAGTTAAGTGTAAGTGTAAGTGTATGTGTGTTCGTCCTTCGGTTAATCAAGTCGTGGTCATCGTTGGTAAAAGAATTGCAAGACCACCAGCATAAGCTTCTGTGACACCCCCCCTCGTGTTACAGATTCATCAAAACACTTTTTCTCTTTCCGATGAAAATCAAGTAGATTTATTCTTTTGCTTAATATGGGATTGGCCCAACACTCGTCACGCTTTCGAATTCGATGCATTTTTCGACTCACCACGTATGGATTTTCAAGAAATTACAAATCATTATCCATGTTTCAACTAGCGATACTGACGAAACGACATTATTTTTGTCGGATGTACTTCGGCTGCAATGGATGAGGTTTCATCGGACGACCAGTGCTGGGACTCTGCCGTATCGCCTAGAGATCACATGTAAAATTGATGAAATGAAATGATATGGCAGGCAAAACCGAAATGTTAGAGTGACGTCATTATTACGTCAAATAACCAATCTGAAAAATGCAGAATATAATGTCCTTGCTTATATGATATAAAAACTGTACCAAGTTTTATTAATAAATATATCATCACGGCATATTATCGATTGCTGGGTGTGCCAATCTGCTTTGTACAGTGTACTACACAGATATCAGTAATGATAGTATTACCGTACGGGCGTTTACCAGGTGTCGCTACACGGGCACTCCTTACTGGCGTGGGAGAGTATACCGCAAATATCGTCATTTATCAACAGTAAGAAAATAATTTTTATTCTGCCTTTCAATATATTTATATCAGCACTTAATGCTTCTTGTTCAAAATGTCAACTTAAAAGAAAACGTTATGCAGTCTGGAAATTTACAGAAAACAATTTTTTCCTTGTAGTTAATTATGTGTAATTTATCGGAGATCATTGTCCTGGAAATGAAATGGATGATGTTTAAGGAAATGAGTAAAAAATGCCTCTTGCCCGGGCTGAGAATGGAAGAAGCAGCAACTTGGAAAGAACTGCAGAGAAACGATTCAAAGAAACATTCTCTCTGGTAAAGTGTATTCGAAACCAAAACTTTTATTCAAGGGAATATCAGTAAAAACCACGATACCTATGATGTGATTTATTACTTACGTAATAACGAGAATAAAACCGGTAAAAACGTCGCACACGAATGCGTGCCGCATTCATACGGACTAGGGCGCTATACAACAGCAACAGCAACAGAGCTACAATGCCAGTACAGTCGGCTAGCTCTTAAAGCAGATATAGCAACACAAGGATAACATCGCTTCTGCCTACTCTAGCTGCTATACAACTACACAGCATCAGCACATCAATTTCAATTCTAAACATCCCGAATCTATCAATTTCATCATAAAAGCGTTTGTTTGTAATCATTTGTATTAGAATTGAGATCATCTGAATAATGTGCATATGTAAATTGACCAGCTCTATTCTGAATACTAAATACATTTCGGTTGCTGACAGAAGATACTTTATAATGTATTTTTATAAGAATTAAAAACTAAATACTATGAGCCAAGCTCATAACCTTTTATAAAATATTAGTAGCACTACTAATGATTGCAGCTACTCACTATAAAATTATTTGCGCTCATAAAGTAAAATTAGTACAAGTATAACTTAGTAGTAACTAAGAAAAGAGAAATTTAGTAGTTATAATTAGTAGCAACAAAAGACAATTTTAAGTACCTGTCAATCAGAAGCCTGTCGTGACAATTATGATTAAGATGTAAAAATTTAAAAAGAGACTATAAAAAATAATTAATTTAATCAGAAATGATATAAAACCAACATCTACAAACGGTAGTAGTATAATATGCAGAATTACAAGTTTGTATTATTCTACGTAGCCACTGCTACTTAATTCGCTCTACTTTTGAGTAATACCCTCTTCTTCTACTTGCCATTTTCAGTAGCGGATTAACGATTTTGCCTCCTCTAGTCTGATAGTTTTCCGCCTAAACCCAACAACGATTATAGTCAATTTATTTTTGTGTAAATACTAATATTTATTATTGCAATCAAATTTTCTTTATTGTAATAAAAAAATCTGTTGTAATTAAAATAAATACATACAAAAACAATTATTATAATCCATTTTTTGTGTGATTGGTAATTTTCTTGTTGGAATCACAATGTCATTATTTTAAATTAAAAAGCTTTTAAAGGTTCTTTTAAAATCTTACCATCTTGACTTTTGTACACTATTATTTCTAAATTTTCTTGAATTAAATTTAAAAAAAATATTTTTTCGTCTTTTGTTCAATTTTTCCCACGCTCCCGTTTATTTGTCATTTTTTTAAAATAATCTTATTTTTCACAACAGTCAAATCTGTGGTTATTTTACATGTTATGTCTACTCTAGTAGCACTCTAACCTATATTAACAGATCTTTCATTTCATGTTAACATGTTTATTTCTCTATATATCTATCCCTCTCGTTCAACATTTTCATTAATAGTACAGCGTTGCCACATATACTTTACTACTAGTTGAAATAAGCTAGTAGTGAACTTATAAAAACCAGTATCACTAGTATTATACTAACCTATTTTAGTAAGTAACTCTTAGTTGTAAAATTTAGTAAAATATTATGAGCTTGGCTCTAAATGTTTAATTCAGTGATAAATTAACTGTACTTTCCTATTGAATGCACTTTTTCATAAGCGCATATGAATGTGTATGAATAATCGAAAAGAATTTGTATTTAATAAACTGATTTTGACGTTTAGTGAGGTGCACTGAGGTTTTTACAAATTGAACATTACAAGTACAAACAATTGCAGCGAAATGTTTCGATAATTGCCGATAACCTGTGAATTCGTACATTACTATGGACATTTTTGCTTTGTGGGGTATTTCAAATATAATTAAATGCTCCCCAATGAAATTTTGATAATTAAACTTGATCAAATTGATTGCCATGGGCGCCGACATTGATTGCCATGGGCGCCGGCAGCATCTTTGAATTTTGAAATAAATTATTATATTCTAATAACAGAACGTAATGACAATACTTTAAGCTTACGGCCGATGTCTGAAAATTTCGGCATAAAACGATTACACGCACCTGTACTTTGAAACTGCAAATAAATCTCTTAGCACGCTTACCAAAAATTTCTTAATTCATTTTCTCAACTCCTACCTCAGATATCGCGAAATGACCGTGCATCTTAATAACTTTAAATCAAACCCATTCAATGCTACTTCTGGGGTCCCACAAGGATCAAACTTGGGCCTACTATTATTCAATCTCTTCATTAATGACGTGTGGACTGTGTTCAACATTCTCAAATACTTTTGTATCCTATCGATGACATTAAAATTTATAAAACCATCAACTCTTTTAATGACTGTATTCTCTTACAAAACGACATCAACAACATTTTAAAATGGTCCCACAACTCAAAATTGTTCTTTAATTACGACAAATGTAAAATAATGAGTTACTTTGTTAAAAAATACGTTTACACTTATGCATATCACATGGAAACTAATTCGCTTGAGAAAGGAACTCAGTTTAAGAATCTTGGGATTATATTTGACATAAAACAAACCTTTAATGTACACATTGAGACTACCGTAAGATCATCCTACAAATATCTTGAATTTGTAATTAGAAATTGTCGGTCTTTCTGTAAAACAACTACACTAAAAAGCTTGTATTGTGCATTTGTCTATAAGTCTGGAATCCAATATATCATAAATATATATCTAAGAGTGAGTCTGTCCAGCATAAATTCATCAAATATTGTTACTTTAAAATACATGGACAATATCCTAACTTTACCTATGATTATTCTGTTTTATTGCCTGAAGTGAACTTGGTGCCAGTAAGTAGCAGAAGAAATTTACAATTATCTCTGTACTTATTCAAATTATTATAAAAGCATCAATAAAACCGCGCTCGTAATACGGGCCAGTGGTTCTATTTTGAAGTATGGTAGTTATAATTTTAAGAGTCTTTGTATTTGTAAATGAGGAGTTTTACCGTTTCATGTCGATCCTTCGAGTATTAAAAAAATAAACTATGTGTTATATTTTAATTCCTAAAATCTTGATTGGAAATAAATCACTTTGGGACTAATGCGACTATGCATTTCTGTTTGTACATTCAAGAGGAAAAATATTTTAGTCGATTCAATTTTTGTGCGTTTTCTTATTGCTCTTTTTAGCTCACATCGCCCACTTACTGCCCTTCAATGCCACCCTGTTAACCCTGATGGCACCATTGCCCCGTTGGATCTATCCAGCTCCCAAAAGGGGGCGATATAATGATAATAATAATAATTTATTACCCAACAGTGAACTAATTACAGGGTATATTGAACAACATAAAAATAAGAATAATATATATATATATACATATAAGTATATAAATATAATAAAATATAAGTAAGGTGTTTTACATAAATATATCTTCATACGTTTGGTTGGCATATCGACACATGATATAAATAGGTGAACGATGAAGGACATCAGTACGGCAAACGGCAAGGTAAAAAGTGTTAGCGTATCTGGAGTCCATCCTTGGGACATGGAACAAAATCCGGGACAAAAGAGATGGAGCATCTACCTTGTTGTGGACCAGCGACCACAAATTTTAGCTGATTTCCATTTGTCAGGAAATGTATTTGATTTAATACATAAGTTAAATATTATTCCAATTTACTAAAAACTAAGGCAGAAAATAAAGATTTTTTGAAAGTTATATCTTGAAATATTTTGGCCCACTACGAGAATTACTGGTATAAAGAATTGATTTTTGAAACAAATTCAAATAATGTCTGGTTTTTAAAGTGTAGGAGATACTGGTGCAGAGCCTAATCATCATAACTGCAGGTTTGGTAATATTGCTGATTTGACTAGTGTGTTGTCCGCAAAACAAACGCAACTATTCTCAATTAGCAGGCTATGCTGTGTGTATTATGATTGGAGTGGCAGTGCAGGCACAGGCACAGGCACAGGGCACAGGGCAAAGGGTAATGGCGTGGGCAGCAGGAAGCAGTGAGGGGTAAACGCGAGGAATCGTAGCGGTCAGGGGGCGGCAACGGTCGAGTTAACGAACTGGCAAAGCTTAGTTAAAGAGCCGCGAACGTACCGAGTGCTGCAAAAGCCGCCGAGCTTGCCGTTGCTGAGCTGCCGTCTCTTCGCCCTTACACTCACACTCACACCCCCCTACGTCGCGTCGAGCGTCGGACGTCGATTAGGTCCGGCAATTTTCTTCATCGTCGCCTGCGGTCAAGCTGGCGTAGAGTGTGTTTGGACAACAGGGACCCCTACCCAGGCGACCGCTCGACCACAAACATGTCGATAATGGAAGGATGAAAGCGGGGACAGGCCTACAACCTAGGACGCCTTCGTCCGACCACCCGACGCTCCCAGCCCCCAGCCCGACGCCTCCACTTGCCTTATTCAACCTCTTTATCTCATCCGGCTCACATCCACGTGCTTCTAATGTCCTACTGCCATAAGGTGCACTTTACGCTACACACTCGCCTAACAAAAACACCAAACAATTAATACTAGTTTATCCTTCCCAATGGACAACTGTGAGGACCAGGATTGAAAAAGAGAAAGCCTCCAATCTCTACACGAAATGCTCAAAATTACAAAAACCCATACAGAGTGTAGGTAAACGACCTACCTCAAATAATTTGATTACTCTTAAAAATACGATAAAATACTATAAGACAATGTTATAGAAGACCAAGGGGGCAACCGATTAGAGAGGAAAATATTTTTTTAATACAGTGGTTCTCAAGTTATAATACAATGTTATATATATTTTTAATGGGAAGACATATATTTCTAAGCCCATTTAATAGAGTATTTTTTACTTAATTCAACCATATACAGTCGACTCTCTCTAAATCGAATTTGTAAGGGGTATTTGAATTTGTTCGAATTAGAGAGACTAAAAGAAAATGAAATGAACATTTGTATAAATTACATAGAATATATATGAAATAGAAAAAATAAGTTTATTCAGTTAATATGTACATATAACGGAAAAATAAAAATGTAATACATACAATTACAGAGGCTTGTAGAAATTTGAAATTTTTGTTTGTTTTAATATTTTGTTGTAAGCTTGTTTTTCAAAGTACGCTTCTAGTTTTTGGAAGTTTTTGAAGATTGTACCTAATTTCGATTTATAGAGAGTCGAATTTCATTGAAAATGATGACAAATGCCCAAAATTTAATTCGATTAAAGGAAAGTTCGAATTAAAAAAACTCGATTTAAAGAATAATTTTTACATATACAAGTTTATACAGTTGTACGTGTCAAAAAAATAATTCGATTTAGAGAAAAATTCAAATTAGAGAGAGTTTGAATTAGAGAGAGTCGACTGTAATCATTTTATATCTTTATATAACAAAAATGTTGAGAAATTTTCAATAAATTTGAATTTTATAGTCATTTTTCAGTAGGCTATATAAGAAAAATAAAAACTGTTATTTGTCAATTTGATATTGTAATGTTTTATTTATATGGATGAAGTGTAAAAATCAAAGAAATATTATTAATTAAAATAATACGTTTAATAAACGATAAATGATTAGTTATTTATTTAAACAATATTTATATCACTACATTTATTTATATAACTACATTTATTTATGTTAACAACTCGTAGACTTTTTATTTATATTACCAATTTCATTGCTCGTTGCTTCTATATATCAGACTATATCTCCGCTGTCGTTCCGACGCCGGGGATTACATCATCGCTCGAGAACATACTGCCAGTAGCGGCGCTCGTATACTTTTTAGTCAGGGGCGCATGTTACAATATATTTAGGATAGAAATCAAATAGAACACTGTCTATAACTTTTTAACAAATATTTGTTTAATTTTAATTTAAACTCAATTGTTTATAAAAATCATATTTATTCAAATTTCAATTGAACTTTTCTCAATATATTTGTTATGTGAGGAGATAAAATAATTACATGGTTGAATATCGAATAAGCCTAAAAAATACGTAACATCCCATTTATGGAAATATAACTTTGTATTGTAATTTGAGAACCAAATGGTTTCAAAAAATATTTTCTTCTCTCATCGGCTGTCCCTCTTAATCTTCCATAAGATTGTCTTATAGTATTTTATTGTATCTTTAATAATATAGAATTTATTTGAAGTAGCTCGTTTAGCTGTATAGAAGAAGGTATAATATTCTATTTATTTTCTATTGTTTTGTATCTTGGGGGTTTCGTGGTCGTGTGTCTGAGTATCTGATCGCGAATCTAGAGACCCGGGTTCCTCGTATAATAAATATAATGCTCTGTTTTATTTTGAAAACTGGATGAATAGTGTTGCATTTATTTATTTCCCCTTTGCTATATGATTCACCATCTTCTACGAGTACGTATGAAAATGTAACGTATTCATAACTTGTATATTTTTATTAGCTTTCACTAAAGGATGCCATTAATGTTAGAATATGCAAGAATAACATTTATGTAGTGCAATTTTAAAGAACCTTTCTTGACAATATTCACATCTTTTAAAGAACCATTTCAGAATAAGATCTTATCCACAGGGAAATATGAATGAGCATATAAGTGGAAAGCAACGTGGGAATATTTGACTGACTATACAGTACCAATATATTTCAAAATTCTTTACGTAAAATATTATCTCCAGATGCACAATACCATTATCCTTCAAAGATACAATATAAATTATGAGGTATGTTTTTAAATTAAATACAAATACCCAATGGTATTCAGTAAAAAATATAATATTGTATATGATAAAATGAAATTTTATTTACATACGGTCATAAATATATACAATTCAACATGTCAGGAGAGAGTTACTGAAAATAACATTACTAAATACATGCAACCATTGTTACCATGGGTGTTCGCAGGAATTTTCGTAATATGGGCCGAAAATTAATTTACTGTCAGGAGGGGTCGTATTGAAGCATTGCACTACTTGTACATAACAAAAATAAATATTTAATCACTTCGTTCGTTTTGTTTTTGAAAATCAAGTCTATTTCCTCCGGCCATTAGCCACAATCGATATATAAAATTTTAATAAATATTTTTTATTAAATTTATTCGTTTTTTCTTCTTCTTTAAAATTGTTGATGGGACTGAGCCCCATCTTGCCCCCCCCCCCTCTGCGTGGGGTCATGATTGATATACCAATAAAATAACCTGCCTGTAATGTGTAATTTATGGATATTTATTTGCTAAATATAAAATTTACTTTCAGAAACAATATCATTTTGTTTAACCCAATATAATATTCTATGTGCCAATTATACTAAACTCATTGGCCCGTATTACGAGTGCACTTTTCTAATAAAAGCGCTTTTATGGGACTTGCTTTTACATTATATTCTTATGCGGAGTGTTCTACTATAAACGAAATAACTAAAATTAAATAATCATGCCTTTTATTTATTTACAGGTGAAGTAATTCCGCAATCGAAAAACCAGTGAGAAAGATGGTCCATTCAAAATATTTCTGGATTCGTACGAGGTTAGTGAGATATATTACAATATTGCTATATAAATATTACTCAGCTCATGCCCTTAAACTTATTTTTTATTGTGCATATCACGTTAATGTGTACCTATTATGAAATGTAGGTACACACTAAAACGTCATCATCCCTTATGACGTAGGCATTTGACGTTTACTTTTACTTATAATGAGCCGGTTTGAGATTTTTCAAAAAGTATTTTAAATGAAAATTTTTGCAATATTTTTCATAATAATAAAAAAATTGTTGTTATTTTCGTAAATAATTAAATAAAAAGTTATGAAAACAACCCCCCACTCCTGTGAAGTCAAATCATTTATAGCTCGTCATTCATACTTTGACGTCACATTTTGTTCAGATCATGTGACTTTTTCAAAGTAAAATAAATTTTACTAATTAATTGTAAGATATTTAATAGATATTTCGTGATATTTTCTAATTTGAGGCTATTTAAATAACAATATTTTTTTAAAATTTAATACTAAATTCTTACAACAGCCCTATTGTGTACAAAATTTACATAATGCACATTAATTTATAGGTTAAAATAGTATATTTCTTTAAATATAATAACAATATGAATAAGAAAAACACTCGGTTGTTTCACAAAATTAAAATAAAGGAATTCATTTATCCCCTGAAAATTATCAGTTAGAATAATTCATAATATAGCTCGGAATAACGGTTGTAGTGAGGATATCACAAATAACACATAAAAAATGTAAAAGGCTTCTTTTGAAACAATTTTATGCTCTAGGTTACATAAATGACACTAACCAGATTTACAAAAAACTTAAATACATTAACAAGACGAGTGAAAAAGTTGCCGTTGAACTTAAAAAAATAAATATTCATTCTGGCCTGAATAATACTAATAATTTAAAAAATATATTGGGCAATAACAAAATTGTTTCAAGGGATCCTTATTCCAATTCTGGGGTTTAGAAAATTAACTGTAGCAACTGTAATTTTATATATGTAGGGCAAACTAGAAGGAACTTTCACATACGATTTAAAGAACATAAAAAAAGCTTTGAAAATCTTAAACTGAATTCCAATGTCGCTAATCACATGTTAGAGTTCAATCATGTTTGTAATTTTGAAAATGCATCAATTTTACATGTTGAAAATAATTTAACAATCCTATGAAATTAAGAAATCCATTTCCAATAACACCCCTTTAATGAATGAACAGTTAGACTTGGTACATTCCCCATTTCTTGAAACCTCAATCCCCAAATCTCCACCGCTAAACTAGATATAAAAAGACCCGCAGTAATGTATTCTTGTAGTTCTTCTGATGATGGCCTAACAGTCGAAATTGTACAATAAAGAATTTTCTTTAATTTTGTGAAACAACCGAGTGTTTTTCTTATTCATTTTGATAAATGTTTCACCTAGTGCCAACAGCTTCTTGTACTGATTTTTTTTTTAATAATAACAATAACCTAACGTAAAAGTTAACAAGTTTGACAATTTGGCCACAAGGTTTACAATATGGTTAGGACATAAATAAACTGGATAACCAATTGCAACATCACACCTATACGTATTAACGCCCAAAAAAATAGGAGTCATTTTATATTGTCTGTACCCTTAGTGATACATTATTTTTGTTAAATATTACTTCATCGGGAAATATTCTCGTAAATTAAATTTGATTAATATTCATATGTAACATTTATTAGTATAACATTGTATCAAATGTTAATATATGTATTAATAGGAAAGGTCTAATACAAACTGGAATACATAATATCGGATTTATAATTTACGTCATCCTATCGTAGTAAATAATTATAGTAATTAAACATGAATAATTAAAGAACAATAATAACCAATCATGCCGGTGTTTAGTTAACAAACAGTCAATTAGTGATTTATTAGCGGGTAAGGAAGGAGGGGGCGATTTTCGTGTAACTTTGAGTAAAACAAATATTATGAAGTCGGGTGGTTAGGCTCGCCTTCGCGCTTGCTTGCCTTGAGCTGAACCTGGGTCTGGGTGGGATCATCGCATCGGTTCCTGGTCGAGTTAAATCAGATGTAAACCGCGGCAAACCGATATGCTTCTGCAGTGTAACCTAACATTGTTTCCGAGGTAAATCCATTGTAAACAAGTTGGTAAAGACCCTTCGATCGGTGGTCGGTGCCGGTCACAACGACTCAATTTCTAACCCTAGGACTTAAAAATTTTAAGCTTACATTTTATAACATAACCACCAGGATCTATTTTGGGGAGCTACTGACAGAATTTGCATTTTGTACCAATCTTCATATAGTATTTGCATTAATTTCAGACAAAATTTGTGGGATTATATATTAGTTAACTGTAGCAGATTTGGAAATCATTTTAATCATGTAAGTATCGTTATCACCCTTGGTATATTCATAAGAAAATCAGTCTCATCTCCATCTAGCCACAACGCGTTAGTTACAAAGACTGTAAATACTTATCTCTTAGTTTTTTTAAAAAAAAACAAGCCGTAATATAACCTAACTTAATAATTACTTAAAAATGGTTCATAAATTTAAACATCGCCAATCCGTTTCTAATTTTACAACATTAACACCATTTAATAATAAAAATAATAATAAATACATAACACTACCGTACGATAACGCTTCTAAAAATTTAGACAAAATTTTTCAAAATCAAAATTTAACCGTAACTTACAAATCAAGTAATACCATTAAATCTTTATTAGTTAATCCTAAAGATAAAATACATACTAACAAAAAATCCGGTATTTATAAAATTAGCTGTAATAATTGTAATAAAGTTTACATCGGGCAAACTAAAAGACAAATTGACACTCGGTTTAAAGAACATTTTTATCATCTAAAAAGCGGTTATTCCGAAAAATCTAGCGTAGCTCAACATATGTTCACTAATAATCACAAAATTGATAATTCTAATATTAAACTTCTAAAACATATTAATAATGATAGATATTTAGATGCATACGAGAGTTTAATAATAAATAAATTTAAAAATAATTTGATGAACGCAGATCTCGGTCCCATACTAAATTCTAAACTATTCGATTTAATATAAACTTAAATTTTTAAGTTTTAAATCTTAAATATCATTGGACGCTAAATCCTAGTTTATATTTGGTATTCATTCGCCTGTGACTCGCATGCCCATATAATCCCAGTTCTCTCCCTTTTTTCAGAGTTGTTAGACCTTTGGCATGGTATGTTGAGTAATCTTAACTACTCTTAAATTTGTACTACTGATGATGAGAACATAGTTCTCGAAATACGTATATAGCTTATTTTATTATTTTAAGGTTCGGCTGATATATATAACTATATCTTTCCCTCCCAGTCCATCTGTCTTCTTCCACAATTCTACCATACTCACATTATACATCCCTTCTTTAAAACATTAAATTGCTAATAATAATATTAATACAAACTAATATTTAGTTTTTATTATTATAATAAGAAGCTGTAGTGGTTCGTATTTACATTTTCTGACTTTTATATTGAAATTCGAATATGGTCACATACCCCATTGTTGTTTTATTAACAAATTTCATTTATTATATCCGTTGCACTTACACAGATATTTTTTACAACTCAAAATATAAAAATTTGCCAGAGAAAGTGCGCACTCAGTAAGATTCACTTCACTCGAAAAATATAATTGAAACGAGTAAAACTCAGATAGTGCGCACTGATTATATAAATGTTTGCGCTAAATATATAAATATATAAATATAAAACGCTATAACTAAAGAAGAACCTTCATTTTGGATCGAGGTAATTTTTTGATCAAGTCACTATTTAATTTTTTATCCCCTTGGATAAATTGATTTGAATAAATCAATTTCTATTGTGCGATGCAATCTGGCATGCTACACGTTCAGTCACCGCGTACCGGAGTCCTGGAGTACCGAAGCCGCGTCTAACCGGAATTCATGGAGCGCTTGGCTCGGGCCCCGGAGTTTACGGCTTAGACTAACGTGTCGTTAGCTTATAAATATTTATTACACATTCCTGATTGCCATAATTGGCATAACTGATCAATCGGGATTATTCGGAGCTGCGTTAAGGTATAGGTTACGATTAGTTTCAAGATTAATAGCGTAAAATGTTTGTGTTTTATGCTTGAATTTATTTTCTATATTACAATAAAATGAAAATTGTTACAATCAATACATAACGTACATCCCGCAAGTGTTGACACATTTTTTTTTATAATAAAATTCATGGGATGCAAGAACGCAACATTAAACTATTTTTTTTATGTTAAATCTTTTTTTTAAATTTGTGTATAGGTATAGGTTTTGTTTACAAAAGTGTAGAGATGTTAATTTATATTTTTGTAATTAAAAACTAATTGCTATTATAGATTTTACAAATTTTTGAAAATCGGCATTTTTTTTAAAAAAATAAGAAGCTTTTTCTTAAAATGGTTTTTTTTATAAAGAATATTATAGAATATGAGTATAGTTTTATCTATGTACGAAACAAAATATGTATATGTATTTAAATAATAATAGTTACATTTCTTAAAACTTAATGTTGGGTTTTCGCATCAGTATATAGCGGAATCTGTTAGTATAAGTAAAATAAGATTTTACGTATCGTGCGTTTATTTGCAAATAGATACAAAAATAACTATATATCTACATATCTTGAATGGGGTCTCGTGGCTGGGTGCCTGAGTATCTGGTCGCGAATCTGAGGACCCGGGTTCGATCCCGACCGACGCTAAAAATTACATCGAATTTTAATGGTACAAAAATTGACCTCTGTGGCGCACTCTCCACACCAGCAATGAGTGCCCGTGAGGTGACGCCTGGTAAGCGCCCGCACGGTACAAATATTCCATCATTACCGATATCTGTGTACGAAGCAGATTGGTACACCCAGCAATGTGTAATATGCCGTGATGAAATATTTATTTATTTATTTTATTTATTTCTTTAATTGAAATTATAAATACATTAAAGTATAATAAATACAAGTTTTTATAACAGACAAAATGTATGGAAACATTATATTTTTGATACATACGGGACCGGAACAGCCGAACATAGGACTTTAACATGTAAACTCAGACTTTCGTAATTTTCTGCTTCCCTAATTATTTTAGATATAAAAAGCTTCAAATAAAAAATATAGGGCATAAAATTCTGCAACTGATACAATAAAAAAAAAAAATTAATTGTGTGTGCTTTCTAACGACAGAAATTAGGTATGTCTAAAATCACTCCAAAAATAACAATAGCCATGAAATTGAAACAAAAAATTAACAAATGTTAACGATTTATCTGCCAAACTAGGTTAATTTGTTTCAATTATTATTTGTAATTTCTGTTCAAGTGAACAAATATCAATTTAAATTAACAGATAATTGTTAACTGGAACAGAAATTAGATATAATACCTGATAAAAATAAATTACCCTAACATGACAGATAAACAATTAAACATTTGTTATTTGTCTCAATTCCATGGCTATTGCTATTTTTGAGGTAATTTTCGACATTTTCATACTTAATTTCTGCCGTAACAACGCATACAAAATTAATTTTGATCATTGATTCAGATGCAGAATTTTATGCTCTACAACTTTTATTTCAAGCTTTTTTATCTAAATTAGGAAACATGATTTTACATGACGAATTATAATGTGGCTAGCAAAGTCTGTTTTGATTTCGGCTACAAGTTCCAGTTTTGTTGGCGGGCTTTGTATTTTCTAAATTGATGGTACATATGTATTAAAAATGTGATTTTCCCATACAATTTATCTGTTTTAAATATTTTTAATAACATTTAATAATTATATTTTAATATTTTGCTAATTTGAATTACAGGTATTTGGCTATTTTTGTATCTATTTGTTAAAAAGTTGCAACCAAACATGACATATGAGGCTGCCTACTAGATATTGAAATATTTCTCGCTAGCTATTTTTTCTAGCGCTGCATCAGCTAGCTGGCTAGCGCTAACCCAGCTGATCGCGAACAATGTGAAACCGTTGTAGGTATTTTGAGTTTGACAGATGACATCTAACAGAAAATTTTAATAATGATTTATTTCATTACATTAATAATTAGTAATCTTAGTTCTGATTTCATTATTGAAAATACATTTCTAGTAACTATTCTCTCCAATGCTTTTAATATTAAAATCAAAGTAAGAATTAATAAACACGAACCGTCAAACTCAAACAATGCTGTTATTTGTTACACAATACAGAACTTATAAAAAGTTGTTTACTTGAAAAACGATTTATTTAAATATGAATCAATCAGGGATATTACACTTTGTGTTGCAAGTACGAGAGTTTTATACATTATTAGTTTCTAAAATAAAATACCATTTTATTTCCAAGAACATACGTTGATAAAATACTAAGAATTTATTTCTATTATTATTTCATTCAATTTTATTGTCAGTAGTGGGATGACTAAATTTTACATATTTCGTAGAAATTTTGAAACTATTTTATGGCAACGCAGACAACTATTTTAATTTCTAAGAATTTCCATTTAATTTCATAGCTTTAATACAAAAGTTTATCCGATAAATATAGCTATTTAGTCGCGGGAATTTCGAAAGTATTTGCAAATTAAAATTGACTCACCTTTGTAGTTTGCCAGCCATTCTCCAAATGCATTGCACCGAAAATGTCAGTGGAAGGGATTCTTCTAAATCAGCAACTAAAATTTCCAGTCAGCCATATCTGTTAGTAAACTAATTTGGCAAATTGCTTCCCTAATATTATACATGTAAACTAGACATTTCCTCAGGCTACAAATTAATCTTTCACGTCAACCCCATTCTTAAAAAACAAACTTACACAATCATCCCATTTCCACTTTCAAAAATCGTCCCTTTTCAATCATTAATCAAACTGAATAAGAGGGAAAATATTTGGGGTGAAGACAAAGATAAAGAATCAATTTTAGTGAGTTTAACCAGTTCGGAAAACTAATAAAGTGATATATTCCAAGAATAGTATTTTCCAGCGAATAAGGTAATGGATTATGGATTAAAAACGCATGTTCGAAGCCGAACTGGATTAATTTGAACACTGATGAATACGGAAAGCAAAATATGGAAAATCAAGCAACCCACTGTATTCTTCACGTACCCACTAACTACAATATTGTGGATTGGTCTTTTATATTACCGTAAAGCTAAGTATGCAAACAATTGAATCAACTAATTATGAAACAATAATATTACTATTGCTTCCTGCAATATTTGGAAATACTAATACAAACTATTATGACCTCAATTGTGTGGTGGCCTTGGTTTACATCCAGATACAAGATCCGATACTCGGATTCGGATCCAAAATCCAATACTCAGATTCGGATAAAAACCATTACTGGGATTTGGATCCGAGATCCGGATACTTTAACAATAATTATCCGGATATTCGGATATTTTTGGATCCGAAACCGAAACTATCCCGATTCGAATCCCACCCCTAGATTGCAGTATATCGCCGGCATCTGTAGTAATTGTATAAAAAATAGAGAAGAAAACTTATTAATGTATTTTTTCCGTCGACCGTTTATTAATAGGCTATCTTAATGTATAGAAAATCATTCATTAATGACCCCTATTAATGCATGATTTTTTATTAATAAACGATTTATTGGGTGCGTTCACCACATGGAACACAGCATGTATTGCTAACGCTAAGTTATAGCAAAAAGGTAGACAGAATTAAAAGTCATGCTTTCGACACTTACTAGCTAGGTATATTCACGTAGCATACCTTTAAAATGAATTTGAAAGAATAAAATTCCTCAAATAACATAAAAAAAACCACTTGTGTCGTCTAGGATTAAGTAAACTGAAAACAATTGATGACAAAACTTATTGATTTTCTGACGTAAAATTTGACGTTTGATCAACCATTACTAACCTAAAAAAATTTGTCATGGAATAAAATTAGATTTTCCATTTAAGTAAGATACGGTCAACGAAAAAATATTGTACGTGTGTTAATTGGCAATTAATGATCTCAAAAATTAACGCCCTCATTAACACACTTGATAGTTAAATAACTATTTATATATCCTTGCATCTTAATATTTCAATTTAAGTTACTTCCCCATATTTTATATTCCTTTTAGTTAAAATTTAATTTGATTTTATTGAAATGTTGTTTAGTTTGTATAATATAAACTACGTATAGAATATTTAAATTTGATTAGATGGACTCTTAGATATTATTCTAATCTCAAAACACCATAATGATTATTAAAAATTCGAATTAGGATCACCCGGACTGCTCGTGTTATAAATATTCACGCGATTACTCCTACAGTAACTTTTGAAATTAAAAAAAAAAAATTATTCATTACCAACCTTGCAAAACATAATATGGAACAATATTTTTTTCAGAACAATGTGCAGGTTGTATGTATACAATGCCTAATAGAATTATAGCTGGAATTACCAATAAAGGCGATGTAACCCAATATTAAATGGCGGAATACTTGAATAACATATTCAGATTTTGTAAGTTTATAATCTATATTTTAAACTAGTCGACAGAAATTTGTAGAAATTTCTCACCATTTGCGTAGATTTTATAATTTATTTGTTGAAAATGTAAACCGACCGAACTACATACTATGAGCTTGGGTTCGTATATATTTTTCGCTCAAAATTACCTCCGCAATAAACTGCTTTTATACTAGTCGTGTATCACCCTTTATATTAAGTGTGTCCTTTATAATACCAATGATACCCAAGTAATACCGGTATTTCCCTAACAAATTCCTGAATTTCCATGAATAATACCTCAATTTCTTTAATAGCGAATACCTACATCGATTTCTTATGGTAATGTATCTTCTGTATATCTTTTTTCTTGACGATTGACTCCTCTGCAGAATTTGTCAGTTCACAACAGATTTCTTCGTAAAATCACGGTACCTTAAAAAATTATGGTTTTCCGTGGTCATTAATCAAAATGAATGAGTGAATAAATATTTGTGAGGGCGATGACAAAGGTAAAAAATCAATTCGGGTAATTTGTGTGTAGTTAAGGAAAACTAATTAAGTGATAAATGCGTGTAATGGCATAACTGAAATATTCGACGTTCGGGCTGTTCTCCCGCGGAAGACAAAGGCGAGGCGATAGCGCGTTGAACGCCGGGCGTCGAGCTCCCTAGCCGCGCGAGACGCTAGACGTCGAGACGCCTCGGACGCGCTGAGGAGTGATTTTGAATGTAAACATATTCAAACGCCTTGATTAATTTAACAGTCGAACGCATTTTCTATAATATCTCCCTACTGAGCTGAGAGTCGGGCAAGACCAACATCAAGTCATTGAGGGTGTAATAAGAACAAGATCATGCGTTCTCATCCACATCGGCTATGATATTATACAACATGACGTGACATCTATTTTCATATTTTCTCTTTACATTTGCGTACGGGGAGATTAATTAGAATTTGGAGGTAATCTACAAGACTAGAAGTAACTTTTTTTCTTTAATTATTCATGTGAAAAAAAGATTCATTTTGAGCATATATGTATATATAAAATTTTGATTTTTACGTATAGGGTGATACCGGTTATACCAAAATTAAACCATATGTTGTAAAATTTGTAAAAATAGATAGCTAAATTAGTATAAAAAAAAACTTGTTTTAAATAACAAATATATGGGATTAGGTTCTAAAAATATTTTTAATACTTTATTGAGTATTTTTATGCATATACGTATAGGTATAAATAAACATTTATAATTAACAATTTACACATTTGTAAATTTAATGTAAATAAAAAATTTACTCCATAAATTATTAAAATTATATTGGTGAAATTCCGTGCAAATATATAACTCCTACAGATTTATGGCCAGTTGTGTTGTCACTTAAATTTTAAACCTAACTTATATAAGTTCATATGAACAATATCGAATCGATAGTAAAATTACAAATATAACAAACATTGCTGGCATTATTTTAAATCAGTACTTTTCCTTTAAGTGATACTTAAAATTTAAGTGACAACCTTGCAACTGGCCATTAGAAAACTATAGATATTCGCATCGAAAATTAACCTGTAGCCGCCTGGTGGCGATATTTTAACGAGCCAATGGTGTATTCATATAAGAGTCCATAGTATTGTCTGGTTCGTTTACAGCAGAGATTGCTTCATATGTTGAACACTTACTGTAAATTTACATATAACAATACCTCAGTAGAAGTAAGTAACAATTTCAATTAATTAGGAATAACTCTATCATCTCCTGGCAAGTTTGGCCTAGCAGCACAAAACAGTTTAAAAAAATCAGCTATAGCCATTCAAAAGGTAAAAAATATCTTGTATAGGGGCAAATCAGAGGGTTGGTCCGAAAAAGCTAAATTATTAAAAGTGTCATAAACGCTACTGAACTATATGGGTCGGAAATATGGGGTCTTAGACACACGGATACAGTTGAAAGATGCCAACTGTCCTATATTAAACAAATTTTACAAGGCCCTTTTAATACACCCAATTGTATGATTAGAGCGGAAACGGGAACTACACACATATTATTAGACATTTGGAGAAGAACACTAACTTGGTGGAATAAAATATTGAACATGGATAATATCAGAATAACGAAACAATTTTATAATCGTCTTTTATACTTGGATAACTCTGAAAACAATAACGTAGAATTCAATTGGTATACACAAGTTAGATTATTCCTAGACAATGTAGGTTACTCAAATATTTGGATACAACAGATGATTAATAAAACAAAAATTAATGAAATATGTGCAAACTATCAACACAAACTCCAAGAAAAAGATTTGGAGGAATGCAAAATAACTAGATACAGTTTAATGTATAAAGACTTAAAAAATCAATTTGAACTAGAACATTATTTAAATAATAATAATTCTATTGTAAAACAAGAATTTTGGCACAAGTACGACTTAGTAATAAAAAATCTTTAACATTTGTGTACAATAAAATAAAATATAAAATAAATATTACTGAAATATGCTCAATTTGTAATTGCCAGGTATCTGAGGATGTATTTCATTTTTACATTAAATGCCCAATTTACAGCCCGTTCCGTAAACACTACTTAGAAAAGTGCTTTCATACGAGAGACAATTGCACCGCTAATACCTACTATCCAACATTTTTTTTTTTACAAAGATCTATCATATTTTTATATCGAAATATGTTGATATATTTATTATATTAGAATTATGTGTCTCTGTTGGACTGATCCGGAGCAAATGCTCTGCGGTGTAGTTTGTGATGTAGCATATTGCCTGTTGGTGAGTGTTAGTAATAACTATAAGGAAACAAGTTGATAGAGAATATTTAGAATGGATGATATTTGCAAATGCATGTAGCGGTTTTTCAGCGATGAAGCAGAGAATATGATACAAGAGGGGCAGAGTGTGAGAGCATACGGGGTGCGGTACTCGCCGAAACTTGGTCGTATTGCGCCAGATGCAAGTTGAACAGTGCGGAGCGACAAATCCTCGGGGAAATCAGTCGGTCGAGCTAACGGAAGGCGGACAGGCGTAGGGACCGAACTATGTCTCCTCCTCTGCACTTTGCACGGGTGCACTGCTTATTCGTACCGACTCTATTCTCTCATTTCTTACAGCTTACACTTACACTCAGGGTTAAACTAGCTATTTACAAAATTACCTAGATTTTTTCCCGAACTCCGGATTTCCGTTTTGGAAATACTATAAATACGCAAAAGATATAAAATTTCACATGGAACTACGTAATAAATTTATTCAGCTAATAAATAATTTATCTGTCAAATACTTATAAGGCGGTTTATCAGGAGATGGAAATCACGGCCCTTAGACGAATAGATTTTACTTCATATAACAAGCTTTAATTATTATGAAGAATGATGAGATGAGACTAACAAAAACATTTTGTAAGATAACAAAGTTTACCAGATTTTATATTAAACAACTTAGATATGAATGCAATTATTCCTGCACTTGAAAAATTAATTATAAGTTCAACATTTTCAAACAGGAATATTATCAGAACATGGACTCCATACTTTTATTAAAATTATGAAGAACAGTATTTCAGAGACAAGCTACATCGTTCAGATCTGTTTAATATATAGGACTTATAGGATGTTTGAAATAAAATAATATAAACGCCTAAATGTTGCTTTGTTTAAGTTATAAATTAATAAAAACAAAAATTAGGTATAACAACACAAACACGTATTTTTTAAATGAACAACAGCCTGCAGACACCTCTGGTTGGTGCCAAATACTACCCTCCCTACACCGTACTCGCTAACTCTACGCTATTCCTTAATACGCGGCCTGTTTTATTACCAATAAAAAAGCTATTTTACTGCGTTTGGTAATGTTTATTTCGTTTTTATTCTCCATGCCGAAAAAACTTCTGTAATTTAATCTAGCTGTCGACCGAATAGCACGAATCATTCGATTCGGTTACAAGTTACTGGTTACCGGTTACTGGTTGCTGGTTACGATTGACAGTTTGGGAAGAATTTACAATCATTGCCCTAAATGGCGCATGTCCCCATTCTGTCCTACTAACTGACTGATTAATTTATATTAGCGCGATGGTCGTCGAATAGGGTGCTAACTTCCAATTTACTGGTTCCAAATTTCCGGGTGCTGCTACTGCTGCTTCCCGACTCCATACGTAAGTGTCTTTACGACGTCAGCAGATAAGCACTCAGGGACAAAATTGCCATCTACTACGCCAATTAAGCAATAACACTAAAGATGTAAATATGTACAAATGACTTTAATAAAATATTGTTAAATAATAGTAAGGGCGTCTATTGATTTACTTGTACCGGGTATTCAATTTCATTGTTTACATGTGTTTCGTTTGGGAAAGAGACAAAATAAAAATAATAATTTTTAGCTATTTATAGAGTGCCATGAGTAATAGCACAAAATGTTAAACAGTTGTATTGCTTCAGTTTTGCATATGGCATTTGTCATAAAGTTTCAATAATTTTACTATCCAAATTCTTAATTCGAGTACCCAGGTCAACATCCCGTACAGGATACACATTCTACCTACCTCCTCATAAGACTAATATACTGTACAAATCGCCAATCTTTATAATGTGCAATTTTTGTAATTATGTTTGCCACACTGTTGATATATTTTCTTTAACTTCGTTTTACTTTGTGATATTGTTTTCTTATGGTTTGTATAAATTTTGTAATATATATTATTGGTTATTATTATTATTATAAGAGCTTTAATTCTATTAGGTATTGTATATGTTACAGTTAAAGTATCAACTTAGTCAGTGCTTACACTGTCTAGTTGTATGCTTCCACTAGCTGTTTTAGTGAAAGTATACATTATTTTATATAGTGCATACTTTATCTAGTTAATGTATTCATTGACTAGTTAGTGTATACACCTTCTTTTGTCACTGTCTACCTAAATCCGAGTTCTGTGCGTTAGGTATTGTTTCTGTTTGTTTTTTTTTTTTTATAAAATTTATACGCCTAGATTGTTGGGTGGGCAGTTTGGGTGGGCATGTTGCGTGGGCAACGCAATAATTTATACTTTTACTAAAACAGCTATAGTGGAAGCATACATCAACTAGACAGTGTATGCACTGACTGAAATGTATACTTTAACTGTAACATATATACAAACCTTGCATATTATTTTGTTAGGGTATTGTTTCATGTATCTTACAAGGTATGATTTCATGTACGTACTGGATTTTCACGAAATTTTCAGTAGAAGATAAATCTGGAATAGAAGATGATCCTTTATATGCCAGTCGAACTATTATCACTCGTCATTTGGTCCACAGTTTTTTAATTTTTAAGTCTAAATTTAAAGTAGTCATAAGAAATTTGAAGAAATTTCCCACCATTTAATCAAGAGAAAGAAATGACACAAAATATATTTAAATTATGTAATATTTTAGTTCATAAATTAAATATCATATTTCTTCAATTCTTTAATAACAGCAATAACCATGGCATATAAATACACAAAAGATGTCCAAATATTTGAAGAATTATTCTAAAATTAATAATCACAAGACAAACCTTTTTCCCATTTTATACGCATAAACTAATATATCTTTTATAATAATTCAATTGGTTGCATTTAATAAGGCTTATGTTTTTGAGTTTGAATCAGTATACCAATCAGGTATTTCATTTACCAGAATTACTTTACACTGTAGAGTTTCCTGATAGAAATCAGTTTCAAGTGATTTACCTCGAGAGAAGAAACGGTAAGTTCAGATTGAATGCAAGTGAATTAAATGTACTGGTTCCGTTTGAGTTTCAATTGATTTAAGTTAAAAAATTTGATTAAATACGTAGATAGAATACAATGTCTACATGTGTTAAATTAAACTAAAACTAAAATCTTATTTGTTTATTAAAGTTATTGTAATTATCCCTAAAAACTATTTCGCCGAAATGTACCTACAAGAAAAGTTTTTCATGACGAAAATAGTATATTGTGACGTGCGCCCCTGAGAGAAAAGTATGCTTACGCCGCTACTGACAGCATGTTCGCGAACAATGACGTAATCCCTTCGAAAGAACGTACCAGACGCGTTGAGACATGTTAATTACGCCGTGACCTAATTCTTTTGTATGCAGGTCACTGTCGCGTCCGAGGCTTCTAGAAGGATATAGACTGTATAAATACCGTCGGAAGAACAGCGGGAGGATAGTCTGATATATACAAGCAAGCAGAAATGAACTCAGTGATATAAATAAACAGTTTACCAGTTGTTAACATAAATAAATGTAGTTATATAAATCAGTGTAGTGATATAAATATTGTATAGATAAATAATCGTAGTGTTTAAGCATTTAATAATATTCTTAGTGTTTATAATTATTTAATCATAGTGTTAGTTGTTTTTATCATCTTTTAATATTTCATCCTTAATTATTTACCGTTTAATAAACGTATTCTTTTAGTTAGTAATATTTGTCTGTGTTTTACACTTCATCCATATAAATAAAAACGTTACAATATTATGTTATTAGGAGTAGAAAGCGGTCTTTTTGTGTTGAACTCAGCTATTGCGGCCGAGGCTCTAGCCGAGGCCAGGCAAGCTGGGTAAAACACAAAAAGAGCGTTCTACTCCGAATAATATATACTATTAGTTGCGAGATCAACTAGTTATTCAACTAAACATGAGTAGTAATATAGGGGTAGTTACCAAAAACACAGGTTTAATGTTTATTTTGTAAAAGTTATAAATAAATATTAAATTCTATATGCGGCCCAAAAGATCCAAAAGGATAGACACCAATGTTATAGATTGTATAAATTTTTAATTAAGAAAATGTGTAATGTAAAACGAGCTTTAGTAAAAAGTGCGCAAAATACGCAACATTGAACCTGAGTTAATGAGTTTGTTAATTAATATGAAGTATGTGTGAGACGGGCTTAGATAGGATGATATGTTTGTTTAATTAATTACGGAATGATTTTATTTTAAATGTAAAGCCAAATTTCCCATCCAATTAATTGGCAACATCAACAATGCTCCTCCGGAAATGAGATAAAATAGCTAATTTCAGGCAGTGAATCACAACAATAAATTATTCAGGCTCTGAATCCGGCAGTGTCCGGGTTGTAGTATCCAGGATCCGGAGAGTGCGTGCACGTGTGTGATCCGGAATCGGGAATACGGATCCGGAATCCTCAAAGCTGGTGTCTTGTTACCAACAGGACGCCTGAGTACGAGGACGACACATTCCTAGCCGAAAGTCGATGCCGTCAATTTCAGAACTAATTTGGAAACGTCGATGTCGGATGCCGGATGTCGAATGTCGCATACTGGTGTCTTTTATTATGTTGTCTGTCACTAACTCTTTGTAATTTGATCTAATGCCTCAATCTTCAAATTTCTTATTTAATTATCAAAGCTTATTGCTAGGCGGAGATTGGAATTCATTTAGATTACGAACTTCACTTTTAATTGCGAGCATATTTCCCAAAGGGTTTTAGAGAAAAATTCTCGCAAAATTTTAACACACAAACGAAAAATAAATAAATGTAAATATTTTGTAAAATTATACACTGTGTCCAAATACTTAAATGTAAGAATAAAATTTATCAGAAAAAGGACTAAATCCGGTTAACGTATCATTTTATTTTTAAATTACTATCAAAATGTAGCTCAGAATTCTACATTTAAAAATCTAGTAACATTTTAAAAATTGTAGGTTAGTTCATTAAAACTACATTTCTATGGCAAGAAAATTTTAATTAATTACAGTTTTTTATTAGAACGAAGTTAGCATTCAACATTAAATAATTTTATGACATTAACAAAAAAAGAAACTATAAATGTAACAACTGCAATTTTATATATGTAGGGCAACCTAGAAGGAACTTTCAGATACGATTTAAAGAACATAAAAAAAGCTTTGAAAATCTTAAACTGAATTCCAATGTCGCTAATCACATGATTGAACTAATCATGTTTGTGATTTTGAAAATGCATCAATTTTATATGTCGAAAATAATTTAGCAAGACTACTTCTCCTGGAATCCTATGAAATTAAGAAAGCCATTTCCAATAACACCCCTCTAATGAATGAACAGTTAGACTTGGTACATTCCCCATTTCCTGAAACCTCAATCCCCAAATCTCCACCGCTAAACTAGATATAAAACGACCCGCTGTAATATATTCTTATAGTTCTTCTGATGATGGCCTAACAGCCGAAATTGTACAATAAAGAATACTCTTTAATTTTGTGAAACAACCGAGTGTTTTATACAGGGTGTTATTTAAGCAAGCGTACAACACTTAATCGATGGTAGAACTAGCCTCATAGATAGTAAATCTGATAATAATTTTTGTTTTACCTGCTTTCAAAATTTTGTAGAAAACAATGCTTTAAAACCTTTTTTATTTCCTTTAACATCAGTTAGTTTAGTCGTGTCTCATTGACCGATTCATCTCGCTCTCAATTATTATTTGATTGATTATCTATTCTTGCTAACTCAACACTTCACACCAGCCTCCATTTGTATGTCTTACCAATCGTTTCTATTTAGATTTTAAAATTTTACTTGTCCAGGTTCGATACACGGTTCTAGGAATTTTGTACGCTAACATTTGTACAACGGAAACTTATACGCCTCAATTTATACGACAAAACATTTAAAGGAGTGCAATACAGTACTAAAATTTTCATATGGCTGTAATTTTTTGCACCAAAAAAGTTTATAATTAAATAATGCATCTAATAATTCTAATATTATTGCTTACATACATTTCGTTTACGAGAGAAGTGTGAAATAAAGTCATTTTAAGTCATTTACAGACTGCTATGAGAAATAGAACAAAAATGTTGAACAATTGTATTGTTTGAGTTTACAGATGACATCCATCATCAAATTTTAGTAATGATTGTTGTCTTTAAATTATTTATCAGTTATTGATTTCGGTTTCTTAGACCATCATACTTCTGATGATGGTCTAATAAACCGAAATCGATACAGTGTCTTAAATAAATAATTTGTGAAACTTACAGCAAGTGTTTTTCTTTAACTAATTTCTCGTTATTTAAATATGTTTCATCAAGTGCCTACCACCGAATCTTTCAACATTAATAACTAGTTTTTAATTCTGAACATTTTTGTATTTACACTTTTGTTCTAAAACAAATGGGGCAGAAATTATAGCCATATGAAAATTCGACCACTGTATTTACTATGGTCCAAAAGAAAGTAGACGCCCGGTAAATTTAAAACTTGAATATGAAAAAAAGCACATATTTATATTTAAAACTTAAACATGGGAAAACTTAACATAATATATTAATATATTTTTTATTCTAATTCGTGGAAAATCTGGAAATAAAAGCCGGCCGGACATTTACATTTTTGTCAAAAAGCCGAACATATCCGACTTTATCCGGACGTCTGGTCATCCTAATTTGCATGAATAAATATATTGAACACTGTAATGGAAGGTTTATTACAGTACAAAGCATTTATCCATACGTCAAAACCTAAGTAGTTATAGACAGCAGATGTATTTCTGTTCAACTTTTGAAGTACTCATATAATTAGAACTCAATGCTTTAAAAATACTCTAGTTAAAATTATTAGTCTTTCTAAGTATAATTTTAAATATTTATGGAAGATAAAACAACATACGTTTCCCTTTATAGTTTACGAGAAAGTTTAAAATTAAAGATGATCGACTTTCCTGTTGGTATATTAATGATATGGGAGGAGTATGCCGTTAAAATAACATTATTTCTTTATTGCTGTGCGAATTCATCTCACGTTTACAGTTTACAACTTCAGGAATGACATATGCAGTTCCGGGAGTGAAATTATACACCAGTTCTAGCTTCATATATTGTGCTTTCTAATCCATGAAAACTGTCCTGATGTTAAACGAAAAAATATTTAACATTGTAAAATTTCAGTATACTAAAACGAGAGTATATGAAACCAATAATACATCGTTGCAACCAAATTAGTGTTAACACATATTCGAAATCTCAATCACGTGTCATGACTAGTGCCGGAAGGCCTGAATTTTCTGCAAAAACTCAATCGCGTAAAGGTTGCTGAAGACATGCTAGAACGAGTCAATTCCGACCCCACATTCATAAAACGCATTGTAACTGGTGATGAGACATGGGTTTACGAGTTTGACATGCAAACTGAACCGAAACCGAAAAAAGCACGTCAAGTCAATCAAAAGTGAAGGTGATGTTGACAGTTTTTTTTCGATTATCGCGGTGTTATTCACTCGGAATATTGCCAGAAGGTGAGACAGTAACTAAAGAATATTATCCGAGCGTTATGCGGCGTTTGAGAGAGAAAATTCGTCGGAAAATACCAAATTTGTGGGAAGAAAACTCATGGATTTTGCACCATCTCACAAGGCTATCATTGTGAACGAATTTCTGGCCAAAAACTCAACAAATCTTACCGAACAACCACCGTATTCCCCTGATATGGCTCCGGCAGACTTTTTCCTCTTTCCAAAACTCAAATTACCACTTCGAGGCACCCGTTTTCAGTCGATAGGAGACATAAAAGAGTATTCGCGGCGAGTACTGAAGTCGATTCGTGAAAATGCGTTTAAAAAATGTTTTGATGATTGGATTATTCGTTGGCATAAGTGTATTATTTCGGAAGGGGCCTAATTTGAAGGCAATAAAATAAATTTGGATGAATAAGGAATAGTTTGTGTTTTATTGGCCAATTCCGGTACTTTTTTTTACATAGTAGTATGTTATTTACATTTAATTAACAACAGCCGTGAAATTCACTCACAACTGCCACCATATTTTTATTATATTTTAAGTTCATTTGTCTTTAATTTCACTTGTTTCAAAACAAAAATTTGATGTAAAATGATACAACCTTTTTTAGGTTTATTTCTGTTTATTTATTTAAATACCGACGTTTCGGCAGTATTAACTACTGCCTTATTCAGGAACGAACAACAAATCAACAAATATATAAATAAATAATAACAAAAACATTAGCAACAGGTGACCAAGGTGACAATTACAACATATTTAATATAGGAAGCAATGCACGACTAAAATCTAGACCGTCCCAATGATTGAGATTATTACTCTTGGTTTTGAAAATCTCAATGGCTTCTCTAATTAACCCGTTGTTTAGGTGTGTTGGTCTCGCCAGTATTTTTGTTTCTTCGAATTTTATACGGTGAAATTCTTCCAGGGCATGCAGACAAGTTAAAGACGTCATCCGTCTTCAGTCATCATGGATTTACCAGATTCCATATGTCTGCGGGAAAGTTTACATTGGCCAGACTGGTAGAACCATTTCTACAACATTTCTTCAGTTGCAGAGCATTCCCTGGAAGAATTCCACCGTATAACATTGGAAGAAACAAAAATACTAGCGAGACTAACACAACTAAACAACAGGTTAATTAGAGAAGCCATTGAGATTTTCAAAACCAAGAGTAATAATCTCAATCATTGTGACGATCTAGATCTTAATCGTGCATGGCTTCCTATATTAAATATGTTGTAATTGTCACCTTGGTAACCTGTTGCTAATGTTTTGTTATTATATATTTATATATTTGTTGATTTGTTGTTCATTCCTGAAGAATGCAGCAGTTAATACTGCCGAAACGTCGGTATTTACATAAATAAACAGAAATAAAACTAAAAAAGTTGTATCATTTTAATTAAAATATGAGTTTTGAAAGTATTTTTTTATTGCTCGTCTATAGTGTACCGCCATCTATTTTCTAATTGAAAAATACTGCTGTTACTTTTCAAATCACCCTAGTATATTTCAATATCAGTCAAGTGTTACATCAAATAAAAATTTAACAGCAATTAATATTTACTGAAGGTGAATGAACCAGACTGGAAGTGAAATTGTACGATGTACAATTCGTGATAGTATGCTCGATTATACAATTTATTTATTATCGTGCAAAAATAGAGAAAAGTGAGCACAACAAAGGTTTATTAATGTTTCATTACGAGGCAACATTTATTTGTTCCTTCTGTATTCCCGTTGCACCCTAACCCCGAAATTAATTAAACCAAATGTGTGGGGATGTTTTACTGCAGAAATTCGCGGAGTTCATTGGAGGGTCGTGCTACGTTTTACTGGCACGAAACATGAAACTCTAAAAGAGATGAAATTATTCATAATTTATTGTAATAAACTCATATTTAAGAAAAAAATACGTGATTTCCACAAAAAACGCAATTAACACCTACTTTTGCCCGGTTTTTTATGGCTCGAAAAAAGAACATAACCACAAAAAGAGCATAACACAACATTCCACACTCCGAAAGAAAACTTTATGCGGAGCATTGCGCAAACTATTATCCTAATAAAATTTGGTAAGAAATATAAACATGAAAGGTAATATAAAACAAAATATAACATAACTATTTTATATTCAGAGCCCATGAAAAACCTTCAACCGTTTTAATCGCAACATTGCTTATAATAAAATTTCTTAAGTTTAATAATAATTTATTTGCAAATAAACCATTGTCTGCATATGACAAATGTTTTCGTCTTTAATAATTCGCAAATAATTTTTATTAAAGTAATAAAATTTAAGATGGCAATTAATTGAATATATTGTCAGTTACCTTTACCCTCAGTTTTATAGATAATACTAAAAAAAATATTGTATTATTTACTGTTGGACCGAAAAATTTTGGGACTTGTCTTTTGTCATATATTTGCCCGTAGATTATTGTTTAAATGAGAAATTTAGTTAATAACATTGTATTTAAATCCAGTACACTTTATTAATACATAAAATAAAGAAATGCCCAAACAGAGTCTTCTATTGTAACCTAAATATTTATTTTTTATTGCTGTTAATATATTTATTTCTGAGGGTACGAATACATTTGGGGTTGGGCTCGTATACTATTATTTTACTACCACCAAATATTAAGCATCTAATTGTCTCAGACCTAATTTTAAACACCTAAAAATGCCCAAACCTGGAATTTTTGAGTTAACAGATATTGCTTAATCAGAATTGAGCAATACACGTGACGGATACAAACCGTAACATAACCTAACCTAACCATATATAAATAATCTTTAAAATATGGATATTGGTAATAAATTTTCCGAACAACTGTCTCATTAAAAAATCGGCATCCCATTGGCCCCGAACAATGAATTGCGAACAATAGATATCTATAAATTAATCATAGATGTGTATACGTAATAATATTTTCTGAAGTTGGGATATATAAATCATTTGGTAGATATTGCTGGATGTAGTTCATACCTACCTATGCAAGACCATGTCGAATATATCGATCTCAGAATATTTATTGCAGGGAATACGCAACCAGACACATATATTTCACAGACAAAGATAGCCACGCTAACAACGGTCACAAAAAGACGTGTATTTAATCATTCAATAATTTCACTTGGATTTAACATGTTATAGGCGAGGTTGTGCTTGAATTATGGGATTTTGCCATTTTACACTGACTCCTAGTTGGAATCGATCCTTCAAATCAAATACAGGATTATTATTGTTCTAACTAGGGCAAGGTGACATAATATACCTATATTCAAATACTATGGCACACCCTAATTGAACATAACCTAACCTATATAACCTTCCATAATCGTGAATTATACCATAATAAAAGTGATTATTTTCTGTGTATTGATATTTGATAAAAAAAAGCATGATCGACATGTATTCATCGATTCGTAGCACTCTTATTATAGTCATATTTAAATTAAAATTAATATAAAGCTTTATGCATTTCTCAAAACTTAGGTCTCGTATTTTGAGAACCACTGGTCATTTTTCTTCTGTTCGTTACATTAATTATGTAAAATGCAAACCTTATTTGTAGCTCTTATATGAGGTAGCGTCAAAAAGTACCCGGAATCGTTGTCTAGAGCCAAGCAAATGATCGCTGGAGGGGAATTTCTTTTTTCTTGGGTTGGCAGTCACCACTAGAAAAAGCGTCGAGCCATCCGGAACCGTTTTAGTTACTGTCTGTGAAAACTACATTTTTTTCGTTGTCAAATTTTGAAATATAGTCTTCAGAGCAGCGTATAAACATCAAATTCAGCGTTTTGCTGGAGAAATCACCATCTGAGACCCTTCAGACATTAAAGAAAGCATACAGAAATGAGACGATGAAAAAATTGACTATACGAGTGACACAAATATTTCGCTTGGACAAAAGCAAGGGGAAAATGATTAGGAAGTGATTTTTTGAATACCAGCGTGTATACTAAGAATTCATTCCACAAGGCCAAACTGTAAACAAGGAACTTTGGTGGAGATCCTTTAATATCTACGAGATGAAATCAGAAGTACTGAAAATTGGACAGGAATCGATTTGGATTTTGTTGGACAACTTTCCGGTACATATTGCTCCTTGTCGGTAAAACAATTACCTTGCTAAGAACAATGTCACTACTTTGGAACACACCTCCTATTCTCCCAATCTTGCACCAGCCGATTTTTTTTCTGCTCCCACGGCCAAAAATGATATTAAAGGGACAACGTTTCGCCAATCCAGAGTTGATGGAAAATGCGACGAAGCAGCTGAAGGCACTTTCAGAAAATGGTTTCCAGGAGTGTTTTGAACTTTGTAAGAACAGTGGAACGAATGTGTAAATGCAGAAGGGTTGTATTTTAAAGAAAATTAATGTAAAATAAAAATGTTATACCTTCTTTCTATAAAATTTAACTGACCAATTCCGGAAACATTTTGACGCTACCTTGTAGTTCTAAAGATATGATTGGTAGCCCATCTAAAATGTACAGCCTGTAAAAGTTGATAAATATTCGCTGAAATGAATACGAAATGAATATTCGAAATATCCCTGATCTGCAACTGCAGCCTAGTGTTATTTTGTAACAGTTGACATTATGTCTACCGTGTTTCAGGCATTACAATTAAACTAATAAATCATTTGGATTTTTGTAAAACGTGGAAATTGGACTATTATAATGTTATTTACGTGTGTACCTGTTGAAATGTACTAGAGGAAAATTAGAATCACGTACACTGCGCTCAATTACAGATGTGATTGATTACAAACGACTTTTGCCAAGCATCTCGACCCAATTATGTATATTAATCATTAGCCTACAGCTACAGCCACACAGGGAATACAGTCTTGTGAAATTAATAGCGAACTCTACAAAGGGAAATCAAATCTTAACAGTTCAACTATTAGCGGCAAACACACAACAGTACAAAGGATTTTTACACTATTACATTACCAATAATAATTGTTACTAATTAATAATACAAGGAATTATTACTTAATTATAAACAAAGATTATTTCATTAGTATTAGTAATATAATAATAATAATAATAGTCATTACAATTTAAATAGTCTAATAACACTGAAGTTCTTAAATTAAATCTTTATATGTTACACATATAAAGTAACATATTAATATGATATACTCATATTCGAATCTCAGATCCGATAATAAAATCCGTTTCCAAGATTCGATATTCGAATCCGGATTCAAGATCCGATACTCAAATCCGGATAAAAACCAATATTAGGATTTGCATCCGAGATCCGGATACTTTAACATTCAATTATCCGGATATCCGGATATTTTTGGATCCGAAACCGAAACTATCCGGATCCGGATCCCACCCCTACTTTTTACCTTCTTAGCTATACCGCTTAAAAATTATCAGTTACTGCTATGTACCAACAGCTTTCCAAGTAGATCATTGAACCAAAGCGGATTTAAAAGTTGTATCACTTGCTGCCATTTGCCATAACATAAAAAGTCAATTTTACAAAAAGTACACTGCCCTTTATCAAATCAGGGCATCCAAATTCCCGGTCAGGTCGCAACATTCCTGTGCGTTATAGTAACACACTAGTGCGTTAGGATTTTTCTGATACATGAACGATATTGTCAATTTTCGAACCTAGCTAATTGTGTGGAAGCAATAATGTTTGTTATGCGGTCGTGAGAAACAATATTTTCCTAGTCGGTGTCAGAATAAATTATAGAGCGAATACTATACTTCAATTACGTATGTCATAAAAATCGTAGGTACACGTTTTATTAGGAAAATATATAGTATATGCAATCACATAAAAATATGACATGTCTAAAAAAGGTTTAATATAAAAAGCTGCACAGTATATCTGGTATAGTAATAGTTATAAATTAAGTCGGGGTGTATATGTGTATGTGAGAAGGCTGTGGATAGTGGCAGTATCCGTGTGAGTGTAGTCGTTAGTTATAAATATCACGAAACGGCCAGTAAATTGTTACGTTAATTTAGAATTTGCAATTTCACGGCACGTCGACGGTCGAGAATCGTCGACAGCGAAACCGCAGAATACTTCGCACATCTGCACGACAATATAATTAGGGAGTTTAATTAGCGCACGAAATACACATTCTCTATCATAATATTTGTGCAGGGTGCTGTAAAACTGCTGCGCTGTTGCCATATTGTGCCTTGCTGCCTCTCTGCCTCTGCCTGTATTGCCGCGGGCTGCACACGACCACTCCATGTTACATATTAAAGCACAACCAACCTCGTTTGATCCCTGACAAAAATGTCAACTAACGTGGAAATATCAATGAAATGCCGAAGGGACCCAATCAAAACATTGCTTGTATATACACTCCACTGCTGTTGCTGTGCTGTGCTGTAGGAATACACTATCCCAAAAAGCATATTTTGTCGATCCGGTGCGGACAGTGTCATGGACGAATGCTTTATGCTTTATGGTTAATCAGTTGAGTCCAAGCCTTTACACTCGGCTTTTCCCCAACGAAAATGTCGCTATTGCACTGCATATCTCTTTCCCAAACCGATTACTTTATGCTCACAAAAATACATATATCAATTTTTTCATCCATTATACAGGGTGTTACCTGAGGTAACCGACATTCTTTCACCATGTATTCTAGGGGTCATTATAAATAAATAAAGTTCAAACTATGGGTCAACTCTTCTCAATTTCAGAAATGTCGACAGAAACACACAAAATCTTTAATAATCAAAAAGACTATTCTAATAAGAATGCTATGTAAATAGCTATTGTTTACCTATTGTTAAAGTCAAAGTACGTAATCAAAAAGTATGCCAAGAATTTTCACTACTATGGAATATGCTGACATGGACTATATCATTCATTAAGTTATAAACCAACAAGAATGCGTGATTTTCCTTAGTTACCACATATTTCAGCGGTTATTATTAAGTAACCATGGTGAACGAATATACGAACGTTTGTATATTCGAATATACCGGCCTTCGTATATTCACTTATAGATGCGTTTGATTATTTTGTTCTATGTACTCAAACTCGAACGATCAATGTCATTTTGAGTTATATTTACAGAGCATAAGGTATAATAATTTTCCTTCGAATACCGTATCGAGTACATGAATGAATCTGTTGTTAGACTTTGAGGAAAAAAATCGTACATTTTATGCTTTAATTAGACATCTGAAATGACAATGACAACAAGACATTATTAGAGTAAAAATTAAAGTAAACAAATAATTTTATACATACAGTATGGGCGTGCAACTTTTATAAAAACAGCTGACAGAAACGAAACCTAACGCACAGAACTCGGATTTAGGTAGACAGTGGCATTAAAAAGACAGTGAAGCCCAAAAGGCCCACGCAACATGCCCATCTGTTCCCTACCCACCCAGAATGCCCATGCAAATATCTGGGCGTGCACCTTTTATAAAAAACAAACAAAAACAATACCTGAATGTGGGTGGGCAACCTGCTTCACTGTCTTTTTAAAGCCGAGTTCTGTGCGTTAGGTATCGTTTCTGTCAGCTGTTTTTATATAAGTTGCGCGCCCATACTGTATGTATAAATAGCCAATTGCGTATACGTACTGTGTGTATAAATAACCACATCGAAAATTATAAGTTAAATAAATTTTGTGTCATATGTGAGTAATACAATTTGTTATTTTGGTTACAATCGCTGTGTATTTAAAAAAGTATGAACCTTCTGTATTTTATATTTGTGTTGGTAATTCGACATCTACAACAAACAAATGACGATATAACATCTAAATATAGCCACCTAATATACATTATCATTTGTTGAGATGTTAAATATTGCTCGGTCTTTAGTTTTATTAAATATGGGTGTTTAATTCGTGTTCACTATAAATCAAGGGTTAAAAATCATTTCTGCTTGTGTTGTAGTTATTATTTTTAAGTAAAAATGAATAATAATTAATAATTTGTAAACATTACTATATTGCTCGGTCTTTAATTTTATTAAATATGGATGTTTAATTCGTCTTCCCTGTAGATTGTTAAAATCAATAGTTGACAATGATTTCTATTTTTGTTGTTTTTTCAATTCTAAGAATTTAAAGTAAAAACATATTTTTGGAAAATTATTATTTTTAAATAATAATTAATAAATATTAATAATTTATAAATAATGGAAAATTTAGTTTAATTAAAAATAATAATGAACTAATAAATGAAATATTTCAAATAATGATGCATTTTTAAAGTAGACTGAAATTGTGGAAAACTTAGAATAATAACTTAATTTTGAAACACTGTTTGAACCCACGTAAACAATGAAATATAAGCGACATTAATAATTGCTATTTAGTTACAGGATTCAGAATATATTTTAATATTGTATATTAATGCATTTTTAACAGAATACAACAAATAATTAATACATGATTTTCCTAGGCGTTAATGATTTTTTATTTCCAATGGAATAAGAGTGTGCGACACAGTGTTTAATTTATTATTCTCGGTTAGTGTGTCCTTCACTTTCACCCTCTGCGGTTGTGAGGCTGACCATAAAGGACTTGACGGAGATACAGCACCTCTTTTCCATACTACTCACTGCCTGTAAGCCGACGTCGACGCTGAGCCATGTTCCGCTTCTTCAAACTGAAATTTAGCTAAAATTAAATTCCCTTCCGCCTTTCGAACCTTTATTCTTCGCAACGCCCGTCTGCCCGTCAGGATATTCTAAATCAAAGAACTTATTTGACACCGTCTTTAGCATTCATGAGATATTCGACGTGCCATTTCACAATGTATTTCTTTTTATGGGATTTACAGTTTTACAACTCGGATGGATACAAATTACCTCCTTGGCCATGGCTTCGTTTTTATTGTTTACAAGATTGTAAAGAATAAAAGCAGCAAAGAAAGAAACAACAAGAATATAATCATATTAAAAAAATTAAGACATTCAAAGTAAATGGATTAATCGAAGGTTAGGTTAGCCATAGCATGGAAATAAAATCACAAACAAATGTAAATGACATTTTACTTGTCAGAAATTATAAAATATATTTTGCATCGAAATAATACTACTAAATAATTTGTTACTTTCTTCGTCTGAATAATTATCCATTTTCAATAATGGTGATTCAAGCAGGAGGTTTCTGACTGGTACAAGGATGCCACAATGTAACATACGGTAAAAGCATTGACATAGCGCTCATTATATTTGTCTATGACTTTATTTCAATTCCATGACTAAAGCTGGATTCAGAGATTGCGTAGTAAACATAGCATAGAATAGCACAGAAAAACATAGAAAATAAACATACGGAAAAGCGTGTACTGATTCAGAGTTACAGACATAGCATAGCACAACACAGCAAAACATGGGGAATTGGTCATATTTTATTTCGAAGCTATGTTTTGCCATGGTCGACAATGTGCGCTATGTTTCGTGAGTATTCGTAGTTACACCACGCCTACTTCTACAGTGCGTTAATGTTGACAACTTGCTGACATTTGTTTTGAAGTTTGGTTAAGACAACTTTTAAGTTATTTTGTATTGCAGTTGTGTTTATTATAGTTATTTAAGAAGTAACAGCTAAATAAAACTTGTGAAATCAGCAACAAATAATACTGACATGAAGTTATCTACATACAACAGTTCTATGTTTTCTGTACAATCTCTGAATTGGTTTTAAGTTTCTATGTTTTCCTGTGTTGCGTATTCCTATGCTGTGTTTACTACGCAATCTCTGAATCCAGCTTAACATTGCCGTAAAATGAACAGGAGGACAAGAAATTACATAAAACTAAAATCCCAGGTTAAATTTCTATGTTCATCCCTAATCTCCACCACCCAGTATAATATATTTTGGAAAAAGTGATTGTGAAGGCAGGAGGCAGAAGAAAGAAAGGAACCGGGACTGGAACCATACCGATCTGAATTATGAGGTAGTGCGTGGCTGTGGTGTGCTGTGCACTCGTCGTGGTCAGTTCCTTTCGTGACAACACTTTTGATTCATGGCGAATACAAGGCAGAACGCAGAACGATCGCAGCGCCAGCGCCAGAATCACTGGCTTAATGGTGATGGCCAATAAAACAGGCTCCGGCCACTCTTCCCATATTGTCGGACATGGCCGGAATATGGAGCATTAACTCCGCGCCTGCCGGACTGCTCGGCGGGAGCTCCACCGCCGACTGCACCAGATAGATTTACCCTCCTCTCCACTTACACATATTTCAAATCGATCACTTACTAATTGATAGAGAACGAACAATGCAATACAATAAAACGTTATGGCACACAAAGAAATGCACTATTAATTCTTACAAGCATATGGTGTTGCATTTTTTTCACCACCAGCTTTTACAATTTCATGATAGTTACAAATTTCCTCCAAATTTTAAGCTCAGCGTACTACAATAAATACAATTTAAATTAATGTTTTTAAAACTGTACATTTTCATTTTTACCTCTCGCTAAGAGAGGTATTGGATTCATGCTAAAATCGCATATCCAGATTTTATTGAATAAACACGTTTTAAGGTCGCTAGAATCCGATTTTAACATTTTTACGATGATGTCTGTGTGTGTGTGTGTGGATGTAAGTGTGTGTGTGTGTGTGTGTGTGTGTATGTGTGTATGTATGTGTGTATGTGTGTGGGATGTTGGAAGGACGATTACTCAAAAACTACAAGACTTTATATTTGTTTAACTACGTATTTCCCAATCGGACATTCATGGGTAAATCTGAAAAGGTTTTGGTAACAATTGGGCAACCGGAAGTAGAAGAAATCTTAAATTCTCTATCTGATACATTTAAATATTTTATTATATATTCTATAGATTTAGAGATAAAAGAAATATAATATAAAATATATAAAATAATAAAAGAATGCCATAGAAAATAGTTGAAAATTTAAATTGTTTGTATCTGACAGATAAATGTCAGTGTCAGAAATTACAGAATTAATAGTTAAATATTTAATATTATAGGTATATTACACATACCCTTTAGAAATACTGTTACTCCCGACAATGAATTGGAAACATCTCGAAAAATTAGAAGAGTAGGACAAAATTTCTTCATAGAATGAATTTAAATTTAAATATAAGGAATAGATATAAGTAGAATTTTTGGTGTAGAGTGTAGGTATACAAGAAATGTTAAATACATTAGGGGCGAGCAGTCATGTGACTTTGTTGGCCTTGATAAGCAGATATGGGGGCCCATGTCAGAATGATAGCTAGTAATTATGTATATAGATGTCAAATATCATAATTTCTCATTCTAAATTTAGTGATTTTCCAATTCCATGTGGTTTATTTTCCTCGACAAGTAAATTCCACACTCCTGGTGACAAATTAACTACGTGAATTTAGAAAATCTTGAAATTTTTAATGAAAAATTCTGACATTTGACATCTATGTACATAATTACTAATTATCATTCTGAAACGGGTCCCCACATCTTCTTGTCAAAGCCATCAATGTAACATGACTGTTCGCGCCCTATACTTATGTAACCAAAAAAAGGAAGTGGCGAGAGGTATTGTGCTGGCCACAATAGATTTTTTTATCTTATAATTCATAATATCCAGAAAATATTATACCAAAATTCCTTTTGTTCACTTCCAGTGGTGTCGGTTGGGATCGAACCCGGGTCCCCACATTCGCGACCAGACACTCAGGCACACGGCCACGAGACCCCATAGTGAAATAATATTAATGTTAAAAATGAAATAAATATATCAGATTATAATATAAGTCTATAGGTTATGTCGTTAGTAATCAATTGTTATTTACAAATTATAGGGAGATTCCAGACGATCTTCTACTAAAGTTAATAAAATGTGCATATTTTCTTTACGCAGCGTGTAAAACAAAAATTATTGCCAAATTTACTATCTATGTGGTTAATTTTATCATCGATTAAGCGTTGTAAGATTACTTACTTAACACCTATATAAAATAAGTGAGTAAATCGTAGTCCGAATTCAGATCTTTTAATTTTCTTAGTCGCCCTGTCACCGGACGTTTCTAATTATTTTAATTTTGTGCGTTAAGTTTGGTTATGTTACGGAGTTAAGCTATGTCTAGGAAAGTAAGAAAAATGTTCCAATATTAACAAAAATAGATTTGCTTTTAATTGGAAAAAATAACAAAATTGATAAGGTTTGCTAGTCCAGTTAATTATTTAAGAAAACTTTAGATGTAATTTGTTTTTTTAGTCTACTTCAGCTAGTTAAATTCAACAAAAGATAGCGTGATTCCAGTTGTTAAGGAAAACAGCGTTTCCTTTGAGAAATATAACATTTATCCAAATTTAAAGTTCCCTTTATCTTAAATTTTAGTGAATATTAATGACCATACATTTAACACAAGATTTAAATAATTTTATTATGCTTCGTCTAGCGTGGGTGTTATATTTTTCATCCCTTTTAGAGCTTTCAGAGCAAAAAGGAATAATTAATAGTTGTGTCCTAATAAAGTAATAAATAATTCATCAAGGCTCGGGCTATTCATCGCGTTATGAGAAGGAATTATTTGGATTGAGTGAATGATGAAATCGAGTGACGGAATTGAAGGAGCGAAGGACTACGAAGAGCGAGGGTAAATCGCGAACGTTCGAAGTCCATTTCGACAGAATTATGAAGTAATTTTGATAATTGTTCTGCAGTTTATGGCAATTGTTGAGAAGCTTTGTCACCCAAATATGAAGTATGGTTATGGCATGTTCTCAACTTTGGGTAACCGCTAAATAGCTTCTCTCTCATTAAAACTATTAAATGTACAAATTATAAATATAATAAACGTTTTGCTTATAACGCATCTACAATAATGATTTTATTTCTAAGTTTGATTCCATGGATAATATAATTGTTAATCTTAATATGTATTATACTACTTTAAATACATACAGGTGTAGACCGTGACACCGGAACATAGGACTTTAACATATAAAATTATATTTTCATAATTCCCTGCTTCCCTAATTATTTTAGGTAAAAATGCTTCAAATAAAAGTTTGAGAGCTTGATTCTGCAAAATTAATTTCATATGCTTTTTATCAGCAGAAATTAGTGATAAAAATGACGAAAATCACTATACAATAACAACAGCCATGGAATTAAAACAGATAAAATAACAAATGTTTAACGTCTTATCTGACAACTTAGGTTAATATATTTTTATTAGGTATTATATATAATATCTGACAAGTGAACAATTATCTCTTAATTTAAATTTAAAAAAATTCACATTAACAGAGATTACAAATAATAAGAAAAATAAATTAGCTTGACAGATAAATTGCTAATATTTGTTAATTGTTAGTAATATTTGCCGTTATAAAGTATATAAAATTCGTTTTGTTTATTGGTTCTGATGTAAAATTTTATACCCTACAACATTTATTTGTAGATTTTTACCTCAAATAATTAGTGAAGCAGGAAATTACGAAAGTTTGATTTTACATGTTAAAGTTCCATGTTTCGGTGTCACGGTCAACATCCTGTATATACTTAAAACTAGGGTATCAAACCCGCAAAAACTGGGTTCTGTTCAGGCTCAAGTTAATTTGTTTTTTAAAACATAGGTTCATGTACGGTTCTGGTTCAAGCGTTAATAAAATTTGCGGTTTTGTTCCGGACTCAGGTCCGGTTTGACATAATGTTTTTTTAAATAATAATCTTTATATAGAAATAATTTAAAATGCTTGCCGAATAATCAGCAACGCAGACGCAGAAGGCGTCGATCGTCGATGATCGGCTATAAGTATTACGATTACGTTTAGGTTTTGAACTGAAAATGAACCTGAACCAGAGCTGAACCCTGGACCAGAATTTTAATATCTGGTTCGGTTCCGACTCGAGTTCAATTGAAAAATATATCTGAGGTTCGGTTCTGGGTTTGGGTTCGCTAAAATGTTACGGTCTGGTTCCGGTTTTGGTTCGGTTCAGGTTCGATCCCTGCTTAAAACTAAAAAAGAAGTATGACACTAGTCGACTTTCCTTAAATGCCTGAAAGGGTCGTCTCCTAGTTCAGATTTATCTTCTTCCGAGAACCTTTACTTTTGTAATATGAAAAACAACTTCGTAAAAATTCAGTGCGTATAGTGAAAGCCAACTCACAAGACATGTGTGTGTAACTAAAAGAAGAATGTGTTGGGCTTGTGGATACAATACCTAATGGAATTAAAGCTGTTGTCAAGGAGTTTTCACATAATGTCAAAATAAATAGCGTGAAGATTAAAGCTCATTTTGGCTTCAATGTGTATGTGTACGTAATTTTTTCATCTATATGTATATATATATATATATATATATATATATATATATATATATATATATATATATATATATATATATATATATATATGCTTAGGGGCTCACAAATCATGGTCATGATAGTAGCGCTTCCGATTTGACCGGAAGTGACATTAACTTTAATATTTCAAATGAGACACCCTATATATTTAATATATTTGGAATCTACATAAAATTACGAATTTAACGATATGTTTGAAGTGTATATTTATTGAAGAAATAAATTAGAAAAACGTAAGGGAAAATGATGCATAATTAACCTGCTGAACCATGATATTAGACAAACTGTGAAAATAGTTAAGTTAATTGTCCAAATAGTAAGTTTTTTTTGTAAGATTACATATTTTGATTTGGTCAATTATTCATAATTTTCTCTTACGGTTTTGTTATTTATTTCTTCAATAAAAATTCACTTCAATCATATCGTTGAATTCATAATTTTACGTAGATTCCAAATATACAAAAATTAATAGGATTTCCCATTTGAAATATGAAATTTAATACCATTTCCGGTTAAACCGGAAGCGCTACCATCATGACAAATACCATAATTTGCGAGCCCCTAAACCTAGTTTACAAATATTTAAAGAGAATTAGAAAATAAATAAAAAAAGTTATTTTGAGTGGTCCGTTTTTTAGTGTCACCTGTATAGTTTAACCTTATTTGTCCAAAAATAGTGTCCGTCGAAAACTACCTTATATTTGACGTTAAAGCAGACATAACCTAACTTTTAGAGACAAATAGCTACAACGTTTTAACTAGGCAGAATAACTTGCACGGCATATGAAAACATATTTTGATGTACATGTTGTCTGGAATTTAACATTCACGCTATCTATTTTGACGTTATGTGAAAACTCCGTATTACTAATAAAAGCGATGTAATCCCATTTTAAATGTCGATATAGTTGAATATCATATTAAGTTTTCGCAAGTTTAAAATCTATATTTTAAACTTGTAAAAATTTGTTACCATTTTCGTAGATTTTATAATTTGTTTGTGGAAAATGTACGCTTTCTTTTCGTCATAACAATTTACTCAAAATAACTAATTCATATTTAGACACTTTTGTTATGCAGCCCTTGATATTCTAGACAATATCGTAATTATTGTGCCAATATGAAATTTTAATAGTGCTTCCAATGTAATATCTTCTCCTATGAATTATGTGTGGTAACTATATCCACTAGGCAAGATGAATAATTCATGCTGTTTGTCTAGTTGCATATGTTACCAGTGCCAATTAATATCTAATAAACGATATTAATTTTGAAATGTTTCAATTTGATATATGTGTTTTTAATATTCAGAAAAATTAAGTGTAGCGTGTAGAATATCGTGCATTTTAAATATGTTGCTGAATAGTGCATCATTGTTCTGCGAATATATATTATCAAACAAAGCCAACCATGTTTACGTTAAATCTGTGTGCTGACAAATGAAAAAGGCCAAACCTAAATAATTTTATTTATTAACCATTCCCATTGTTCAATGGAGCGTGTAGAGGATTTTAGCGCTTGCTAGTGCTTTTATTTCTATTTTTGTAGATAATATATTTATTCGAATATGTAAACCATTTTATTAACTAGAATAAACAGTGGAAAAATAGCAAGGTTACATTTGTTTGCTCTTGTGTATGCTCTATGCTATCGTTCTGCCCCAGGCTCCTCCATAATTCACGTTCCAGAAACTGAAACATGCTTCAAATTTATCACATCTTAAAAATAATTCTCTTTGTCATTTCAAAACGAGAAAATTCGATTTACAAACACTAATAAATTCTTCAAAAAATAATTGTACTTCCATAAGTATCCAGAAAGTATAAAATATCTATCACAGGTTTCACATTATTGAAATTTGTCATTCCCACAACATATTTCCTAAATTTTCTTCAAATTTGATTGTATTTTTGAAGCATTGCGAATATAATTCTAATAGCGAAGAAAAAAGTTATATGGGCTGTACACAGGAAATAATAGATAGGGTGATTCAGGATTAATGTTACAAACTTTAACAGCTTATTTCTGAGGTCATTTTAAGCAAAAAATTCTATATGGACATAGGTCCTATCTCTTCTAGTTACCGAAATACAAGAGGTTAAAGTTTTATGAAAAAAAATTTTGTAATCAAGATATTTTGGAAAACAAGAGTTTAATGAAAAATCATACCTTATTTATTTATTATCTATGGGGATTCTTAAAAGAAGAAGTTTATAGGGTAGAAATAAACAGTCAGTAGTTACTTCAGCGAATAATGAATGCATCTGCTGTCATTCGTAACGATTGTAATGTAATTGATCGTGTCTATCATTCCATGATTCGCTGTGAAGCATGCATACAAGCTCAAAGCGCTCATTTTGAGCATTTACTAAAAAATATTTCTAATTTGTTGTCTTTTTTCATATTATGTTTGGTACCTATTCTAAATATTGTTATGTTGTTCTGTATTTAGAATTTGTTTATCTATATGTTTAATTGCGTCATCTTGTGTTTTGTAGTTCTAATTATGTTCTTTCTTTTCATACTTTTTAGCAATACACCTTTGTATTAATAAAATAAAAATAATTATGGCAAATACAGTTTGATTTTTCTATAAAACTCTTCTTTTTCAGAAGTATCTTGATTACAAAAATTTAAAAATTGTGAGGTTTTTTATAAAACTTTAACCTTTTGTATTTTGGTAAATATAAGAGATAGGACCTATGTTCATATAGCATTTTTTGCTTAAAATGACCTCAGGAATAAGCTGTTTATAACATTAGTCCTGAATCACTCTGTATAGTGCAACAAGTGTAGAAATGTAACTTTTTCCGCAGGGAATGAAATAATAGATAATTCGAACAAATGTATTTTTTTGAGAATTTTGCTCTTTCATAGTCAAATGTGGGCCAAAACTACCCTTATTTTAATAAGCAATAACAACCTTAGTCTATTTTTTTAATTTCTAAATGAACCTTTAACTATACTAACATAATACAATGATAAAATTGCATTTTTTAAAATAATCTTTCTTGGAATTTAATAAAAGAATAGTCGATGTTACCAAAATACCAAAATTTTAGCATGAATTGTTGTAAAATATTATATTTTATTAATAATATAATATTTATATGTTGATAGCCAAAAACATAAATTTTATTGCACAATATTTGAAACGCTTTGTTTTATGTGAAACACAATTTTCTTCATTTATTATTTAAAATATAAATAACACCGTTATAAATTTCACCAATATTGGACAAAAAATATATGTAAAATTATACTTTATTAATAATACCTCTTCATGAATATTTCAAAATCCAAACATTAGAAGAGTGACACATATTTAATATCAACATTCCATATAAAATTCAAAATCAATGCAAGTTTAAATATTTGATAAAACTGTTGTTTTTAATTAAAGATTGTCGGCAATTTTTTACTTTAAATAGAAATTGTTGACCGACCCTTTTAAAAATAGATGTGTGTTATGAAAGGCAAGCTATACATAAAACATGAGTTTAAAAATTGAAATTGAAATGTTCGACATGAAACAATAATTGGCAATCCTTTGATGTGGTTTTGTAAATCTGCCATTTTATACGGGCCGTATTCACGATATTACATCACATGCTACGGGGAATAAATGTTTCACGATAGTTGTGGACGGAGTAGATCACTCCGTCCGGTTTCCTTCGAAGGAAGTTATAGTCAGAGGCGTATCCATCAACATTTTATAAGGGACATCACGTATGGGCAGAGCACACACTACACATTACAATGACAACAGAAGAACTAAATTTCATTTCAACAAAGAACAAAATCAATTCTTATAGACTCCATTTATTATGTAATGTACTATGTACTTCACCATCAAAAATCCTATCACTATTTGATGTATTGACAATATTTCTTGGAAAATTCATCACGTAAAATCGCTTATCATATAATATTTCGCAGGAAATTCATTTTCTATTAAATAATATTCAGAATTCTCTTATTTTCATATTTAGATGTTTGATAAACTAATTTTACACAATTTGATTATATTTAAACTAATTTTAATTACAGTGATGCCAAATACTTGCATTTTCATTTAAAAAATAAGCTAATTATTAATTTTTCAAAATTATGATACGAATATTTGATGCATTGCCAGGGCAATTTGTGCCTTGTATCTTTTGTTTTTGATTATTTCGAATAATTTGAACTGTTTAAAATTCAAGAAAGAGTAAAATTAAAGTAAATTAAAATACAAATCATTTATATTAATCCTTTGGTAGTTCAAAATAATAAAACATATATGTAAAACCAGTAAAACTGGAAATAGAATTTTCCAACTTTTTAATTTAAACGATATGTCTAAAATTAATAATAAAGAATATAGCTATTTGTCTCTATTTTTACAATCATCTGTATAATAATTTCAAAGATCGAAAAGCACTGGTTTATAATATTTAAAAACATAGCCAGTATTAAAATTATATGTATAAATTTTATTTATTTTATCGTAGTTGGCTTGTTAGTTCCCGTATTTCACAACGAAGTTTAACTAGCGGGCGTTGCCAGTCATCACTTTTGTTTCATGCTAAACGAATGTAATTATTTGTGTCTTGATTTTTATGAAAAAATCATTTTAAATATATAAATATATATTTTACAATATAGTGCAATATGTTTAGAATGTAATTCTCTATCTAGTCATATAAATTTCATATAGAAAAAATGTTAGTGTTTTGGGTTATGTTCAAATAAGTAACGTCTGATAAACATGTGACAGGTATACAAAACATTCATTGACAGTTGAACAAAATTAAAATAAATCTATTTAACATATTTTTATTATATATTTACAGTGTTTGGTGGTGAGCTGAATATGGAAATCGACAAAATCTTTGGGTTAACCAGACTACAACAGCAGACAAGGTAGGAAATTCATATATATACTTATTGTCTTCATAATAAGAATGAACAATGAATTTTACGTATTACTATAAATCTCGCCCTGGCAAACCAGAAAAAAATGGTATCCAAAGGGTTAACACAACTTAACCTAATACTCCTGAATGACCATCGCCAAGATGACCATTGCCCATTCGCAGTCGTCCACTGTTGAAGAAACAATTATAGTTTGAAACTCAATAACAATAACTTGCTTTAAAAAATCTGATGTGGACACCACACGACTTCCTTGTACGATTATTAAACTATACATATTTTTTTAATAAATAAATTACAAAATATTAATTTTAACTTCAAAACAGTAAGATATATAGCGAACATAAAGGGAGTTTTTAAAGAGAGTTTTGATTACAACAAAGCAATATTTGATTACAACAATGAATATGACTAATTTCACAATAAAAATATAATATTTGTTATTGTACGAATCATAAAATTGCACGTATTTAACGTAATGTGACATGAACATTTCTTTTATTTTTGTCCTAATCCAGCAAGCTTTATTCCAAAAAAATAATTTTTAAATTTACATATTTCGCTTATACAAAGGGCTAATTTAATAATACTTGATGTGCTAAACGCAGAAATTAATTCTCTAAAACTTTTATTTGAAGCATTTATTTCTAAAATCAAAATTAAATCATTTTATTCAAGAAAAACTGTTATCAACTTCAAGTAATGTACCACTTCCGGTTAGCCTATTTTAACCAAAATCTATTATGTTATTTCGATTGACATAAAAGTCTTGTATACCAAATTTGAAAAGTTTTGGATTATATTTTAAAAGTTTTTTATTAAAATCTATTATAGGCTTCATGTTAAGTGCCACTTCTGGAAATTGTGTAATAACCAGAAAGGGAGGTGCACAACTAGATGTTATAGCAGTCCTAAATACAAAATTTCAACTTTCTACGGCTTACCATTTTTGAGTTATGCGAGATACGTACGTACAGACGTTACGATGAAATTAGTCAAAATGGATTCAGGGCTGATCAAAATGGATATTTCCGCTGAAATCTGAAAACCGAAATTTTTCGCGATTACAATACTTCCTTTACTTACGTACAAGGAAGTAAAAATTGACTATGTCCGTCTTAAAGTATGGGGTTCTACATTTGTACTTTTTAATACAACTAAAGTATGAAACTGAAGAAAACTGTACCTAATTTAGTAACAATAAAAATCAATATTATTTATCTATCCTAATTACATATCACGCAAATGCAATTATAGTGCTTTTATTCTTGATTCATAAGTCGTAAGTTGGAGCGATTTGAACAATCATTAAACTATCCAGTGAATTACAGTTTATTTTTAGACATAGACCGTAGAGTCGCATAAATAGTAGGATTTCCATTGTTTAATCCAAATTGTTTGAAAGTAAAGTAAAGGAATGATTCTCGTGATTGTATAATTTACAAGTCTAGTGGAAATTTTCCGCTGTAAATCTTTCGAATTTTACATTGTGCGCATTCTGGCTGTAAACTATTTATTCAGTGTTGAACGTTGAGCATGTTTGAATCTTGTGAACATTTCACCCGCACTCGTAACTTCTACAACAACTTGATAGTGGGTTAGTTTCTCTTTCCAAGTGCTAAACACGCCCACCAAGTATCACTTCTAACCGTACTTCACCTTATTTTTACGGCCGTCATCTTCATAGCAACTTTTTATTTCTGCTAAGCATTATTGCGGGAATCAAAAACCTTGCACCGTCATAAAAATTTTATAAGTATCTAGATCAAAGGATACTACTTTTTAACTAAACCGCAAATTATTCATTTCAAAGTGCGACTTTTTACATGCAAAAGCGACAAGTCTTTTTTACAAGTTTTTTTAGATGAAAAAATTAAAAATTATTACACCTTACATGTTGAGTGTGTGATAAATTTAGTCTTTGAAGTTAAATACCACAATTTTAAAACTTACTGATGAATTATACTTAATTAAATTTACATTTTCAAACAATTAAAATTGTAGTTCAGGTTACAATATATTCTAATTTATAGAACAAGGGGACATCATCTTAACCTCGAAATACAGAACCGAGGCCACACGAGAGTACAGGCCTAAATGTTGATTTCGTGACGTCACGGCGAGAGGCAAACGACTGCATAGTAAGCATGGGAAACATACAGAATTTTTAAGGAATAAACTTGTAAAATGTGATTTATAATATACAACTCGCGAATAACTATTAAGATATTATAATTGCCATTTTATTTATGTGACTAAAAAATTAAATAAAAATCTGATGTGGCCAGCACAATACCTCCCGTCAATCCTGTGTATTATGTACAAATTCCATACATAAATCTTCTTGCAAAAGATTCTATATTTCCAGTAAAATTATTTCATAAAATAACTATGCAAATTCAACTTGACACTAACATCTTCTTCCTTAGCTTTCCCATTCGCTAGGGGTCGCTATGTTTTATTTTCTTCTTCCACTCATTGGTTTTGCGTTGTCGTCCTCATTTAGTTCTTTTCTCTCAAGTCTTCCATCTTATCTTTGGTCTTCTTCTGTTTCGTCTACCTTCTATTACTATGTTATTCATTCTTCCAATATATTCTTCATCTCTCCACATTCAAACCAATGTAATCGTCTCTCTTGTATCTTTCTATAAACTTCTATCACTCGAGCCATTTCCCTTATTCTGTCATTCCTATTACTACATTTCGGTGTCTTCCCCAATATCTATCTCAACCTCCTCATTTCTGTCACATTCATTTTCTTTTCATTGACACTGACATATGTCAGTTAGAATTTTTCTTAATATAGTAGCTGTTTCCATAGATATAGGATAGCTGGCTAATTTATAAAATTTAATTTCTTTATAATTCATTAAATTCAATCAATATAAAATGCAATCAATTCGTATAGATAAGAATAATCTTTAATATTTAAAATAACATTAAATGTCAAAAAATAATATTTAACACCGTTTTTTCAAGAAAAACTGTTAAAATCTTCACATGAGGGTACTTCCGGTTGACCATTTATAACCAATATCTAATCAAGTCTGCATATGGATGTAAGGAAGAGGTATATGTAAAAATTGTAACACACACACACACACACATACAAACATCATTGTAAATATAGTCAAATCGTATTGTAGGCTCCCTAAAACGTGCTTATTCATTGAAAACTGACCACCGATCTTTTTGACCAAAGACAATACCTTCCTTATCTATAGGTAACGGAAGGAAAAAACGAATTATGAATTGAATAAATATACCAATACAACTTATATTTGACTTTAATAATATAAATATATCATCACGGCATATTACCCATTGCTGGGTGTGCCAGTCTGCTTTGTATACAGATTTCGGTAATGATGATCACATATTTGTAACGTGTGGGCGTTTAGCAGGCTTTACCGAACGGGCACTCATTGCTGGCGTGGAGAGTGCACCACAGGGGTCAATTTTGTGATATTTAAAATTCGAAATATTTGGCGTGTGTTGGGATCGAACCCGGTTCCCCAGATTCGCGATCAGACACTCTGGTACGTTGTTTAAATAATACAAAAAATGTTATAAAATCACATTAAAATATTTTATTTCTATTTTTAATGAAATCAATACTTAAACAAGTCAATAATAATTAAATAATAAACAATATAACATGTAAGTTACATTACTTTAACTTATTACTTGATTCTTAGGATCACATGTATTCTACATAGATATTATTTCAAAATAAAACAATGTTTTCCCAATTTTATATAATGTCGGTATTACCGAAACATATAATACATATGTGTATTTAATATATAACATATTTTCACGGTGAATATCTGTATTTTTTTTTCTCTTACTAATTGTTTGGATAAATATGATTGCTGATTTTTAAATATAGCGGGTATTCCGTCATACGTCAATTTTAAATATTTCCTTTTTAAAACTAATCATTTATCACCTGACCTAGTGGATTCATGCTCACGAATAATATTTTTTTTATTTAATTTTTAATTTAACTTGAATAGTTATTCCCGAATTGTATGCTTTATAAATCACATTTTACAAGTCTATTTGTAAAAAATTCCGCATATTTCCTATGCTTACAATGCAGTCGTTCACCTCACGGTATGACGGCACGCATAAAGAGCTTGTACTCAAAATTATGTGGAGGAGTGAGAATTTTATCTGAGCATCTTTGAATGTAATTCGTTCTTTGCAAAGATTTCAGATTTCCATTTTCTAAGTCAATATCGAAGTTCCTTGATTAAGTGTGCTCCATTATTAAAGAGTATTTCACAAATTGAAACTATTTGAAAACTGTCAAACACATCTGAGGTGAATGAAGACATTTACCACAGTATTGAGTAATTCAGAAGATTTGCATAAGAAAATAAAGCACGGAGACGTAGAAATGTTAATTTATTTCCCGACATCGGCATCGCTAACGCTAACGAAACGAAAAACTCGATAGTTAGGTAGGGTGCTGGGGACTCAACCCTCAGCCCTCGACCAATATCTCCATCTGTGTCTTTAGTCGCGTCGACCTGATCCTTTTTCGATTGATGAATAATCAATTTGGTCCTTGTTTTACAAGCGGTGTCTGCGCAAAACCAGACACGCCAGCTGCTTTCACTACTTTTACCCCGAGGGTAGACAATGCTCGTTTTAGTCTGGATGGATTTAGACCTTACCCCAATCATTCTGAGTACGTAAAACTCAATTTAATAATTTATATATTATCAATGAAAATAAACAGGAAAGCGGATGGATCTTTGACATTGGATCAATCCTCATATGTTGACGAAGTCCTCAAAATGTTTAAAATGGAAAATGCTAAAGGCGCGCCGACTCCATTGGATCCTGGCATAAAATACCGTTTACCACCGAATAGTGGTACTGAAAAATTAAATGTTCCATATAGACAAGCAGTTGGAAGTTTGCTATATTTAGCCTGCGGTATACGTCCAGATTTAGCATATCCATCAGCTTATATGAGTCAGTTCAATGAACATTATTCTGAAGAGTACTGGAGAGGAATCAAACACATACTAAGATATCTACAGATGACAAAGGATCAAAAACTAAATTTCAAGAAAACCGGTAAGAAATTAAAAATATTTTCTGACGCAGATTGGGGCGGTGATCGAATTGATCGCAAGTCATTCAGCGGGTACATCATGGTGTTAGGAGGAGCAGCTATTTCGTGGAGCAGTAAGAAACAAAATTGTACTGCACTCTCATCGTCGGAAGCAGAGTACATTGCAATGTGCCACGCAGCTAAAGAATTTTTATGGATTCGAAATCTATTAAACGAATTACAGATGACGAACTTTATAGACAAGCCTCAACAATTACTCGTGGACAATCAAGGAGCAATGTATATTGCGAAGAACCAAGTAACTTCGGAGAGAAGTAAACACATCGACTTAAGATACTTCTTTCTACGTGACCTTGTAGAAAATGATGTTTTGACATTTGGCCACGTACAATCGAAAGAAAATGTTGCCGATATATTTACGAAGTCAGTCTCTAAAAGAGTATTGTTTTCACTGAAGAGTGAAGTAGGAATTTAAACAATATTAAATATCCTTGTAAAGGACATATATCAGCAAGGAGGGGTGTCAGAAATAAATGCTGACATATGTCATAATTAAGCCGCTGTCACTGATCTATGTCCTGCTATGATCATTTTAAATAAAATATAAATGTAGATCATATGTTTGTTTTTGAGAAGTTATGTACAGCGAAATAAAAATAAATAAACAGGTCAAGATATTTTTATTCTCATGTTTGATAATTCATTTTGAATAAATTTTTTAACACTAATAACAAATATAAAACGTAGAAAATTTATATTTTGGCGGCTATTATTGGCCCAAAGTTAACTTGAAAAGGTTACGGACAAAATGAATCATATGCAAAATTATTATTAGATTAATAAATATTACAAAAAATATCATTTGGTTAAATAATTCAGGGGAACAGGGTACCTAATAACAGTAAAACGTTGAAAATTTATATCATGGCGGTTATTATTGTCCCAAAGTTATTCTGAAAAGGTTACGGACAAAATGAATCATATGCAAAATTATTGTTAGATTAATAAACATTAGAAAAAATATCATTTGGTTAAATAATTCAGGGGAACAGGGTACCTAATAACAGTAAAACTTTGAAAATTTATATCTTGGCGGCTATTATTGGCCCAAAGTTATTCTGAAAAGGTTACGGACAAAATGAATCATATGCAAAATTATTGTTAGATTAATAAACATTAGAAAAAATATCATTTGGTTAAATAATTCAGGGGAACAGGGTACCTAATAACAGTAAAACGTTGAAAATTTATATCATGGCGGTTATTATTGGCCCAAAGTTATTCTGAAAAGGTTACGGACAAAATGAATCATATGCAAAATTATTGTTAGATTAATAAACATTAGAAAAAATATCATTTGGTTAAATAATTCAGGGGAACAGGGTACCTAATAACAGTAAAACTTTGAAAATTTATATCTTGGCGGCTATTATTGGCCCAAAGTTATTCTGAAAAGGTTACGGACAAAATGAATCATATGCAAAATTATTGTTAGATTAATAAACATTAGAAAAAATATCATTTGGTTAAATAATTCAGGGGAACAGGGTACCTAATAACAGTAAAACGTTGAAAATTTATATCTTGGCGGTTATTATTGGCCCAAAGTTATTCTGAAAAGGTTACGGACAAAATGAATCATATGCAAAATTATTGTTAGATTAATAAACATTAGAAAAAATATCATTTGGTTAAATAATTCAGGGGAACAGGGTACCTAATAACAGTAAAACTTTGAAAATTTATATCTTGGCGGCTATTATTGGCCCAAAGTTATTCTGAAAAGGTTACGGACAAAATGAATCATATGCAAAATTATTGTTAGATTAATAAACATTAGAAAAAATATCATTTGGTTAAATAATTCAGGGGAACAGGGTACCTAATAACAGTAAAACGTTGAAAATTTATATCTTGGCGGCTATTATTGGCCCAAAGTTATTCTGAAAAGGTTACGGACAAAATGAATCATATGCAAAATTATTGTTAGATTAATGAACATTAGAAAAAATATCATTTGGTTAAATAATTCAGGGGAACAGGGTACCTAATAACAGTAAAACGTTGAAAATTTATATCTTGGCGGCTATTATTGGCCCAAAGTTATTCTGAAAAGGTTACGGACAAAATTAATCATATGCAAAATTATTGTTAGATTAATAAATATTAGAAAAAATATCATTTGGTTAAATAATTCAGGGGAACAGGGTACCTAATAACAGTAAAACCTTGAAAATTTATATCTTGCGGCTATTATTGGCCCAAAGGTATTCTGAAAAGGTTACGGACAAAATGAATCATATGCAAAATTATTGTTAGATTAATAAACATTAGAAAAAATATCATTTGGTTAAATAATTCAGGGGAACAGGGTACCTAATAACAGTAAAACTTTGAAAATTTATATCTTGGCGGCTATTATTGGCCCAAAGTTATTCTGAAAAGGTTACGGACAAAATGAATCATATGCAAAATTATTGTTAGATTAATAAACATTAGAAAAAATATCATTTGGTTAAATAATTCAGGGGAACAGGGTACCTAATAACAGTAAAACGTTGAAAATTTATATCTTGGCGGCTATTATTGGCCCAAAGTTATTCTGAAAAGGTTACGGACAAAATGAATCATATGCAAAATTATTGTTAGATTAATGAACATTAGAAAAAATATCATTTGGTTAAATAATTCAGGGGAACAGGGTACCTAATAACAGTAAAACGTTGAAAATTTATATCTTGGCGGCTATTATTGGCCCAAAGTTATTCTGAAAAGGTTACGGACAAAATTAATCATATGCAAAATTATTGTTAGATTAATAAATATTAGAAAAAATATCATTTGGTTAAATAATTCAGGGGAACAGGGTACCTAATAACAGTAAAACCTTGAAAATTTATATCTTGCGGCTATTATTGGCCCAAAGGTATTCTGAAAAGGTTACGGACAAAATGAATCATATGCAAAATTATTGCTAGATTAATAAACATTAGAAAAAATATCATTTGGTTAAATAATTCAGGGGAACAGGGTACCTAATAACAGTAAAACGTTGAAAATTTATATCTTGGCGGCTATTATTGGCCCAAAGTTATTCTGAAAAGGTTACGGACAAAATGAATCATATGCAAAATTATTGTTAGATTAATAAACATTGGATAAAATATCATTTGGTTAAATAATTCAGGGGAACAGGGTACCTAATAACAGTAAAACTTTGAAAATTTATATCTTGGCGGCTATTATTGGCCCAAAGTTATTCTGAAAAGGTTACGGACAAAATGAATCATATGCAAAATTATTGTTAGATTAATAAAGATTAGAAAAAACATCATTTGGTTAAATAATTCAGGGGAACAGGGTACCTAATAACAGTAAAACTTTAAAAATTTATATCTTGGCGGCTATTATTGGCCCAAAGTTATTCTGAAAAGGTTACGGACAAAATGAATCATATGCAAAATTATTGTTAGATTAATAAATATTAGAAAAAATATCATTTGGTTAAATAATTCAGGGGAACAGGGTACCTAATAACAGTAAAACCTTGAAAATTTATATCTTGCGGCTATTATTGGCCCAAAGGTATTCTGAAAAGGTTACGGACAAAATTAATCATATGCAAAATTATTGTTAGATTAATAAACATTAGAAAAAATATCATTTGGTTAAATAATTCAGGGGAACAGGGTACCTAATAACAGTAAAACGTTGAAAATTTATATCTTGGCGGCTATTATTGGCCCAAAGTTATTCTGAAAAGGTTACGGACAAAATGAATCATATGCAAAATTATTGTTAGATTAATAAACATTAGATAAAATATCATTTGGTTAAATAATTCAGGGGAACAGGGTACCTAATAACAGTAAAACTTTGAAAATTTATATCTTGGCGGCTATTATTGGCCCAAAGTTATTCTGAAAAGGTTACGGACAAAATGAATCATATGCAAAATTATTGTTAGATTAATAAAGATTAGAAAAAACATCATTTGGTTAAATAATTCAGGGGAACAGGGTACCTAATAACAGTAAAACTTTAAAAATTTATATCTTGGCGGCTATTATTGGCCCAAAGTTATTCTGAAAAGGTTACGGACAAAATGAATCATATGCAAAATTATTGTTAGATTAATAAACATTAGAAATAATATCATTTGGTTAAATAATTCAGGGGAACAGGGTACCTAATAACAGTAAAACTTTGAAAATTTATATCTTGGCGGCTATTATTGGCCCAAAGTTATTCTGAAAAGGTTACGGACAAAATGAATCATGTGCAAAATTATTGTTAGATTAATAAACATTAGAAAAAATATCATTTGGTTAAATAATTCAGGGGAACAGGGTACCTAATAACAGTAAAACTTTGAAAATTTATATCTTGGCGGCTATTATTGGCCCAAAGTTATTCTGAAAAGGTTACGGACAAAATGAATCATATTCAAAATTATTGTTAGATTAAAAAACATTAGAAAAAATATCATTTGGTTAAATAATTCAGGGGAACAGGGTACCTAATAACAGTAAAACTTTGAAAATTTATATCTTGGCGGCTATTATTGGCCCAAAGTTATTCTGAAAAGGTTACGGACAAAATGAATCATATGCAAAATTATTGTTAGATTAATAAACATTAAAAAAAATATCATTTGGTTAAATAATTCAGGGGAACAGGGTACCTAATAACAGTAAAACCTTGAAAATTTATATCTTGGCGGCTATTATTGGCCCAAAGTTATTCTGAAAAGATTACGGACAAAATGAATCATATGCAAAATTATTGTTAGATTAATAAACATTAGAAAAAAAATATCATTTGGTTAAATAATTCAGGGGAACAGGGTACCTAATAACAGTAAAACGTTGAAAATTTATTATATCTTGGCGGCTATTATTGGCCCAAAGTTATTCTGAAAAGGTTACGGACAAAATGAATCATATTCAAAATTATTGTTAGATTAATAAACATTAGAAAAAATATCATTTGGTTAAATAATTCAGGGGAACAGGGTACCTAATAACAGTAAAACTTTGAAAATTTATATCTTGGCGGCTATTATTGGCCCAAAGTTATTCTGAAAAGGTTACGGACAAAATGAATCATATGCAAAATTATTGTTAGATTAATAAAGATTAGAAAAAATATCATTTGGTTAAATAATTCAGGTGAACAGGGTACCTAATAACAGTAAAACTTTGAAAATTTATATCTTGGCGGCTATTATTGGCCCAAAGTTATTCTGAAAAGGTTACGGACAAAATGAATCATATGCAAAATTATTGTTAGATTAATAAACATTAGAAAAAATATCATTTGGTTAAATAATTCAGGGGAACAGGGTACCTAATAACAGTAAAACGTTGAAAATTTATATCTTGGCGGCTATTATTGGCCCAAAGTTATTCTGAAAAGGTTACGGACAAAATGAATCATATGCAAAATTATTGTTAGATTAATAAACATTAGAAAAAATATCATTTGGTTAAATAATTCAGGGGAACAAAGTACCTAATAACAGTAAAACGTTGAAAATTTATATCTTGGCGGCTATTATTGGCCCAAGGTTATTCTGAAAAGGTTACGGACAAAATGAATCATATGCAAAATTATTGTTAGATTAATAAAGATTAGAAAAAATATCATTTGGTTAAATAATTCAGGTGAACAGGGTACCTAATAACAGTAAAACTTTGAAAATTTATATCTTGGCGGCTATTATTGGCCCAAAGTTATTCTGAAAAGGTTACGGACAAAATGAATCATATGCAAAATTATTGTTAGATTAATAAACATTAGAAAAAATATCATTTGGTTAAATAATTCAGGGGAACAGGGTACCTAATAACAGTAAAACGTTGAAAATTTATATCTTGGCGGCTATTATTGGCCCAAAGTTATTCTGAAAAGGTTACGGACAAAATGAATCATATGCAAAATTATTGTTAGATTAATAAACATTAGAAATAATATCATTTGGTTAAATAATTCAGGGGAACAGGGTACCTAATAACAGTAAAACTTTGAAAATTTATATCTTGGCGGCTATTATTGGCCCAAAGTTATTCTGAAAAGGTTACGGACAAAATGAATCATATGCAAAATTATTGTTAGATTAATAAACATTAGAAAAAATATCATTTGGTTAAATAATTCAGGGGAACAGAGTACCTAATAACAGTAAAACTTTGAAAATTTATATCTTGGCGGCTATTATTGGCCCAAAGTTATTCTGAAAAGGTTACGGACAAAATGAATCATATTTAAAATTATTGTTAGATTAATAAACATTAGAAAAAATATCATTTGGTTAAATAATTCAGGGGAACAGGGTACCTAATAACAGTAAAACTTTGAAAATTTATATCTTGGCGGCTATTATTGGCCCAAAGTTATTCTGAAAAGGTTACGGACAAAATGAATCATATGCAAAATTATTGTTAGATTAATAAACATTAGAAAAAATATCATTTGGTTAAATAATTCAGGGGAACAGGGTACCTAATAACAGTAAAACTTTGAAAATTTATATCTTGGCGGCTATTATTGGCCCAAAGTTATTCTGAAAGGTTACGGACAAAATGAATCATATGCAAAATTATTGATAGATTAATAAACATTAGAAAAAATATCATTTGGTTAAATAATTCAGGGGAACAGGGTACCTAATAACAGTAAAACGTTGAAAATTTATATCTTGGCGGCTATTATTGGCCCAAAGTTATTCTGAAAAGGTTACGGACAAAATGAATCATATGCAAAATTATTGTTAGATTAATAAACATTAGAAAAAATATCATTTGTTTAAATAATTCAGGGGAACAGAGTAACTAATAACAGTAAAACGTTGAAAATTTATATTTTGGCGGCTATTATTGGCCCAAAGTTATTCTGAAAAGGTTACGGACAAAATGAATCATATGCAAAATTATTGTTAGATTAATAAGCATTACAAAAAATATCATTTGGTTAAATAATTCAGGGGAACAGGGTACCTAATATCAGTAAAACGTTGAAAATTTATATCTTGGCGGCTATTATTGGCCCAAAGTTATTCTGAAAAGGTTACGGACAAAATGAATCATATGCAAAATTATTGTTAGATTAATGAACATTAGAAAAAATATCATTTGGTTAAATAATTCAGGGGAACAGGGTACCTAATAACAGTAAAACGTTGAAAATTTATATCTTGGCGGCTATTATTGGCCCAAAGTTATTCTGAAAAGGTTACGGACAAAATTAATCATATGCAAAATTATTGTTAGATTAATAAATATTAGAAAAAATATCATTTGGTTAAATAATTCAGGGGAACAGGGTACCTAATAACAGTAAAACCTTGAGAATTTATATCTTGCGGCTATTATTGGCCCAAAGGTATTCTGAAAAGGTTACGGACAAAATGAATCATATGCAAAATTATTGTTAGATTAATAAACATTAGAAAAAATATCATTTGGTTAAATAATTCAGGGGAACAGGGTACCCAATAACAGTAAAACTTTGAAAATTTATATCTTGGCGGCTATTATTGGCCCAAAGTTATTCTGGAAAGGTTACGGACAAAATGAATCATATGCAAAATTATTGTTAGATTAAGAAACATTAGAAAAAATATCATTTGGTTAAATAATTCAGGGGAACAGGGTAACTAATAACAGTAAAACGTTGAAAATTTATATTTTGGCGGCTATTATTGGCCCAAAGTTATTCTGAAAAGGTTACGGACAAAATGAATCATATGCAAAATTATTGTTAGATTAATAAACATTACAAAAAATATCATTTGGTTAAATAATTCAGGGGAACAGGGTACCTAATAACAGTAAAACCTTGAAAATTTATATCTTGGCGGCTATTATTGGCCCAAAGTTATTCTGAAAAGGTTACGGACAAAATGAATCATATGCAAAATTATTTTTAGATTAATAAACATTAGAAAAAATATCATTTGGTTAAATAATTCCGGGGAACAGGGTACCTAATAACAGTAAAACGTTGAAAATTTATATCTTGGCGGCTATTATTGGCCCAAAGTTATTCTGAAAAGGTTACGGACAAAATGAATCATATGCAAAATTATTGTTAGATTAATAGACATTAGAAAAAATATCATTTGGTTAAATAATTCAGGGGAACAGGGTAACTAATAACAGTAAAACGTTGAAAATTTATATTTTGGCGGCTATTATTGGCCCAAAGTTATTCTAAAAAGGTTACGGACAAAATGAATCATATGCAAAATTATTGTTAGATTAATAAACATTACAAAAAATATCATTTGGTTAAATAATTCAGGGGAACAGGGTACCTAATAACAGTAAAACCTTGAAAATTTATATCTTGGCGGCTATTATTGGCCCAAAGTTATTCTGAAAAGATTACGGACAAAATGAATCATATGCAAAATTATTTTTAGATTAATAAACATTAGAAAAAATATCATTTGGTTAAATAATTCCGGGGAACAGGGTACCTAATAACAGTAAAACGTTGAAAATTTATATCTTGGCGGCTATTATTGGCCCAAAGTTATTCTGAAAAGGTTACGGACAAAATGAATCATATGCAAAATTATTGTTAGATTAATAGACATTAGAAAAAATATCATTTGGTTAAATAATTCAGGGGAACAGGGTACCTAATAACAGTAAAACGTTGAAAATTTATATCTTGGCGGCTATTATTGGCCCAAAGTTATTCTGAAAAGGTTACGGACAAAATGAATCATATGCAAAATTATTGTTAGATTAATAAACATTAGAAAAAATATCATTTGGTTAAATAATTCAGGGGAACAGGGTACCTAATAACAGTAAAACGTTGAAAATTTATATCTTGGCGGCTATTATTGGCCCAAAGTTATCCTGATAAGGTTACCGACAAAATGAATCATATGCAAAATTATTGCTTTCACTCTGAACTATGATCAGTATTAAATTTGATAAAAGTCATAAATATAGTATTATGCACATTGGCCTGGTTTACACCCTGATACTAATTGTGACTTATTATTAATCATGTTTCATTGATCATAATTAAGTCAGAAGTATCGCCATTTTTAGAACTGGAATTGTTAAATTATTAATAAATCAATCCAACAGGATACACGAACCCAATTACAGGATGATCATACGATATAAAAATATAAAAACGAATGTGTTGAAACAGTAAGTACAGTAATTAATTGATAAAAATATAAGAAATTTAACAAATAACTTAATCCGAAAAATATTTTATTAATATACTCTTAAATTTAAACCAGGAGTCGCCAAATATGTCAGTGTCAATAGTACATGATACACTGTTATATGCTACACAGAGTTGTCTTATTGGAGATTTTAATTCATAATTAGTCCTAGCTGTTTTACAATGAAATGGTACTTTATTTCTTGAAGTGACTCGTGGAATGTGAAATGGTATTAGCTCAAGACTACATGGGTCATCAATACAATTATTAATTAATTTGTATAAGTAGAGAGATAATTGTAAATTTCTTTTGCTACTTAATGGCACCAAGTTCACTTCAGGCAATAAAACAGAATAATCATGGGTAAAGATAGGATATTGTCCATGTATTTTAAAATAACAATATTTGATGAATTTATGCTGGACAGACTCAATCTTAGATATATATTTATGATATATTGGATTCTAGACTTGTAGACAGTATTCTAGCTAAGGGCGAACAAATGCACAATATAAGCTTTTTAGTGTAGTTATTTTACAGAAAGTCCGACAATTTCTAATAACAAATCCAAGATTTTTGTAGTAGTCTCAATGTGTACATTAAATGTTAATTTTGTGTCAAATATAATCCCGTTACTTTCTCAAGCAAATTAGTTTCCATGTGATATGTATAAGTGTAAACGTATTTTTTAACAAAGTAACTCATTATTTTACATTTGCTGTAATTAAAGAATAATTTTGAGTTCTGGGACCATTTTAAAATGTTGTTCATGTCGTTTTGTAAGAGAATACAGTCATTAATAGAGTTGATGGTTTTATAATTTTTTATGTGCATACAAAAGTATTTGAGAATGTTGAACACAGTCCACCACGTAATTAATGAAGAGATTGAATAATAGTGGACCCACATATCGCGACTGTATCAGCTGCACTGAAGTCAAATCTGTATCTACGGTGAAGTGTTTCTGTCATGTTTACTTTTCATAAATTCATGTCAATTTACAGTCTGCTACAAATGAACAAAGACATACATTTATTTTAATTTGAAGTTAACTATAGATGTTAACTGACTTTTCTACTTTCAGTCGATAGCGTTGCATTCGCGTGTGCCACGATGGATTGTAGTTATTCCATCGGGTTCAGTCAAATCTTGTGAAAACAAAATATCGACTATAGGTAGCGCATTCGATCGAAATTTCAGTCAAATCTGTAAAACTTAATAGATGGAAACGATCAAACATCAAATATCACCTGAAATCTAAGAGCAAATATTTCTAAAGTGAAACTTCGTTATAGAACACAAAATTTGTTTGGAATTGTTTACAGATCTGCCTAGAACGTATAACATTTAAACAGTTTCTATTATTAATTCCCTATTAAGCGAGCTGTAAATGATTAATGAGTTACTGGCCGTCATGATACTGACGAAAAAATTTAAACGAAATAAAGTAATTCAATCAAGAAAATGTATTCCCGTGTAAAACAAGCGTTCGGGGAAAACGATTGTATTTGTCAGTAAAAATTGGCTAGCGTTGGGGTGCCTACTCGGGGTTCTATCGATTGAAAGGGAAGCTGCTGTCCTGTCGAACGGCAATTACCATTTACAAAGACGATTTGTGTTCACTTAAATGTCGGGGATATCCAAAGCGACAACTTAGGACAAACGCCAAAAAAATCACCCACTTTAATCATTCAACGTCTAATTCAAATCAAATTACTTCATTGTGATATTTATACGCTGTATGTCCTATAACACCAACAGAGGTGTGTGAAGGTTTAGCTATTCAATGAAATTTAACGGACGAGAAAGGTATTCTAGGGTATTGCTTTTCAATATCTAGGAGAGTTTTCAAACTTTTATCGAAATGGAATGTTTAGAAACTATGCATATAATCATATCTTTACCCAGTTCTACTACGCTTTCCAATATAAAAAAATAAAACGATACTTTAAGTACTTCCAACAATTTAGAACAGAACACCTGTTTTGTTTTTTCATATTTGCATTTCTATTGTTATTTTAAAGTCATTGAAACAACTTTTATTTCGAACTAAAAACGAAAATTATTTGGTTCGTTTCCACTCGGAACGAAAACGCGATATTTCGTTTCCACTCGTTGCGTTCTTTATTTAAAAAATATATTTTAAATTAATTGTTGATTAATAAAGCAAAAACCTGAACCGAAAACCCGAATTAACCCAAATTTTTGACAACCTGAACTCGAACCGAACCTTTATTTGCCAAGGTCAATAAACCTGAACCGAATTTAAAGCGTTTTAAATGCAGATTTGGTTCACAGGTCAATTAAATATACAATTAAAAATATGTATATATTTTAATGTGATTCTAAAATTAATAAATATAATCATCTTCTTGTGTTTGTAATCATTTATTGTTCTAAACCGAAATTCAAACCCGAACCCAAATGCAATGAACCGTTATAATTTTAAATTTCTTGAACCGAAACTGAACCTGAATCGACATTTATTTCCTAAACCTGAACCGAACCTGAACCATAAATATATTTCGGTTCAGGTCCCTGTTTATAATATAATGTTATATTTTAGTAGAAAATTAAACAAAACAATTTTTTATCGTATATTAGTACTTAACGTAACTAAGACTACGAATACCGGCACTAGATGAAACTACGAATATACCGTTTAACTTAACACATTAGTTAGTCACCAAAGAGTTACTTTGAAAGTCCGTTTGTTTGAAACTCAAAATAATAATGACCACAGACACTTGATACCATATTTAATTAATTCATGTGAAAATGACAGGAACATCACTAGACAGACAAAAAAATAGTGGATTAAATATTCCATTTTTCAAGCGGACTTTGAAAGTAACCATCCTGTGACTAAACCTGTATTAAGATAGATATCTGGAAATTCAATAATATTGTCTTGTGAAGTATTTGTTATAAATAAAATTAAACATTAAATAAAATAACGGTTAAAACCGATAACCGATATTAATTATTTTGTTTTCAATCATGAACGAAAAAAAGTTATTTCGTTTTCTTTTCCGTTTTTATAAAAATTTCGGTTTATTTCGTTATTTTGTTTTCGTTTCCATTTCGTTTTTAACCCCTGTAATTTACATTTCAGAATTATACAAAAATTATACATTTTGCTATTTGAAAACTATGAGGTGTTCAAATTTACTAAAACCTAACTCACCTAATTTTATTTTTAAATTTATTTATTTATTTATTCAAGATAAATCTTGGTTTAGGATCTGTTTACATTTGCGGAACTCTTAGAAAAACAACTTTAGTTCATTTTTCTTTAATTTGAAATAATCAAAGATAAAACTTCCTAGCTTCTTACTTTTATAGGTTTCTGTAAATTAATTTAACTCAGGATCATATTTAAATATTAGAATATTGGATGTTAAATAATAGAAAAAAAAAAACATTGATGAGCAATTACATAATATTTAAACATTTGTATAGAGTTTTTGTAAAACGGACAAACTTTAAAATGCAATCTGCTACTTTTCCCAGTAATGTCCGATTGAGAAATACGTAGTTAAACAATAGTATATTATGTTATTAGGAGTAGAAAGCGGTCTTTTTGTGTTGAAACTAGCTATTGCGGCCGAGGCACCAGCCGAGGCCAGGCAAGCTGGGTAAAACACAAAAAGGGCGTTCTACTCCGAATAACATATACTATTTTTTCTTCAAGTGTTTCAAAAAAACTGGGGATTTTTTAATATTTTTCTGGAATTGTTTTAATTATAGAGTTTACAATTTCAGCCATAGTTGGCTGTGTACACTACAAAACACAAACGATACAACTGTCAAATAACAATTTTTCAATATGATCTGTGTTGCTGTGACGACTGCTGCCGCCAGCGGTGAACTAAGAAGCTAACATTTTTTTACTAGTACAATAATGAACAACATTGTTGTACTAGTAATAAAATGAATATCTTCTATAGTGTGTGTATAGTAGCATAATATGAATATTATTGTACACTTGAAGAAAAATATTATTATAGTTTTTGAGAAATCGTCCTTCCAACCTCCCCACACATACACACACACATACACACACACACACACACACACACACACACACTCACACAGACATCATCGTAAAAATATTAAAATCGGATTGTAGGGACCTTAAAACGTGCTTAATAATTAAAGTTTGGATATGCGATTTTTAACATAAATCCAATACCTCTCTTGGCGAGAGGTAAAAATTAGATATTTTTATTGTTTATTCAGTGGCGTATGGAAATAATTTTTCTATTGGTAAATTTTCGAGATATCACAAACTTAATTTTTTAAATGGGATCCATATTTGATTTTTACTTTTAACTTACTTCATTTTCTCTTTTTCGATTGGTATGAGATTTATTATATTTTTAATTTGTTTTAGCTTAAAATCTCACATTTTTCATGAATTTTTTTGTAAAAGTTAGCAAGTGACAAAAATAGGTACACGTTTTTCTAGCTAAATTATTTTCCATAGAATACACTTAGTTAAGTTATAAGTTTCGGTTCTAAACACAAATTAAATTGTAAAAATTTAAAAATAAAATGGTGCCGTGGCTGGGCCTTTGGTAGGACTTGAGGCTCGCGCCTCATGGTTAATCTGGTACTAAGATTTCTTTTGCTTATATAGGATAAGCCTCCCTTGTATTAGGGACAGTATTAGGGCACGATTACGAGTGGATGAGTTATAGTTTGATAAAGTTGCCAACGTAAAGTACACCGAGGTTCATTTTTATGACAGAGTTCATAATGATTTTAATTTCATTTGGAGTATACCTTAACACATTTAAGTTCCATAAAAATATATGAAGTATAGCAACTAATACACAGTAGAGAGAGGAGTGTCGGAACAGAGTAGTGAGTAGTGCACATCGTACAGTAAGAGTAAGGGTATTCTGGAAGTGATTTTGTTATGACGTTCTGCTCCTACGCAATTCAGGTAGCTGTAGCGGCTTCTAGCTCAACGCTGCGAGACAGTAATTTCACTTAAAGTTTAAGTGCACTCTCTCGTTACGTGCAACTTGTAAAAACTTTATTTAAACATTATTCGCAAGATTAAAGATAAGCACAACAGATATTTTGTTAAAATACTCCGCAGTAGAGCATGTTTTTATTCTAAACGCATTTCAGGCTATGTTTGCGTTACAGAAATGGATTTTTTCATCATAAAGCATCAAGTTTCAAGTAGCAAGTTTTGTTATAAAATTTTAAACAACCATAAAAAGCCAGATTTTTTTAATAATCTGTTAATGTGTACAATGTATTCAAACAATCATTTGCATTGTAAACATCCCCAAGTAAGTGCACCTGCTTTACGAGCATCCGAAACTTGCTGTGGATGTGTTTTTTTTTTGTATTCTTACTTTACTACTCTTATACTACTTCCTGACATTAACCCTACATTATTTTGTGGGATCGCATCTCTCTAATTTTGAATTAAAATTTTACTACTGCATTTAAAACTTTAAGAAAAATATTGTAAACATATACATTGTCGTAAAATCAGAGATGGGCGTCTACTCGTCGACTTAATTGTCTACATCTATGTGTCGACAATACGTAGACAATAAATTTATATGTAAATAATGTAGACAATTATGATTTATGATTGGATAGTGAAGAAAGATTATGTTCGATCCAGTGTTGCTATATAAAACTAGTGATATTTGCACCATTGTAGGGATTTAATTTTTATTTTGGCGAAATTTTCTGGGTTATGTTTTCAAGTTTCATTTCAAGTTAAATGTCACACGAATCGCATTCCTCCACTTCTGTTCATTCGATACTTTATCTACTGAACAAATATAAACACTAATTTAAAACTAAGAATATTATTAAATACATAAACACTAAGATTATTTATTTAAACAATATTAATTTATATAACTATATTGATTTATGTTCACAACTCGTGGACTACTTATTTGTATCACCAACGGTTCTTTCACGAGGCGTGTCTTATATCATAACATATCCCGGCTGTCCCCCCTGACAGTATTTATACCGTCCGATGTCCCTCTGGAACATTCAACGCGATAATAACACCGAATACAAAGGGTCAGGCCACCCACCGGAAGTAATTTACAGGTCTAGACGACGATTACATCATCGCTCATGTTTCTAGAACTTTCTACCAGCGGCGGCGGTAGCGTTCGGGCTAGACTCAGTGGCGTCGGGTGCGTCGCGTTACAATATGTACTATTGGAAATAATTAAAATTATAACGTATTTTTGTGATTTTTGATACTAATAATTGCAGGTTCGTATGAATAATCTAGGGATATTTCATTTGTCATATTTTCTAAGATCTAGGGAGTAAGGAAATTTTGAAAGCCCGACAGAAATATTTTATATTATAGGTACCTTAATTTTTTTTAATTAATGTAATATTTTACAGTAAATAAATTCAAATTTTGTTATCTACATTCTCTACATTGTTTGTGTATCTGAATATGTCTACATCTACGTCATTGTCGACACGTCAACTATTACATTATCGATGTAAATTTGATTAAAATTTAAATTGACGCCCCTGCCTTTGACATTTGATTCTGGGGGCTAAAACATATCAAAAAAAAGACAGCAAAATTTTCTGATTGTCTTTCAATATAAAGAATAGTTTATTCTCAATTATGGAAGAAACTATCAATGAACAACAACATGGCATTTCAACTTACAAAGTAGTTTTATAAGTAAATACTTGAGTTTAACATCTTTCTAATTAGATCGTAATTGAAATCAGATCACTGTTAGGACGCTTCCGTTGCCTTCCATGACAAAGCTATTCAATCTCTTTAGAACTAGTGAATGAGGAAGAACGAATTATTTGCTGTACGGATAGAACAATGTAGGTGTTTTAGCTATTAAAGCTAGACGAGACTCAAACTAAAGTTTCACGAAATAAATTATTGATAAACAAAAGTAATTTACATCGACCAAATATCTATATATTACACATATTTTTCACTATGAACAGATAAAATGTCATATCCAAAAAAAAATGAAATGTGTTTGTTTTTCACTACAATGATTTTCTACTTCGTACTTGCGACCTAATGTAAATGACTCAAAACTTTATTTTGTCAGTGCTGTCCTGTGTTTTAATCAGGGATGTGCGTCTATGAGTAATCTATGATAGTTTACTAAGATATGTACTCAATGCGTTAACAATATAAAACTGATATTACAGTAGACAATACATAAAGAATGTAAACAAAAATGGGAGACTGAAATGAAAACAAGAATTTTAACAATATTAAATTATACTCGGGAGCACCTGAATAACAAATAGTTTTTCGTGCTCTTTTAAGCAAAAAATTCAAAATAAATATAGTCTACATCGGCGCAGACAATATATATATATATATATATATATATATATATATATATATATATATATATATATATATATATATATATACATTGTATTTTTTCTAATTCAACCATGTAATCGTGTTATGTTCTTAACGAAAATATGAAAAATTCTATTCAAATTTAAATAAACTTGTTTTTTATATTATTTTTTCAGTAGACTATGTATATGTAATAAATTAAATAAATATATCATCACGGCATATTACCCGTTTACGTAAAATATATGCGTTTTTTCAAGTATTATATACAACACTGATTGTTGGGTATGCCAATCTGATGAAATATTTGTACCGTGCGGGCGCTTACCAGGCGTCGCCTCACGGACACTCATTGCTGGCGTGGAGAGTGCACCACAGGGACCAATTTTTTGCCATTAAAATTGAAAGTATTTTTTGGCGTCGGTCGGGATCGAACCCGGATCCCCAGATTCGCTTTATAAAAACAGTGTTCTACTTGATTTCTATTTTAAATAATTCAAATTTTGTTTCATACTCTACCGAAAAATGACTATAAAAATCATTTTTTTGTAAATTTTAATTAATTTTTTCTCAGTATTTTTGTCATGTAAGGATATAAAATGATTACATAGTTGAATTCAGAAAAAAATACTCTATCTAATGACCCTAAAAAATACATACTATCCTATTTAAAAAAATATAACTTGGTATTGTAACTTGAGAACCACTGGTTTAAAAAATATTTTCTTTCCTAATCGGATGTTCTCCTTGATATTCTGTAAGATTGTCTTATAGTATTTTATTGTATCTTTAATAATACAAAAATTATTTGTGGTAATTCATTGAGCTGTTACAACCTGTATATAGATGACGTAAACTACATCATTGTCTACACGTAGACAATAACGTAATTTACATGGCATAGATTACAGACACATCTCTGGTTTTAATTCCTAATAATACTGTATTGCAGCATTGATTAGTGAATAAATCAGGAGCTTCTGACAAAAACAACCTTAGTCCATTATTTTGAATTTGAGATAATCAATAAAAAACTCTTACCTTACCGTTTAAGATTTTTGTAATTCAATTTAACTGGAGTACAAGAATAAATATTAGAAAATACATGTTTAGTGATGATCTATTATTATCTATTTATTAGTTTGTGTAGGATAATTGTAAAAACCTGATAATTTAGAAATAGGAAAATCAATAAAAAAATTCTCTTTTTGAAAGTAAAATACATTTATTATACAAAATTAGCCTACACATGTCCTTCAAAAACAACTAATGCAACGAAACTAAGATTGATTTTGTTGAATCTTTATAGAACTCTCGTAATTTTTGTAGAAACTCTGAAACTTTACAATGTGATAATTAGAGAATAAAATACTTTTTGATAGAAACAAATAGGCTCCTTGAAAATAGAAGTCTTATATAAATTTACAAAATTTGGACTATGATTGTTTTTATCAGAGGCTCCTCCAATGTTTCTTGTTTGGGCAGCATTGACACTGACGCGAAGTCCTAACAAGAAAATGCGATTTGAAATAGGTACACCGTTCGGTGTACGGGTACGTCGTACGTCCCCCTGTACACAAAAGGGAGCGAGTGCTTTAACACTAAGAGGAAATGGCAACAGAGGTGGCTGTCGAGATCCGCTTGTGCAAACAGAAGAGAAAATTGGACCAGGGCACCGAGCGGAAAATCATTTGGAGCATGAGTAGATCGTTGTCGTCCACCAATTGCGTATAGCATATACGTTAAACACGCTCCAGAGCTCCTACAAACCAGGCGGCTACCCGTCCCCTGCGTATAGGTACGTGAACGTGAACCCGGCCGCTTGCCGCATACCATATATCCTGCATACTGCATACAATGTTCTCGATCGTTCTCTACTGCAGTCTCTCTCAACATTTTTTGCAAAAGATTTCTTCAAATCTCACCAAACAGAACCGATGGAACTTGTTGGGTTGTATTAGCATGCTTTAAAATTAAACTATTGCTGTATTCTGGTTAGCTGAGCGCTCACTTGTGAATATACTGAACCAATGAGATCGGGCGACGGTGATATAGTGTAACTATGGCCATGTATTTTCTCGAACTATGTAATAAAATTTATGCACTTTGGAAGGCGCGCGCTAGCACAAATTATTCATAATTGGAGAATCCCGTATTCAAAGTGACATAGTTTAAGTTATTTGGATTCGTCCTTAAAAAAATGTGTTCTTGTATTAGGTATACGAGGTCTGTTCAGAAAATAACTGAACATTTTGAATTACGCGCCAAAAGAGATATTTAGTGATATGCGGTTGGCAGCATTGCGTTGCGCATAACCTCAATGTTCTTGGATTGTTGGTATCTCGTATAGTTTTCGTGATATTGTTATTTAAGTGTAACGTGTTTAAGTGTTAGTAGCGATTTTTGAAATATGCGATTTTCTGGAGCAACGATGCAACGTAAAATTTTGCGTGAAACTGGGGAAAACTTTCACAGAAACGTTTCAACTTTTGAAACAAGCTGACGGAGATGATTCCCTGGGTCGTACACAATGTTACGAATAGTTTTCACGATTTAAAAGTGGTCGTCAGTCAGTTGAGGATGATCTTTGACCAGGAAGGCCTTGAACTTCAATTGGTGACCTCCACGTTTAGAAAATTAACAATCCAGTGCGTGCAAATCGCCGGTTGACTATTAGAGAAACTGCAGAAGAGGTTAGCGTCTCAGTATGAAAATTTGACTCAAAAATTGAACATGCATCGAGTTGCAGCAAAATTTGTTCCTCGTTTGATGACCAAACAACAGAAAGAAATGACTCCTTGCGATTCTTTCTCATTTCCGAAATTAAAATCAGTATTGAAAGGACGTCTTTTACAGACTATTGAGGGCATCAAAGCAAATTCGTCACAGGCCTTAAATGCCATTTCAAATGGAACTATCCAGGACTGCTTCGCGAAATGGAAACATCGCTGGGAAAAGTGTGTGAATAGGGGAGGGGAGTACTTTGAAAGGGACAAGGACCAATAATTTGTACAATTAATAATAAAGTTTAAAAAGATAAAGTTCGGTTATTTTCTGAACAGACCTCATATGCAAAAGTGTAAGTAATCTTTATAATTTATCAAAAGATAAAAGAAGAAAAGAATAATAAAATTTAAGTCCAAATACAAAATAAGTGTTTATTTGTGCAGATCATTTTGAAAAAAAATAATTTTTAATTATACAGCTGGTAAAATTATAATTAACATTATTTTATTTTGACTGTAATTGTACTTTAGGACACTAGGTGAAACATTTTTCAAAATGAATAAGGAAAACACTCGGTTGTTTCACAAAATTAAAGAAAATTCTTTATTTGACAATTTCGGCTATTAGGCCATCATCAGAAGAACTACAAGAATATATTACAGCGGGTCCTTTTATATCTAGTTTAGCGGTGAAGATTTGGAGATTACGGTTTCAAGAAATGGGGAATGTACCAAGTCTAACTGTTCATTCATTAAAGGGGTGTTATTGGAAATGGCTTTCTTAATTTCATAGGATTCCAGGAGAAGTAGTCTTGCTAAATTATTTTTGACATGTAAAATTGATGCATTTTCAAAATTACAAACATGATTGAACTCTAACATGTGATTAGCGACATTGGAATTCAGTTTAAGATTTTCAAAGCTTTTATGTTCTTTAAATCGTATGTGAAAGTTCCTTCTAGTTTGCCCTACATATATAAAATTACAGTTGTTACAGTTAATTTTATAAACCCCAGAATTGGAATAATGATACCTTGAAACAATTTTGTTGTTGACCAATAGATTTTTTAACTTTCACTCGTGTTGTTAATGTATTTAAGTTTTTAAGTTTTTGTTACTGTCATTGAAATCATTCAAAATTATTCGCGGCAACAGAACATGGCTAGGATGCTGCCATCTACGTTAAGCTTTGCCCATCTGCTCCCATTGAGAGTGAGCAGAAAATATATAAGCGATCAATTCACAAATAAAACTTATTTACGTATATAAAGTGAATACATTTTTGCACGGTATCAACAATAATTTAATATGTCTAAATATTAAAGCGACATTTGATTTTTAAGTAAGTCGTTCTTATAATTTACTTTCATGTGCATAATTTTAAACTTCATTTCATATTATTTTTTTTAGTTTGCCTTTTCTCTCAGTAATAATCTTTCCTCATTTGATCAGTTGGCGTGTTTATTTCGTTTTTCTTTTAACAAATTTGAAAAGTACAATTCAATCTCAATATGCATTTGACAGATATAACAAATATTACAATGTTTCCATAATGAAATCTTTAATAGAACCTTTAGAATTCCAGCTAATAAACTAGGTTCAATCCAAGTTCAAATCTATTCCTAAAATTTAAGGATATCTTGTCAAGCAAATACTAGGAATGGTCAATGTGATTTTTTTGTAAACGCTGTTTGATGTGGCGACTTTTGCAAAGACATTTAATCTGATTGATGCCAATTTTCATTTTCCTAGATGAGTTATGTGCATCTGAAAGATAACGTCTGGGAAATGCACATTACGATAAAAACAAATACCACCATTAGCAAAATGTAAAATATCAATTTTCATTTAAAAATACTTTAAACTTTTATTGTTGGGAAACACTGGCATAGAGCATACTGCAACCACTTACTGCAGTCCAGCAATACTTAGCCACATTGTGGAAAATCTACTATGAGACCTTATAAAAACTTGAGATACTTTTTGAAGTCAATCCAATTTCTGAAAATTCCAGCTATATTTGTTTTATTCTGAACATAATACATCAGTTTTTTTATTTATTTACATACACGATAAGCGCTGTGGTCAAGGACAAAACATGTATTGTTTGAGAAAGAATTACAACAAAACGAGCAAATTTCTTGTTTTGATATTTTCAGTCAATAAAGCTGCTATTACAGAAAGCCAGATAATTCACGCTTCAGAGAATAACGTTGTACAATTATGATTTTAGTATAAATAAAGAAAAGTTAATTGTATTAATATATACTAATAGCGGAAGGTTGTTTCTTGTTTGCATTTTGTGAATGTTGTTCTTTTGCTTTTTCTCATTTTTCTTCTGCATTTTCCTTTTTTTTTATTCAAAAATTCTGGGCTTGTCAACAGTGTACAAGGGGCATGTTTAACTGATGTAACCAAGGCATCTTTCCCGATTTACCGGGATAGATGCCCCGGCCAAATACCAAATTCAAAATTAGCGCCAGAATATCAATGATATCATAAACACTAACCTATACTTCATTTATATCTATTGCAACACAAAAACAATGATAAAAGTACTACAACTTAGTGTACTTGTCGAAAGAAATTATGGTCATAAATTTTACGAAGCTGATGAAATTATTTTTTTTGTTTTCAAACGAGTCACTCACTCGCACATGCTACAGCCACAACTGATAGAAGCTACTAGTGCAACCTATCGAAAAGTAGTAAAGTTATTCCACTAGGGCATCTTCCCCGGCGGGGCATCTATCCCTGACTTACCCTAATATTTGTGGATATTCAAATTTTCTGTAAATGGAATTTTCAATCTGTTGGATGGTTGTAAAAGGGAAAACAAAATATAGAAAAGGATACAAAAACGTGTCGAAAATCGATGTTGTGATTGAATCAAAAAAGAGTTAGTCTTATAACAGGAACACAGTAATATAAACGAACGCTCACAATGAAGCTAGTACAGGTAGCAGGTTTAGTGCAATAGAAGAGAAATCGCTCTGCGACTGCAGACTGTAATAATTCAAAAACGACTGTGCAAATACGCGCGCCACGACATGGATGAAAGGATGTGACAAACGCGGGAGTTCCGCTTCGTCGTTCATTTATACTTCATCGCTTCTCTTTCGGTTTCATTCTATTCTTTCTTTTTCCATGCATAATTTAATTCTGTCCACAGTACTCGTCAAAATGTCTACAGCGCTCGACCGTTGATGACCCAACGAGTATTGAAACAACCAGTACATTACACAGTTACTGTTCACTGTTCTACCTGTAAAGCATACATTTCAATTATTTACGATACGGCACTGGAGATGAGATTGCGACACCCTATACAGTGAATTACAGCCGTGTTTTATTCCGTGCCACTGAATACTCTTCTAAATTTCATTAGTAAATTTATCAAACAGGATAACAGGAGTACAACACTGCCTTGCAGCCTGTTCTACTGAATCACCAGTGATTTAGACCGCTCTCGTTCGATTCTACCTAAACTTAAATCCTTTCACGTACAGAAATTCTTCTCTATTCAATTCACATTACTAATTCCACAGTATTCGCCAGACATACACTTTGCATCTCTACTAGAAGCAGAGACAAATTAAAAATGTAGATTTTAAAATACTCTCTAATCATTTATTCCTATATGAATTATATCAGATATTAATAAAATTAATACTAGAGTAAGAAATATTCAAAACTATGATCAAAAATTATAAATTATATATTTACATGAAATTGTAGACTAATACGACGTTCTGGCGAGCTCATAATAGTTCGGCCAGCTTACGAGGGTGGATTGAGAAGTTTCCAAAACAATCTTATGTCGTTGTTTTGTTTAACTCTTCCTATGAACTGTCAAGAAATTTCAGTACAATCTGTCTATCAGTCTAATCGTGAAAAGCATCTGTGTCGATCTACCTAGCGTTAAATCGATAATGGATAATAACGAAGTTCATGTGGTGATAATAGTAGTTTATATATCAAGGGAGTAAAGTTCGTCATTATTTGTCGAGAGCGAAGTTTGAATCCTGAGGGCGTAGCCCGAGGGATGCAATCGCTTGAGGCAAATAATGACACTTTACTCCCGTGTTATATACAACATTTTATATACTAACGGAAAAATCGTTTTTTAACAAAAGAGACTATCAATAACAGCATGTAAAACTATATAGTAAGAATGAAGCACATTCCTATAAACGAAAACAAACTATTTATTTTTTATTTTTTTTACTTCAGACGTTTGCTTTTTTCATCAAAATAAGCAAGCAGAACATTTTCACTGTAGTTGGTTACACATTTCTCCTTACACCAAGCACTGAATTCCTCCTAAGCTTTTTCATATAATTGTCTTGATTTTACGGGCAGCAAATTTAACACTACATTCTGTGCTGCTTCCGCTACATCTGGAGGTGTACACAATTCCTTTCTTCGTCTCTCATTCTCAATATTTAATCTACCACCAAATATATACCAATATGATAGTATTTTAGGTTAGGTCAAACTCACAAACTTCAAACCAAACTAACAAATGAAAGAACGAAAGAAGAATACGCCATCTATCAAAAAAATATGAAAACAAAAAGGCTCTAATCATTATATTTTTCTCTAAAATAAATATAATTGATAATATTCGACACATCTTTTAATAAATATGAGTTAATAATTGAACATTAAGAAAATAAAATTCTTCCTAGGTAGCACCGTAGCATTGTCAATGACCTTGAATCACTTTATGTCCCTAGGGAGTACTTGTCATTTTTATTTCCCTCGGTAAATAATGAAGCACATTAAGTAATGATTTTGATAAGAATAAAGTTAACATTATTTACCGGTTGTATATAAAGTTATTTTATTTGGAAGGATAGACGGTAATGGAGATCAAGACCAGGTTGGATGCAGTCCTTGGGAATGCTTCATCTTCGTTTTCCACGGTGAGTTTCTGGGTTTCGGAATTTAAGCGTAACCGAACACACACCGGAAAGTGTGGATAAAGTCCATGATATGGTTCTGGAAGATCGCCGAATGAAAGTGCGTGAAATTGAGAAAACCATAGGGATCTCTTATGAACGTATATTTCATATTTTACATATTAAGCTGGGCATGAGAAAAATGTGCGCCAGGTGTTGCCGCATTTGCTTATTTCGGAGCAAAAGTGCATTCGGGCACAAACTTCAGCCAAAAATTTGGAGTTGTTTAACAAAAATCCGATCGATTTCATAACCATGGATGAAACTTGGATACACCACTACACTTCAGAGACAAAAATTCAGTCGAAAGCGTGGATTGGACATGGTGAGTAGGTCCCGAAGAAAGAGAAGTCAGTTCAATCGGCAGGAAAGGTGATGGCGTTAGTCTTTTGGGACGCCAAAGACATTCTGATAATTGATTATCTTGATAAAGGAAAAATTGTAACTGGACAATACTGCGCCACACTTTTAGACAAGCTGAAAGCAGCAATTCAAGAAAAACGCCCGGGAATGGCATAGAAAAAGATCTTGTTTCATCACGACAATGCACCTGCTCATTCAGGTCGTATTGCACAACAAAAATTGACCGAACTGAGGTTTGAAATCGTCCCCTATCCACCGTACTCACCCGATTTGGTTCACTCGGACTTCCATTTCTTCCCCAAATGTATTCGTACCCTCTGAAAAAAAAATTAACAGCAAGAAGAAATAAATTTTTAGATTACAATAGTTAAGACTATATTTGGGCAATTTTTTATTTTATGTATTAATAAAGTGTACTGGATTTAAATATACTGTTATTACCTAAATTTATCATTTTAACAATAATCTACGGCAAATATATGACAACAGACACGTGCTATTTTTTTTTAGTTTCAACAGTAAATAATACAATATTTATGTTTTATATTAAATTTTATTATTTTAGCAAAGTTTACCTACAATTATATTAAAAACAAGAATAAATAAACTTCTGGATGCTATGATTATTAATCCAATTCAACAAATTTTGATATGGTATATTATTGGAATGTGTAGCACTTGGATACATTGTTTATAATAAAATTTCTTAGGTTTAATAATAATTTATTAGCAAATAAACCATTGTCTGCATGTGACAAATGTTTTCGTCTTTAATAATTCGCAAATAATTTTTATTAATGTAATAAAATTTAAGATGGCAATTAATTGAGTATATTGTCAGTTACCTTTACCCTCAGTTTTATAGATAATGCTAACATAAATATTGTATTATTTACTGTTGGAACGAACTTTTGACATATATTTGCCGGTAGACTATTGTTTAAATGAGAAATTTAGTTAATAACATTGTATTTAAATCCAATAAAATAAAAATGCCCAAATATAGTCTTAACTATTGGAACATAAAAAAATATTTTTTATTGCTGTTAATATATTTATTTCAGAGGGTACGAATACATTTGGGGTACATTTATTTATATGAACAACGTGAATTGTCAATATCAATAAATTTATTGTAGAAGAATATGAAAATAGAATTGTTTTGTCTCATGGATAGTTTCATGTATTGAATATCAGGTACGGAATTGAAGTATCCAAGACAATAAAGTATTTCACTAGGGCATTTGTTTATGTGCTCTATTTTGCATATTTTAGAATAAATTAGGCCCGATAGAGATCACTATCGCTATTTTAGTAGTAGTTTAAATCTCTTGATAGCACTACATTTTCCGCTATAAAGGAAAATGAATGAAAATAGCATAATGTTAATTTGACAGCTCCCTGAATTTATAGAGCGGTATAGGCAGCAAAGTTAATATTATTAACCGACATTGCATGCAAAGTTTCTGTCTAAAGAAAATATTAATTTTGGCTGTTAAATAATGATGTGACATTCCGTTTTAAACACACGTTAATATTAAACGCCTGTCACGAATTCAACCATAATTGTTGAAGTTTGCTGTTGTGCTGTCGAACCGCTACTAACTTATCAAACTCACGCACACTTAAAAATATGATTCCTATGCACGGCTTTCACCTATAAATAATAATTCATTTGCTTTTAAACTCGACTCATAAAGAAACTCAAACTGCACAACTACATCAACATCAATATCACAACTTTTTAAATGGGTCACATTTACACGTACAATTTCAACTTTGACTTTTATACTCATGCATATTTAACACTGCCGATTAATTACAATTCATTTAACCTTGAATCATAATTAATACAAAGTTTCAGATCAACATTCAAACAGTTTCCTACATTGTCTGAGTAGAAGATGAAAGAATTACGGTACGGTCGTCGTTACGTAGGTCCCTTGAACCATGAATATTAAAAGCAGAAACTTGCGTAATTACATGTCGAGACAAGAAGAGATCTTACTAACAGAAATGAAGTCATCTGATTCGAATAACACAATGAGATACTCATATTTAATTACCATAATATTACGCAAATTTTTGGCAAAACAAGATTTTTGTATGACTTGATTTTATCTGCCATATTCTATCTTGTTAATATTAGTTTTTAGATATTGTTATCCTTTTTCGAGATAGTACAAAAATAAAGTTTTATCTGCCAAAAATTCAATCAAACGTCTAGTGACAAAGTATTAAAAGAAACTAAAAAGGGATTCAGAAATTAGCACCGAGAACTGGTATGCTTTGAAAAAACTGATTGCTGTAAAGAGTGACCAAGACCAAGTATACCACACTGCTCGGCAAAAAAATATTAATTTTCAGATTTGAGATATTAAATACGTGAAAACTATATTAAACTACGAATTACGACCTATCTGGTTTATTAACAACTAAAGTAGGATCTCAAATATGTAATTACAGTTTTTTTTTTCTATTTCGGTATACTTATGAGTCTATAAAGCACTATAAACACGTCGTCTAGAAGATCTATGAGCGCATTACTGATAAAACAATAATAATAATAATTCTTTATTGTAAGTATTTACACTTATTATAATTGATATATATTGGGTGAGTCATTTATGCTGTATATTTTATATCCTTGCAGTTCTATATACCGCAGAGATAGGGATGAGATGATGAAAGGGATTTGAACCCGGAACCTTTGGGTCGTGAGTTGCCTACGTTGCCCAATACACCACCCGGGTCGGTATTGTTGATAAAATGTATTAATGCATACAATCACACAAAATTCATAACCCACAACACACAAACTGTCAAAATGTAAAATTTTCATTGTTTTATAGGGAAGCGCTATCAACATAACTGACAAAAAAACACCAAGTCGTATTTTTAACAGGTCGCATTTTTTAAAAATCTCATTGTAAAATTACCTCTATAGAAAAAATATTATAAAAAACAGGCCGTTAATGCACTCGTCCTTTGTAAAACTTGCCTTCGTACATTAACAGATTGCCGTATAATACTTGTTTTTTAATGTATTATTATTTAACTATAGAAGTTCTTAGATCTAACTAAAAAAAATGAATGTTTCGTATACATAATAACGCAAACCAAATGCTACTACCACTAGCAGGGCATCGAACCCGAACCTGAACCGAACCAAAACCGGAACAAAACATTTTAGCAAACCCAAACCCAGAACCCGGGTCGGAACCGAACCAGGCATTAAAATTCGGGTTCAGGGTTCAGCTCCGATTCAGGTTAATTTTTAGTTCGAAACGAAGGCGTAATCGTAATACAGCCGATAATCGACGCCTGTGTTGTCTTTTTGTGAAAATTGTGTTCGTGTTCTTGTCTTTTGCAAATTCTGGCTCGGATTTTAAATTATTTCTATATAAAGATTCTTATTCAAAAAACATTAATTCAATTTTCATTAGGTCAAACCAAACCTGAACCCGAAACAAAACTGCAAATTTTATTAATGTTTGAACCAGAACCGCACCCGAACCTATCTCTCAAAAAATTAATTAACCTGAATCTGAACCGAACCCAGTTTTTGGCGAGTTCGATGCCCTGACATAAAGTTACCGAATAAAAATTGTTTAAACGTTTTTTTTCCGTATCTCTCTTAGTAAACAAGATACAAGGTATTTAAAACATGTTTTAGCTTCTAACTGAGGGGTGGGGAACCTTTTTTGTCAAGGGCCATTTGGATATTTATAACATTCGCGGGCCATACAAAATTACCAACTTAAAAATTTGCCTCTTATATTTGGTCAAACATTTAATTATTTAACCACTAATGTGATGGTTGCAACTATTTCTCTTTAGTGACACGTGTTAAATTAGCTCGTATTGATAATGTTGCTACTTGCAACTGTTTTTCCTATATTTATTGAATTTTGTGTTTAGCCAAATGGTTTTGCGGGCTTTATACAGTCCACGCGCCGGACGTTCTAACTCAAAAACAAAAGACAAATGAAAATTTTTATGGCCATTATCAATTTTGTCTCAAAAAATTGACTGTGCAAACGGTTTTGCTCTGTGGATCAAATTCAGCGCATTACGTTTAATAATAGGTGGTCCGTTTTTTACCTGTCAGTATACAGGGTGTTAATAAAAAAACTTTACACACTTTAGCAGGTGATAGTAGAGATGAAAACAAGAAAAAAATTCTAATACACTTAGGTCCAATACTCATTGGTTTTTAGAAAATTTATGTATGGAATTTGTACATAATACACAGGATTGACGGAAGGTATTGTGCTGGCCACATCAGATTTAACAACTAAGGACTCTAGGTGTTTACGATCAAGTGCGTGAGTCTCTTCGACGACGGCTGCAACTTTGTTTACAATTGATCGTAAACACCTAGAGTCCTTAGTTGTTAAATCTGATGTGGCCAGCACAATACCTTCCGCCAATCCTGTGTATTATGTACAAATTCCATACATAAATTTTCTAAAAACCAATGAGTATTGGACCTAAGTGTATTAGAATTTTTTTCTTGTTTTCATCTCTACTATCACCTGCTAAAGTGTGTAAAGTTTTTTTATTAACACCCTGTATAAAACAATATTCAAATTAAATTTTATTTTTTTTGTAATGGAGATTTTTTAAATTTTTGTTCCGTATATGTTCCTTAAATGGCTGTTTTTTTTATTTGTTTTATTATTGTAAATTAATTTTATGATTTTTTAAATATAATGAGTGAATTTGGTTGATAATGTTTTTTTTTTTTGTTATTTTATGTAGCTCTTAATATTTTGGTCAAAATTCTATTGAAATATAATGCATATGCTTTAAAACTGGGAATTTTTAAATAATATTTTGACAAAACTTTGCGGAGAAAATGATTTATCAGAATAAGCATCCATTGTAATGATAGTCTTGCCAGCACTAACAAACTTTAGATATTCAATACCGTTAAGTGTTAAACAAAACACATTAAAATTCGATTTCCTCGTTACAGTGAAACCCGCTTTAATTTATCCTGGCGCCGAAACATTCGCACAACAAAAAAACTAGGACTGAAATGAAAGAAAAATTATCTTTCGAGTAGAGCAAAAAAATTTCCAGCCAGATGTAAAGTTATTGTTTACGTTTAATAAAACAGTCCGCAATGGCTATGGCAATGGCAAATGGTGGACGCTCGCGTTAATATAATAGTATTTCCCTTGTTGTAGCAGCAGTAGCATTTCCGCTTTCGGACAGTCCTACTCTAGCGCCAAGCTCTTCGTCATTCCTCCCAGTGTGAGGCCAAACAGAGGGATAATAATTTCGAGAGGTTCGCAAATAAAATTAAACAAATGCCAAAGGAGCATTTAATTATTTCCAAATAAACTTGGAAACAGATGTTTTAACATGTTAATGAAAGAAAATTTGCTTGTAAATAATTACATGTTACAAAGAGAGATGTTTGCTCCCTTTTATCACATTATATTCCCATTTAAGACAATAGCTGAAAACATTAACTCAATTTGCGAACAAAAATAAACTGTACTTCAGTGAAGGAAATAAAAACAACTAATATACTGACATCAAACAAATTTTCGCTTCATAAAATCCATTAAAATCTAACGCAATAAAGATTGTTGCAGGAACAAAAACAATTTCTTACTCAAAATGAAATTCATAAAAATTCATTAGCAATAAAGTGATTTTTCATTTGCCCTTATTTTCATTTTCGATTCAGAAGACCAATTATGATTTTATTTATGTTAAATACTAGCCCAGGCTCATAATACTTCGGCCGGTTTACATTTTCAACAAACAAATTATAAAACCCACGCAAATTGTGAGAAATATCTATAAATGCGCTGTACGGGTTTGCTTAAAATATGCCAACATCATCTCCAAAGAATCGTGGTGGAGTTCGTGGTGCGTGGAAAGCGGCGCCTAAGCTTTAGGTAACCTTGAATCAGCTCACCTGGTGGAGACGTATGTTGCAGGTTGTATTTTGAGCTAGAAATCCCACTGTTTACGTACTCGACTATTTTAAATACAGATTTTAAAAACTAAATAATAAAAAAAAAAACTGTACAAAGTACAATTGCGACCCTTGGTAAACTGCTCTAAATAATATTTAAATTACACGTGGCAAGTTTCACAAAATTTCAGTCTCTGAATCAACCTCTCGATCATTTATCAGAGACTGGCCCACTCAACCAGAACCACAAAAGCGTTTCGCTCTTATTGGAGCTCTTCAGTGTGGTGTACTGACGCTTCTTGCGAGACACTGAAACCGGTTGAGCGGACGGATAATAAACATTCCACAAAGATATTGAATTTTGTGAAACTTGCCAAGTGTAATTTACATATTATTTAGAGCAGTTCACCAAGTGTCGCAATTGTACTTTGTACAGTTTTTATTATTATTATTCTGCTAGCCAAGCTCGTGGTTTTCTCGATAGATGGCTCTACATGTGGTTAGTTATCTCTGCAGGCTTAATATCTTTGTGAGATGTTTATCATTCGTCCGCTCAACCGGTCTCAGTGCCTCGCAAGAGGCGTCAGTACACCACACTGAAGAGCTCCAATAAGAGCAAAACGCGTCTGTGGTTCTGGTTGAGTGGACCAGTCTCTGATAAATGACCGAAAGGTTGATTCAGAGACTGAAATTTTGTGAAACTTGTAATTTAAATATTACAAAAACTAAATGTTATATCAAGTATTCCGCTATTTAATATTGGTTTATGCCGCCTTTATTAGTAATAAAAATTACTTGGAATATTAATGGCACAAAATTGACTCCTGTGGTGCACTCTCCACGCCAGCAATAAGTGCCTGTGATGTGACGCGCCCACACGGTGCAAATATTTCATCATTACTGATATCTGCGTACAAAGCAGATTGGCACACCCAGCAATAGGTAATATGCCGTGAAGATGTATTTATATTTATCCACAAGCTCTGTACATTATTCTGTTAGAGTATTATCCCATATATTTTGCAAGAGGTTTTCCTATTCACATGGATTTTTACGAAGTTGTTTTTCATATTAAAAATAAAGAATTTCAGTTAATGACAAATCTGGACTACCCTTTAAATTTCCAGTATTTGGACCACAGTTTTTTTAATTTTAAAAATATTTAAAGTAGTCAAAGAATTTTGTAGAAATTTCTCAGCATTTGTGCAGATTTTATAATTTGTTGAAAATATAAGCCGGTCGCACTATTATGAGCCTGGACTCGTACATTTACGCACTGGTAATTTAAAATTTCAGTTGTTTCATAATTACCAAACAAAATTATCCCAGCGAAACAAAAGTAACGCGCTGTAATAAACAGACATTTGAATGATTCTACAACATAGAACAAAAACAACATTACGTCTTAGTCTTATCCTTGTCTGCTTGTGCTTACAAGTTACAAGGCTACAACAGGAACAACAAATTACATGATGCAATTAGCCGCTTCAATGCATCGGCGCACCGTTCTACCCGTGCTCTATTTTACATATAGTAGTCCTCGCTGTATAGGTACGGGAACAGAAATTCTAAATCCGGAGCCCACTAACCAAATACCGAATGCCGTAAACTTTTTACTGACCTCATTATTCATAAAAAAGTGTTGTGATTACATCAGATTTAAATTTACAGATGGATGTAGATACGCAAGGTTTAAAGTCTCTGTTGGTGTATCTAAAATTCTTTTACCAGAAAAAAAACATAAAATTTTATATTTAAAGTTAGTTCGTACTTTATTAATCCTTAACTGGTGACGTGGTTGATATTGAACATAGCTGGTAACCCGGAGTCTCCTAGAATGTTAATTTCATCTTTGGAAAAGTCATTTGCTTTAAATTTTTTGTTGTTCTTGAGTGAACATATGAAATACAGTAAAACTTCTTTATAACGTTTTTTTTTCAATATATAACATTTTTTAAAAACAAAATTATCAATGAAAAACCTTTTTTTTTCAAATACCTTACGATTTTTTTTCTTTGTAGTAAACGTAAACAAAACACTTTGAGTTACTATTGAGAGATTTCAAGAATTTACATCTAACATGTTCCTGAAATGTTAATTAACAGTCCGGAATCCAAGAATGTTAGTTTGAGAATCGCTGTTAAAGTCAAGTCAGTAAGTAGCGTACTGCATCTTCAGCTGAGGTGAGATGCCAAGTACCCAGGTGCTAACGAGAAAACACAAGGCATTATATTCCTTTGCTTTATAATTAAAACACCTTTATGACTAACACCGTTTTCAGTTTATTTCAAGCACAATGTTAACAACATAGTATAAATTACGACACGTAATCGAAACTTTATACAGGTTTAACTACATGGAGCAACTAAATATTAGCTGACGAAGGAATAGCATTGTTTACACAAAAAATAAATTATTTTATTATATAATTAGTAAATAAAAAAGCATAATGTTGATCACAGCGTTTTTAAAATTTATTTTTACAAAAATCGAATCAAATTTTCAGGAAACAAAAAAACATCTCTTGCAGAATATTTCATTGCATGACTGTGGCAATTAGATTTTCGTTTAAAACAATCTGTCTTATGAAAGAGATGAAATTGAGGACCTTCTGGGAAAAAAGTTGTCCATTTTTTTTTGAATTTGAGATAATCAAAAAACATTCCACCAATATTTTACTACCGATTAAATCAAGTTGCTGGCGTGGAGAGCGCGCCACAGGGGTCAATTTTGTGTCATTAAAATTTGTCGGTCGGGATCGAACCCGGGTCCCCAGATTTGCGACCAGACACTCAGGCACACGGCCACGAGACCCCAAGTTCATTGTTAAATATTAGAAAATGGATGTTAAGTAACAAAAATTAACAATAGCTATTATCTATTAATTAGTGATTTTTATAGAACAAAGATTTTTTTTGTAAGAAACTGATAATTTGCAAGCAAGAAAATCAATAAACATTTTCTTATATTGAAAGCAAAAAACATTATACAAAATTAGCCTACATGTTTCCTTCAAAAACAATCAATATACCGGGATTAAGATTGTTTTTTTCTGAATCTTTACAGGACTATGGTCGTTTTTGCTGAATCTCTACTTTTTTGAGAGAATAGTATATTCTGCAACAAGTAATGGAATGGCCCATATTCCACACGAGCAAAAAGTTTGTGACTACGGTTTGCGAGTATGGATTATGCCATTCCAAACGTGTTGTAGACTCTTAACAAGATTTTAGAAATTATACATAAAATGTTGATTGATAATAACAATATATTATCATATACCATTATTATTATTTTTGACGCCAGTCCATAAATTGCTTATAATAACTCCATTTATATTTTTCTTTTAATTTATTTGACAATAACTGACTGCCTGTATCATTAGCAAGTTCCCTTATTTCTGGTGACGTACATTCCATATCTATATCTTCATTTCCACTTTATATGTTTTTCTATAAAATGTCTTCAGTTAATTGTCTAAGTAATATATTATTATTTAGATAAACTTATTACTCTGGACAACTTCAAAAACCTGTAAAACTTAACAAAAAACTCTAAAAATGTTCAAAACTTTAAAACCTCAAACGCGAATACAGACATAAATAAATATAAAACAAAGAGTCATAGATTGTGATTCCTCGAAAGCCGTGCGGAATTATTCCAAACGGCGTACGGAATTATTCCACACGGTTTGTTAGAATAATGTTAATTCCAACATAATTTTGAGTTGTGGAATGTGTAGTTTCCAAAATAGTGTAGGAGAAACAGTTTTACCAAACTGTTAGGCATTTAAAATAGATATTGTTGTATGTAACTCAAATTAACCGAACAGAACATAATCAAATACTGTTTAACCAAAACAAAATTATTATTTCATAAATATTCTATGAAAAAAAAATGTCACAATCTATAGGGTGTTCATTTTATTTTATCCACTATTGCTATCTCGAGGATTATAAGAGCTATAAGGTCGGTTAAATAAGCAAACAATTTCTATTTTACAAGACTATTTCAATGAGTGTAATTTTTTTTTTTTTCATTTAATGCTTTTCAAACTGTGGGAACCAACTTTGTTCTTTTAAATCGTACCATATACTTTTTATTTCCTTGTTGATATAATATTTGCATACCCTTAGAGACATTTTTTTTTTTGAGAAAAATTCATGTTTAGACTTATATAATTTTTTTATTATTATTATGGCTATAATAAGTGTGCCCTACAAGTAAATATGGATTCATGTGTTGTGGCCGAAAAATTGAGCAGAATTTATTAATTTATGTGTTTGTTATTTTTTGTTACAAAGTAATTGTTTTTCACATTCATTTGTATGATCCCATAGCACACTTATTTTAGCCATATTAAAATTAAATTAATATAAATCTAAACATGCATCTAAGAAAAATATTATTTAAGAGTATGCAAATATTATATCAGTGAATTCAGTATGAAATTCTCCATCGAATAAGCAAATAAAAAATATATAGTCCCATTTAAAATAACAAAGTTTGTGAAGCACTGGTTGAAAAAAAATTATGCTTATTAAAATAGTCTTATAAAATAGAAATTGTTTGTTAATTTAACTGACCTAGTAGCTATTCTAGTTCTCGACATAGCAATAGTGGACAAAATAAAATGATCACCTGTATACTTTATAGAATGCGTCTATCAAACATTCTAACACCAACGTAAAGTACGTATTAAATATGTTTTGGAAAGTGCACCACATTAGTTATTTTTGAATGAATAATAAAATACGGCTGCAACAAATGTAATCAAATCTATTATTTTGTGAGCGTTATTCCAAATTAATATTTTGTTACATCCGATTTGGTGTTATTTAATATATTCTTTAGGCAATTATTAGTATTACTGATTACACCACTTCTATCATTATAATAGTAGCTTCGTGAACATTGAAGGGGGCGGTCGGCTATCCCTTCGCGTATTGTTTTTCAGGATCAGATTGTGCATATTTTCAGAGAATAGTATTTGTGAGATGGTGCTGATGTCATGCTCAAGGTGGGTGTAATACCCTAATGTTTGTGAGCTGGTGCGAATGCCATGCCTGGGACGAGTGATGCTCGTAATACGAAAATGAATGCAGGTGGTGATTTTTGCATTCCTGAAGGGTGCTGATGCCCGTGTATGTAATGATAACTCAATGGTTTTTATGTTTCATAGAAATAATTACTATCTCGGGGTGTGATGTAACGATAATTAAAGACTACAATTAGTAGGCAAGCAATTATTATGAATGGATCAGTATTGATTTGGACACGAAAGTGTACAGTTCAGTGCATCGTGTTTACAATTTAAATAAAAACAATAGAATTGATTACCAGGAAAACGAAGTAATGAAGTAGCTAACGACAGAAGAGAAAATAAAAGGCTAATGCATCAAAACTGATCCGTTTCTGATTGTGAAAGATATCAATCAACGTTATGAGTGTCGTGTTTCGGCAACAATTTTATCTGACGAGACGGCAGAGCATAGTTTGAAACTACCCCGACAGTAATGGGCAAACGATAACTGTTGTATCATTTCTATAACTACAAATCGTTAGCAGACGAGATGGACATAGGCAGACATTGTAAAAGCCGAAGCCGACGAATATTTTTATCAGACTTCAATAACTTGTTGATTTATTGTGGAATCAGTTTGTGTCCGGTGTTAGCGGTTGATTCGTTAGGGTTAGAGTATCGGGTGTAGCGTGTCTAGCATTTCGGCTTTCGTGACGCAATGTTCAGATCAGTTATCGTGAATGCTTGCCATCAGTTACTATTATCAGGTCGCTGCGTCTAAGCTCGCACTTGAAGAATTCGCGTTACGCCGAACGATTCTTTTGTGCTGTTGAGTCTATACGCAACCGGCGCCTAACACCCCAACAGCAACAGAAATACCCGAACCAAGAACCAAGAACCAACGCCGTTCGTGTTATTAAATATCAAGTATTTTTATTGGCTGTTCTCTTATTTCCTTTGCTTTTCGTATAAACAAGATTTTTTAATTTACTATAAAATGAGTTTTCTTTCATGAATGTCACGCTCACAGAAGGATTTGATTTGCGGATATAACTAGTATGAAATTAGTTTACGTTGGTAAAATATTTATAATCTGAGATGATTGCATTTCCATAACCATTCATAATTCTGTGAGCTGTATTTAGAGAAAAAGTTTAACCCTATAACTGCGACTGGGCCCGAAAAGTCCAATTTTAAACTTCATTTATCTGTAACTATAACATTTATGTTTGTGAAATTTAAATACTTTCTCTAAAATATATTACTCAATAGCCGTTTTCGTAAAGTCGATTGGATTGATCCGATGTAATCTCAAGCATTCGTAAAGTCAATCGGGTTAATCTGCCGCGCCGTAAACTCGCTCCGATCAGCCAGACCGAGCGATTCGATCAAAAATTTTCAACCCTGATCCATGTGCAGGGTTAGTATAGATTCCACGCGCAAATTTAAAATTATAAACATTGTTTCATAAAATGTATTTGAAATATTTCTGATTATAAACATTGTAGCTCTATAGCAAGTTCTGAAGATAATATGGAAGGTCGCTCTTTGTGAAGTCTTTATGAGTTATTTCGAAGAAATAAATGACCACGTGCAACAATTTCTGATCGAAATAATCTAAACAAATGATTCAAGTTGCCTTTCAGTCTCACTCGAGTCTTACAAAAATTATGTACAATTACTGAAACAAGCTCTATTTTCATATCCATTTTAACAAGTTAAACTATTCTGTAACCTCAGATTTAAACGTCAAAATCATATACTGACCCGACGCATTCGTAAAAGCTTCGATAATCGGATAGATCTGATGTATCTCTAACATCATGGATCAGATCCGTCGGATAGCTCAGACTGACTTTACGAAAACGCCTACTATAGCGTTACATAAGTATCTATGGTATTTTCTCATCGTAGTCCGTTTTACTGATATTTCAGTCGTTGTATCTTATAAAAAGATTTCCCAAAAGAAGCTTACTGATGCAAAGTTACTGAAATACCTTCTTGAGAATGACACTTATTCAAATATTTGAAGAAAAAAAACAATTTTAGTCTAATGAAGTAGTCGAACAGATGGACGCGACCCAAGGTCAAAGTAATGATGTTGAGGCCTCTGAGAATATAGAAGAACATATTATAGACACTTCTGTTGAATCAGATTTTTTTTCCAAAAACAGAAATGAAATGTAGACAGCGGCTGTTTCTGTGCCTACAGGAAGACGTAGTAAAAAAGACGTATTGAATGAGGATAAAAGACCTTCGCGCTCTGAATTTAGAACATGCGAGGACGAAATGTTTTCTTCATTTTTTATTTCACCTGTAAACTTACAAGATACAATAACATGATTTTATATAAATAAACCTTAAAACGTCATATGGGCTTGAGAGACCCAAGCAGTGGCAAACGTATGCAGTAATTTCCCGCAAGCATAGAGTTAAATAAATAATGGAAGAGATGGTTGTGAGTTGTTTGAGAAGAACAGCAGAGCATGAAGTTGTATAACTGTTATTTACGCAATTTAGTAAGGAATGCAATGAAGGAATGGGTAGGAGAATCCTTAGCTCGCGAATAACGAATGAACACCGAACGTTCATTACTGTTAAATTAAATGAAACAGAGTTTGCACACGGACCGTGTGTGGCTGGTCGCTGGCCGACTGGGAATGAGCAAACCCGCACCCGTACCCGCACTGTACAACCCGCACACACTTGACGAGATTAGCTGTGTCCTCGTCCTCGTATGCCCTGTGTACACATAGGTACATATATACACGGTATGGCAGCATGCACGTATCCCTACACACCCGCCCGCACGCAGACCAATCGATCGTAAACGTGTAGCCGTGGTCGAGACGAGTGTGTACCGTGCTGAATGGGTTGTACTCGTACTCGTACCTGCAGGAAGTGCTGGAGCGCTGACAATAACGCTAGTCCATACTCCATTCCATACCGCCTTTCCTACTGCGGTGCGGACTAATTTATCATGTTAATTGATGTCAGCGGTATCCATTTATTTTAGGCTAGACTTTACACATAATATATTTAAAAGTTCGCGACAGCGGAAAAAGCGAGTGTCTGAGGAAGAGGAAGCGAGGCAAGCGGCGAGCGAGAAACTAGAAGGCGACGGTGGCGACTGTCGGGCGTCAGACGCCGAGCGAATCGCCAGCAGCCAGCAGCAGCCAAGCAGCAAAGCAAGGCAAAAGACAGCCCACAGCCACAGCACCGACACCGACTGCATCGCTATCTGCGGCTATGACCAACACAATCCACTTTGCAAATGCCCTAAGAATTGAAATGGGGCTCATTTGCATGTCTTAATGAGCGTCTTTGCAAGAAGAGCACGCTTGCGAGCTTTCGCACCCTTCTAGCGACGCGGCCATTCCAACAACTCACTTTTATCCTTCCTCCCCGAGCTAACTGTCTCGAGACGAGGACGAGAGACGAGCGCTACCACAATCCCTTCTCCAACTATGCAGATACACTATACTCCTCCTGGCACATGCCGTGCGATCAAACTTCTACTCTTGTTTCATTATACTTACGACTTCCTCACTATTTACAGCTCATTTAAATCCGTTCATAAATCATAACATTATATCGCGCTAGATAAATTATTTCACAGATACAAATTCTCAAGCTAAATATTTGAACAGGGCTTGAGAGTTGGAAGAAGAAATAATAATAAAGAGCAGAATAGTGCGAGAGGTTTGACGTTTGACTACACTTACGTGGTAGGAATAAGGGTTGATGTGGATAAGAGGCGCTGGGGATGGAGATACCTGTAGTGGTAAGCGGTAAGCGGTAAGCGAGTGCAAACTGTGAATGGTGAACTGTGAACACGTCCCAGCGACGTCGTTGGGTGTCGCTCTTACTCCTCGCTCGACCGGTAGTCGCGGAGGAAGAAATCGGATCGACGTGTGTGCGTTCGAGTGCGCGCCCGCTATGAATGCCAAAGTGTCGTTCCCGTTCCCACACCGTCGTGGTTGTGGTTGTGGTTGTGTCGCAACTTTCCCGCTGTTATTCATGTATGTTCGTGTTTTATGAACGACGCTTTTTTACGAGCAATTTGTACGAGGTGCACGTCCGTTGCGTTCGCGTCTCAAGATCACCCATACACATCAAGTACAGTCGAGAGCCGGCGAGCTATAATCATACGTATAGTAGGAGCGAGAGAAAACAAACTGCAGATAGTGTCAGAGCCGCAAACCTCACCGACACCAACCTCAGGACTCATTACTACCAACTCATTGATCAGAAATGACTGCAGGTTCATGACGCGGCCCGGATAAAATAATTCCCTCGAGTTATTTACGACAGGCGAACAACGAAGCACCGCCAAACCCGAAGCCAGCGGGCAATGTGGAGCTGGTGCCAAGCCACTACCGCGCTCAATAATAACTCCAATGAACTTTAAACACATACACCCAAAGGTACCCGTCCCGTGCTGTATAAAGCTAATTCAAGAATTCTAATAACTACTTAAACAATTTATTCCAGTACTTAAAACTTATTAACAGGGTGAAACAATAATAAAATTTTGATCATTTCATCTCATCTCCTTCCAACTCATAAAGATTTTAAATTAGTTTTATCACTTAGCAATGTAGAGATACTCTGGTATCTCGAAACTCTAGTGTTCTTGATCATAAAATCCATTTAAAATCCTGCTCAAAGTGGAGTACAGCAAAAAGGAGGTGAGTTCTAAATTGTCCACTCGTCGAAGCAAACAAGCGGTAAATTTCGGACAGATTCGATAGGTTCCGCGCAGACAAAGTGAAGATGAATGCCGACTAATTAGTCGCCATTATAAACGAATAGAGAGCTAGTGACATTTTGAAACGGAAATTAACAAGTAAAAAACGCAATCCCCTTCTTTTTCTGGCGATCGATTAGTTGTCAGCACTTGCAGCGCCAGCGCTGATAAAGAGTTTTAGGCAGCAGCATAGCGGACGGGCAGTGCACAAGCACGGGCATAGGCCAGAGAAAGAACTATCACCCCTGTCTGCGTCTGAGTCGAGTGTCACTCTCGAAAAATCGCCAATTTACTCATTTGTCCGCATTTGATTTTCCTCAATCCCCATTTCATTTCTGCAGACTAATATTTTCTAAAACAGAGTAATTTACACTTTTTTCACTAATTAAATTCAAATGATTTACATATTTTAATATATGAGACAAGTAAGAGATAACTGTATAATATATTAATGCGCCTTTGTAATACAAGAGATAAAATTTAATTTATTCAAAACTGAAAATACGAACTTTTCCCTGTTGTACCTTGTAGTTAGTTAGGGATAAGTTTTAGCTTAGAAGTTTGTTCTTGATGGTTGAGTGATTCATTATTAAATCGCTCGTTAATAGGTAATTTAAAAGCACAGGACATAATATTCAACTTCAGTGCAACATATTGTATAAATGTTTTGTTGGGATTTGCGACAGCATGTATGTAGTGAGAGTGCGAAGGCGAAGGGATAAATAAAGGTCCCGGTCAGACTATTGGCATTCGTTGTTCGTCGTATGTCGTCCTGTGACATGTCATAGTAGAGCACATGTTTCAAAATGTAAGAGCACGGACAAACGTCAGCAAATTGTAAAATATGTGCTCCTGACACTTTAATTAGAGTGATGAAAAACGGGGCTTTGAAACTTGTTTTAATTTAGTGCCGTATGGTGTGGCCCGATGGAAATATGCACGAACGAAATGCTTCAAGCTTCAGGCGAGTTTAGCCCAATTGATTTTCAGTACAGTTCTACCCAATTTGTCAAGGCTCTACGCCACTGGCTTCGCTCAGCTTCTTTGCTCACCCCTTTCATGTTATTCTTTCTTTCCCCTTTGTCGGCACAGACTTCGTGTCCACTATATCCAGTACCCTCAAATGAATAACATCACAAATTAAGGGTTGCGGTTCTTCTAACCTTGCTGGCCTTGGGACACATATTTTTTTAATGTTGGATCAATGATTAGCGAATTCTTAAATTCAATACACCGCTGCAATCAATTTATTCGGAAAATTATTATATTTCTGCAGATTATTTTCGCAGATTTGGATAATATCGACAATATGGGGCATATGTAAAACTAGAATCGAGTGTTTAATTATTTTTTTTACAGATATTAATGGAAATTAAATTTCTGCAAAAATAGAACATGTAAGTAATTATTTCAATTAGTTTTGTGTCATAATATGACATATTATATAAAAATTAAGCGCAATAGCATGTCCATCGCGTTTCAAACTGCAATTTATTTTTCATTTTTTAAACTGCGTGCTAAATAAATAATTCATAACTTCTGCGATATTAATAATTAAAAAACATTCATAAATTGTTTTAACATTTTTGTTAGAAGTAAATGTCGCAAATTTTAATAGAGAAAACTTGATACGCCGTGATGTGTTAACTTAATATTCATTTAAGTGTCCAACATGTAAATATGAAAAAATAATACTAAAACTTAACGTTGATATACGGCCTAGTTAGTAAATTTCGGAGTGGCGAATGTTTAAATTAAAAATACGGCTTAATCAGTTTTCATCAGAGATAATTATATTTTATGTGGTGAGTCCGTCTCTGTAGCGAGTCTGCGTGGGTAATATTTCCCTCAATATAAACAACCCCCATCACATGATGTCTCGTCATTGCCATGCATTACGCCCCTGGACAGGACTGGTGATTCACCCGCCAATTATATCATGAAGATTTTTTAGTAAATTTACATAAAATGATAATACAACGAGAAAGAATGAAAAAATCTACATACAGTAAAAATTTTGAAAGATGTCCGATCAAGGTCATCTACGAATTGTATGAATTCAGATTTTTGCTCCGCCCATTCTGACACATTCACTAGTATAGTTTTTATGAGGGTACATAAGACACTATTGTTATTTTATTATTACAAAAATATGTTACATAATAGAAGCATTAAAAATTCAAAAATAAGTCAACTGGTAAGTTTATTAGTAAATGTAAAACCAAATATGTGAAAAATAAGATACTGACACAATGTTAGTGTCAGTGACACTGACAGAAAATAACGTTATTCGTACGGCTATGAATCAAGGTAATGTATCTGAATTAATAAATAAACTTACGTTACAGCGAAAGTATTATCAACAATGAGCATCTTAACTTAATCGAAACAATATAAATTTTTGAAAGGCAATTATGTTATATCCATCCTTATCGCACATGCTTATAGCCTTTGCAAAGGAAAGAGATAAATGTATGCCATTTTGTTAATTCGTTTATGATACTGATGACCTTGATCGCACATCTTTTAAAAAAATACTGTAGATAGGTACATAATTTTATTGTATTGTCTATTTCTTAGCTTCGTTTATAGGTAGTTCAAATCTGTGCTAATGCCTACCAGAAATTTATCTGTTTCCGCATCAAGAAACGCAAATGCAAACAAGACCATTCTTCTAGCCTTTTTGATAAAACCTAACATACATTATATGCAATACACTATGTGGCTGCAGAATTGCATATGAACTATCAAAATTCTAAAAGATAAATTAATTAAGTTCATTTAAATGTAAAACATATCATACAAGACCAGGACACTTTACTGTAAATGCTGTTCACGTCAAAGAAAATAAACTAAAAAGATATTTCCAACTACAAGAAATATTCATTTTGCAGGTAATAAAACAAATTAAAAGAATAGATACGAGGATAGAATGAGAACGGTATTCCAAACATGCAAAGTATTTCGAAATTTCGTATTATGTATCATAATGCAATATTAATTTTATTATCATTCCATTTAATAAAATTAATTACAACATATTTTAAACTATTTCAAATGGTATCATTTTACAGCAGATGAATTTTGGAAAATACTAATTGTGCAATTTTAATATACATGTAACAGTACAAGGCTTCGGAGCATGAATTCTAGGTACCAAAATGAGAAAAAAATCCCAATAAACATTAGTACTATAACGCTTTCTAGCAGAGATACCGAGAATTTCATAAAAACAGAAAATACTAGGTTAGTTTTATTTATTTTTTTATTGGGTCATAAATACTTAATTATAAAAAGAATGTTCAAAATGAACGCCATTGTATTCAACTCATAACTCAGTATTCTTTAAATATACAATGATAAATGATTAAAATATTACATTTTTCTTAAATACAATAATATTTTTTAAATTAAAAATATTGTGAAAAAAATATTAAGTAACAGGTTTAATAATTAAAAAATTAGATTCAGATGGATGGAATATTTAATTAATTAAGTCTCATTTATGTCAAATGAAATAAACAAAAGGGGGCTACAAGGATATATTTTAATTTATTGTGTAAGAGAAACAACAGTACATACATACCAGTGACAGCTTCTCGCAGGTAAATATTTACAGTACATTAGTCCTTATAATAATTAGTATACATAAAGTGAATATAGGTATAGTTGGTTTTTACAATTCTTTTAAAGAATTGTTACAATTTTTTTAAATAGCTGTAGTGAGCTATGAAATAGATCAATATTCATGAATCTAGAGTGATTGTACGTTGACATCATTCTATTTATTGGTGAATTGTTGTAGTTATTTGTATTGCAATGGGGTAAGCAAAAATTTTTTTTGATCTTGTATTTTTTTGGTATACAGAGAATTTAAATTGCGAAATAAATGAGACGCTATCAAAAAAATTAAATGTTTTATACAGAAACATCATATCAGCTAATATTCTCTGGTTTCCAAAGACATCATATTAAAATATTTTAATCATTTTCTATACACATGGCACTCTTTCTATAGCTAGGACTCCAAACAACACTCGCATATTCTAATTTAGAACGAACTAATGCATTAATTTTCTATATTATTGTTCATTAATAATTTAGAGTCATAAAGTACTCCCAGATCCTTAATAAGAGTTTTACGTTGAATAATTGTGTTTTGAATGGAATAGTTATACTGAATTATGTTAGAATTCCGAGTGAAGTTCACGGTACAACATTTTGAGGTATTTAAATATAAGCAATTATCATTACAAAATTTTTGTAACTTTTGCAAATCATAATAAAATTACAAAGTTACGTCTAATTTCACTAGGATACAACTTCTGAGTCAGCTTCTATGAAGCCATCGTCAGAAGTCGTCCAGCACAAGTAACCATAGACGCGTTTCGCACTTGTTACTTGTTGTGCTGGCCGACTTCGGACGATGGCTTCATAGAAGCTGACTCAGAAGTTGTATCCTAGTGAAATTAGACGTAACTTTGTAATTTTATTATATTGTTCATTTCACGGAGAAATTCGCAATTTACTTTTGCAGTTTGCTTTTTTATTTTTTGCAAATCACTTTGTAGTAGTAAGATGTCATCGTTGGTCATGGACAACTATTTTCTACTATTTCAGTATTACACTTCAGTTAAGATAAATCTTCGATATCTCTGTTAGGAAGTGTTACAGCAGTTATTGGAATTGTTTTCTCCTGTTAGTGCCCTGAATTTATACTCCGAAACCTTGTACTGTTACGGGAAACACCCTGAAACACACTTAATTTTAATTGAAAAAAATTGTAGAATGCAAGAATAAACTTGTTACATAAACGCGAAAATGTTTTAATTATTTAAAACATAATTGAATTTGATATACATTCTATTAATTAAATCCATAATTTTATTTATTTTATTCTATTAAATATTTATTGTATATGAGCGAATAATAGTTATTGCATTTTTATAACAGGAATTAATAAATAATTAAAAATAATTACTTTTACAGTTACTTGATTAAGCAAATAAAATAAATGAAACATAATATCTTGTACAAATATATAAAATCTCTAAATGAACAAATATATTTTTATGCCTTCTACTATGTTTATTTAAAAAGAAATATGTAATATAGTTTGTTTCAAAGTTCTTACAGAAAATTTCAGTTAGTTGAAACATGAGTAATATTATTTTCTTGAAATATAATAAAAGAGTATATTTCTTACTTCCCCTACATAAAACAATTAGAGTCCATATAAAAATAGGTTAATCGTCTCCAAAATTGAATCCAATTCCCTTATTTCTATTGTCATCTATAATTTAATTACAACATTAATAAAAATATTATTTCTTACAGAAGAATGAAAATTGTTAAATGACGTGGAAGTCTAGACTGGGAAGTTAGTTGCGGATGGTGCAATCTTATCTCGATAATTACAACCAGAAAACTGTTCTCCCTATAATTGGGACGACGTTGCTATAGTATTGCTTTATCTTTTAATTAGCGATATGTACAATAATTCATTTATTTGTAATGCTCATAAATCTCAAATATTTAGGACGGTGTTCTTGTTTCACAATATAAGATACTTCGTTAACACATTTAGAAACCTACTGTTTGTTTCGACGAAAAAATTAAATTCTAATAGTTTAGAGAAAACCTGAATTGGCTAATATTTAGGTTTAGCATATTCTTACATACATACATACATAAAATCTCGCGTGTCCCACTACCCGATAACAATAAGAACGACATCAACATCATAAAACAAATCCTTACTCTTAAACATATTAAAGTGACCGATTTTCGGTAGCGAAATACCGCATCCGGATCACAATAATAGTTAGGAAACAATCATCCTTCGCCACACATTCCTATCTAAGCAGACTTCTTTCGCCTCGACCACACTCATAATCGCATTCATACATGCTCTTCTTCTCTTCATACTTGGAAACTCTATTTCTTTAAGCACCCGACCAACCACATCCATCCACTTACACACTGGTCGGCCACGCAATCGAAAACCCTCAACTTCACCAAGATATATACGCTTCACTCCCCATTCTCTCCACATGCTCAAACCATCTCAACTGACTCACACCAACTCTCTTAATCACATTGTTCCTAACCATACATTCTTCATACACCAAATTATTCCTCACGCGATCTCGTCTGACATACCCACATACACCACGTAAATACCTCATTTCCACGGCAGTCACTCTCTTTTTATGCTTCCCCGACCATCCCTCGACATCATGCTACCTAAATATACAAACTCATTTACCTGCTCCAGTTTCACTCCATCCACCAACACATTGCACTCAGTCACCAATTTACTCCTTTCAAATACTAACACTTTGGATTTATCAACATTCAACATCAGCTTCATACTTCTTCCAACTACATATATTCTCTCTATCATTCTCATGAGTTGCTCTTCATTTTCTCCTAAAACAACTACATCATCAGCATACGCTAACGCAGGCACTACACTTTCACCAATATGTATACCATCCATTTCACTCAAAGCTCTCCGCAATAACACATCCATATACAAGTTAAACAACCACGGAGACATATGGATTATATTGTTTGGAAAATTTAAGAAATAAAATGAAAAAGTTATCAAAAATAATTTTATGTTGGCGATAATCGTTTGGCTGTGCTGTGTAGGATATACTAATAAATAACATTAAGTTTGTGTTGGCTTTAAAAGTAGCGAATGAAGTAAGGTTAAGTAGCCGTTATAAAGTAGGGTAGCGGTAACGGGTAACCATTAATACACAGCGTCATTTGCACGCACGCACGCGTGCGGCAGCGGCGGAGAAGCGGTGTAAGCGGCTTGCGGAAGAAGAAAAAACTAAAACAAATAAATAAAAAGTTGTGACAGGCGAGAAGTTTCGATTCAGCACGTTCTTACGGTCAGAGTGATAAAGGCTATGTCGAAGGGCTGAAGGGCTGCTGGGCTGTTGGGGTGTTTCCGTCATCGGAAGCTTCCTAACTTGCCCCAAGCTAAATCCATCCCTGCTATTTTATACCAATTCCAAAGTTAATCAAAATTCAATACATTTTAATGCTAGACCATTTCTTATTTTACTACATACCAGTCTGCTCTTATTTCAAAATTGAAGTTTCCTTTGTACTACGAATAAACTTAAAAGATTTACATTATTAATAATAGGAGGAGTCTAAGGTTAAATTATAACTAAAACTAATACAATTACCCATTAACCTTAAAATAATACAATAAGCTGTATACGTATTTCGAGAGCTAAGTTATCATCAGTACTACAAATTTAAGCAGAGTAGTTAAGATTACTCAACATGTAAACCATGCCTGAGGTCTAACAACTCTGAGTTGAACTCGAGTCGGAACCGAACCAGGTATTAAAATTCTGGTCCATGGTTCAGCTCCGGTTCAGGTTCATTTTCATTTCAAAACCTAAACGTAATTGTAATGCTTATAGCTGATCATCGACGATCGACGCCTTCTGCGTCTGCATTGCTATAAAGATTGTTATTTAAAAAACATTAATTATATTTTCATTATGTCTAACATAACCTGAACCCGGAACAAAACCGCAAATTTTATCAATGCTTGAACCAGAACCGTACATGAACTCATTTTTCAAAAAACAAATTAACCTAAGCCTGAACCGAACCCAGTTTTTGGCAAGTTCGACACCCTAGCTGTAATGACAAATTTAATTCACGCGCATTGAAGCCACCAGTAACCTTAATGTTCACGCTATTTATTTTGACGTTAGTGTGTTAGACTTTATCACGCATTTTAATAAAAAAAAATGTGCACAATCGTTCCAAATTGCTCGTAAGTTTGTAATTTGATCTTCCAATAATATTTTTATTACTTTCAGAAGACAATTAGTAAGCACAATAAATCTTTAGTGTACTTGACGACTTATTATATTTTTTATGAAAGTTTTTCCGAGTTGGTAGGGGACGATTTCTGGAGACGTCATCACTAACGCCTCAGCTCTGCTCTGCTCTCTGCAGCCGATAAAGTCGTTCTCGCGGCAAGCCGTTCAGATTATTAGTTTCCGCGAACCAGCGATGATACTGCGTGATCTATGGCGCTGCCAATTCGCCATCGGCCAACCGCTGCGCTCGTAATGTGCACTGCGCACCAAAACGCACCCTTCGCCAGTACACCAACACCACACCAATACTCCAACTACAATCTTCACAACTCCATCAAAATACCAAATAAGAAGAATTAAATTGTCGCTTCATAACACAGAAATAAAGAAATGAATACTTCACTTCAACAGATCTGTAAGCAACGAACGTAAAAGCAACACTGTTTTTAAAATTTAATTTCTACGGCGAAATATTAACTCCATATAAAGTGCACTTTTCATAAATGTTTAAATTGTTTGAAGTGAAATTTTATAAATCCCGTACATGGTCAAAATATTTATTTATTTATTTATTTATTTAGACATACACTGTCCAACAGGAAAAAAATCGCAATTGAGGACAGGAAAATAAATAATACATAAAATAGCATAAATTAACATAAATTAATATTGCTCAAAATAGAAAATATTATATACTAAACATTTCGTATTACATTATGTTTGTACGAGGGGTTGGAAAATAGAAGGTATTGAATGTGGAAATTAAGGATACTCAAACAAGACGAGTCGTTAGTTCACCATGCATTGACTTACTGAGACGAAAAACAGAAGTCAATTCACGGCGATATGTGATTAGCATATTAGTACATACAAAAATTAGTAAAAAGAGATGATCATACATATAACTATATTGCGCCCGCCACGTAACAGATATATCGTTAACGAAATCTACCCATTAGTTACCAAAAATCAGGGCCATTTTGTCTAATTTTCGGGTTCTGCTCTCGACTTACGCCAAAATTATTTCAAATTTTAAATGGCACAAAAGGGACCCCTGTGGTGCACTCTCCACTCCAACAATGAGTACCCGCGAGGTGACGCTTGATAAACGCCCGTACGGTATCAATATCTCATCATTTCATCACCGATATCTACGTACAAAACAGATTGGCACACCCAGCAATGGGTAATATGCCGTGATATATATATACAGGATGTTTCAAGAATAGGGATACTTTATTATTAGAAATAGAACAAATCATAACAATAAATAGTAAATCAAGGAGGACATTCACTTATTGATTTTTTTGTAAACCTGTTTTTTCAATTCAACCATGTATCATTTTATATCCTTATATAACAAAAATATTGAGGAAAATTCAATTTAAATTTCAGTAAATATGATTTTCATAATTATTTTTCAGTAAGTACGCTATGTACGAAAAACAAAAACTGCTCTTTGTCAATTTGAATTATTTGGGATGAAAATCAAATAGAACACTATTTATAAAGTTATTAACAAGTAATTATGTTTTATTTTTCGTACATAGCCTACTGAAAAATAACTATATACATAAAATTTGTTTAAATTTCAATTACATTTTTCTTAGTACTTATGTTATGTATTTTTATCAATATTTTCATTATGTAAGGATATAAAATGATTATATGGTTGAATTCAGAAAAAAATCTATATCGAATGAGCCTAAAAAATATAACTTTGTTATAGTTTGAGAACCACTGGTTTACTACAACTTTTAATTGTATAATTTTCTTTTATTCCCAATAATAAAGAAAATAATTGAGCTGATCACTTTTCTTGAAACACCCTGTATATTTTATATAATTATAAATTATATAGTATTTTAACTGAAATATTTTGAAACACTGAACTACTACCTGATACAATGTAACAGTAAAATTAAAATTATTCGTAAACAGATATCACCCCTCCATACCGTAGGAAGGAAAAAAATTGTCAAATTTAAAAACACAAAAATTCATTTAATAAGTTTGATAAAATAATATAACAAACCTACAATACAAGTTCTAAGATATTTTAGCTGTATATAACCCATTTGGTAAGTGGTGAAATATATTTGTGTTGAAATCAAAATTAAATTTCATAAAATTTTACAAATTGTAAATGATAAAATGTGGTAAAAATTGTTCAGTGATTATTTTATAAAAATATTACACTATTTAATAATTTTGTTTAAATAAATTTCATTCTATTCTACGAGCAATGCTATCGTGTTCGTAATGAAACAAGTTTAAAGTTGTAAAGTTTTAGTTTGTTGTGATACTTGGCAGCGGACAGACGTACATATATTTTTGGGTATTAAATGATAATTTATAAACTAATATTTAAAGTGAAATACGAAAATTTATGTTTTTTTATACGAAGGCATTAGATATGAAGATTTTCCGTTAACGGTAAGTGCAATAACATTATTTAATCTATTTATTTATAATACATGCTTATATATCTTGTAACATCAATACGTATATAGTCGAAATACATGAGTTGGTGTTATGTTACGAAATATGCGTTTTTAATTTTGAACTAATTTAACGTGTCTTTTATTTCCCATACAATACAGCATGCATATATTTTACTATAATATCATATTTGAGTAGTTATATATCAGTTGTTTAAATTAACCTTTGCATTAATTTCATTACTTAATGATAAAAATAACAATGATATTCATTTATTTTGTTGTACAGCCATCCAAAAAATTCGGACGGCATAAAAGCATTGTCATTAGAGATTAAAATAATCTGCAGTGTTGATTTTGATCAGTGCCGGATTTATAGATTAGGGGGCCTGAAGCGCAATTAATTTTGAGTCCCTATCAAATGCATCATGTAAAATTATTGGCAACAAAAATTTGCTTCTCATGAAAGTCAAAAATAAATCAAAATATTAATTGTATTTCATAAAGTTTAATAATAGCGATTTTCAAAAATAGGTGCAACAAAAATGACATGATTGACATGGGCGTACGCAGGGTGGGGCAAGGTGGGGCAGTTGCCCTCCTCTAAAGTTTCCATATAAAAAGTAAAATGGAAAATTTACTGTATATATGTATATAAAATAAAAGTATTATACATTTTATATTGCACATGTATCATACATACGTAAAATACTGTATAAAAATATAATATACGTGTATGAAATGATATAATATGATCAATACTAAATATTTTTAAACTGCCCAAAAGGAATAATACGTTTTATACAGTATGAAATGTATAAAACATGTGTATTGTACAGGTATAATAACATACAGCATTTTTTTAAAGATGTCCGATCAAGGTCATCTGTATCATGACCGAATTAATAAATTGGCATACATTTATTTCTTTCATTTATATAATACGAAGCGTGTGCGATAAGGATGGATACAATAGGCTTGCCTTTAAAAAATTAATATTGTTTCGACTAACTTAGGGCATTCCATTTTAAAACGATGCTCGTTGTTGACATTACTTTCGCTGTAACGCAAGTTTATTTATTAATTCAGATATATTACCTTGATTCAAAGCCGTACGAATAACTTTATTTTCTATCAGTGTCACTGACACTAACAGAGTGTCAGTATCAAATTTTTCACATTTTTGGTTTCACATGTATTAGTCCATTTCCGTTTTAAATTTTTAATGCTTTTGCATTAACATATATTGTTATAATAATAAAATAACTGTAGTATCTTATGGACCCACATAAAAACTAAGTGAACGATACTACTGTATTTATCGGAATAGGCGGAGCTAAAATCCTAATTCATCCAATTTGTTGACCGGACATCTTTAAAAAAATTACAGTACATTTTATAATAACCAAGAACATATACTTTTATACGTATAGAGGTAGAAGTGACACAAAGATTTTCTGAAAATCCACTATGGTTAATATTTTAGAAAGTTTAAATTCACTAAATATACAGGGTGATTCATCGGTCTGTCCTCTCTTTATAACTCTTTTATTTTAAGTCAAATGGAAAAACTCTTCAAATATAATTTATATAATATATTATTGTCTATCTACGTACTATATGCATTTGTATACAGGGTGCTCCGTTGAAGCGCAACAATATATAACTTTATATTTCTTAATGGAACTGCCTATATATATTTATTTATTTTGATAGTAAATTAGATTCCCTTTAAAAAAGTATTAAGTAATAAGGGGTCTAAAATTATAAATTAAGAAGTTATTTACGTTCATAAAAAATAGTAGTTCACAGTGGAAAAAACTATAATTTAATACAAAATTTTGATTCCTTTTTATTAATACTTATTTTAAACATCAACGATGATAAACTAAGAGTATGGCTTGTTTAAATTCGAAACAATTGATCTAATTATCCATAGCTTACTGTGTTAATAATAACATGATACAAAAATATCATTCAACGAATAAAGGTAAATAACTTCTTAATTTATAATTTTAGACCCCTTATTACTTAATAATTTTTTAAAGGAAATCTAATTTACTATCAAAATAAATAAATATATTTAGGATGTTCCATTAAGAAATATAAAGTAACATATTGTTGCGCTTCAACGGAGCATCCTGTATACAAGTGCATATAGTACGTAGATAGACAATAATATATCATATAAATTTTATCTGAAGAATTTTTCTATCTGACTTAAAATAAACGAGTTATAAAGAGAGGACAGACCGATGAATCACCCTGTATTATTAATTTTTATTTGTTCTTTTTTAAATAAAATGATTATCTTTGGTATTTACTTTAAGTAAACCTTTAACAATAGCATTTTAAACATAATTTCTTCTTGTTTTACAATTTAACAGTACTATTTAAGAGAAAAGTAATTATTACACTGTTACCAAAGTATAAAAACAAAATATGTAAAAGTAGTAAAAGTTTACTAATACAGACCTGCTTATATTTATAAGTAGTCACTGCATCTCGCATCTACTCATTTCAGTCCAAAATTGTTACTTCCTATTTATAATTCATTTCAAACTGTTTACACAGAACTTGTAATCAAAACTTTGTGCATCTCTATGCAAGTACCACATTAAGTTAAAAATGGAGGAAAAAGCACATTTATTGTAAATATTTACTCTACACATAATTTTCTCAACTTCAATGAACTGCTTTACTTATGAATACTTAGATCTTTTAATTTTAGCGGATTAAAAAATTCTGGTTGTGCTTTTAACCCATTTTGCACCAAGTAAATATTTTCTTCCGCTTCTTTTATCTTTTATTACAAAGGAAGATCTGATTACTCATTATTACGTATTCCTCACAATGCAAATCTTAAAGTCCTTCTAAACTCTAAATACTACGCAAAATTAAACGAAATTCAGAATTAAATATTTCTCATATTATTAAAACATTTTCAATCAACAATCCCTTTCTTTGTACTCGTAATCATAAATTTAAATTACGTTCTCTTATCTTTCCTAAATAAATAATTGAAATATTTTCTTATATTATTATCGCTGGCTTTAACCCTGCGTCCGACATGTGGGATTGTGTAACATTTTTAGACAGGTGGGTGAAAAAAATAATGATAATGAAATTTATATTCTGTAACATCTCTTTTGTGAAACAAAAATTACATAATTTGCAAAAGAGGATTATAGTGTTATATTTTTTCCTTATAAAAAAATGGCTTTTATTGTTTGTTGCAAATGAAACATTAAAATAAAATACTAAAGATAAAGCATTAGAAAATTATAAAAGCAACAAATATATATATATATATATATATATATATATATATATATATATATATATATATATATATATATATATATATATATATATATGTATATATATACAGGTTTTTCCTTTAAAATAACCAGCGCTTTTTTGGGCGAACTAATGACTTTAGAGAAAAATGTTATATACAAAAAATTACCAGGAAAAGGGGCTTAATTTATGAGGAATAATAAATAAAAAATTCAACCAGTGGTTCTCAAACAGTCGAATAAAATTATATTTTTTTAAATGGCAACCTATATAATTTTTTTGTCCATTAGATAGATATTTTTTTTCTGATTTCAACGATATAAATATGATATGGGGTTGTATAACAATTATTTCGAGAAAAATGATATTAAAATCAGAAATAATTTTACAATATTGAAGTAGGCTATGCAATAAACAAATGCAAACAAATGATACAGGTGGCAGATAGTTTTGTTACTTACGTTATTAAGTGTTTGTTTTCGTAATTGTTTAATTACTTATTAATAAAAAATGGCAATAGTCGTATTAATAGTTGGAACAACCCGATTTCACTATTTTCATGAGCATACAATTTTAAAACGTATTAAGACAGGTGGGGTGTGGTGCACCCTAGTCGAATACAACCGCTTACGAATCAAACACACGCTGAATGATTACTAATTTTAAATGTTAATACCACTAAAATGAGCAGATACCGAGTTCACCCGACCCCAAAGCGCAAATTTCCAAATGCAATTTTCGACGGTTGGGACGCGGGGTTAAAAAAATATAGCAAATGTAAACACATACTGAAGGTATTACATAAGGGTTAACTAAAATTTAAAATATGAAGTATAAGCAAATATAAAAAAATTAATAACTAATATACAAGATATGCGTTGAAACTCGTAGTGCGGATATTTTAGAAAAAAAACTACAAGAATAAAAAGTTGTTGAAAATTAAATTTAACAATAAATGAATTTAAATTCTATGTAACACCGCATCTGCAGCACGAGATATTTAACTCTTCAACATATGCACCCGGTCTCAGGAACTAACGATAATTAAAATATCTATTATTTCTGTATACATTTAATATTTAATAGATTTAAATTTATTAATAATTTATAAAAACTCAAACAAAACTACAAACAAAACTACAATTAATTAATAATCCTTTAACAACTATAACGCAAATAGTTTGTTTAAATATAGATTGAAACAGTTTTTGATAGAAAGAACATATTATAGTGTTAATGAATATATGGATGATGTGTAATTATTTTACAAACCTATGTGTTGATGTATTTTGTGTTTTACTGACTTGCAACATATCTGTATTGGATCGCCTTAGCCAAATAAATTATTACTATTATTAACTACTGGAGCTTATTTTGTCGATAAGGCCCTATAGCTCGTTTTTTTAATCATATGGTCTTTCAGACCGGTGCGTGTACTTGTGTGTCAAAATTTTGTGCATGCTCTGCAAGGTTAAGAAATGAAAGAATCAAACGGCCATGAAAATAAATCAAAACATATTAACGTAACAGTTTGGTTTCAGTCTAATAAAGTGTAATTGTTTATTATTCGATGCACTAAATTCACTAAATATATATATGAAGCAATAATTATAACAATAAATAATTAGGTGTTTTTGCTAAAAGTAAAAATGAGTTTGAAAGTAGAAAATGTATGTTCAACCTCGCAATAAGTTATAGGGGCTAATTTAAAATTAGCAATTAATCTTAAATCCAAACCAATATTAGCCTTAAAATTGCCATTTATTATTTTATTTTTTACTTCCTTGTACGTAAGTAAAGGAAGTATTGTAATCGCGAAAAATTTTGGTTTTCAGATTTCAGCGGAAATATCCATTTTGAACATCCCTGAATCCATTTTGACTAATATCGTCGTGACGTCTGTACGTACGTACGTATCTCGCATAACTCAAAAACGGTAAGCCGTAGAAAGTTGAAATTTTGTATTTAGGACTCCTATAACATCTAGTTGTGCACCTCCCTTTCTGGTTATTACACAATTTCCAGAAGTGGCACTTTACATGAAGCCTATAATAGATTTTAATGAAAAACTGTTTTAAAATATAATCCAAAACTTTTCAAATTTGGCATACAAGACCTTTATGTCAATCGAAATAACATAATAGATTTTGGTTAAAATAGGCTAACCGGAAGTGGTACATTACTTGAAGTTGTTAACAGTTTTTCTTGAATAAAATGATTTTATTTTGATTTTAGAAATAAATGCTTCAAATAAAAGTTTTAGAGAATTAATTTCTGTGTCTAGCACATCAAGTATTATTAAATTAGCCCTTTGTATTAGCGAGATATGTAAAATTAAAAAATAAAAACTTTTTTGTTTTTTAAATAAAGCTTGCTATGGAATAGGACAAAAACATAAAAAAAATGTTCATGTTAAATTACGTTAAATACGTGCAATTTTATGATTCGTACAATAACAGATTTATTTTTATTGTGAAATTAGTCATATTCATTGTTGTAATCAAATATTTCTTTGTTGTAACCAAACTCTCTTTAAAAATAACCGGGTTAGATTATGGTCGCTATATATCTTACTGTTTTGAAGTTAAAATTAATATTTTGTAATTTATTTATTAAAAAAATATGTATAGTTTAATAATCGTACAAGGAAGTCGTGTGGTGTCCACATCAGATTTTTTGTATATGTTTTTCATATCCAGCATTTTTGTTTAATACACAATTATATTTCTCTATTATTTTCTTTGCTACAGAATTCCAAAATTCATAGTAAAGAGAGATGTAGAAATTACCTGGAAATTGCAAAATTCCGTAGTAAAGATGGAAAATATCTGGTAATGTAAATATAATTACTCATTGCATTATTCTCTTCTTCTTGTTTTGCGTAAATTTGATTTTCTTAAAAATATGCATGCATGCACATAATTGCATTTTGCACCTCTATTTATTAATACATATGTAATTCATAATGTAGTTTAAAAATTATGAAATGAATGTGAACAATGAATAAAATTCTTATAAAATTATTGTATAGGGGAAATATTTATTAAACGATTAACAAAATATAATATTCTATCAAATCATTTACGTGTACATCTACTGCAATGCGTATTATGATGAAAACAATATTTGTAACTGTGTTATTCTATAATCTTATAATGGAATACCATTAGTAGTAATTAATGCTAATCAAAATAGCTAATGGTTTAACACATTTCCAATTTGTAGTAGGTATCCAATATTGTAAAACAATTTTATATAAATTAAATGTATACCATTAAATGATATGAAAGGAAAACCGTATTTAAAAAAAAAACAAAGGATGATAAAGGACATAAAACAATGTTGAATTACAAACAAAAATAGGTTATAGATAAACATCATCTCTGTTGGTAGGGTAGTAGGTAAGCTTTATAGTTCAGTAAATATTTTCCTCCGCAAATGTTGTTTTTATATTATACAGTAAATTATCAAGAACCCGGCATTTGTGAAACCAGAAACTATAAAAACAATAAATTATCAAAATGGAAAACAAAATAAATCTCATAATAGGACTTACAATGTTATCGTTATTGTTAGGAGAAAATTAAATTCGGTACGTGATGCCCGCTTCTGCCTCTGCAGTAAAGTATACGGTGGTGCGCTGTTCGTGATATTTGTATTTTTGTTCGGTGCTGTAATATTTGACGTGTGTGGCAAAGGGTAAACGGCAGGCGGCAAGCGGCAAGCGGTCGGCAGCCTGTGTGCGTTGAGCGTATCGCAAGTTGTTTGAGTAGCGTGTCTTGAAGTTTGCAGCTCGTTTTACGGTGCTTTTAAAATCTATTAGTTCCCAGGGAGAGCTTGTGTTCGATTTTATGGTAAGAGGGGTTTGACCACTTCCGCCATTGATTAAATTGCTCGTCGACTTGCAATAAACGGTGAAATAGTCAGAAACGAGAGCTTCAATGCAATCCTGTCTAGATGTAGTTTTATTTCACTTTAAACCAACTGTTATCGCAATATATCACCTGCACAGCACATTTTACATTTATGTTTCGATTACCTATTATACTCCTGTTTTATTTTAATGCTTCACAAATTTTATTACTAATTACTTACAAAGAATATATTCTTTTTAGAGCTCGACATTAAAATAGTACATTAAAATTAGTGGTGGGATACGGATCCGGATAGTTTCGGTTTCGGATCCAAAAATATCCGAATATTCGGATAATTGAATGTTGAACTATCCGGATCTCGGATCCAAATCTGAGTATCGGATTTTGGATCCGGATCTGAGTATCGGATTTTGAATCCGGATTCGAATATCGAATCTTGGAAACTGATTTGAGTATCGGGTCTTAGATTCGAATATGAGTATGAGTATCGGATTATAGAAATAGAATTTCAGTATCCGGATTGGTTCTCGGATTTGAATATTCTCAGTATTGAACCTTACATTCAAATATTAGCATCGGGTCTCATCAAAAGCACATAATAAATTAATGAAATTCATGTCTTATTAATATGTTACTATATATGTGTAATAAAAATTATACAAATTTGAATTTTTTATTCACAATTTACTAAGTACTTACTTTGCACAAACTACGTGGCTATTTTAGAGGGATATTGTAAAATGTATTACTGTTTGTTTACTATTGTTTACACACTGCTGTAAAGATAAACAGGTTCTCTTTAACAGTTTGAAGTTTGAATTTGAACTCAATTCCAGATGTTAGCCTTCACATTCAAAATGAAGAATCGGATCCAGAATTAAAATTTGGATTCGGATCCGTAAACAAAATATCGAATCCGGATTCAAATTCAGATCCGGATCCAAATTCGAATTAAATTTTCGGATATCCGCTTCAATATTCGAACCTCGGATATCCGCGAATCCGGATATTTTGAAATTCGCGTTCTCGGATCCAAGTTTTGTCGGATCCTCACAGCACTAATTAAAATACAAGTATCATAAAACAATCTGTTAACGTACGAGTCCAAGTTTGGAAAACGAGCCACGAGGCGAGTTTTACAAAGGACAAGTGCATCAACAGGCCTTATAAAACATGTTTTTATACTATTTTTTACGTTGAGATAATTTTACAATGAGATTTTTTTATGGGGTCTCATGGCCATCCCGACCGACGACAAAATTTACTTTGAGTGTTAATGGCACTAAATTGACTAATTTTAAAGAAAGCATAATTTGAGAAATAAATATTTATTTGTCTACATTTGTGTTTCTGAATCACGAATCACGCTGTATCTTCGATATGCTAGTTGTTGATAGCTTTACGATTTTATGCAACAGGGTGTATATCGTGGATACTGGCCACAACTAAAACTAAAATAATTTTCTAATTGATTCCAGCTGATGTCGTTTTTCTTTCCAAGAGTCGGAATCTGTCTTCCTGGGCTCAATTATATTTTTATATTTGTCGACTAATTTAATTAAATTAGTTATTTCCGCGGTAGTAAAATAAATTGCTCTTTCTCTTTGTCTATAATTTTCACCACTCATTTTTGCAAGTCGTATTATCATTTTTTCTAAACGTTCAAACTATTGTTTAAACTACAACGGCACCAAAACACAGACAAGCAAAAAAGTAACTAAATTTCTATTAAAATTGTGACAGCCAAGTTGCCAACTTTTCAAAACTAACTCTACCCTAACACATTTTTAATCTTTTTGATAGCAATCTGCTAGTTAGCTATCCGGAGAATAAAAATACATCATGGAGCAACTCAAAAATCTTATTCTCTAGTTAAGACAGTAGAATCAATTTATCTAATAGATAGTAAACTGCTACTTTATCTAAACTTGGAACAACCGGGCCTTAATCATAAACTTGAGTTAAATTGAATTACAAAAATCTTTAACGATAAGGAATGTGGAAAGTTTTTTTTGATTATGGTATACCAAGTATTGGGTAGTCTGTCGTGATGATATATTTTATATTTAATAAAACTATATGTCCTATTTGCCGAAAATGTTAATTTGTTGTTAATAAAACAATTTCTAAAAATTCAAAACAAAGTTAACCGTTTTACTATCATCAATGGTGATGATAATGAAAGAAAATATAAATTTGTGTTAGATATAAAAGAAAAGAAACAATAGCATTGAGTGGGAACATTCGAATTTTCTTTCCGTTTCCGTCTCCCCCAGTTGGAGAGTTTTCGTTGTTGCAGCAATATTGTCGGTTGTCGGCTGTGACCAAAACAGCGCGATTTGAAATGATTCTTGCACAGTTGACAGAATTGCCCACTACATACCAACTGTTGCATTAACACTGTGAATCGTACGACATTTTACAACTTTTCCTTGTGGCTTTTACTGCTGTGCTTCGGGCTTCGGCTACTCATTGTTATAACTTTTTGCTGCTGGAGCTGGAGTACGAAAGCTCTGCTTTGTGCCGTTTATGTGCATGTATCAACTGTTGTGCTTACGTCTTTATTTTCATAAAAGGGGATATATGACACATATGCTCAAATGGCTCTTTTATATATTAATAAAACTAAAAATTGGTTACATATACGAGTATTTACAAAGTTATACAAAATAAATTTGTTAATGGCTTTTGTTAATAATTTAATTATACACCGCAAAAATCATATGGAGCTCTCATAATAACCACTAAACTTTTAATAATGTTTTCATTCACATCATAATATTTTATTGTTTTGTATAGAAATACATGAAATTTGCTATCCAATAATATAGAAAGTCATATATTATTAAAAAATACAAGAATAGGTAACTAAGAACATACATATTTTAAATTAATCAAATGCTAAAGGCTTTGAAATTCATTTATTTTCTTCGTTTTATAAAAATGTAATAATTTAATTATTCGTCATTACAATTTACTACATAATATTAATGTATGATTATTTTTATATTATTACACAGAAAATTTCATGTAATTTATCAATTTTAATAAATATACAGGGTGTTTCCTTTAAAACAACCAGCGCTCTTTTGGGCGAACTAATGACTTTAGAGAAAATGTTATATACCCCTTAAATTCCGGATGGGGGGACATTGTGGACCCCACCATAGTTTTCTCTGTTGTATTCGTGTAATATGTAAAGTTGGCTGTCCTGCTTTTATGTATGTGTCAATTTACCTTTTAAGGTTATATAGGTACCTCTTTTTCTTATTATTTTTTTTTTGTAATAACTAATATTTTTTATGCGAATATTTTCTATTATTATTACAATATTTAAAGCTCTATTATATTATTTTTTATTGTAGTTTCTATTACTTCGACAATATATTAAAATAAATTATTAATTAGTCCATTAATCATGTGGGGTCCATTCTGAACCCCCATTCGGAAACAACGTTGATTTTATGGTACCGGAATTTAAGGGATACAAAAAATGATCAAGAATAAGGGACTAATTTATCAGTAATAACCTGAAACTGAACCCGAACCTGAACCGAAAACCCCAATTAACCAGAATTTTTGATGAACTTGAAACCCGAACCGAACTTTTATTTGCCAAGGTCAATAAACCTGAACCGAATTTAAATCGTTTTAAATTAAGATTCGGTTCAGAGGGCAATTAAATATACAATTAAAAATATTTTTTTAATGTGATTTTAAAATAAATAAATATAATCATCTTCTTGTTTTTGTAATCATTTATTGCTCTATAACGAACGAACCCCAACCCAAAACCAACGATCCGTTATAATTTTTAATTTCTTGAGCCGAAACTGAGCCTGAATCGATATTTATTTCCTGAACCTGAACCGAACCTGAACCATAAATATATTTCGATTCAGGTCGCTGGTAATAACAAACCGAAAATTCAATGTGTGGTTCTCAAACAGTACAACAAAATCATATATCTTTTAATGGTACCCTATATAATTTTGTGGCCCATTAGACAGAGATTTTTTTCTGATATCAACGATATTCATATTGTATAAGGTTTTGTCAGAAAAAAATCTGCATCTAATGGGCTAAAAAATTATATAAGGTACCATTTAAAAAAATATATAATTTTGTTCTATAATTACATTCATTACCCCTTATATTTTTCTCTAAAGACATTAGTTTGCCCAAAAAAGCGGCGCACGGAAAAACTGATTTCCCATGTTAAACGCCCATGTTTCACTTTCCGTAATACACCCTGTACATCGTCTGTTTTATTTTTGCATAATTAGAAATAAAAGAGGGTAGAAATTATGGTCTTGTCTTAATCTTCCATTATCATGATCCATCATCATACGGGAAAGTCTAAGGTCTAAGTACACTAGTAGAGTAATTAATTTGCGACAAATAATTGACTCCATTTGTCTAAATAACTATGAACTAGTTTTCCATATCTGCATTATTTAAAACAAGTAAAAAGAAAAGTGTACGATATTGTATTATCATACAGTGCGATAAAAATTTAGCTATATTTGAATGTCCGGCAACGGTGGAGCATAGCCTGCATTGGTAAAAATAGCCAATATCGCATATCATACTTATTCTTTCATCTGCAGTCATGAAGCCGACATTTAATACGCTATTGTTTCAGCAGCAATATCCTATAAGTAAAAGGGTTTTACGGCCGCTACATCCCATTTGCGACTATGACGATTCAGACGGAGACGCGGACATTGCGTCATAGGTAGCTCGCGTATCCCGGATCGCATATCGCGTACCGCAGCAAGGTAGGACAGTGGCCAGTGCACAGCAACCAGCAGCCAGCTACCGGAAGCAATAACGCTACAAGCGGAAGTGGAAGAAGGCATTCTGGTTCGTTGGGTAAAGTCATTCGCTCATAACTTCCGCATACGGGAGTAGAGGTAGATGGTAGTTGGATTCGGGACCGTGCTGTGTCCTTTAGATGAGCCCACGGGCGAAGGGACACCAAATTTAGGAAGGCCATTTTCCTACATCAACGTATTTTGGAATAACCATAATATAAACTCAATTTTTTAATTATTGTGTATTTAATCCCGGTTGTTCCAAGTTCAGATAAAGTAGCAGTTTACTATCTATTAGATAAATTTATTCTGCCGTCTTAACTACAGAATAAGATTTTTGGGTTGTTCCATGATATTTTATTCTCCGGGTAGCTAACTGGCAGATTGCTATCAGAAAGATTAAAACTATATTAAAGTAGAGTTATTTTTGAAAAATTGACAACTTGGTTGTCACAATTTTAATAGAAATTTGGTTAGTTTTTCGCTTGTCTATGTTTTGGTGCCGTTGTAGTTTAAACCACAGTTTGAACGTTTAGAAAAAATTATAAATATGACTTGCAAAAATGAGTGGTGAAAATTATAGATAAAGAGAAAGAGCAGTTTATTTTGCTACCATGGAAATAACTAATTTAAGTAAATTAGTCGACACATAATAATATAATTGAGTCCAGGGAGACAGATTCCGTCTCTTGGAAAGAAAAAAGACATCATCTGGAATCAATAAGAAAATTATTTTAGTTTTAGTTGTGGCCAGTATTCACGATATACATCCTGTTGCATAAAATCATATAGGTATCAACAACTGGCATATCGAAAGTACAACGTGATTCGTGATTCAGAAAAACAAATGTAAACAAATAAGTGTTTATTTCTCAAATTATGCTTTCTTTAAACTTACCTAATAGATAAGAACAATATTTGATATTTAATTTTATCTAACAAATAAAGAAATGTATTCTTTGACATTCGAAACCTCAAAAAATTCTGAATCATCCCATTTTTCAAAATTATTACATCTTTCTCGTACTGTATACTGCTTTCGAAAATTAATATTATCATCGTTGTACTGATTTATTATAATAATTATTAATATTAACAAACAGCTTATATCATCAAAACAACACAAACGATTCATACCATATGTTCCGTTTCTCTTCACTTCGTGTTTCCATTCGTGTGCACTCGGTACGATATTCTTTGAATAAAACTCTTAACTGGTAGTTTGACTGACCGTTAGTTATTTTATTAATTTACATAAACATTATATAAAAAACATGATAAGAATTCCAAAAAAGATAAGCATTCCATTATCTTCCTACGCCCCTGACAAAGCTCGTTACACAAAGTTTATATCAAAGCATTAATTCTTTACTTTTAAGATCATTCCTCCTCCAGCTCACGTATTTACAATAAACACAAAATTGTCGCGAGGGTCCTAAACTGTTATTTTGTTACGAAAATAAAAATAATTATAACCTAACACGGAATTACTGTCATTGCGAGCTAGCAAGAAAACCAGAACAAATGCCCGGGCAAGAGCAAGATTTGAAGGTAAATCAGTGAATAATTTACTGGAATAGTGCAATACCTTTCAAGCCTCAACATTAAATTATAACTAAGTGAAATTCAGAGCTGTTGCAATAGGAATACAAAGTGTATATAGTCAAACAATATCTACGTCATCATGGCCATAACTTATATACAATGAGTTTGATTTGATGAAATCCTGTACAGTAACTAGAGCTAAGATGGAGGGTGCAGACTCAATACAGGCGGTAATTATTACCTAAACCAGTGTTTCTCAACAAGGATTTTCAAAATGAGGTGCACCATAGAATGGAATAATACGTCACAGTTTTAACAAACAATTAATTATTTTTTGTCTCATTTTCACCTTCCGTCACCTCTAGGCAAGGAAGGTATTGTCTTTGGTCAAAAAATTCGGTGGTGAGTTTTCATTGAATAAGCACGTTTTAGGGTCTATTTTTACGATGATGTCTGTATGTGTGTGTGTGCGTATGTGACCGCGGTTTCGGCCACGATATGTCCAATACTAGAAGTCCAAAAATTACAATTCTTGCGTATTCCTCTACCTTACAACCATATGCAGACTTGATTAGATTTTGGTTACAATTGGTCAACCGGAAGTATCCACATTTGAAGATTTTAACAGTTTTTCTTGAAAAACTCAGTTAAATTTTATTATAACTTAAAGAATATATTATTCTCTATACGATTTGATTGCATTTTATATTTCATATTCAACAGATATAGAATTAAAGAATTATAAGAATAACAAATTTCCTAAATCAGCCAGCTATGCTAACTTAACCATGGAAACTGCTAATATATTCAGGTAATTCAAATTGACAGATGTCAGTATCAATAAAAAATAAAATGAGTGAAAGAATAAGGGAAATAATTCTAGTATTGGGCGTTTCTAGAAAGATATAAGAGAGACGATTACATTGGTTTGAACATGTCATGAGGAGAGATGAGTACATATATTGGAAGAATGAATAGCTTATAACAGAAAGTGGAAGAAACAGGAAGACCAAATATAAGATGAAAGGAGAGAAAAGGAACTGAATGAGAACGACACGCAAAACAAAAATTAGTGGAAAAAGAAAATAAAAAATAGTAACGAATGAGAAAAACTAAAGAAGAAGAAGATGTTAGTGTCAAGTGCAATTTACATAGTTTGTTTATGAAATAATTTTATTGGAAACATAAGATCTTTCGCAAGAAAATTTAGGGTGTAGGGCGCGTGCAGTGACGTGACTTTGCTGACTTTGGCAAGCAGATATGGGGACCCGTGTCAAAATGACAGCTATTAATTACGTCCATAACTGACAAATGTCATAATTTTTCATTCAAAATTTCATGATTTTCTTATTTCATGTGGTTCATTTATTATCAGGGGTGTGGAATTCAGTTGCCGAGAAAAGGAATCCTAATATACCAAAAATAATAATTTTGAATGAAAAATTTTGATATGAGGATGGCCCACAAAACAGAAATAAATGGAAGAAAAAAATAAAAAATAGCGACCCCTAACGAATGGGAAAAGCTAAATAAGAAGAAGATGTCAGTGTCAAGTGCCATTTACATGAAATAATATTACTGGAAATTTAGAATCTTTTGCAAGAAAATTTGTGTATGGAATTTGTGCATAATACACAGGATTGACGGAAGGTATTGTGCTGGCCACATCAGATTTTTTTAAGAAGAAATGAATATAAAACTAGTTTACATATAACAATAAATATTATAAAGTATATAACTTATTACTATTATTGTTATTATCGGTGTTTCTGTGTGGAATATTGAGAAACGCTGTATCGTCCTGCGTCCTGCCTATAAGCCTGGCAGTCGGCCGCAGTTTGCCCACAGATTGCAACGGCATCTGTGTTCCAATGTGCGAACTTAGACCACACGGGTTAATACCTAATGTAGACAAACTTTACTCAATTTAATTTATTACTTGGCGACATTATGCCACAGCCAACTACAAATACTAACTCCATAACTCTATTCGAATATCTCTAGCAAAAAGTTTTGATTCACTGCTCTAGTAAGTTTCACTACAGCTCTCCTCTTTTTATTAACAACGCAGTAGCAGTGGCATTGAAAATATTTACACAGAGCAGGGGTGATATATTCTAACATTTTTAAATAAATATTTAACTTTTCAGTCTTGTAGATTTATGTATCAGAAAAAATACGAATAAAATAACGTATATATTATGTTGATATAAGAGAACGGACAACCAATATCACACCTTTACAAAAATAATTATATATTGTTAAATCAAATCACGAAATGCATATAACAATGAATATACAAAATTAATTTATTTAATAATAGTGAGTACACCTTCGTAAGTTAACAACAATAAGTCTGAAATATACCAACTAATTTTTAAATATATTTTATGAAGACGCCCCCCCCCCCACTTTAACTTTTTTATTATAAGTAATATTATTATTTTAAATATACTATTTTATGGAAGATGTAAATATTTTTTTATAATGTCAGGTTTTATACAAGATACAACTATGAACTTTTATTTTTTAAATAACAACCTATAATCATTTTACTAACCATTTTTTTGTCTTTTCAATCATGTATTAGTTTTTATTAATGTATTTGAAAAAATTCGAGATAAATAAAATAATTGAGATATTTGGAAAATTATTTTTATTTAAATATTATAGGTGGCTATGTGAAAATAAATCAAATATCAACAGAGTATACATTTGTGTTACTTATTTATTATTACTTTCCTATTATTTACTTATTTATCTATTTATTTATTATTTATTTTCACATAGCCACCTAAAATATTTGAATAAAAATTATTTCTCATATATCTTAATTATCTTATTTTTCTCGAATTTTTTCCAATACATTAATAAAAACTAATACATCATTGAAAAGATAAAAACATGGCGGTTTATATGTTAGTAAAATAATTATAGGTTGCTATTTAAAAAATAAAAGTTGATCTTGTAAACCTGACTATAAAAAATATCTATATGTCATCAAATAGTAATATATTTAAAATAATAAATCTTTTATATGAGCCATTTTTTTCTATTACTTATAATAAAAAAATTAAAGTGGGGGATCTTCCCAGACTCTTTTTTTCTGATTCCAATCACATTAACATTTAGAGTAACAACGAGGTCATTTTGAGATTTTGACCATAGGTAAACATAATATACTTAAGTGTTACGGGCGAAGTCCAAAATTTGTGCATAGCCTCAATTTTGTAACTTTAAATTCTACTGGATTTCAAATTCTACAAGAATTGGGTAAGAATAATTAATACAAATATCATTATAACTTTTTTTTTATTAGACGCGCAGTAAAGAAATGTCAAGCATAAACGATAGAAACACAGCAACCGGTGCTATTAAATAAATTTTAATTTACCTACTTTATTTTTCAATTTTAATTTTTTATTCTAGAAGATAGAAAGGATCTACTTTGTTTCTAACATTACCATTTACCAACACAATGTTTAATTCTTGCAGACATTATTTTGTAGTCTAATTAGTGGATAATGATTAATTTATTGGAAATCTTAGCTCAGGCACATTCAAAAAAGAAAATTTGATAATAGAATATTTTTTTTACAAATATTTTCCCTTTTTTCCGGATCTCAGTAAATAAGTATTAAGAAGTTTTAAGGCTATTAAAGCTTATAATTATTAAACCATATAACAAAGTCATATAATACTGACAAAAAATTCTCACTAATCATTTAACGGATTCCTAACAATATCGAAACAGCAAATCGAGTATATATTTGTATGTATATCATGTTCGTAGTTTTGAAATTTTAAACAGTCTACAAAATTCTAAAAATATTTGGCAATCCAAATTTTGAGAGCTTTTCAAAGTTCTGTCAGAGTATTAAAGAGGTTTTCAGTATATTTGTCAGAGTTTTTCAGCGATTTTATTTCTGCAAGGGTTATCAAACTCAAATGAAAATAAAAATAAAACTCGTAAAAAACTCAACTAAAAAAACAAGCCCAAATTCCCCTTCGGCGTGGACTCGCCCTTGATTAACGTATTTTCATGTTCAGGTGTAAAAATAAAGAAAATAAACAATAATAATTAAGGTAGAAAAGAAGTTGCAACGAAACTTTTAAAATTGTGTATTACGAATGAAAAATAGTGTTTAATTTGTTTAATATATGAGATGAAAATATTTCCACGCTTAGGTGTGAAAAGTGTGAAACAAATAATAGCAGGTAGTGATAAAGTAGGTTGTGTGAGTAGTGCAGGAATGTATGTGTCTGTCCATGTGTAAGTGTTATAGGGGAAAAGAAAGGCAGCGCACGTCTTGTCTTGTCGCCGGCCATTTGTCACCGCGGAGTATTGGCATTGTCATTTGCATGGCTGTTAGTTTGAGTGACATTTGAAATGGTGATTTGGTTCTAGTGGCTTCAGCGTCAGCGTCCAGCAGTGCCCTTGGGACATGTTGCCGGTTGCCGGTGTTTCCCTCTGTTCTCTCTTCACTTCACGGTGACTTTTCTCTTCCTAACAATTCCAAAATAGATTTGCAGAAAACTGCTTTTGGTAACTTTTATTGGAACTTGCTTTGATGGAATATGGAATGCATGGTAAGGAAATTCTTTCAAGTCTTCTGCTCATTTTTCATCAGCTTGTGTTGTGAGCTATGCTATACAGCGTACGGAATACGTTTTCTGTTTCCGGTTTGGGAGATTTCTCCACGCTGTGCAGACTCGGCTCAAGCCTTCGCATTTCGCTTCGCGTTCGCATCGCATATACATACTACTTTCCTGTCTCTCATTCTGCATTTCATATCCACTACAAAAAACTAAAAGCATTCCTCTTCAATTTCAATTTAATTAACTAAGCTCTTTAACCTTCATAAATTTTGTACTCATATCTAATTTTCAATAAATTACCTACATTTCGTTCATGTTAGAATTTTCCAGTATATTTATAAGTTAAAATACATTGGCTGCTACAAGCCTTGTTTTGAAAGTGCTAAATTTCAATATTCAATTTAACTCTTATGTTTAAAAAACGATTTTTTCCGAAATATTATTTTAAAGCAGAACATAGTTTGTATTCAAATAAATATTTCGAACAAAATTGTTCTTTAAACAGAAAGGTGAAATTAAATATTAAAATTTGGCATTTTCAAAACAGTGGTTTTAAAACAAAACTTGTGGTACCAGCCATTATTTTTATAAATAAATACATATATCATCTCGGCATATTACTAATTCCTGGGTGTGCCAATCGGCTTTGTACGCAGATATCGGTAATGATGATGGCATATTCCTATCCTGGAGAGTATACCACAGGGGTCACTTTTGTTCCAATTAAAATTCGAAATTTTGGCATCGGTCGGGATCGAGCTCGGATCCCTAAATTCGTGACTAGGCACTCAGGCATACAGCCATAAAACCATTTTTCATTATTTGTAATTACATACATTGGTGGCCATAGAATTAAGACACTCTCCCTCTTTATATTTCTTGCTGGGCTAGTTTGAAATACTGGCTACATACATAAAACCCAAAACCAATTTGTTAAACAGAAAATGTTTAAGTTTGAATGTGATTTTGTTGGTAGTCGCTTCAAAGATATATTTCCATGATATTTACATCTGGTCATAAAAATAAGACATTTTCCAGTTTATTTAAATTTTATCATATTATTTAGGTGTTTTTGTATCTATGGATGAAACTTTAAGGGATGATATGGTAATACAGTTAAAAATAAGTTAAAAGTCGTAATCCGCAAAGTCCAAATAACAAAAATAAAATCAGCCAAAAATCAACTAATTGTCATATTTTAAGAATTTTTTCGAAAATTACAAACACATAGAAGACCTGTTAAATATAAACAAAATAACTCATATTTTAAGACATTAATGAAAAAAGACGAAAAATCAGTTAATTATATGATCTACAGGTTATTATATTTTAGTGGACCCAGCAAATATCTCGCTTAGTCGAAAAGAGAATAGTGAGCCATGACTGGCTTGAAATAAAACAATAAACTAAAACAATTGTAACTATTATTATTAAACGAAATAATTTTTTTTTTGTCATAATAATATAGAAAATAAGAATAAGGAACACTTAATAACAACAAAATGATTTTGCAAATATTCAAAATGACTCCCAGCCTCTTCAATATATTTTTCACAACGTTTTGAAACAGAATAAGTAACCTTTTTATTTGGTCTGCAGATAAAGATTCAATTGCCGCTTGTAATAGTTAATTGTTTAATTCAAGCCATAGTCATAGCTCACTATTCTCTTTTCGACTAGCTATATAAAAAGGTGCCCGCCATTTTACTTTTTAATAATGTAACATATGGATTATTTTACATGATTGTAAAGCAAATTTGATGTACTTTTCAAATTTGTAATTTGAAATTTCAAAGTTGATATTAATTACTAATAAACCGGAAGTGGTATCATGAATGTACATCCGTCATCAAGTAGCATACATGTTGCTGTATAAATCATGTTATATGAAAGAAATTACTAACTTAATAAATAAGCGAGATATTTGCTGGATCCATTAAAATATAACACCCTGTATATCTCGGAAACAGTTGAGAATTGGACTTTGCCGATTAGGACTTTTTGACTTACTATTAACTGCATTATCATCCCTTAAAGTTTGATCCATAAGGATAGATACAGCCTGTATACTTTATAGGTAATATTTAAACAAATTTTATTTATATTGTTATACAAACATGTTTAGCTAATTTCGTTATACATGAGAACTATAATCCAATATTGTTTATATTTTATTTCTAAGTTTAAATTAAAGTGTATTAAAAAAAACTTTTTGAATTTCTATAAGTGTCTTATTTCTCTGACCACCACTGTACATTTAAATAATTTTTGTACAATATTTTGAGAGCGTTGTTTTAAGTACTTACTGAAAACAAAAATATTTAATTTTCTTAAAATTAAGTACAATGGATATAATAAATGTTTCGAACCAATCATAAATAATTATTATACGAAAATATGATTTATTTGATAAAAAAAATAGCATGATAAAATACCAGTAGCTCGCATTTTACTCTCGAATTTTCCGGAAATCAATAAAATATTAAAGTAAAAATTTATTTTACAGTGTAAAATTAAAGTTAAATATTGATGAGATAAATATTGTGTTGGAAATAATTATCAGGGCTTAAAAATCTCATTCCATAATTAATTATATGTGCCAAATAAAAATTTGTTTCATTTGTTTGAATGTCTGGCCAATTTCAGCATTATTTATAGCAGTAAAATAAAGGCAACTAGTTTAACAGTACTATACAGCGTGATGCATTCATTTCATTGTATTTCACAAAGGGGAACAAAAAATACTGGGAATATTTGTATATCGTTATTCTATTTGTTCTCTAGTTGTAAATAATTCAAATACGATAATTAGAGTTTTAATTCTAAGTAATTGCAAACATATTTCAAAATTTCCAAATAAAACTGTAATTTAAAATATTTGCTACATCCTATTGCTCTACATGGATGAAATAAATTTTTCGTTATTTGTCAGAATGCAATGTGGTTGATTAAAATATTTGCGCGATTTGGTTACATGAAATAAAACATTAAAATAAATAATGGCAAAGGTTGCAATGCACCATATGCTACTATCAAAATAAAATTCCCACGTTTTCAAAGTTTATTTTCAACAATAGTTGATGCGATTCCAGAAACAATATTTGTAATATGTTTTTATACATTTTGTTGTAGTTAAATATTCGTTACATAAAAATTACAAAATAAATAACCATTAATTCACAATTCCACTCATCGCTAGGATGGAAAGTGCAGCATTATAACTTTGAAACTGTGCTTCAGAGGACATAATCGTGTCACATGTCAGTTTAAATTATTGTTTAATTTTTTAAATATAGGTATAGAAACAATCCTTAAAGTAACTTTAATCACTTTCAAAATATAAATAATGCATGGCCGCCTGGGCATCTTATTAATATAAAACATTATATATTTATCAAAAAAATCGTTATGAGAATACGAAAATATATAATTGATTCAAATTAAAAAAAAACAACTTTTTTTCTGTTCATTGCAATACTTAGTAAAATAAATATACATAGTTTGTCCATTTAACGTTATTTGTAGTTCTTATAGTCCTCGTGATAACAATGGTGGTCCATTTAAAATGAACAACTTGTGGTACAGCCCCCTCTAATATAATTTTACATCAATATAAGAAAATAGTCTAGTTATGGCCCTCGAAAAAAGCTCTAATAATACGCACTGATTTTTATTTATCATAATCGGAAGAGATGTCCTAAAACCGACTATATTTGCCACCTCTAAGTAAGGGATATATGGGTAAATTGGGGAAATATATTTGTAAAAAAATAGACACTTAAATTTATTAAATTCCATAGGTACATTGTATCGGTAAATATATAATAAAACAATAATTTGAATTATATTTTTTACGTTGTTTGTATGTTTACACATTTATATATTATTTTTATAAATCTTTCAAAAATATCATTTTATTTTACATTAATTTGTGATGCCGTAAGCCGACCGTAACTTAATTAAAGTGGCAGACTGGTACGCCTTGCAGGCTGTCCAGATTTGGCTACTTTTCGCAAAATTGGCTATCTTAAATTGAAATTGGCGTTGAAAAAATGTATATGGCTACTATTGAAAATTTTGGCTATTTTTAAATTTCATTCTGGCTATTTTAGGCTATTTTTAATTAATATTTTATATAAATGAAAATAATCATTTTAAATTTGTTTTTTGACGACTGGTAACATTTATTGTGTGGCAACACTTCATGACCGCGCATAAAATTTTATGACAATAATGGACCTTTTACATTTTTCAATACACCACGTAGTGAAATTTTTATGAACTAGAGATGAGTAGGCACCATGTTGTCAAGTAAAAACTGAAATTATTTTAACTTTGATTGTAAAGAAATTATTAATAAAGACAAAACAATTTATTTAAAAATAATAACAATAGTTTTATTCTTGTTTGTAACTTTCTTAATAACAAACTGGTGGTGTTTATTTCGCGTCTTTAGAACATATAATCACGTTTCTGATTCCCATTTACCCGTCCTCTCGTCTTGAAATATTTATCATCACAAACGCTTTGTGTGAATTTATTTAATATAGTTACATTTTTATTTCCGCCATTTTAAATTTTGTTTGAAATATATCTGGCCTCCTCTATGCAATAACAAACTACTGCGCACTACATATATGTCATTTTTTCTCTATCTCTCTCTTTTCATGTAAAAGGTCCATTGACTTTAGAGATTTGGCTACTTTTGGCGATTTACGAGACACCTTTAGGCGATTATATCAACAAATCATCTGGACACCCTGACGCCTTGGCACAACTCAGAATCTTGTGAGACATTGGAGCGAATGAACGTATATATCTGTGCAGTAAATATTAATATTTAAACTAGCATTTAAAGTGAAATATGAACATTTATACAAATACGAGTGTATTTAGAATTTAGACGAAGGCACCTGTGTTGAAAATATGTCATCAGACGGTGAGTTACATCATTTTTTCCAAGGGAAAATGCGTTTTATATGAGGTTTTGCTTTTTTATACCTTGTTGAATATATTGTTCCTCTGTAGCAAACAAATATTCATCAACATTGTTCGTAAATAATTGTTGGCAATAATATTTGTTAACATGAAGGGTGATAATCGGCACATTTTCATAATTCCCTCCTTCCCTAATTATTTCAGGTAAAAAGCTTCAAATAAAAGTTGTGGAGCATAGAATTCTGCATCTGAATCAATAAGCAAAATTAATTTTGTATGCCTTGTAACGGGTACAAATTAGATATGAAAATATCGAAAATCACCTCAAAAATATCAATGGCCATGGAATTGAGACAAAATAAATAACATATGTCAAGTATTATTTCTAATTTCTGTTCCAGTTAACAATTATTTGTTAAATTATTAAAAAATCTTTCAGAACTCATATTTCAATTGAAATGATACAGCTTTTTTAGTTTTATTTCTGCTTATTTATTTAAATACTGCCAAAACGTTGGTATTTAAATAAATATACAGAAATAAAACTAAAAATGGTTGTATCATTTTAGTTATTTGTTAATTTAAATTGATATTTGTTCACGTGAACAGAAATTACAAATAGTAATAAAAATTAATTACCTTAGCTTGACAGATAAATCCTTAACATTTGTTATTTATTTTGTCTCAATCCCATGGCTATTGCTATTTTTGGGGTGATTTTCGACATTTTCATACCTAATTTCTGCCGTTACAAGGCACATAAAATTAATTTTGTTTATTGATTAAGATACAGAATTTTATGCCCTACAACTTTTATTTGAAGCTTTTTAACCCATAGCAAGCTTTATTACAAAAACAAAAAAGTATATAATTTTTAAATTTACATATCTCGCTTATACAAAGGGCTAATTTAATAATACTTCATGTGCTAGACGCAGAAATTATTTCTCTAAAACTTTTATTTGAAGCATTTATTTCTAAAATCAAAATAAAATTATTTTATTCAAGAAAAACTGTTAACAACTTCAAGTAATGTACCACTTCCGGTTAGCCTATTTTAATCAAAATCTATTATGTTATTTCGATTGACATAAAAGTCTTGTATACCAAATTTGAAAAGTTTTGGATTATATTTTAAAACAGTTTTTTATTAAAATCTATTATAGGCTTCATGTAAAGTGCCACTTCTGGAAATTGTGTAATAACCAGAAAGAGAGGTGCACAACTAGATGTTATAGGAGTCCTAAATACAAAATTTCAACTTTCTACGGCTTACCGTTTTTGAGTTATGCCGAGATACGTACGTACGTACGTACAGACGTCACGACGAAATTAGTCAAAATGGATTCAGGGATGATCAAAATGGATATTTCCGCTGAAATCTGAAAACCGAAATTTTTCGCGATTACAATACTTCCTTTACTTACGTACAAGGAAGTAAAAAGAGAAGTTTTCCTTTTGTTAAATTTGTAAATCGAAAACGGCAGTTTTTATATGAATGTCACCATCAATATTTTAATATTTAATTTAATAAATTTAATTGGGTCCAAACTTCCTCTCCAGGACACTAATTTCCAGAAAAATTATTCACTACGTACTTTTATAGTACAAAATATATATTTTGTTCACAAGACCTGCATAAACATTTAATTCTTTGAAGTTTACCGCCTATTCCTGGAACATAAATTTTTGTTAGCGAGCATTATTACTACGTCGCAAAATGTTAGTACGAACATTCTACAACTGCTTAACAAATTTGTTAGCGAACATGTTAGGAAACACTTTTAGTTAACAACGGCTGTTTCAGTGTGGACCCGGCTTAAAATAGAAATTGTTTGCCCATTTAACCCCATATACAATTAGTTTATTTGCGTTTTAAAATTTTAATTTACAGTTTTAAATAGTTACAATTAGTTTATTTGCATTTAACAGTTTCAATATGTGCTTTTAATTTATTAAATTGTAGTTTACTTGCATTTTAAAGTATTAGTTTGCAGTTTTGACTTATTAAATTGTAATTACACACACTTACTTTTGCATTAATTTTGCAAACACACAAACCCACGAAATCATATCTATTAAAGTTAATAGATATATGCACAAAATGTTTTTTTATTTTTATTTACGTTACCTTTGAATAATTTTATCTGTTCTTCGCCGCGATTTCGTCCGTATATTTTGTTGATTTCTTATATAATCATGTATATTTTTATGTATATGTAAGTTCGGGGCCTGGTCCCGCACTGTTAGGTTCCCCCATTTTATATTTATGTATGTATGTTTAGTTTTAAGTATTATCAGGAGGCCCACATTATCATTTATTTATTTATGTGTTTTATATGTATGTATTTATGTGTATTTCTTAGTTAAAATGTTAGGTAGGATGTCTAAAAATAATAATAGTATATTAACTAATGCAGTAAAATATATCTTAAACTGTGTCGAACAGGTCGACAATTTCATATAAACTTGGAAAAATAATGTACATTTCTCTTTCAGGATTTCTACATTTTCATAAATACACAATTATTAAAAACGTTTTGATAAGCAAAAATTAGTTACAAAATTTCTGAATGTTAAAATTAGATTTTATATTTTTTTTCTAATAAATATTTCGAAAACTAAGACAGATAGGGACTTTTAATTGTCACATTTAAATTCAGGAGAGTCGTTTTCACAAGAAAAAGTTAGTTTCAGAATTTCATTAGAGCTGAAACATTTAAATACATCATTTTTTGCATAAACTCTACTGTACTACTTATATGCTTGTACTCTTTATTAAGAAATTAGTATACACTTCCGAGTTTCTGCTCCCGAGGCTAAATTCGAGTAGTTGCCATGTAGCTGATATGATTGAATGTTTTACCAAAATTTTAGCGTGATTATTTCAAAGAAAATACAATATTACTTTAAGAATAGGGTAAATTGGTATACCATATTTGAAATTGTGTGATGTACACATATTAAGAAATCTGGTGTGGCCAGCACAATACCTTTCGCCAGTTCTGTGTATTTTGTACGCATGCTATACCTAAATATTCTGGCACAAGATTCTAAATTTCCATTAAAATTATTTCAGCAACAAACTGTGTAAATTGCACTTGACACTGACGTTTATTAATTAGAATTATATGAATATATTAGTAATTTCCTTGGTTATAACATAGCTGGCTGATTTATGAAATTGAATTTCTTTACAAAATTCTAATTTTAATGCATTTTTCAGCAGGCTATATGTATGAAAAACAAAAACTCTGTTATCTGTCAATTTATGCATAATTCCTCTTGGTTGCTATTTATGAAGTTTTTAACAAATATTTGTTTCGTTTTAATTTGATTTAAATTTTTTTCATACATCGAAAACTAAAAATAAAATTTATTTAAATTTCAATTGTTTTTTTTTTTAATATTTTTATGTAAGTATATAAAGTTATTACATGGTGACCAGCACTTGACTTCCCGCCAATTTCATGTTTAAAATAGCTATGAGCTTTAGTAAAGTATCACTTCCGGTTCATCGTTTGTAAACAAAATCTAATTTGTTTCAATAAATAGAAAAGTCTGTAATACGAAATTTTTGATTATATTTTATTATGTGTTTCCTCGAAAATCTGTTGAGAGTACCACTTCCGGTTTATCATATATAGTCCAAATCTTATATGCTGTTTCAAATTATATACGAGTTATAAATATCAAATTTGAGAAGTTTTGGATCATATTTTAATATACTTTTTCAAGAAAATCTGTTTACAGCATCCAGTAAAATACCACTTCCGGTTTATCAATTTTAGAAAAAATCTTGTATGTCGTTCTCATTAATACAAAAATCTTGAATACAAAATTTGAAAAGTTTTATATTATATCATAATATAGTTTTCACGAAAATCTGTTCAGAGCTTCAAGTAAAATATCACTTCCGGTTTATCAATTTAATTTAAAATCTAATATGTTGTTTCCCTTGATATAACAGTCTTAAATACTAAAATTGAAAATTTTTGGATATTTTAATATAGTTCTTCATTAAAAACTGTTATAGGCTTCAAGTAAAGTACCACTTCCGGTTTATCAATTCTAGTGAAAATATAATATGTTATTCCCCTTGATATAAAATTCTTAAATACTAAAATTGAAAAATTTTGGATTATATTTTAATATAGTTCTTCATTAAAAACTGTTATAGGCTTCAAGTAAAGTACCACTTCCGGTTTATCAATTTTCTTTGAAATCTGGTATGTTGTTTCCCTTAATATTTAAGTTTTAAATACTAAAATTGAAAAGTTTTGGATTATATTTTAATATAATTCTTCATTAAAAACTGTTATGGGCGTCAAATAAAGTACCACTTCCGGTTCATCAATTTTAGTCAAAATCTAATATGTTGTTCCCCTTAATATAAAATTCTTAAATACTAAAATTGAAAAGTTTTGGTTTATATTTTAATATAGTTCTTCATTAAAAACTGTTATAGGCGTCAAGTAAAGTACCACTTCCGGTTCATCAATTTTATTTGAAATCTAGTATGTTGTTTCCCTTATTATTTATGTCTTAAATACTAAAATTGAAAAGTTTTGGATTATATTTTAATATAATCCTTCATTAAAAACTGTTATGGGGTTCAAGTAAAGTACCACTTCCATTTAATCAATTTTAGTCAAAATCTAATATGTTGTTCCCCTTGATATAAAAGTCTTAACTACTAAAATTGAAAAGTTTTAGATTACATTTTAATATAGTTCTTCATTAAAAATTGTTATGGGCTTCAAAAAAAAAATACCTCGTCCGGTTTATCAATTTTAGTCAAAATCTAATATGTTATTCCCCTGAATATAAAAGTCTTAAATTCTATAATTGTGTGTTTTTGTGTATGTTAAAACGACGATTTCTCAAAAACTATAATTCTTAATATCCGTTTAATTACGTACTTCTCAATCGGACATTACTGGGAAGAGTTGAAAAGGTTTTGGTAATAATTAAACAACCGGGAATAGTAGAGTCTAAAAAAATCTTCTAAATATTATTTTTTGAAAATTTTTATTCTTCAAATAAACATTCATCACAAAACTTTGAAAGCCTTTTTACACGTGTGGTTGAAATAAACGCCACCATAAAATGAGATGGAAAGAGTACAAAATAACTTAATATATGTGTAATTTGTATTTCTCGCCATTATACTTGATAAGTTAGCAAGACAAGAGATAAATTTGGCGTTTGCGAGCAGTGAAGCAAATGCTAGCCAAAGTCTTTCAACAAATTTTACATCCGTTTGGTTGTTTTGCTGGGCTTATTGAACACATCTAATGTTAAATACAATACTTATATAACCAAAAATTAAAGTGGCGTCAGGTATTGTGCTGGCCACAACAGTATTTTAATATTAAAATTTTCAAATTTAATCAACAATACTTTGAAAGTACAATGCGAGAAATGGTTTGAGGTATGTTATTATCCATTCCTTCATTTATTTTTTATATTGTGCCCATGTACAATGCATGAAATGGTTTGAAAAACATTATCCATTCTGTTATTTATTTCCTATATTGTACACTTGTACAATGCAGGAAATAGTTAGAGGAACGTTGTCATCTATTCCTTTATTTATTTCCTATATTGTACACATGTACAATGCAGGAAATAGTTAGAGGAACGTTGTTATCTATTCCTTTACTTATTTCCTATATTGTACACATGTACATATAACATTATTATTTATATATTTATAACTCAAAGACAGAAAAGTTTACTATGGAATGTAACCAAACATTAAAGTGGCGACAGGTATTGTGCTGGCCACAACAGATTTTTAATATTAAATTTTTTAAATTTAATCAACAATAATTTGAAAGTACAATGCGGGAAATGGTTTGAGGAATGTTATTATCCATTCCTTCATTTATTTCCTAAATTGTACACATGTATGTGTACTGTACAATGCAAGAAATGGTTTGAAAACATTATTATCCATTCTTTTATTTATTTCCTATATTGTACACATGTACAACGCAGGAAATAGTTAGAGGAACGTTGTTATCTATTCCTTTATTCATTTCCTATATTGTACACATGTACATATAACACTATTATTTGTACATATATTTATAACTCAGAGACAGAAAAGTTTACTATTGAATGTATCTTTCTGAAAAATAGTAATTTTACGTTATTGACGTTGCCATTAAAAAGTTATGGTCTAATCATAGTCGTATTTGAACATTTTATTTTCAGAAAACGGATACATCTTTCACAGTTTTTGGAAGAAATTCAAAATGGTGAATACAACCTATTTAATTTGAATGGGGGGTAAAGCTGTTCGCGTCCGTGGTAGAATACCACACGTGCCCCCTGGTTAACACTAAATGAACAGCAAGCGTCCACCGCCAAAGAATGCGAAAGAAATTCGATTTAATCTAATTACAAAATACATCAAATCGAATTTAAAGTTTTTGACGCTGATATTTTCATAATTACATCAATTATTTTAAAAATATAACACATATAGACGCAGTATTTAACGTAGAAATCAAATATTGTGGAATAATAATCCGAGCAACATTTTGCGTTAAACTTCAGCAGAATTCACTAAAAATCATGTTTGAAAATCTTGGTTTATCCCCGGCAGACTTGGCGATATTTCGAAAATTGTTCCACGTATTCGCATAGATGTTGTTCCATCTCGAAAGACAATACGGCGGCGTGGGTAAACTGAACCAACAACTTGGCGTGGCGATGAAATACGTGTTGGCGATATATCGAAAATTGTTCCACGTATTTGTATAGATGTTGCTCCATCTCGAAAGACAATACGGCGGCGTAGGTAAACTGAAGCAACAACGTGTCATGGCGATGAAATACGTGACCATTCGCGGTGATTTTCTCAGCTGAAATCATGTGGAAAATGTAAGTCAAACATCAATTTTGTTATATATTTTTAATTGTTAACAAATTTTACGTTATTTGTAAGGATTTTTAAAGATAATGTGTAATACACGAACAAAAAGAAATTCGTAAAAGTATAACTAAAGTAACTCATTTCTATTTCAGATTGCATGCATGACCATGAGGGCTTCGGAAACATGGAAGTGAGAGCAGAAGAAGGCAGAGCACCTTTAGGAGAAACAGGAGATAACGAAATTACTGCATTGGGGCCCTACAACTCAAAAATTCAAGCGTGCTGTCAGCATGTATAAGGTAAGAATCTTTCTAGATTTCATATTATTTGCTCTACAATTCTGTGTGTGTTTCATTTAACTTTTATTCTTTTTATCATTATTAAATGTATTTATGTGGTTGGAGCCGCTAATATTGTTGATAATGCACCAATACTTTATAACCCAAGGGTCGAAACTTGGAATAAAAATGGAACTAGTTCAAATCTAGTTACTAGTCAATAAGGACTACCTGAAACAGTTTTATCTGTAGCGTGCGTGAAATATTTGCACTAAAATAACTAAGAATTTGAAAAGTGGTGCACTTTCTACTTTTATAACCACCTGACGGACAGTGTGGTGCAAAATAAATTTCTCTGCATTATTTTTTATCAAATGTCCTTTTGAAATATCAAATTGAAGCAAATTTCAAATACTTTTGAAACCATGTAAACACTGTTGGACAAAATATCACATAATACATGCATCATATAAATCAAGTGTCTTGTGTAATGAAGATACGTTTGCCGTACGAAATTGTATCTAACAGTTTTTGAAATGGTTTAAAGAATACCACAAACTAATAAGTATTATTTAATAGGCAGACCTTTGGCTGGTCTGAGATGTCAAGAAACTTGGAGTATTTGGATGCAGCTTTCGATTTCAACACTGAAAATATTCAAAAGCAGTTTTCTGAAGGATTGCTGAGCTCCAAATAAATCTTCTACCGCGTAGATGACCATCGATGGATGAATTGGTAGGAACTTTAATTTTTTATAAAATATTTTGTTCTCATACTCAACCATGAGAACTTATAGTCAAAGGATTATGACTATATGCCCTAATTATTAACTCGTTCTCATCTTCAACCATGAGAACTTAGTCAATGAAATATGACTATTATAAATATCTGAATACTATCTTGTACTCAAATTCGAATTTGAGTACTACATTGAAAAAAATATAACTTTCATGAATGTCTGTATCATATACAAACAATTTAAATTGAAATGACGACTGTTTATCAATAAAATCAATATCTGGAAACATATGATTAGTATATATCTTTCAGGAATCGGACATCAAGAAGACTTAGATTAATATAATAGAATATAAGTTAGTTTTAATTTCTTTGAAATGTATTTTCAGGTCTTAATTAAACTTTGGCTCATCGCGCCGTTGAGCAAACACGCGTCTCCTTTAAATTTTAAAAATAAATTGATAAAGTTGAAGTGCATTCCCTAACGATAATTCATCATAAAATCGTGCGTTTTGATTGCCCAGACGGCATCTAGGGATAGTGAATGTGAAAAAAAAAAATTGAATGAATTGGTGTGCCGGGGCATGCTTGCTGTCGAATGGTGAGAGAATCAGGAAGTAGGGGGTGTGAGATTCGAAACTTGTTTGTGGGTTCGGGTTTCCTTATTTTTTATTATTAATATCACGGTTAGTGGGATGGTTAGGCAGGATTCGTGCGCGATTTCCATAATTGAGTGGACTGATATGTATAGCATTCACAACGCCATGTGAAACCTATATTCTGGTGGATCGCTTCGCATTTGTGTGAATGTTTCTAGGGACAGTTTAATTCTTTTGTACCAGTGCTGACCGTCGTTCGTACCGGCCCCTGCTCTAGATTGGACGCTTTAACCGCTAGACTCAAATGAGAAAAGTTTTAAACAAACCTGAATGCTTACACAGAAAGCTTTCTTATGGCATTATGTGCTCTCCTCATGCGGAGGCAACGTAATCATCGTTTAATTTTAATGGCAACCAATAATTAAAGACAAAATAAAGTTTTTCTTTGATTTAACTTTGTTTGAGCACACGGGTTGACCGCGTTCGGTGTTAGGTGTTTCGGGAATGGCCGGGCGATGCCATCGGGAGTAGCTCTTTATTGCATCCAAGCCGTGGAATTCACATAATTGCTTCCCTTGTCCTTAACTAGCTCGCGTTGTAGGCTGTAAATCCATGGGGATCGCGTTGGGTCGGCTTAATCCCATCGTAAACCACTTGTGAGGGCCATTCCGGCGTCCTCACTTTTTGTCTTAGTTCGTATATATCTCTCTCTCACTTCATCTTAGCTTAGCATAGTCTAAATATAAGATAGCTTGCGTAGACATAAGATAGCTTAGATATAAGATAGGCAAGGGTTGTTTTTGCTTTTTGAGAGAGAGAAAATTAACGTAACTTACCATTTTTAGATTTGCTTTTGTTTGAAAAAGATATTAACGTAAGATAGGATTTTTTGCGCACTTCATAAACTTAATTTGGGGGGTACTACAATAATTTAAGTTAGATATAAGGTATTATTGTATACGGAATTGTATTTATTTAATAAATGGTATATATAGAGAGCGTGGGTGGCATTGAGGGTGGTGTCTCCCTATATATACCATTTATTAAATAAAGCGTTTCATTTATAGTTTTAAGATAGTTATAAGTTAAAAGAATTCCTCACCGCCGTTGTTGCCGAAATTGCAGTGCCGACTGCGATGCGTCTCCGTGGCTTCTTCTGCACAAAGACTTCTTTAAAATGTTTGTACAATAAAACAATCTTTTAATTTTGTTTATTTTTATTTAAACCCATCACATTAGTTGTAAAGTTAGGTAGTTTTAGTAAAAATTGTAATTATTATTAAGTATTTTGACGCGATCAGGGCAAAGTTAGAGTTTAAATGTTTATTGTAAACGAAGCTTTATATTAATAAGTATTATATATTTTAGTGAGTGGGTGGTTGAGGCGATATAAAAATATATAATTAATATAAAGGTTCGCAAACGGTCTTAAACCGAAAAAGAAATCTTGTACCTTTAACAATGGGAACAAGGAATCTTATTTGGGGATGCCAAGTTTTTGTTTGTTAAATTAGTCCATAAGTATTGTAAACGAAACTCTAATATATTATATATTTGGGCGGTTTTAGTCTAAAAATATATAATATTAATTTAGAGTTTTGTATCAGTTATAAAACTAAAATGTTTTGTTACCAAATATATGATTATTTTATTTGTTGTTAGTTATTTTTCATCCTTTATTCTGTAAATAAAAGTTAAATCTCCAGATAAACTTTTATTTGCAGAATAAAGATGCAAAATAATTAACAACAAATAAAATAACCATAATAATGACAATTGTAACAAATGTTTTAGTTTTATAACTAAGCCCTGTATGACACTTTTATAAATTGTTAATAAATTTGTTAACAAATTTAGTAGGAAATAATTATGAACAGAATTTTTAAACTCTAAATCTTTTACGATTCATTTGTTATATTTCTGTTCATAATTGTTACTAAATTTGTTAACAAATCTATTAACTATTTATGATTGTCAAACAGTCCTTTGTAATAGTAATGCCAATAAACTTCAATTTTTAAAGGATAACCTGTTTTTTTATAATACAAATATATTTTTATATTAAATTTTGTATCTTTTAATACAAATATATTTTTATATTAAAAAATTGATTTTTTTTCTGTCCCTACACGTATATAGTTTTTAAAACGGCCACCAGATGGCAGCACCTGTCGATAAGCCAAGGGTAAAACTGACCAAAAAATATTTTTTTGTGTACATAACGACGTACATACATAGTTTTCAACAGCCTTTAGTGTTTAGACTAATTAAAAATGGGATGGTATGTCCATTTTGAATCTGTCTGTACAGTCCCTGTACGTATGCATATTTTAAAACGGCTCCATTGCAATTGTTCATACATAAAAATACATGAAAATTGCCAAAATATTTTAAAAATCACAAGATTTTTGCAATTGTTTTTATTCGTTTTCATTATGTGGTGAATTATAACATACATGTATCCGCTTCCCATTTTCAGTCCCTGAAATATATGTCCCACCATTGATTCCAAATTCACAATAGGCCTTAGTTAAAACGTTTATCGCAAGTGGGTGCTGCCCCCTAACGTCCATTTTCGGAACTATTTAGAATCCTGTATGTACGTATGTATAAACACAGCATTATTTCTGGTTGCCTTTTTTAGGCGTAATGTTTTCCTATAGGTGCTGTCCTCTAACGGCCATTTGAAGAACTATATACGTATAGGGGTTTAAAATTTTACAGAATTCATCCCCTAAGTAGAAGGAATAAAAAAATAGACAAATTATATTTTAATTTATATTTTATTGCATAAAATATTGTAGATTAAGATAGTTTACATGAAATACAACAATGTAAAATATAAATAAACAATAAATACAATTAAAATTTATACAAATTATTATTTAAACATCCCTGTTTCTAATTTTTCAGGACAAAGGTAAGTATATTTATATATAAAATACACAGAATAAGAATAAAAAATGCAATTTAAGCTATGAACATAATAAAGACAACAATGTATTACAAATAAACAATAAAAATCACTTAAATTAATACGTTTTTATTTAACATTCCAGAGGAAAATACCACAACAAAGAGACAGGGAAGTATGTACAGTTGATTCCGCTTAATTGGGATAACATGAAATTATGAGAACTCTATTTTACATAATAAATAAAAAGAAAATGTTCAACTTTTTTAAAAAAACAAGCTGTCAAATTTTAATTAGTGAATTTTTAAACCCTTGGCCCTACGCCCTTGAAACTTAAATATGTTATTCTACGACCCCGACATTTCAGTGGATGCTAAGCTATATAGCTATAATTTGTCAATTTGAAGGGCTAATAGGGTGGAAAATAACGTATTTGTGGGGATTTGAATACGCCCTATCGATTGGCCTGCGCATAATTGTTGAAAACCCTTCAGTTTACAACATTCTTCCTTATTAAAAGAGCTAGAAGGGCGGGACAAATTTTATTAGGCTAGTTTCGACCCATAGAACACGATTCCAGAGTCAGTTTTTTAAGGGCCGTTTTAAGCCCGTCGCCCTTTAAATAATTTCTTTATTTAAAAGGGCTAAAAGACCAAAAAATAGCGTTTCGGAAGGATTTGAACCTGTGTTTTCTATTGGCTTGCACAGAATTGATGAAAACTCTCTAGTTTATAGCAAAGGGCCTACGCTAATTCCTGACCTAAAAGGGCTAGAAAGACCGGACAAGTGTTGTTGAACTTACTTGGATCTGCAAAATTGAAATCCGTGGTCGAATTTTCCCTAAGGGCTCAAATAAGACCTTAGCTCTTTATAAAAGGGCGGACTCCTATCATGGCTATTTTCGTACCTAGAGAACTTAATACTAAAGGATAGAATAGGAAAATTCAGAAAAATCATTAAATATTAGGATATTTCCCTGTCTCTTTTGCTAATACATAGGAAAGGTAAATAAAAAAACTCTTTTGTTTATTTATTCTCATAAAAATCATCTATTATCTTCGTTCAGTGTTGTAGTTACCGTATCCTATCGCTGGGTGTAGGTACGGCCCTTGGCGGAACCTGAGAACAAACATAAACATTGTTTATTTTGAGCGCCAAAGTATAAAAAACGTAATCAATTAAGACTTAATTAGTGTTAGTTGTTACGTTATAATATTAATATTATATTTTTATGAGGGAGACTTCAGTTCCTTTCTGCCTTTGGTGAAGTGAACATGGGGTGCTTGTGAATAATCGTGTATTGCGGTAGTGTAGTGTTGATAGGAACCGAAAAACTTAGTAGTTTTTATTACAATCATTCTCTTATTCAATTTATAGTTCGCGATATAAATAAGAGTATTAAAATTTACGCTATAACTATATTTATTTGTTCATTATCAGTGAATATTTTTAACTTTGTTCTAATTAAGTCCTGTAATTGTTAATTTAATTGGGCCGAGTGTTGAGTAATGATTACTTGAAAGTGTATTCTATCAGTGTAAATCGACAAAGACAATACAATTCAGTGATAAAGTACTAGCGGACGATATGTTGAGAAAATTCGCCGATCATTTCCATTACAAGTAAGTACTAAAATTAAAAATATTGTTTGTAGCCGGTAAAAATCGCGTTTTCTGAAATCTATATATACGCAGAAAAATACGTAGATTTCGAAAATCGATATTCAAACTTCAAATCTCCACCCATTTTGGGGTATAATATTATTATTTACCAAACTATCAACTTTACGAAAAAATATTATATGACAAAAGTTGTAGAAAATTTTAAGTTATGTAGATCATATATTATACATTTTTCGATATTACTCCAAATTAAGGGTGTGGGCATTGAAAACCCTTTAAAACCTATATAAATCGGAATTGGTACGTCATATGTTAAAAAGTTAAATATATACCCACCCTAGAATTCGATTTACTACAAAAAAGGTCCTATACACATTTTCTCTATCTCTAACCGTATCCGAGATATGAATTTCAAAATCTGAGATTCTCTAGAGGCGATTAAAGTGTGATTCCGATGAAAAATCATGTAACTTTAAACGTCTGAAACTCTAGTTTGTGTGTTACACTAAAAGAAAGAGAATTTCATGCTGAATCCAAATATTTATTGTCCGTTTTTATAACTTTAATCGTGTAGGAGTAGTGCATGAAAATATGAAAAATGAACCGAATGAAAAATTCACAAAATTCCCGTGAAAAATCATGTAACTTTAAGTTAACTCACATTTATATTTTACAGAGATCAGGCGAACCAGTTCAAGTCTTTACAATAAGAAGGAGATGGTTTCCTGATGCTGGCAACGAAATGAAATCCACCAAGTACGGAGGGAAGCCCCAGGATACTCTAGACGCACGAACGGGTTCTCCAAGTTGCGATGTCTGCATCTCTTACCGCTAGAACTTCAAATCGGGATCATCTGTAAAAAAAAAGAGTTATTAATAAAATTATAAATGTAAAAACTTATTTATTGTATCTGCTATTTGTATTTATTTGTATTAATAATACCGCTTTTCTATATTAATATCTAAAGTTGAAATATCCTATAAAAAAGTATTTGTCAACATTTCATCAATTTTAAAACTTTGCTTATTTATACAAAGATGCATGCCCAATTCATATTTGAAACGTCAAGTTCGTATCTTGCTTAGTTTCAGAGATATTGAACCATAAAGTTTTTTATAGAAAAACAATTGTCTTTGAACAAGCATGAAAATTATTTTTTCATCATTTCACCAACTTTGAAAATTGGCATGTTTGTAGAGAAAGGCATACGAAATTCATAATTGAAACGTATAAGTTCGTATCTTGCTTAGTTTCAAAAATATTGAGTCCTAAGTTTGAAATTTCTTAGAGGAAAACATTTGTCTTTGAACAAACATAAATTAATTTTTTTTATCATTTCACCAACTTTTAAAATTGGCATGTTTGTAGAGAAATGCATGCTGAATTCATATTTGAAACTTACAAGTTCCTACCTTGCTTAGTTTCAGAAATATTGAGCCCTAAATTTGAAATTTCTTAGAGAAAACCATTTGTCTTTGCCAATCATAAATGAAAATTTTTCATCATTGCAACAACTTTGAAAATTGGCAGGTTTGTAGAAAAAGGCATGCGAAATTCATAATTGAAACGTACAAGTTCGTATATTGCTTAGTTTCAGAAATATTGAGTCCTAAATTTGAAATTTCTTAGAGAAAAACATTTTTCTTTGACAAGCATAAATGATTTTTTTTTATCATTTCATCAACTTTGAAAATTGGCATGTTTGTAGAGAAATGTATGCTGAATTCATATTTGAAACTTACAAGTCCCTACCTTGCTTAGTTTCAGAAATATTGAGCCGTAAATTTGAAATTTTTTAGAGAAAAACATTTGTCTTTGACAAGCATGAATGAAAATTTTTCATCATTTCACCAACTTTGAAAATTGTCATGTTTGTAAAGAAAAACATTTGTCTTTGGCAAGCATAAATGAAAATCTATCTAGCACTCTTTCCATCAACCCTAAAGTTCATAAATTATATTTCGCGGGTAGTCCATGGGCCTACAAATTTAAAAAAATCGTACGGGCAAGTAAAGAATTATGTAATATATAGACATAAATTATAATTTATAATTACTCATTATTTTGATTGTTGGCTACTATTTTTTTATTATTATCTAATGCCTAACTGTTACATAGATGAATTTTGTCATTGTCAGTTTTATTGTTACAGTGCTAGTGAACAGATGTGTGTGGTGTGCTTGCGTACTGTGCCTTCGTGGACGACTTCCTGATTCTTGGAAAGGACTTTTGGATACCTTCAGGGCTTGGAGTTATATTTAAGGAAATAATTTATTACCAGTAAGTTTTTTATTATTATTATTGAAATACTTTATAGTACCCATTATTGGGTATATCAGCCATTATTTCTAAAGACTATTTCGGCTGTAGATATACTTTAATTGTTGATGTGTGGAAAATAATTTGAATTAATTTAGAATTATTTAGTGCTACTATTATAGACAAATATCCTATATTATTGTACGTACTAAATATTTTACAATATATATTTTATTTATAATTTTTATTTTATTTTGTTAAACTCTTGATGTTATACCTCAATTATAAAATATATAAATAAATAAAAACACAAATTAATTATCTTATCGATTTCGGTTTTATTCAAAAAACCATCGTCAGAGTAATAAGAATAAATTATAAAGTAATAAATATAAATAAAAATATTTGACATAACAAAACAAAATATCAATAAAATGTATAAAATACAAAGTTGGTTTTGTTTATATATTTTAAATTCCAACATTATAAATATAAAAGTACAAATAAAATTAAATAAATTAAAATGAAAATTATATTGAAATATAATATGATATTAATATGTAAATTGTAAAATAATTTTTTATATATAAATATAATATATTTTATAATTGAGGTATAACATCAAGAGTTTAACAAAATAAAAATTATAAATATAAAATGTACCTCCAAGGGAATAGAACAACGTATGAAATAATACAAGAAGTTAATATATTTTATTTTTTATTTCAATATTCTTTTCAATATGTAATGAATTTCTCGCACTTTGTTTCATATATTTTTTTATAATTAGAAAGGATTGAAACATATCTGAGTCCATATTATCGTCTATAACCACTAATTTAAATATTATTTCGATTATATTTTTATTGTTATAGAGAGATGAACTTACAGACCTGGACGTAAGTGCGTGACAGAAGGACATACCTATATACTGATTTCAGCGTTGGAGATGATCATATTGTTGCAGAGCATCACACTGAAGACTCCTCAACATATATTGGTGCCCTTCAAGACTTATTTATAAGATTTATGTAAATAAATAAATAAAACTTATCCTCCTAAACACATACATATATTTTCATTTTCATATATTTCACAGTTTCGACAGTATTTAAGGAATATACATTCTTACTTTATATAATAAATTCACATACAATACAAACATACATACACACTATTCATACAATACCTACAGAAATTTAAAACCGTATCCGGCAGTTCGAATTTCTGAAACTATGTATACATACATGAAACAAATCCCTAAATTCAAATTTGAAAATCGCAAGTCTCTATTTCGCTCTGTTTTTGAGTTATTTAATTTTTATCATGATTTATACAATAGAAATTTAGATATCTTGAAACAAACATGATTGACATTTTTTCAGCAATTCGAATTCCTGAAACTTTGTTGCAATTTTCGATAGACATATATCTGCCTTGAACGAAGCATTACTGAAAATGTTTTCAGGGATTCCATAATATTGAAATTAGGTTTACATATAGAAAATAATCCTATAAATCCAAATAAGATTAGGGTAATTCGCTATCACTCTTAGTTCTTGAAGTATTTCATTTTAAATGTACTATACACATACACACTATAAGAATCACATGCGTAGTAACTTTAAAAATTCAGTATCTCGAAACTATACTCGTATAAGTAATTGGAACTTTGTTCTATTTTTCTGTAAAATCTTTTGCATCCTCTACATACATGCATATATGAGTAATCTAATACTTTGAGAAACTTTGATCATTCTAAATAAAACATAGGAAAAACCGTTTCATAATTTTTATATTTATTATTAACACATTTCACCGTCTTCATACACCAATTGAATAACACTTTATAATAAGTTCGCAGTTCGAAAAATAGTAACTGTGTATCTAGAGCGGAAAATGACACTTTACGTTCATGACTAATGCATGGCACATATATAATTTTTTTCTACGTCCTTTGAAAACATGTTAAAACACTTTGGTTTCAAACTTTAATTTCATTTTTTATTTATCCCAGCTAAAAATTTACATTCCTATTTGAAACAGAAAAACTGTAAGTTGTTCTGTCAACTTCAATTATCAATTTTCTGCTCTAAACTGACAGCTTGAAAAGCCTACTTTCAAATGGATGTAGAAAATATATTGTTTCATTTAGAAAGAAAATCATGTCATCGTTAAGAAGAACAATAGGTACATACATTGTCACACTATTTATCATTTTAGTCGTCGTTAAATAAGTATGGACTGATGCTTAACTTTTTCCTTTTTCCGCATCCTTCGACGTTGCCGCTTCTTCATAACTTAGCATTTTCATTATGACCACTGTATTAGCAACATTGTAGGAATGTCCAGTCCATACTAATTTGACGGCAAGAATAGTATAGTCGCATACTTTATACACTTAGAAAATTATTCATATATATTTTTTCAAATTTGAAATTTGAATTAGACATACGTGAACAATGACATACTTTTACTCTGTTATGTTTATATAGAATAATATACCTGAATAAAATCATACAGAAAAACGCAAAAGTATTAATCCTTCTTCATACTAATATACTATACAATCATTATATTCAGTGGTAAGCTATAGGGAGGCCGTGGAGGCTCGCTCTGAGCCTCTTCTTAAACTTTTTTAATTTGTGAGTCCATTGTTGTTTATTTTATTATTTTTTGTTCAAAAGAGAACATATAAAATCTTAAAAACGTTTTCTTCGCATAAGTTGAGCGACAAAATAGAACAGTACCCTGTCAATTATTATTATTAATCGTCACTAACTAAGCGGTGGGGATTAATTTTTGAAGAATCAATCGTTTTCATTTTTATGAAACATAGAGCGAACCCTTTGTTAAAAATTTTATAGCTCACCACTGATTATATTGACTACAAACACATAATAAATACATGTATAATATAGTTTATATTATTGTTAATTATTCTACAGACTTTACGCTGTAGGAAAACATTCGTATTTTAATATTTAAAAGAAAAAAACTCTCTTGCGAAAAACCAATATATACTCTTACTTACGCTGTTTTATATAAAGATACTAAAATCATTTATAAAAATGCATATATGTGTTTGTATTCGTAATTGCATTGTTGATAATGTATTGTTGTACACACATTAAAATTATATATGATATACTTTACATTTCTATATTTTTCTGATTGTATATTCATGCCATATATTGAATACACTTATCTAGTTAGGTACATATATAAATATCGCAAAACTGTATCATTGTAAATATGTTATTTAAACGTCGCAATAAAACTTATTCCTAATAAAAATTGGACTACATATTCTTGTTAAAAAATCTATCATTCCTTCTGCATATATCTTTGAGATAAAGAATTTATGTATAATAACATTTTCAAAGTCGAATTTGACGTAATTAGAGCACATATCATCATCGCTGTATTTGTGAAACTGCGAACGTCTTATACGAGTAATGTATCTCAAATACACAAATTAAAAATTATTAATTCATTGTTAAAATAATGTATGTATTTCATGTATTATATATTGTAATATCATTATTATGTAACATATCTCTGACAAATAAATCCTTGTTATAAATAACAAACTATTTCATTCCAATACACCAATCAAAAATCGCATTCCAAAGATCCAGATTCATATCCCGCTTGCTAGCAAGCATTTTGTAGGCCGCCAATCTGCAACTAGAACGGCGACCTACAAAATCTTGCAAACCAAAGATCCAAATTCGATTTCCGCCTACTAGCACCCAGCAACCACCCGAGCATATTCACCCCATCCTAGCTAGCAACCAGCAAGCCACCAGCCCGTGCCTAGCCTGCGGTCTAGGGACGGATTCTGGTGACCAGCTGGCCAGCTAGCTAGAAATCCAGCAAAAGCATGTATATAGCTCGATTACGTAATTTCACGGAGCAGAGTGTCCGGTTCGATACCACCGCTCACGCTGAATGGCTGTAAATTTATCAAACAGCTGTATATAAGGCTGAAATCTGTGGTGGGAGGCCTAGGATTCATGAATCCACTACCAGACGATTGAATTTTAAATTTTGTGGGAGAATGTCTTGCTATAGCCTTTCGATTCTGCGAATTTTAAATTTTGATGATCAGATGTCTTACTATAGCCAGTAAATTTGAATTTTGTGGGTACATGTGTTGCTATAGTCTTTCGATTCTACGAATTTTAAATTTTGATGATCAAATATCTTGCTATAGCCAGTAAATTTGAATTTTGTGGGCACAAGTCGTGCTATAGCCTTTCGATTCTGCGAATTTTAAAATTTGGTCTTGCTAGAGCTAGCAAATTTTATTTTTGTGGGGTATATGCCTTGGGATCGGCTGAAAATCCGTCTGAGAGCTCAAAAATGCTCGTAGCGGCAGTAAGATGCTACTTTTCAGCCGCTACGGCTCTAAATTGTCGATTTGACACGATTTTTGAATTTTATCGACCAGAAGCCTTGCTGGTGCGCTCGGCTCGGATTTTGCTAGCTAGAAATTTCGTTGTAGGCTACATGCTTATGTAATCTGCTGTGCATTTGGTTCGAAATTGGACGCATGCGCTCTACGAATCTAATTTTGATGGCTAGGAATCTTGTTGTGCTCTAATTTTAGTGATTTGTAGGTTACTTACGTCACATCTTTCGTGCTCTCGTTCGTGGTTTGATGATGCAGAGTACCTGTATTAGTTATGTAATTTGAGGAATGCTGTAGGAATGTCAAAGAATAGATTGTATTTGTTTAATTGGTATTTATTGTAGTGGAACATATTACATAATATTGGATTTAGAGAAATTAAAATAGATCATTTTATAACATATTTAAATGTATGTTATATTGGGCGTTACAGAATATTTTCGTATGATAATTTTGACATACTTTCAAATAAATATGTATTATGTATTTTAAATGATTTTCTGTAAGGCCTCATATAAAATCTAAATCTATCATACACTATTTTATGCTTTCATTAATGTTACTAGATTAATTACATATTTATCTATGAAATGTTTTATTAATTATTTTAATTGTAACAGAATATTATAGCATATAATAACATGGGATGTATGTGTGTGTGTATACATGTGACAAAAATATATCATTAATACAAATATGTAAATTAGGATATGTTGTTTTATTACTTTTAACAAATATATATATATATATATATATATATATATATATATATATATATATAATGCTAATTGAATTTTGGCTAAGTATTTATAATTTATCTATATCTATGTACATGTCATTATAGAAAAAGATATATGCCCTATATATTAGTTCATAACATTTTACTATGCATATAATAGATTATATGATGATTGTAAATTTAATACAGTACTCCTTAAACATGTGCCCCATATAGTATAGGGCCTATACATTGTTTTTCTAAAACTTAGCGAGATAAACTTAGGCTAGAAAGAAAGAAATTTACGTCCTGCAAAAAGTAAAAAAAAGTTTCTAATAATTATCTGAGGAAATTTAAACAAATATAATTGAAAATAACGTAATTAATTTTATCGCACCGCGATTCCGTAAATGAGTTTTTCTTAATGATTAAACGCCCCTGAATTATGAAACAACAAAGAAGTCTCTTATCTCACGTAACTGAGAGGCGTTTTTTTTTTGTTTTATGACGATCCTTTGAGTTATAAAACTGTAACAATTCTTCCACACTTTTCACTTCATGAAACAAGATGCAGTCAAAATTTGCTTTTTCTAGGTGATTCAAAATTTCAGGTAAAATGAAACTATCATATTCAAATAAGTACTTACGATTTTTTTCGAAACTATAAAAAAACATTGTCATTGAATCATTAATCAAATATTCATTTTCATAATTTTATTTTATTTTTCAAAATAATGAGTAGGAGGCATTTATTATTATTAGAATCGTTGATTAAGTTTTTCTTTTAAATTATTCGTGATTTATACATTTTTCCTATTACGAAATGTATGACTGCTCTTGCCACTTAAATTAAAAACAGATGAAAGGTTTGGCAGAATTATTATTATCAAATTAGTTTCCTAAACCTTCAGCCTTCAGTATAAGAAGTACTGTATTATGTGAGTTCTGTTCATTTAAAAATTAATAATCCTTTTCTATAACTAAGTAGGTATGATTTATTAAAATAACTATGATATTTAGAGTGTTATGTAAGTAAGTGTAGGACGTTTAACCCATGATAGAACTAACCCCATCCCCATAGATAGTAGATCTGGCAATAATTTTTGTTTAACTGCTGACCTATTATGACTTAGTTCAAAATTTTGTAAAAAAATAAAAATACGTTCTCTGGAAAAAAAGTTGATTGTTAAAATTGACGTTAAACGTTTTTTACATAGGCGTACAATTTATATGGTTTTTTTTTTTATATTCTCAAAATGTCATTTACCTTCAACAATCAAGAGTATGCAGACATGCATATGGTTATGGCGAGACATTACAAAATAATTGTGCTCAGAGAGTTATTTCCAAATAGACGTACATCGCATCACTCTGTTTTTATTCGAACTTATCAATATCTACGCGAATTTGAAACCTTCCAGCAAAACACTTGAGATCTTGGCATCAGAGCCAACACTGTTGATCGTAATGAAGGAATTTTGTAATTGATTCATAAAAATCCCAATACGTTATTATTTTCGGGTTTATGCAAATCCACAAAGTTGAATATGCGTGATTTTTATGTATGCATGTATGTTTTCTAGACATTTCAACAATAAAAATTATTTTGTACTCATCGATTTTATTTATTTATTAGTCTAATTACTTACAATTATAGGGCTATTCTGTAAGCATCGTTACGACGTAACGAATCGTTAAAACGTTATATCGTTACAATAATAACGAAAATCGTTAACAGGCTTATTTTATAAACGTTCGTTATGGCATTATGCATTGTTATATCGTTATTATAACAATAATCGTTAAAGTGGTATTCTGTAAACAATAATTTAACTCTACATAACGTTTTGTCAATAACTAAGTTTTTTTATTCATGTCAAAATAAAATTGCTTTTATGCTGAATAGTGATCTCAAAAACTCGTCATATTATAGTTTTTTGCAAGGTAATATTAAAATAATTTAATAAGTTTTTATTCCTAGCACCTAGCGCAAGGTTCCCATTTTGTCTACAGATGATAGTAGTAGCTCTAGCATAGCCCACAACAAGAAGAAAGAGTCTGACAGCTGATTCCCACCAGAACTAATCTAACCTAGAAGTTTTCTATGTGATATGAATTATTTTAGATATTTCATTTAAAATTATAATTTGATTTTAGGAAATAAAGTTCTTAACTTGATCCCAAGGTTATTGTTTTTTAAAATATGTTACAGAATACGGATATGATAACGATTATCGTTAAGTAGATATAACGATTTCGTTATGATAACGATTCGTTAAGCGAATGTTTTACAGAATAGGCCTATTAGTGTTGATAAATATGTACTTTTCATTATGAAAATCTGAATGTGCCGCGACGTCAATGATCTTATATGTCATTTGTGACAGGTAATTTTTTTCCAGAAAATACAATGATTTTTACTTTTTTTACAAAGTTTTGTACTATGACGTGATTAGTCAATTTTAAAGGCCTCCAGTTCTTGTAGAAAGCATGCTAAACAAAAATTATTACCAGATTTATTATCTATGGGGTCAGGCCTACCATCAGTTAAGCGTTGTACACTTACTTACATAACACCCTGTATATGTATAATCAACATTGAAGTATTTAAATTTCTACCTATACGAAGGTTACATGAAAACATTCTACGAGCAAAAGTTATACCTAGTAAATCGTCTATGTTTCATAAAATTCCAGATGTGATTCAAATTTAAAGCCATAAATATAACTAATTATAAAAAAGTGTTGTGCAGGTTAACAAATATAAGTACTAATAATATTTTGACTCATACTCTGAAGCTAAGGGTCATAAATGTTTTTGCATCAAAATTGATAATAATATTAATAAAAGAAAAAGATGCAGCTATCGTTATTGTATTGTGTAAAATGCTTTTTGTTAAATAAATTTAAAATATAGAATAACATTTAGAGATCCATTTATATTTAAAAACTAAAATATTTTGACTCATACGTTGAACTGGTAGAAGGGTCGTAATTATTTTGCTTGTTTCAACAAAATGAATAAGAATATTAATAAACAGAGATGATGGCACTTATGTCCTTTTATATGCTTCATATATAAATTAATAATATATGTTTCGTTACTTTTAACAAAGTACATTACAATAATAATTTCATTTTGTTTGTCATATGTACCTGATTATATGGATTTTTGTATTTCTTATACGTCATACATGTTAAACCAAAAATAATGTTGACTTATTATTATATACATTAACAAATAAATAATCATATCTTGATGAGTACCCTATTCATTATTATTTTTTCATATTTTTGTTTACTAAAAAATCTGATGTGGACACCACACGACTTCCTTGTACGATTATTAAACTATACATATTTTTTTAATAAATAAATTACAAAATATTAATTTTAACTTCAAAACAGTAAGATATATAGCGACCATAAAGGTAGTTTTTAAAGAGAGTTTTGATTACAACAAAGAAATATTTGATTACAACAATGAATATGACTAATTTCACAATAAAAATATAATATTTGTTATTGTACGAATCATAAAATTGCACGTATTTAACGTAATTTGATATGAACATTTTTATTTTATTTTTTTGTCCTAATCCATAGCAAGCTTTATTACAAAAACAAAAAAGTATATAATTTTTAAATTTACATATCTCGCTTATACAAAGGGCTAATTTAATAATACTTGATGTGCTAAAACTTTTATTTCAAGCATTTATTTCTAAAATCAAAATAAAATCATTTTATTCAAGAAAAACTGTTAACAACTTCAAGTAATGTACCACTTCCGGTTAGCCTATTTTAACCAAAATCTATTATGTTATTTCGATTGACATAAAAGTCTTTTATACCAAATTTGAAAAGTTTTGGATTATATTTTAAAACAGTTTTTCATTAAAATCTATTATAAGCTTCAAGTAAAGTGCCACTTCTGGAAATTGTGTAATAACCAGAAAGGGAGGTGCACAACTAGATGTTATAGGAGTCCTAAATACAAAATTTCAACTTTCTACGGCTTACCGTTTTTGAGTTATGCGAGATACGTACGTACGGACGTACGTACGTACGTATGTCCGTACGTACGTACGTACAGACGTCACGACGAAATTAGTCAAAATGGATTCAGGGATAATCAAAATGGATATTTCCGCTGAAATCTGAAAACCGAAATTTTTCGCGATTACAATACTTCCTTTACTTACGTACAAGGAAGTAAAATATATTCACCTGTTTTACAAGATGTATTTTTAAATGACATATGTTAACGAAATGATGTCGCAAAAGTAGAATGTATGAAAGGGTACATATTTAAGGTTACTTTAAATAGTTATATGAATATTACATTCTAGTTTCATGACAAGATAAGTAAGACATACTATATATTGTTTAAAGCGATTGGTTTATTTATATTGTATTTTAATATCATGACCAAATAATAATATACCTATGTCATAAGAAATGTACGGATAAATTTGAAATAAATAACGCTTATATTAATATTGTGGTTCAGCATATACTAAATAAAAATATATATTTATGAATTTTTTTATAAAACAAATGATACCGAACTATGATAAAAATACTATATGATTATTAATTAATTCATATGTCATTCTAAGACCGCAAGAAAAAAATTCAACTGATAAAGAAAATTCATTATTATTAACCCTATATCAATTCCTGCTTTTACAGAATGCCAAAATTTTGGCGAAAAATGTTTCAAGATCTGAGATATGCATATATATTCGCTGTATTTATTTCAAACTCTGTTCAACACATTAAAAATAGCATAGTTAAACATGGGCAAGCGTAATGAATAATTTATTAGTTGTATAATTATATGAATTGTTTGCTATTTGTGAAAGTAAAAATATTTTTTCCGTGGTATTCTGGCTGATTTTATTATGATTTATTTTCAAAAGACACATTTAGACCCCTGTATTTCATATTATTAATTTTGTCTACTGTTTTATGACAAATTTACCACGTGCAATGACAGCTGATTTCATAATTTCATAGCTTTACTGTAAAATATAATCATTTACCTTGGAAAATAACATGCTGGGTATTAAGTCCTACTCCTTCGAAGTTATTTGACACCATTCACAATAAATATAAAGCACAAAAAACTTTACTTAGCGCAAAGCAAACACGAGACACGTAAATGTTTATTAACCAAATCTACATTTTACCAACTTGAGGTCAAGGTACAAGACTGCTTGTTTATGATTGGTTGGATCAGAGTACGCGTAATATTTAAAAGTGAATTTAAAAATGTTTGTTGTAAATCAAGTAAATGTGTTTTGTATGTGTTTTAATAAGTATTAATTTAAATATAAAATTATGTTTGTATTAGATTTTTCATTAACCAGTTTTAAATATATGTATTCGTGTGATAAAGATAAAAATACAATATTTGTCAATCAATCAATAGTATGAATTAATATTAAAAATGTATATCTGTTTTATAAATCCTATGAATTAGATAATACCACATTTAATTTTAATAATAATAGTAATAAGCCATGATGTTGAGGCTGAAGAAAATGATGATGATATATTTATTCTAATATTATGGTATATACGAACGTATTTATTATTTATTTGGTTATGTATATATGTATTATTTAATTATAGTAATAATAATAATAATAAATAAGTTGTGTAGATGATGATGATGAAAAACATTTGTGATGAAGAAATATTAATTCTAATATTATTTTACAAATGAACGTAATTATTATTTATTTATTTATCTATATATTATTTCTATATACAAGGCAAGGGATACAAAACATAGGAGTAAATTGTAACTAGGACGGAGTCTCTCCACCTGACGCAGGAATTCTAGAGCAGGACCTCCAACGCTCAACTCAGGATTCAGGTCCATTCATTACTTTTGCAGCTTGTCCAGGTCGTCTTGTATTAGAAATCTGCAACAATAGAAAATTCAATCAACAATTAATAACATAATCGATTTTTTTTAAATATATAAAAAAATGGTTTACCAAATACTGTTTATGTATATTATAATTTGAATAATTATTGAAATATATTAACAAAAAATAATTTAGTATTATGTAATATGTGGATTAAGGTGGTCATTAAAGTGATTTCTATAAAAAATGAAACTTTAATAATCTGTTACGTAGTACAAATATGAGTTACTATTTTTTTACTGAAATTTACTAGACTTTTGCATTAATAATTCTTTTACTAATTAATATTAAAGTCCTTGATTTTTATATTCCTCAATACTAAGGTTTAATTTTTTTTCTAATTATATATATACATATAGGGTGTTTCTCAGATACGGGACACTATTTATTTTCTTTAGTTTTGGAAAGAGAAGAAAATCAATCAAACGAAAGATAAAAAAAAATTAAACCAGTGGTTCTCATACTATAATATATATTTTTTAAATAGTATGGTATATATCTTTTAGGCCAATTCGATAGAGCATTTTTTCTAAATTCAACCATGCAGTCATTTTGTATCTTTACGTAACAAAAATATTGAGAAAAATGCAATTGAAATTTAAGTAAATTTTATTTTTATAGTTATTTTTCAGTAGGCTATGTATGAAAAACAAATGCTTGCTATCTGTCCATTTGAACTATTTACTGAATAATTCCTCATAATAATAATAATAATAATAATGATAATAATAATAATAGAATTATTTATAAAGTTATTAACAAATATTTGTTTTGTTTCAATTTAAGCTCAATTGTTTTTCATACATAGCCTACTGAAAAATAACTATAAAAATTAAATTTATTTAAATTTCTTCTGCATTTTTCTCAATAATATAAAATGATTACATTGTTGAATTTAGAGAGAAATACTCTATCCAATAGGCCTAAAAGATCTGTTACAACTTTTCTTTATAATTTTTTTTTCTATTCCCAATAATAAAGAAAATAATAGATGCGTCCCGTATCCGATAAACACCTTTACATATATTAGTTTATAAACTATTTCTAATGTAACAAAAGAAAAAAAAATTAAAACAGATTTCCAAAGTACCTGTTACTTACGGGGTTGCACAGATCCTTTTTTTTAATAAGTTTCTACCGTTTTGAAGGGCATTTGCGAATATGAACTCTATGTATTTTAATTTACAAAGTAAAATGAAAATGTTTGGACTTACAATTAATAAATAATATCTCCAAGTTCTTCTTTACGATGTCTCCGTGTCGTCCTGTCCGTTGCTGGTTGATGTAGAGACGTATTGTTTACACTCACACTCAAAAGCAAAATCGCCAAAATTCAATAATAACTATTAATGTAAAAGATATTTTGCTAATAATAATAAAATAAAATTATTATCATTTGCAAAATTTGGCGATACGACATAGCTACGGATACGACATCCGAACGCTACAACTACTCAAAATGAATGAGGCAGGCACGTATAATATTAATTGTTAATTAATAGTTTCGTAATACATAGTCATTAAAAATATTTTTATACGATATAAACATATTATATAATAAATATATTTTTCTATACAAAATAAAATTATAGCAACAATGTAACAACAATACACGTTAATATAAAAATTATTAAGTATATTTTATATTACTTATGTTATTGTACTGTAAAATATTTTATTGTTGCATCCTTTTCAATAAGTGTATTGTTTTAATTTAGTAAAGTAACTATATAAATTTATAACTTATTTGAAATCCCTTATCGTATTATAAATGTACGTATCTCGAATACTAGGAGGCGGTAACTGTTCAAATAGTCATTTTTGGAATCTCCGAACATTGTTCAATAAATATACGAATTTTAAACCGAAACCATGAGGGACCCATTTTTGCAAAATGACAATATTTAAAATGAAAATGTATATATTCTGTCACGCGCATGCAAGTCGTTATGTTTAACCGTTTAGGTGTGACAAATAAATATGTGAAATATCTGTCATATTTGAATTTTTTTCCCTGAACCGCTCGACGGAAAAAATACTGTCACACATGTCATGAAATTTCATGTAGATCTCAAATTTTCAAAGACAAAGTCACTAACAAAATCTTTTACTCTTTTTTAACATTGTTTTGTAAATAATATAAATACCAATGGAAAATTTAAATAGAACCTAATTGTAAGTAGAAATTTCAATGTGAACGTACCTACACGTAAAAATATTTTAGGATCGTAAATTTTGTTGAAATATTCTCTTATTTTCTGTTTGTGACAGATTTTTTTTAAGTATATATCTAAACAAATACAATGAAATATTCATGAAGCACATAGGAATCAATGAAATATAACGGCATTTTCAACAGAAAACAGAAATATATTTCACACTTCCATGCAATGGGATAAATAATGTGTTACATCGTTTAAAGAAGTACTGCAACTTGGAAATAAATTTTTATTAAGTACCTACCTTTTATCTATATATTGAAATATTTTCTTTTCAGAATAATACATAACTATATTTATCTTTTCTTTATTTAAAATATTGACCAAACGTTTCACATATTTCTTAAATAAATTTAAAATGGAAAAACAAATTTAATCGTGATTCTTTTGAATATTCGAAACATTATTATACTACTCTTGAATATCATTTTTTTATTCATATGGGAAATTGCGAAAAACATTTAGAAATTTTACACTAAAACGGATAAACTCTACTTTTTAAATTTTATTTTATTTATCAAAGTTGACGGTTTCATCTGAGGACCATAGGTATTAGCTTTCAATTAAATTTGGTAGTAGTTCGTTACTTCGTCCTTTTCACTAAAAGAGTCGCTATCAAAAATTTAATGACCTATTTGAGAAACCACGTAGTCATATAACGCATCTTTTTGTGTAGTATGCATCAGACGCACAGCACGCTCATTTACTTTGAACGTGAAACGGTTCTCTTTTGAATGCGCTAGAAACTACTTTGATTTTTCTTAATACAACCTTTTAGTTTATGTTTGTATATTTCATTTAAACATACATAACATAAGCTAAAAGATTTTTAAATAATTTACATTTTCTTACTTTTGTAGGAAAAAGCAATATTAAATTATTTAAAAAAATAAAGAAATCTTGTACGGTTTATAGAAAAATATCGCAATAAATGTTTTCTACGTTATTCGTTCCAATTCTGTAAGAAATTTACTGACGTAGCAACATTGCTAAAAATTGTAACCAAGTGAAACCAAAAATGTAAAGACAGCCATTTTCCTTTTTTATTCAGTGTTCGCAATTATTATTGGTCTTGTGCTGTAGCAATGTTGCTAAGGGTTAGTAACTACATGTTACACAATTGGGATAAATATGTAATTCTAAGAGAATATTTTCAAATATTTTTTTCAGTGGAATGAATTCGGAATATATTTTTTTACTAATGTACAATTGTTTTTTTTTGCATACTAAATCATTTCATTTACAATTTATATACATATATACAGGTGACACTGAAAAACGGGCCACTCAAAATAACTTTTTAATTTACAATTATTTTTTAATCATTTTTACATATTTGTAAACTAGGCTCACAAATCATGATATTTGACATGTGCTTCGGGTTAACCGGAATTGACATTAACTTTCATATTTCAAATGGAATAACCTATATATTTCCATATATTTGGATTCTACGTAAAATTACGAATTCAACAATATGCTTGAAGTGAATATTTATTGGAGAAATAAACAACAAAAACGAAAATTATGAATAATTAACCTGGTAAGCCATATCAGGTAGGCTATGACAACAAATTAATCATTTTTTTTGTATAAAAATAACTTACTAGCTAAACAATTAACTTAAATATTACTTCATATTATCTCAACTGTTTTTACAGCTTGCCTGATATCATAGCTTAGCAAGTTAATTATCCACCATTTTCTCTTACGTTTCTGTAATTTATTTCTTTAATAAAATACACTTCAAGTATATCGTTGAATTAGTAATTTTACGTAGATTCCATACATATAAAAATATATGGGATGTTCCATTTGATATATGAAATTTAATGTCATTTCTGGTTAAACCGAAAGCGCTACCATCATGCCAAATAACATTATTTGTTTTTTTGGATGATGAAGCTTCTTGACTGGATGGGTCTATGGAAATTAATAAATTACTGGAGTGCAGTCAAATTATTTTATTCAAATTTCGGCATCTCCTATTCCTTCTTCAGGAGGTGAAAAATAATTTGACTGCACTCCAGTAATTTATTAAGTTCCATTCAGATTTTTTGTCTAGTATCTTCTTTGACATTTCTTGTCTCCTGAATTTTTTGCTTTTTTGACATGTGGTTTCTCAAATAGATGATTCAATTATTAATCGATTTATTTATTATTGTCAAAATTTATTTGAAATATTATTAATTTTTTAGTTAAACACATTGCTATTTTATTAGTATTACAGTAGTATCAATAGTAACTTATTGCATAGCGTACACTATTTCAAATTTTTAATACCTCGAAATAAATTTTGTATAACCCTATAGAATATTTATGTTACCATTTAAAAAATATAGTTTTGTTCCGCCATTTGAGAACCACAGATTATTAATGATAAAGTCCCGTATTCCTGATTACTTGGTTTATAACATTTTTCTCTACAGTCATTAGTTCGCACTGGTTATTTTAAAGAAAACACCCTGTATAAATTTAAAGTAATTTTAATAGTAGTATGTGTACGTGTCGTCTTAAATTAATCCCACGTTAGTAAAGGAAGTAATTAGAAACCTTAGCGTTTATGGTAAAAATTAATTTAGACTTTTATTTACTGGAATGCAGAAAATAGATTAACGAAAATCTCAGGCTTGTGGTAAAAGCCGAAACAAATCCAGAACTTATTCTATATGTTTATACTTTGGTACGAGAGCAGAATAGTTAAGAAGTGGCCCAATTATTTCGGATATAAATACGAAACGCACAAAACAACAGAGAAACTTGGTTAACTCCTGCTAAACTAATTCCCAGCGAATAACGTTGTTGATCCGTCGACCGACGTTAAATGGGACATTCCTTGTTGCATTCATGTGTTACGTCCACTGACATATTTCCTAAAATTGCTGACAGTTTGGGGTGTCCCAGGCCGTCGGGACGCTCGGGACGCCCGGGATCGTACTCGTGGTCTGACTTTCGACGATCGAACGTGTGGATTGTTACTTTGTTGGCTCTTTTGTGATGCGGTGTCTTGAGACTTATATACGTGAAGCTACACAAAATGAATATATCAAATGCCAAAATAAAATACTAACACTATAAAAAGACATTTTCTCTTACTTTGTATAACAAATAAATATATTATTTCTTTTACTATTTACACAGTGGTTCTTAACCTAGGGGTAATTACTGCCGAGCAGAGCTGGGAACTACTTAAATAAAAGTATTGGAAGTATTACTTTAAATACATCCAGTTTTTACAATACTTTACTTAAAATACTTTTGAAAATTAGTACTTAGCACTGTACTTAAAATACTTGTTTTCGTAAAAAGTATTTAAAATACTTTTTGGTACTTAAAGTATCGAGAAGTATTTAAAGTAACTTGAATACTTTAATTACTAAATACTTCACGCATGCGGAAGTACACATTACTGTGTCTTTTATACAATACTGTCAATACGGGTTTGAGAGAGTATAAGTAAATAAAGATAAATTAAGACGTAATATGATGAACATTTTGGACAACTTATTTGTTGAAGGTTATTTCTACTTGCTCTTTAATATATTAGAACTAAATAAGTAAAGATTTTTTTCTAATCCAATGCGCGAAGTAGTAGTTTCACACATTAATCGCAGTACGTGAAGTCGGACTTTCAATAGCAATGTGTAAAATGCAATGCATTTTTATGGAATTTATTTCAAAACATTTTATACGCGTGAAGCCTTTTTACACGGATGTGGACAGACATCTTCATACACTTGTTCCACAATATACTTTTTTTTTTAAGTAATAATAGGACTCTAAAATTAGTGGGCTACGTTTACTGTCTTATTGGATGAGAGTAATACGTCTAAATTAGATATTCTTTTTATAATATTTTAACTGATTCCATAAAAAATACGTAGTACTGGTACTGTAAGTAGATAAAAAAATGTACTTAAAGTATTACTTTACTTAGTATTTAAATACTTTTCTTGTAAGTACTTAGTATTTAGTAATTAATACATTTTTTGAGTACTGGTCCCAGCTCTGCCGCCGAGGAGGTAAAATAGGTATATTACAAAACTGTTTTTACATTGTTTTGTTTCCTGTTTCTTCACAATTTTAAAATTTTCACAATTTCCATTAATTCGTTGCAATAGCCGTGACTTATCACATTATAGAAAACAATATTTTTTTATTCATATTCTGTCAATTATTTTTTGTAAAAGTAAACTAAATAAAAAATACATATTTATTCGAATGAGTAACGAGTTTTTTATGTTTTCTACCTAGCTATGAAAACAATATGCTAAAGCGACAATTTTCTTATGTCAAGTTTCTGTGATATTTTATAGTGTCATCTCCAAATTTGGCTCCAATCGCTTAACATTTGACATTTTTATATCAGTGTAAAGAATCGAAAATGAAGCATCATAAAATTTCTATCGAAAGAAGGCAGTAGCCCGAAGAATATCCATGAGAGAATGGTGGCAGTGTATGGAGAAAACAGCCCGTCCTATTTTCAAGTCAAATATTGGTGCAAGCAGTTCAAATGGGGCAGGGAATCCATTCATGATGACCCAAAGTGTGGAAGACCTCTGGAAGCACGAACTGAAGAAATCATCAACAAAGTTGAAGATTTGTTGTTGACTGAGTAAAAGTTTCAGTTATTGCTAGAGAAATAGGAATATCAGAAACGAGTATTTTTAAAATGTTACTCGAAGATTTGGGAATGAGTGTCGGCACGATGGATTCCTAGAGTGCTCAGTCCGGAACAAAAAATGTGTAAACGACAAATTTGCGAGGAGAATTTGACTGCTTTATCCCAAGATGAAGACTTTTTCTGCGGAATTATAACCGGGGATGAAACCTGGGTACACCATTTTGAACCTCCCACAAAAGAAGAATCCATGCAATGGATTCATAAGGACTCTCCACCACCCAAGAAGGCGAAGACACAACATTCTGCGTTCGCACTATCAATACCAATCTTCTAACACAAAATGTTACGTATCGAAATGAAAGCTTTTAGCCACAACAAAAAATGAATTTCTATTATCATAATAAATTTATGTCGCTACAAATGTAGAAGTTTATTATTTCAGTCATAGAAAGTGTTGCATTCGTTTGTGGCTTATATCAAACATCATTTTTCGCAGAGCAGAATCGGAATCCCATAATTTATAATTCCGTGTGTAGTGTCAAGTAATGCAATAAGTAATGACTCGTCAATACCCGATACATACACATACACACACTGAAACTGAGTCGAGAATCTATCATAAAGCCGGGTGAATCGCAATTATTCATCAGCGTTTTATGTAGCATGTAATTAATAAAGCTTAAGCGATCACATGATCCGGAGATTGCACGTCTGTTCATTATATATTAAACGCTAGGTAAATGATAGAAATATATAGCCGTTGTCGTTAATGCCGTATTAATCATAGCCTCATAACCGATCCGATAGCCCGTAGTCCGAATATCAATGCCCACGGCGAGGATCCAAAATACACAACACTAGTGTTTCTATACACAATACGCCATGCCGTAACACAATTTCCTTACCAATACTAACACACTCTAACACAATTTAATCTCATCTCGTACATAGTTAAAATGTAATTAATATATCTAAAATATGCGCAGAAAATAGATAAAAATATATTACAAAAGAACCGTCCAAGTCTACAATTTTTTGTGTATTGTATACACTGCATATATGAATTTTTAATATAAATAAATGATAAATAAATTATGAAAGCTATATTTTTCTATTTTTATACGCATAATAATGCAATTAAAAATTTTCATTTATTTATTTATATAAATGTACACTGTCCGACAGGACAGGATAAAAATTTATTTAAGAGGAGATATACATTTGTTAAAGAATATACAAAAGTACAATCAACTTAATTTATATACCCATAACAAGAAAAATACTTGAACAAATTAAGAAAAACAAATATGTCTTAAAGAATGATATAATAAAAAAAAATTAGAACATTTAAGAAAAATCAATTGAGCAATAATAAAAAATGAAGAGAAGCAAATATAAATTATTTATTCATTATTTGTAACAAGATGATTAATGTCATATAGAAATTTTCTGAAAGATAAATATCAACAGAAAGAAAATGAGTATGATATAAGGTACACATTCTGTATAAAGGAGATGAATATAATAAATTAGTTCTAGGAGTTGATAAGTAAGAGGTAGCGAACGAGTTTTAATAGAAGGAGCATGAAAATTGACAATAGAAAGACAATTACAAATTACAAAATTTATGAGTTTATAGAGATATATTGAAGATTGTATTGTAACGTTTTTATTTATATGGGTGAAGCGTAAAACACAGACAAATATTATTAACTAAAAGAATTCGTTTATTAAACGATAAATATTTAAGGATAAAATATTAAAAGATAATAAAAACAACTAAGACTATGATTAAATAATTATAAACACTAAGAATATTATTAAATGCTTAAACACTCCGATTATTTATCTATACAATATTTATATCACTACACTTATTTATATAACTACATTTATTTATGTTAACAACTGGTAAACTGTATATTTATATCACCAAGTTCATTGCTCGTTGCTTATATATATCAGACTGTCCCTCCGCTTTCTTTCGGCCGGTATTTATACAGCGCATATACTTCTAGAACCCTCCGAAGCGACAATGACCTGTATACAAAAGATTGAGGTCACGGCGTAATTAACCTCTAGCCGGCGCGTCGCAGGGATTTCAACATCTGGGAAATTCCCGGATTACGTCATCGCTCTAGTACGTTCTTTCGAAGGGATTACGTCATTGTTCGCGAACATGCTATCAGTAGCGGCGCAAGCATACTTTTCTCTCAGGGGCGCACGTCACAGTATAATGCGTCTATGATACAAAGAACTGCAATTAAAAATTGTAAGTAACAATTGTTAGGATACATTTTCATCAGGATAAGAGCCAATAATTTTATAATAATCATATTTAAAAAAAAAAATTGAATAGATTCTAACCTGTTTGAATGAATGTAAATAGGATTCCATATTATTGAACAATATTTAAGTTTTTATCTAACTAGAGCATAATATAAAATAAATAATGTACTAATATCAGTAAAACTGCGAGTATTTCGTATAATGAAACCGAGCATTCTGTATGAGGAGGAACATATATTGGAATATGAGGAATGAATGATAGGGAAGGATCGAATGTTACACCTAAGTCACGAGTTTGTGAACACCGAGAAAAATTTACGTTGTCTAGTGCGTAATCGAAATTTATGGTTGTATTTCTCTTAGTGAAGGTCATAACTTTACATTTGCTTATATTAAGACAAAGTTTGTTAGAGGCACACCATTCTTTAATATTATTAATATTAGATTGAAGCGTTATGCAATCATGTACGTTGTTAATTGAATTGAATTTTTTTAAATCATCGGCAAAAAGAAGTTTCTCACAATTAATGACATCGGTTATATCATTAATAAAGATTAAAAAGAGCAGGGGACCTAGGATCGAACCTTGAGAAACTCCTGACGTTGGTGAAAATGAAGATGATTCATGTCCAAGAAATTTGACAAACAGAGATCGGTTGCTAAGATAAGAATGAAGAAGTGAAATTAAAGGAGAGGAGACAGAGAAAGAGTAAAGTTTTTGAAGCAAGATGGAATGATCAACTGTGTCAAAGGCCTTAGAAAAATCAGTGAAGATGGTATGAACTTGGCCATTGTTATTTCATGAAAACAGTGACGTAAAGATACGAATGACACAATCATGGTGACAGTTTATATGTTTAGAACTTAGTCGAGCATGGATTCCTATATTAGAAATATTATAAATTGTTCCCTTGATGATACCGAAACGTTGGTTTGTATTAATATAAACTAAAAGGTTGTTATTCTAATAAAATATCTCGATTCATGATAAGCAATGGGTATATTTAAATTTGTATATTTATTTTAGTAAAAATAAAAAATATATTAAATTTCGCATTGTGTAGAATACGCGTAGTAGGTATTACTGATTGTAAAACATCACCCATAAATTTTTCAAAAAGCAATAATTCCCTTATATTCTCCTGTATTCCATCATTCTATTATTTTTTGTATCCCCTTGATACCCTAATTGCATAAACGATTAAATAATACGAATACACCTGGTCTCTATCGACGCTTAAACCCTCTATTATAACTTGGATTAAACTACACGGCGCTACTTTTTTAATAATCAATAAACATACACCTCTTGTTACGCTACACACAAATTATATCCTACTGTAACTAAAACTACGTTATTTAAAAATGTTTTTAAACACACAAAATAAATTTTTCGCCTAGCAAATAGGTAGGTATGTATTTTGCCATAAAAATAAATATTCATGTGTTCTGGATATTTCAATTATTTGTAATCGGTGGTTTAATAATGTCAATTTCAATTAAATCATGATTAAATTTAATACCTTGTATGTTTAGTGCTTTATATAGTGATGGTTAGTTTCCAGTAATTTTTAATTATATAAACCAATTTCTGCAGTTTCAAACAAGTTGATTGACAATTAAACAGGAATAAAACGCTTGCATAATAAATATGTCTATCAGCAAGCTTTTGCCCATATTTTATAAAGATCATTTTACATAAATATCCATTAATTTCAATCAATCAAACTCATTGCAGATGCAATTTTAGGTAAAAAAAGTTCATAGAGTTACACTTGGTCAAATTATTAAAATTATAATTGTAAATAATTCAACAAGTTTTTTTTTTAATTAAGAACTTATATTTTCAGTATCGTTGTAATATACAGTCAGTCTTCATACATCTTAAAAAATCTGTTGTGGCCAGCACAATACCTTCCGTCATTCTCGTGTATAATGTATAAATTCCATAATTTTTCTTACAAAAGATTCTAAATTTCCAGTAAAATTATTTCATAAACAAACTATTCAAATTGCACTTGACACTGGCATCTTCTTCTTCTTTAGCTTTTCCCATTCGTTAGGGGTCGCTATTTTTGCATGTCGTTCTCATTCAGTTCCTTTTCTCTCAAATCTTCCGCAATACAGTCCTTCCATCTTATCTTTGGTCTTCCTCTGTTTCTTTAACGTCCTATTACTAAACTATTCATTCTTGTTCCAATATAATTCTTCATTTCTCCTCATGACATGTTCAAACCAATGTATTCGTCTTTCTTGTATCTTTCTAAAACTTGTAACACGAGTTATTTTCTTACCGTATCTTTCCGTGTATTCCCCAATATCTACTTCAACATCCTCATATCTGCCACATTAATTTACTTTTTTTTGATACTGACATCTGTCAATTTGAATTATATGAATATATTACTAGTTCCCAAGTTTGGCATAGCTGGCTGAATTATAAAATTTAATTTCTTTAAAATTCTTTAACTCTGTATCTATTGAATATGAAGTATAAATTGTAATCAAATCGTATAGAGAATAATATATTCTTTAAGTTATAATAACGTTAAATGTCAATAAATCAAATTTAACTGTTAAATCTTCAAATGAGACTACTTCCGGTTGACCAATTATAACCAAAATCTAATCAGTTGTTCTTTTGGATGTAAACTTGAGGAATACGAAAAAATTATAATTTTTGGAATCGTGGTATTGAAGTTATGGAATCCGGAACTTTTGTCACACACACATACACACACAGACACACATACATACAGACATCATCGTAAAAATGGTAAAATCGTATTATATGGACCCTACAACCTGCTTATTCAGTAAAAACTCATCATTGAATTTTTTGACCAAAGACAATACCTTCCTTAAGGTGACGGAAGGTAAAATACGATGAATCTATTCACTATGAGGTAATTGTAAAATAGTAATTATATGTAAAGCATATTTGTTAAATATAAACTTTATTTGTTATAAGATCAAATTAAAAATATAAAGCATATAAAAAAATAATATCAAAGAAAAAATACGCCAAACAAAAGTCTTCATACACTTCAAAACTTAGAGATAAGTAAATAGTTCTTTAATAATTTAATACTTTGTTAGTCTTCCTTGTGCTGAAATAACAGCTTGTAAACGCCTAGGCATAGATAAAATCAGATTTTCTGCTAATTCCGGTGTAATTTGATTCCACGCGTATTGTAAAGCATGCTTTAAACCGTTTTTGCTTGTAATTGTCGCCCATCTGGCGATTGGGGCGGATGATCAATTGGTTTAGGTACGTTAACCAATTCTTGACATTTGAGCGGTATGTTTGGAACATTAAGATCCATTGCCTTCCAAGACTCAAACGTTGAACACTTGCCTGTAAATTATCACGCAATATGCCCAGGTATTTTTGGTGGTTCATCATTCTTTCAATAAAACAAATTTCCTACTCCAGTTGCTGCCATTGCTCCCCAAACCATCACATTATCTCCACCGTGCTTCACCGTTGATGTCATATTACTCATTTTCAATTCTTCATTTGCCTTACGCCAGACTTTTCCTCGCCCATCACATCCGTAGATGTTAAATTTACTTTCATCGGTCCTTTTCTTGATACTTTCGTGCGTAATCAAGACGTCTTTGTTGATTAACTTTTGAAATTTAAGGTTTTCTTCTGGGTGTTCTTCCGTGATAACCACTCCGCCGCAGTATCCATCGTATATTTATATGTATTTCTTTATTAATGCCTGATGCAAGTTCAATGGCTAGAATTGGAGCGATCGTTTAATATTTTTGGTCTTCCTGATCTTGCTTTATTTAATACATTTCCGGTCGCATTCATTTTTTTTTATTATAGACTGTACGGATGATCGACATTTTTTAACTATTCTAGCGATTTCACCGTAGGATTTTCTTCCCGCAACTTCTTAATTCTAAACCTATTTCTTGCCTTTTTTTATTCATTTTCTAGAACTAAATTATGTTTTTCACAGACGCCAATTGAATAAACGACAAACAGCAAATGAGTAAATTTTAACAGAAACTGTGCAATATAAATTCAAACTTATACCACTCGAAACCTGTACTGTATGAGTGAGGCATAATTTTATGATTCTTTTACTATATGTTTAAATAGAACTGACTGATTGACTGATTCAATTTTACGTACTTCAAGTAAGAGACGATAGACGCCTTCGATGGGTATTTATCTCAATTTTATTAATTGCCAATATGATTACTGAAATATTTTTATGGGATATATGAAGACTTTCTGTCATATTTTGACGTTTCGCCAGTTCAAAGCTGTTTTTTTGGCGACACTTCGTAGTGTTTTATAACTTAATATTTTTTCGAATGAAAATGGTTCAAACAATGACGTCACACTACGACCGTTTTGAAATAGTTTCGAACCAGTCGGCAGCAATGGTTTAAAAATATTTCAAAGTAGGGGGAGGAAGTTTAACCAACAATTTGCTCAGAGTTACTGTAAACAAACTTGACAGATTCAATTCATTCGAAATAATGAATACAAATCTTCTAAATGTTTATCTATGTAGCTTTCAAAAAATTCCCCCATTCTAACAAGCGTTTTACGATAAAATAGAAATTTTACATAGATGATATTTTAGAGGACAGCGACCAAGTAAATATACTGGTTATAACTAGGTTCTTTTTGCTGCCCTTTAGCAGCAGTATATGTACTGAAACGTTGATTTAAAATTTAAATTAACATAAACTAATTATATTAGACATGTTCAAAATAATTTTCATAAAATATCTCATGAGTACTGATATATGGCAAACCACAAATCAATTTTGAAACAACGCAACACTGTAAATACATGTTCTTTAAAAATTCATAAATACATCACAATGTAACCGAGTTCCATAATAAATTTATTTCAGCAAGGTTGTAAGTTCAAATTATTAATCATTATTACATTTTGGCAGATAAATAAATAAATACCGTTATTAGTATTTATACTTTTATATATTGCTGATTTATTATTGACAAAATATTTACGAATTTCAAATTTGAATAAATGTGATAATGAATGTTTATGACACTTGCAACAATATTTAGTTTTGTGATGGATTTTTTGTTTATGTTTTTGGTGTTTTGCATAATATATCTTTATTTGTATTGGATAGTATAAAATAATTAGAATATCACATAAATATTACAGAATATTTTCAACGATACAGAATTGTGACCAACAATACAGGCATGTATTTAAATATATAGATCACCGGCGCAATGATATATTTTTTATTTGTGTAAAAATGTGCAATTTTATTCACCAATTTTAAGTATAAGAGAATAATATAATTTAGGAATATTAATTTATCGATACACAATGTTTATAGATAATTAATTTTTATATTTTTCCTAACTTTTAATTTATTTTTAATTGAACGAAAACAAATGTGTTTCATGTTATATAAAATTATTAGTTTTTGTTATACATTACAAAATAGGCAGTTACGATATGTTACTGATTCGGACCCTAATTTATAAATTTATGCTAACAAGGATCAACAGCTTTTTAAAAAAACACAAATGACTGAAATTACAAACGGACAACAGGTAACAACGATTTATTATGCTCAAACCTGTCTTAATATTATTCGAAGATTTTCGGGTTACTTACTGAACTTTGATGAATAATTGTGGGAAGGCATTGTCAAATATGAATAAATATGTTGAGAAAGATGTATTGAACTTTTGCTGGTTTGCATGACTGAATTAGCTAATGTACTTAGAGATACAAACAGCTAATGGTAATTGACCCAAATGGTCGAAAGTACTTAACGTTATTGTAGGCAAAGGTTGACAATATGAGGTAGAAGTCGAAAATACACTTTTACATCCAGAAAAGCATAAATGCGTATTCAGTTAACAAATAAAATTATTTTAATGAAAATGCAGATATTGTGAAAATTTGCTTATCTACAAATTTGCTCAGTTCCTTTGTTTATATATATATATATATATATATATATATATATATATATATATATATATATATATATATATATATATTTATATAACTATGGGCCAATAATATCCGTCAAGATATAAATTTTCAAAGTTTTATTGTTACTAGGTACCCTGTTCCCCTGAATTATTTAACCAAATAAATATATTCTTTATTCAATATGCATTTAATTATTTCTTATCCCGTAGGTAATGATGCCGTGGGATCTCGCGTTTTCGAGATCTCGTCTCGAATTTTCTCGAAAAATCGAGACGAGACGAGAGTAATGCCCTCTAGATTTGCTCGAGACGAGAGTAGTTATTCGAGATCTCGAATGCACGATTTTTTTTTATATGTATATAATTAAAGATATACATTAAGAAAAATATTTAACAGTACAAATATTTTCATTGCCTGTTCATATTTATTTATTCATTTTAAATTTATAGGATCTTAGTATAAAGAATAGGAACAAAAGTGTTCCCTATGGTGTACTCTCCACGCTAGTATTAAATGCCCTTGCGTCGAGTAAAATTTGTTCAGTATTTTTTTATTTACCTATAAAATGCCTTAGTAAAAATAAAGTTTTAATCAGTAGTATCTACTTACTCCTTTATTACCTCCAAGTTTCTAGTTCTAGTCAGTAATATCAAAAATTATTTCAGTAACACTAGTAAATAATTTTACTAATTAATTAGAAATACTTGTTTCTGAAACAGTTAAAAATCAATAGAAATAATATTTAATTTTCGTAGGAAATGTTTTATCTGTCACGATATTAGAGTACCTTTTTCGCTACTAGAAGCAACCTATTTTTTTCAGTGTAGGTACATATTTTTAGATTTTTAGTATTTTCTGAATTCTAGTTATAATAAAATAATAAATGAATAAAAATCGTTTTTCTTTGAGGATATTGTACAAAACTATTAGTTAATTAATATTTGTAGTAAATAGTAAAGATATTAATTTTATTACAAAACACTAAATTTTCATATTTGTCAAAGAAATTTGTGCGTTTTTTTAAAGCAGGTATAATTAGTGTAATAACAGCATGAAATCTAGCATAACACAACAATAACAGCACACGGGTAATTACCGTTAATATTTCCTAGTTCTTACGCGTATTTATTTTATTAATTACAGATCACTAATTACTAACAACATACTAGACCCTGGGTAATATTTAGACCGTGCATAAAGTAAACAATTGATGCAACGTTTCGTTATTGCTGCTGCTGTTGCTGTTGGAAAATTTATCCGCACCGCAGCAAGCTACGATATACGTTATGAACAATCAGTAGCTCATATCTGCATAGGAATTCCATTAGCATTAAACCAGCTTACAGTGTGTACCATAATCGCATCCTTATCTGAAAAAATCTACACACGCGGTAATGCACACGAGTTTTGAATTCGTAACGGAACAGAAAATAACCAGCAGGTTTCTTTAATAATTCACAACCACTATCGTAATTGTTTTCATGTTAATAACGGGGACGTGGACGATCTAATCATTTATTTATTCACAAATGTCAGGGGAGTAATAAGAGCCAAATAAAGAAAAACATTTTACATTAAATATTGTACAATTTAAATACCACAATAAGTACACTTTATCTTTACATTTATCAAAAATAAAATGATCCTTAAATTCGACTTCTGTCTTAAATTTATAATATTAATTAGAAATATATATTTAATAATTCCATAATAAACCCAAATATACATACATATCGGCATTGCTTATTTATGGATCAAGTGTTACCCCTAAAATAATATTAAATGGAACACCAATTGAACGAAGTGATGTAGTTAATAGTCTTGGTATGCTGATGAAAAACTGCTATTTCGACCACATTTACTTAATAAATTAATAGCCGCTATATTAAAGTTAAAACAACTTTATCAATTCAGAAATTTCTTATCGTCGGAGGTCAATTGCGTTGCAATTTGACTGAAGGCGATAAGCAAAAAATTAACCTTTTACAAAATAGTTGTTTGCGATTTGTATTTAATATGAGGAAGTATGACCACATTTCACACTACCGTTCTGTTGCGAACATTGATTATATTAATGACCGTTTTAAAACGCTACTTCTCTGTCTAATACACAAAATAAGAACTACGAGTTATCCACAATATTTAATTATTAAATTAAAATTTAAGAATAATTTATATACTCTAAGAGGCAACGAGTTATACTCTGTGCCTTAGGTAAAATATAAAAAACTCTTTTTCTTATTTGGCTCCTACACTTTATAATTCCTTACCATATAACCTTAGAGAATGTTCTTACGATTCGTTTAAAAATAACGTAAAAGAGGTTCTATTTTTAAATTTGCTTAACTTTATGGTTTGATCTTCTACAGCTTTTGTATATTTATGTACATTTTTGCTTAAGTAAATAATTATTTTGGTATATATTGTTTTAGTTTATTCTTTGTAATACTACATTACTAAAATTATTGTATGAATTTTTGAATCTTTATTTTGTAATTGTTTTTGGAATATTTTTCTTTGTAATCTTTTGGTTAGGTGGTAGAACAGCCTTAGCTGAACCTCACCTTTGACTTTTTCAATAAAGTTATTTATTATTATTATTATACTGTAACGTTTATTTATATGGATGAAGTGTAAAAATCAAAGGAATATTAATTATTAATTACAACAATACGTTTATTAAACAATGCATAATTAGGATAAATATTAAAACGATAATAAAAATAACTAATACTATGATTATATAATTATAAAGACTAATTTAAGACTAAGATTATTATTATTAAATGTTTAAACACTAAGATTATTTATTTAAACAATATTTATATCACTATATTTATAGACTGTTTATTTATATCACCAACTGTTCATTCCTCGTTGCTTCTATATATCAGACTGTGTTCGCTGGTTTTGGCGACGGGTTTATATAGAGCGATGTCCTTCTCAAACTTTCCGACGCTACAATGACATTGAATACAAAGGATCACTCCACCGGATGTAATTAAACCAGTATATACGCGTAAGGGTTTCCCCCCATCGGGGATTACGTCATAGCTCGGGAAAAACTCGCATAAATTAGTCATAAGTTATTACATTTGAGCGTTTCGGCATAAACGTCCTATAAAAATGTCTAATTATTATTTATTTACCCATCAATTTTTATTTTTATATTAATCCAGTAAATCATTTTCTAATATTTAAACATGACCTTGAGTTAAATTAAGTTACATAAATCTTTAACAGTAAGAAAGCTAAAAAGTTTTTTCTTTGATCATCTCAAATTCAAAAAATCGACAGATTTGTCAAATCACAATTGTAGTCATTTCATTTAGAAAATTAAAAACGTTGACATATTCGATTTTGAACTAAATTTGATTTTAGGAAAATTCAATGACAATAAGTGCATCAACATTCGCTGGGAATTTCCCAAAATAATCTGGGATAAACTGGATTTTTCATATATTTTGTAGCATTTAAATAAATTATTACATATTAAGCAATAAAAGTAACTGGATATTGCAAGCAAGTCGTTAAGGAATATTTATTTCAAATTTGAATAAATAATTTAGCTGCCCTGTCAAATACATTAAGATTCGCATATGGTCCTCATTTTTCATATAGTAATGTGAGTTATTGTTGATATCGTTTTTCCTGAGTGATTTTATAATATTTGAGCAATAAATACTAATTACAAGTATATATTATCTATAAATTAGAAAATGTAACAAACACGTTTTATGCTATTTAAGATATATTCATATGATTTCTTTTGAAATTTTGAAAGTAGCAAACACATATTTAATATATTTAATAATTTGCATGTTTTACTGTAAATAAAATAACTTTCAGAATACCTATGTAAATTGCTTTTAGCATTATAAAATTCTCTGTTAATTAAATATTATTTTATTGTATTTGTATTTTCAAAAGAACATATGGATGATGAATTAAACGATTCACTATTTTCATTTCTAATTTAATTATAAATACATATATTTGTGAAGTTTAGTTCCCCAAGAACTTTATTCTTTTATTGTGATCAATAACCACTACACGTACATACATATATTTTTGTCAAGTTGGCGTGAACCTATTTTTTACGAGTGGATATAAAGAAATAAGGTACTTATTTGACAACGTCTGGGATAAAACGTATTGTCGGAAGGCATATTATAAAAAGTACACAACTTGTTTATAAAGTAAGCTGCCTACAAAAAGTGCTAAATTCATAAAAAAAAGTAAACTTGTGCACCCTCCACACAAAAAATTGAATCACGGTTTAATTTCGGTTTGATTTACCTGAATTTTTAACTTATTCATTTAACTTTTCAAATTAACCTGAATTTGTAAGCAGTAAATGATGTACGGCTATTTTCAAGTTAAAATATTCCCGAGTTAAACTTCGTTTTCGCTCTGAATACATAAATACATAACGTACAAAATTTATTCAATAAAATATTATACGCGTATACTAGTAGTATATGTTTAATCCATTCTTATTATACATAAACTATTTATAGAATACATGGTGCACTAAGTGAAGGATTTGTGGCTCTGACAATCTAAGTTCGAATTCAATTAATGTCAATTATTTAACCTTACGTTAGACGCGCGGGTGACATACAACACCCACTCTAATAAACACTAGAGCCTATTTCTGAAATTCTATAAATTCATATGTATAAAAGAAAAAATAGCTCCTATAAAAGTTTTATTATTTTATATGTACTATTTTATGGCAGATGTAGATATTTTTTATAAAGTCAGGTTTACAAGATACGACTACCAACTTTAATTTTTTAAATAGCAACCTATAATTATTTTACTAAAATATAAACAGCCATTTTTTCTCTTTTCGATGATGTATTACTTTTTATTAATGTATTTGAAAAAATTCGAGAAAAATATGATAATTAAGATGTATGGGAAATATTTTTTGTTCAAATATTATAGGTGGCTATGTGAAAATAAACAAAATCTAACAATATTAATATCAACAGAGTATACATTTGTTTCTTACTTATTTATTATTACTTATTTATTTATGTATTTATTTATTATTTATTTTCACATAACCACCTAGAATATTTGAATAAAAATTGTTTCTCATATATCTCAATTATCTTATATTTCTCGAATTTTTTCAATTGCATGAATAAAAACTAATACATCGTCGACAAGGCAAAAAAATGGCGGTTTATATTTTAATAAAATAATTATAGGTTGATATTTAAAAAAAATAAAAGTTGATAGTTGTATCTTGTAAATCTGACTTTATAAAAAATATCTATATCTATATTCATTTATATATTTCATTTATTTAACTATTTTACAATTTACATTGTTTATAGCACGTCCTTAAATACTAAAGCACATAAATAATTTATTTTAAATTAATTTACTATAAAAATTGGGTGTACATACCTATCAAATCATTTCATTTCATTTATTTATTTAATCATTACAAAGAAAAAAACAATATTTTAGACAATATTAAGCAATGCCTGTTTCAACAATGTTGTACCATCAAATACCATATTTAAAATAATAAAACTTTTATATGAGCTATTTTTTTCTTTTACTTATAATAAAAAAGTTAAAGGGGGGGGGGGCTCAGTTTAGACTAAATTATGCCAAAAGCTTATCTAAACCTAGCTTCTATGTAAAAAAATATTAATACGTACTTGTTTTCTCAAAATGTTTAATTTTCTTCAGTGTCAGTATTACCACAATTTAATAAGGCTCAAATTTTATTTAAGAATGCATTTTTATACGAAATTAGTTTAAGAAATGGTGATTTTTTAACTTTTTTAGATATATAATAAACAAAGTTTAGCATGAATAAAGCTTTTCAATAAAGATTACTAATCATCCAAAATATTTCTTTTTTAATTAAGGTATTTGCCTTCATGACCTTAGGTGTCAGCGAATTGAACTACCTGTGTCCCGCGATTCGCATGCCATAGCTTAATGGTGTATTCCTTAAGTAATTTTAAGTCGAAAATCACATATACACTTTTCCCCGAAATTCAATATTTGAGGAGTTATGAGCGATATTAAATTTGGCAGAACAGGCTATGATTACACTTTATTTTATTTATTTAACTATGTTTAATTCAAAGTTAATTACTAAAGTAGCTTTAGGAAAAGAACCTTATTTTATCGAATGCCGATACAAACGGCTGAACTCATTCCGACTTGGTATTCTTCGGCCAGGGAATATCCGATGATATTCCTGCTCTGACACTCTTGCATCTCGTCAAAGAATCTATAAATAAAGTGAATATCGCCATAATCTTGAATTGAAAATGTTGCCATTGCAAATTATCATTAAGATAATACAAATGTAAAGTGTCAAAAAGATACAACTGCTAGAATTAATCAATAAAAGGTGTAATTATGACCTGCTATTTCAAATTTAATATCGTAGCTATGGCACTCGAGTCGCGGGACACTCTGATTAAACGAAATATTATTACATAATGCCATTCTTAAGTGAAGAATACTACATATTGTTTATTTACTTATTCTCATTATGAATACAACGTTTATTGTTGCATTATTCTCATATAGGAATTTTCTTGTATAAATGAAAGAGCCAATACTCTTTTTACAACAATTTAACTTCACTATTCCTAAAAGCTTTCTCGTTATCGTAAAAATAGTTCAGAGGAAATGCAGGAAGTAATAGCATCGAATAGCACAACAAAATGTTGTAAACTTGAGCATTTGCATACTTTTGTCATTCTCATATTTGCGAATAATATTTGAACAAAGCTTCGCGTAATAGCTAATTTCATTTTACTCTAAATAATGCATATTTTTGTTACGGCTTACCCTCTCTTGTTCTTTTATTTCCAACACATGTTTGTATAATGATCCTATTATTTTACTCGCATTAATATCGTATAGAATAAGGACAGTCATTAGCAAATTATGTATTCAAATCACAAAATGTGCAGAAACTGAATAAATATCTAGTGTGCAATTTATGCAAAATAGCCGTGGACTAAAATTTAAATTAAAATTATGAAAATATACAAGTTTAATAACAATTCGTTAAATTTTGCATTCTGCAATTTGACCATAAATGTTAATTAGTTTTTCAAAACTATTTCAACAAAATTATAATAAAATTCCAATTATTCTGCACAAACCATAATAGATAAATTCAGTTTTAATTATTTTTAGTACCTATATTCGAATATCAAATGCATTTCCAGTGAATTAATATCAAATTTTTAGAATATTTTAGGATTTTTATTATATTTACTAATATTACCTAATAATCCTAAAGATAAAATAGACACTAACAAATTAGCTGTAATGATTATAATAAAGTTTACATCGGGCAAACTAAAAGACAAATTGACACTCGGTTTAAAGAACATTTTTATCATCTAAAAAGCGGTAATCCCGAAAAATCTAGCGTGGCTCAACATATGTTCATTAATAATCACAAAATTTACAATTCTAACATTAAACTTTGAAAACATATTAATAATGATAGATATTTAGATGCATACGAGAGCTTAATAATAAATAAATTTAAAAATAACTTGATGAACGCAGATCTCGGTCCCATACCAAATTCTAAATTATTCGATTTAATATAAACTTAAATTTTATAGGACATTTTAAATCTTAAATTTCATTGGACGTTAAATCTTAGTTTATAATTGGTATTCATTCACCTGTGACTCCTATCCCTATATAATCCCAGTTCTCTCCCTTGTTTGTTCAGAGTTGTTAGACCTCTGACATGGTGTACATGTTGAGTAATCTTAACTTCTCTGCTTAAACTTTTGTTTTTGTTCTACTGATGATGAGAACTTAGTTCTCGAAATACGTATATAGCTTATATTATTATTTTAAGGTTAAGGGGTAATTGTTTTAGTTTTATTTATAATTTAACCTTAGACTCCTCCTATTATTGTAAACTAGATCTAATTACTTATTTTTTGTTGCCCTTAGTAACACGAATAACAATAAGAATTCGCCGGTAAACAAAATTATGAGTATAACTCAAAAAATTTGCATGTGGGCATGTTCCATCTTTCATTTAATAAGCTCAAAACTAATATTATTGAGGAACTCATTTGAATAATGTTGGTTATCAGTTTTTCACTTGCTAAACACTATATTTATTCTTATTCTTGTTATTTACGTATGTTTAACTAGCTGTTACCTATGTTTGTTATTTTTTTCGTGGGAAACTATTATTGGTCCTTAAATGTTGGTTCTCTTAATAAATAAATAAATAAATAAATAAAGCGCTGATTGTTTTAAAGGAAACACCCTGTACAAGAAATTTGAGAATATATTGAACATTTAAAATATGGGGACGTATTTTTTATTAGTCGGAGTTGCTCTATTTACGTCCGATACTGTATATCAATTTTCTAAATCTGTCCACACCAGAAACGCGTGATTATGAAATTATTTATTTATGTACTAAATAAATCAACATCCATTATACAGAAAACTATTTTGCTAACTACTATCAATAAATAAAATATGATATTTTGAATCATTGCTAATTTATATTTAAACCACAACATAATTATAACTAAATAAATCAGACAAAAAGTACAATATTTCTATAATTATTGTACCATTTTCTGTATTTATCTCATTCTTCAAGTCTTAAAATTTATTAAACATCTGAAGATTAACAAAATTGAATTGAAACGTCCAATAACTTTTATGGTAAATAGGGCTTTATTATTTATTATCTTAACGTTTAAATATGCATATCACACTTTTCCTTCCCCTGGGCGCGAGAAAGCAATTAACAGCTATACCAGATGACATTTTACGAGCACTCCAGATTGGAAATGGAAAGTGTACCACAGGGAGATAATTTTTTATATTCAATCAACAATACTAGTACATTAATCTGATATTCATTAGAAAGTTACTGTTCGCAACCATAATTTGTGAAACACTATGAAATACCAAATAAAATAAGTTTATCAGTGTTATGAAATCATTCTTAAAAATCCTCCCGCCATTTAATTTTTATTAATTCAAATACCTATGGGGTCTCATGGCCGCGTACCTGAGTGTCTGGTGGAAAATCTGGGGAACCAGATTCAATTCCTACTATCAAATATTTCAAATTTTAAATGGCACATAACTAACCCCTGTGATGCACTCTCCACGCCAAAAATGAGTACCCTTGAGGTGACGCATGGTAAACGCCCGCACAATACAAATATGTCATCATCATTACCGAAATCTGTGTACAATCTGTGTATTAGCTACATCCAGCAATGGGTAATATGCTGTAATAATATATTTATTTTCTTATTTAAATACATACCTGCATATTTACTAATACTAGAAATTATGTACGTTAAGTTCCTTTCCATTTAACTATTGTTCTATTTACAATTTTCGTGTTAAAACATTATTATTAATTTGAAATTATGTATATTAAGTTCCTTTCCATGTAACTCTTGTTCTATTTACAATTTTCTTTTGAAAATGTTAGTGGTATTAATTTGAAATTATTATTTTTTTGACAGTTAGATTTATCTGTCAGTTACATGCATTTGAGCTGAACTGTGTAACCAGGGAGTTGTGTTTATAGCATAAGCTCCGAGATATAATTTTTATATTATTTTATAAATTTATCCATAAAATATATCGAAAAAGTATTAATGCGAAATTGTAGAAAATGGAATAATCTTTAATTTTTATAATAACAAATTGCGAAAAAATAACATTTAAAGGTATTTTTTGAAGAAAAACTATTTTGAGCTTCAGGTAAACTGCCATTTCCGGTTATCCGATTGACACCAAAATCTAATGGCTTCTTTCCATATTAGAATAAGGTAGAAATACAAGATTTCAAAATTTTCTGAATGATAGTATTTGAGTTAGAGCGTAAAGAGGATGCACACACACACACACATACATATATACATACATACATACACGCATATACACAGACATCATCGTGAAAATGTTAAAAATGGATTCTAGGGACCTTAAAACGTGGTCATTTAGCAAAATCTCGATATGCGATTTTTAGCACGATCCCTATACCTCCCTTACCAAGGGTTGCGGGAGGTAAAAATTATCAGCATGTCCTCATTGATGAAGATCAAAATGTATCATCTTTCGAAATATAATTACTCAAAATGTAATATATTTCTGTAAAGCGAACAGCAATGATGATATACTTATTCAAATTAGTGAACCGTTTGAGATAAATTGAATAAGATATGGTACACGTACATACATTACCAAGTAAAAGTTTCTATTCAATTTATTTCTATGACTACAAGGTTATATTTCGGTCTATTTCAACATGCTTAGTAATATGATTGAAATCTGACCATTATCTGGCCGACGAAATAGAAACGAAAGCATAACATACGGAGAAAGTGAAAATATAATAAAGATATGTGTTCAAGTAATGAAATACACAAATCAATGTCAACGTGATAAATGTCTCTAATAGGTAGCTAGGTAATCCCAGGTGCAAAAAGAAATCTGCTCCACATGTTGAAGCCATCCTGCTCTAATCTTTCTATCCGATGCGATATGCAATGCATTCGAGTCCAGCAATAAATACACTGGGAGCTTCCCATGAAATATGCAATTTTTCTCATTCAAATTACAAGAACAAGAATAACAATTTATTACGCTTAGCCTTAGCCAAAGAGTTATATTCCACAATTGTTTTAATTTGTAATTAGAGTGTAATTATAATTTATTAGCACATATATTTTTCTGAATATTAACGTGCAGAAAGTGTAATTAATAACAATTATTGCAAACTAGGTTAGAATTGTAGAAATATATCACTGTACGTGTACCAATATTGGTTTTGAGAAATATGCGGTGCTACATTCTACAAGAGAAATAGTCTTAAAATGTCGGTTAAAAAACACAAAAACTATAGTTTAATCTTCTCTTGATGTTATCCGCGAGCCCAGGTTCATAATAGTTCAGCCGTTTTAAATTTCATTAAACAAATTATAAAACCTACGCAAATGGCGAGAATTTTTTACAAATTTTTTCGACTAAAGTTTGTGCACGATAAATTCTAGCCACCCATACAGGATGTTTCCTTTAAAAAAACGAACGCTTTTTTGGGCGAACTAATGGTTTTAGAGAAAAATGTTATATACAAAAAATGATCAAGAATAAGGGGCTAATTTTTCAATAATAACAAACCAAATATTCAACCAGTGGTTTTCTAACGGTAGAACAAAATTATATATTTTTAAATGGTACCCTATATAATTTTTTAGCCCATTATATACAGATTTTTTTTCTGATTTCAACGATATAAATATTGTATAGAGTTGAATGACAATTATTTCGAGAAAAATCGTATTCAAAATTAGAACTAATTTAATAAAAAATGGTAGGGTACCATTAAAAAAATGTAATTTTGTTCTACCGTTTGAGAACCACTTGTTGAATTTTCAGTTTGTCATTACTGATAAATTAGCCCCTTATTCTTGATCGTTTTTTCTATAAAATATTTTTCTCTAAAGTTCTTAGTTCGCCCAAAAAAGCGCTGGTTGTTTTAAAGGAACCACCTGTATATTATTGTAACTTTTATAATGTTTTTACCTAGATGTGTATCCCTCTTTATATCTTTATATTGTAACTTATATCAATTGTTTAATAAAAAAAAAAAACATATCAGTTAAACAAGAAGATGTTCGCAAAAGAATTTTGTACACTCGACAAAATATTCCAATACTTCCAGTATTTTAACCCCCCGCCACGCCCCTGGCGACAGACTACATTACCCCCCCCCCCTAACAATAATCCTGGCTACGCCCCTGCCCTTAAACACGGTTAGTAAATAACACTAGACAAGGACGACAAAAAATAATTAAAATATATGCTATCTACATACCATACGGTTGAATTTCATTTTGACTGAGGACGGCATGTTCTTAACGGGCTTCCTGGAAATAAATTTATTATTAGTATAATTACCCTACAAGATGTGTATCTATTTGTTCTTAGTTCAACTATGTTTACATACAAACTAAAATATGAACGTAATTTAAAAATAATGAGGTTTAGTAGTTTATAAATTTTTGTTAGTTTTTCTTTAGTAAACAAAGATTTATTATAAAAATACTTGTACGGTTTTGCATTTTTGAGTTCCAAGATAAATTTTTAAAAATATCTTTTGGTCCCTAGTAATTGCATTCAAAACTAAATTAAATTTGTTTCTTTAACAACATCACTTGCATTTTAACGGTATATATTGTCAATCTACAGTTTCTGCCTAAATTCAGTTCGAACACATTCGTATATAGCTGTATTTTGTAATTAATAATTATCGAATACAGAATTTAAACCCAAACACTGAGTTATACATTCCTTAAAAAATAGAAATACTATTTTAATGTTAATAATTTAGAGGAAAAGTCATATACAGGAGTTAAGCCAAATTAAATTCGTACCAATTAAAATTTTAATTATCATAGCAGTTCATTTATGATAACTTATGTTTATTGCTAACATAAATTTTGTAAACTCTATGCATATAGAAACCGCAGAGACAATGAAAACAATCGTAAAAATATGAAACTAACTACAATACGCCTTATTAAGCATAAATATTGCTCTTTTAAACCGCAGGTGCATATAACTGGCATTTATAGTTTTAACATAAGAATGTTAAATTATAAATATGTATATATGATTCATCATTTGCTGGAGAAAGCTATACTGTACATATGTATTAATTAGATAAAATATTGTCTGACAGTTTGGTAACATAAAATAATGAGAAAGTGAACTAACCTATACATCACTTATAAACAGTGAAATTATTGTTTGTTTTGAAAGCGTTCACACCTCACAAAAAGATGAAATCTAAACACGAACTATTTGCGATGTTAAATAAAACTATTTTACACTTAACAAATAAATGGTGGTGCACTGTTCATTTTCTAATAGTTCCAATTAATGACAATTAGTAGCAAATAAGAAACGTTTAACACTGACACTGGCCCACTTCTAAATGCACGCTATAAATTTTAAGATATTTATTGTTTGTATTTATTTCGCGATGCTCGAAATAATTGCAATTAAAATTACAAACGTCAAATATCCTCTGATCACGAACAAACAGAAAAAAAACTAGTTATTACCAAATATACAGTGTGTTTGAAAAAGTGGTTACACCCTGTTTTCTCGCTTATTATTACAGATACATATATTGCTTATAGGACATGATTTAATCAGTGCAATATTTGTGATTAAAATGTGTATAAACTGTAATTGTAGAGCTTCCGGTATAACCGGAAGTGACATTAACTTTGTGAATTTAAATACAACCTATACTATTTTTTTATAAATTTGGATTGCATTTTTTGTCCTCTTTCCGACAATACTAAATTTATTAGTGTTAACGTTATTCATTTGTTAAAAATAATTATTTTCTTTTGCACGATTTTTATCGTTGAGATGTAATTATTTTTAACAAATGAATAACGTTAACATTAATAAATTTAGTATTGTCGGAAAGAGGACAAAAAATACAATCCAAATTTATAAAAAAATAGTATAGGTTGTATTTAAATTCACAAAGTTAATGTCACTTCCGGTTATACCGGAAGCTCTACAATTACAATTTTTACACATTTCAATGACAAATATTGCACTGATTAAATCATGTCCTATAAGCAATATGTGTATCTGTAATAATAAGCGAGAAAACAGGGTGTAACCACTTTTTAAAAACTGTATATGCAGGCTGTTATATTTTAGTGGACCCAGCAAATATCTCGCTTATTTATTAAGTTAGTAATTTATTTCATATAACATGATTTATACACCAACATGTAAGCTACTTGATGACGGATGTATATTCATGATACCACTTCCGGTTTATTAGTAATTAATATCAACTTTGAAATTTCAAATAGGACATACTATATTTTTTTTACAAATTTGAAAAGTACATCAAATTTGCTTTACAATCATGTAAAATAATCCATATGGCACTTTTTTATACACCTAGTCGAAAAAAGAATAGTGAGCCATGACTGTGGCTTGAAATAAAACAATGAACTAAAACAATTGTAACTATAATTATTAAACGAAATAATATTTTTTTGTCATAGTAATACAGAAAATAAGAATAAGGAACACTTAATAACAACAAAATGATTTTACAACAAATTTTCAAAATGACTCCCAGCCTCTTCAATACATTTTTCACCACGTTATGAAACAGAATAAGCAGCCCTTTCTATTTGATCTGCAGATAAAGATTCAATTGCCGCTTCAATTTTATTCTTCAGTTCGTTTAATGTGTTTACTGGTTCTTTATAAACAAAATCTTTCACGTAGCCCCATAAAAAAAATCAAGTCATGGCTCACTATTCTCTTTTTGACTAGGTGTATAAAAAAGTGCTCGCCATTTTACTTTTTAATAATGTAACATATGGATTATTTTACATGATTGTAAAGCAAATTTGATGTACTTTTCAAATTTGTAAAAAATATAGTATGTTCCATTTGAAATTTCAAAGTTGATATTAATTACTAATAAACCGGAAGTGGTATCATGAATGTACATCCGTCGTCAAGTAGCTTACATGTTGCTGTATAAATCATGTTATATGAAAGAAATTACTAACTTAATAAATAAGCGAGATATTTGCTGGGTCCATTAAAATATAACAACCTGTATATTTTTCAAATATCACATTGGAACACCTTTTTTGTTAATGTATTTGGAACAATTTTAATATTATTCATTGTAAATATTTCATTGTGTCTAATTACTCTATTTTTTTATTTATTATTTATGAATTTTAAAAGATATTTGTAATGATAATAGTGGTAGCCATAATATAAAGAATTATTGTCATTCAGATATAATAAATTCTAAATAATACATGATACATTTTTTAGTGAACGCAAAACAGTGTGTTTGTGAATACTAAATAAACAATTTTAATGTGTGTACAATAACAGTTCATATGTACGTGGTACCTACATAAATTGTTTATTATTTATTTAAAATTGTTGCATATACAGCGATGTATAAATAATGCTGGCCATTTTTTGTTTGTAATTTTTGCGATACACATGTACCAATATTAATTTAACTAATTGAAATGTAGTAAATACAAAGAGAAAATTAAATAATAAATATAAACATTTCTTTTTTATTTAAGTAAATAGAATTTTAATAAATATTAATTGTTGTTCGTTCCGCGAAATATATATTTTTTTCAATTAATTTTTGTTATACAAAGTTTGGCAAGCAAAACATGTGGATGCCATTTTTAAAACTCCCTGTTGCCATGTAAACCCAGCGCGTATCTGCTTAGGGTAGACTATACGTTCTCCGTGAACTTCTGGCATCTTAGAGTGAAATACAATATAGAATATCACTTTTGAAGACATTCTTAATAAAATAAAAAATAAAATAAATACACACTATACTTCCCCAACTGGAAATCATTTTACCAATTGCTGTAAGAAATAGCGTAAAGCTATTAAATTAAAAAAATTGTTTTTAAAAACAATTTTTTTTTTTTTTCAAAATATTGTAATGTTTTCGAAATTATACCTCAAATACCACCAGAAAGTATATTCATAGCGTTTTAATGCGTACAGCCATCCATGCCGGTATTTTTGATGATAATTGATGATAATCATCAATACAAAAAATAAAAAAACAAATGAAATTCGTGTCCACTGGTCCAAAAAATAATTTAAAAGACACGTAATAATTTTCATTATCATTATTTTATTCCCAACCAATAATAACAAATGAGTTTAATAATAAATTATAAAGTGTGACTCTTCATTTAAACTGAACTTTAACTTTTCTGACTCCTCTTTCACAATCTCTATTCACTAACAAGTAACAATATCTCCAAGTCAACGTTCTCATATAAAATCGACATTTGGAGGTTAAGGTGAACATATTGGTCAGGTGTCTCGGCTGTACTTTCACCATGCTCAGCCGGAGGCATATCGGCAGCGCCGAGTGCCTCGCTGGGTGATGCACATACCTATTTCACTTTAAACGATTCAAGGTTCATATCTTCACAAGGTTAAGAAATTTCTTTTTGATGTTGGATAATGTTATGGGATGTTAAAGATGTCATAAGAAGTAGGTAATTTATATGCTTCTTATGGCTATATAGATAAAACATCACACATATATCTTTTTGTTTTAATTACATGTCCTAGCACCCAGCACTATTAAATTATAATTTTTCAACTTTTCATATCCAATTTCTGCAGTTACAAGATATACAGGCTGTATCACGGCAAGTGAAATATAGGCGTTTAACATGTGAATTCAATTTTTTCTTAGACAAAAAGTTTTAAATGGATGTTGTAAAGCAAAAGTTTCTACATCCGAATCAACAAATAAATTCATTTTGGCTACTTCATAACTGCAGACATAAAATAAAACCATGAAATTACGAACAAGAGACGAACAAAAGCGTAACGTTTTATTACGTCAGTGTCAGAATAATGATTGTCAAAATAAATACAAATAATTTGACGTATGGCTAATACTATTAAATTGTAATTCCGTAAATTTTCAAATTTAGAATTTTTTTCTGTGCAACGTCCATTTGAAACTTTTTGTCTAAAATAATTAGGGGAGCAATACGGACGGAAAAACTGATTTCCCATGTTAAACGCCTATATTTCACTTTCCATGAAACACCCTGTATATCAATAAATATTGAAAAATCTGTTATTTACATAAATATCATGATATTTTCAATCCCTGACTTTAAGTTTCAAATTTCATAGAGAGCGTAAAACAATATAAAACATACATGTACGGTAATTTTTTTTTTTACATTGTTTCCACGTTTTATTCAAGCAGGCTATGATAAACAATTAAAACAAAAATATTTTAAATTTTGTATTTTTATACAAACAAAACAATATAAAATAAAAAATAATAATTGGAATTTAATAACAAGATTTATAATAATTGTTGCATTTTTCCTGTTTAAAACAAATGAACACAGATAATGTATACATAGTTAAAAAACAAAAAAAAAACTCTTTTCAATGGTTTTACTATGACGCTTTTGTTCGTCTCTTGTTTCTAATTCCATGGCTAATACTATTAATTTTATTTCTACAGTTATGAAGTTGCCAAAATGATTTTTTTTATTGATTCGGATGTAGAAATTTTTGCTTTACAACATCCATTTCAAACTTTTTGTCTGAAATAATTAGGGGAGCAATGGGGACGGAAAAATTGATTTCCCATGTTAAAAGCCTATATTTCACTTTCCATGATACACCGTGTATGTATTATAAATAAATAAGAACAATATATTCAAAGATATCATTTATAAAATATATTTTACATATATTAAATGGTATTTACCTGCCGCGTATTGGAGAATCATACCCGATGCCTTCGTTTAAAAAACACATTTACACAATTATTCATATTTCACTTTAAATGTTTTGTACATTTCAATACGCAGAAATATACGTCCATCCACTGCTAAATATCACAACGAACTAGCAACCTTGCGAGTTGTAATTTGTTTCTTTAGGGACTCGATAGCACAGATCACAGCGTAGAATGAATTTATTTTAAGAAATACTTTAAATAATGAAAGATTTTTATAAATTACATTATACACTACAATTTTTACCACATTTTATTATTTACAATTTGCATTTTTTTTCAAAATTACCCTGCTAAAATTACTTATAATGTATCCATTTAAGAGATAACGATGATATCGGTTCCGGCGAGATCGAAAGTAAAATTTAGGACCTTTTTTACCCTTTTTACTCTGTAATTTAAACCGTAGAATAACTCGTTCTAAATACTTTCTATTGTAGTAAATATGTCGTCATTTATTGAAATCTGTGCGAATCAGAATGCCACTCCTAGCAATGGGAAAAGCATAATGATATTAATGTATTTTTATTTAAATAATTGTTGGATTCCAGTCTAGGTCACGCACTGCTCTTAAGTTCTCATGATGCACTCTTCACTTTCCATAAGTGAATGCCCTGGAGATGCAGACTGATAAGTATTTCAAAGCTAAAATTATTATTAAATGAATTTTATCTAGGAACACAGATATATAAAATGTAAGTAATTATGATGAGAGATTTTTATTTAATCACCTATTTTTACAGGACAGATAATTTTGAAAAAAAAATCTTTTCCCATCTTAAACGGCTATGTCACGGATTCTCGTGTTTATAATACATAATTATGTATTCCTCACAATAATCAATTAACAATTAAAATAAGCGCATATAGGTATATTTAATTTTATTCATCCTGTATGTAAAAAGAACATAATAGAAACAGTTCTATAACAAAAAATGTTTTCACTTAACTTTTTCTTTGTCGGCAATGAAGAAAAAAAATTATTGATCTCTTCCTGTTGATGTAAATTTTGCCTTGTTATTAAAATTTATTTTGAAGGCAATTAATTTTATGCATTCACACCTTGCCAATAAAAAACGCGTAATGTTATTAAAACAAGGTTAATCTTCAGGCATTAATTTTTATTATGAATCGTAAAAATATAACAACATATTTCTCAAATATTTGCTCAGATTAAACATTTATTTTTCATATCGGCACTTAACAATGGCTTTACGACCTTACGTTAAATCTCGTATGAACAATGCTAGGTTAATTTTTTTTAAATGTATTTTAAGAGAGTTGTCACAAAAATTTGAAAAGGTAAATGAGAAAATATTTCATCTAAAAATCCATGTCATTTGTCTTTAGTCAAGAATAATATACAAATTAGATATTATAAATATAAAATTTATATAACAAAAAAGATCAATGTTAAGTGATAAACATGTCTTTTATATGTCTACGAAATGTATAGAGACAGTACGAATCAGAAATAGCGTTATAGACCATTGGTGCTAGATATGAGCAAGATTCCTTAAATTTTGACTTTCTAAAAGATGGTATAATATACAAATTCTTAATTCGAAGAGTATAATTATAATTCTTTTGAATTAATTTATCAAATAAATAAGACGGAGAACCGATTAGTAAAACTTTATGTACTAGACAGAGATACCCGATTTTTACACGATTTTCGATAGTCGGTATATTACCTAACTCTCGAAATTCCCTTTTGTGGTCATATTTACGTACCCCGTAAACAAATCGTAAACAACTGTTTTGTAGAAGGGTGATTCTATTTTTGTCAGTTTGTGATAGGTTTGGTACATAAACAAAAGCACAGTAATCAAATAGTGGCAATATCAAGGTGTTCACTAGCCGTAGTTTGATTGTAGGACTGAGGTCATGTCTGAAGTGAAAAAGGTGACGTAATTTGAGCCTAGCAGCACAGAGCTTTTGGTTCAAATGATTATTAAAATTTAAATTTCTGTCAAAATTGAGACCCAAAATTTTAGTTGTAGATGTAGGCTTAATTGTTTCGCCATCCAAAATAATATCAGGTATATTACCATAATTACCCACTACAAGAAGAAACAATTTACTTGCGTTAATTTAGAGGCCGTTATTTTTTATCCATGCTGCTAGTTTATCAAGGTCACTATTTACTATTGCACATTGTTCATTTATGTACTGTGGCTGTGGATTTATGGAAGCTAATACTTACATAATTAAGTACAGATGGTATATCTACAACATATATAAGGAAAAACAAAGGTCCTAGAATGGACCCTTGTGGAACACCGCACAAAATATTAAAGTTACGAGAATAATTTGCTTCTACCTTCTAGGACATGCATACTTGAAAGAATCTATCCGTCAAGTAATTTTTACACCATTCTACTGCTAAATCAGAAAAATTGTAGTATTTAAATTTTGCGAGTACAGTAGTAATATTTAATATAGAAGGTCAAATTTTAATTTGCAACGACAGATCTACTGTGTCATCAGCACATACACACCATATTGCATTTATTATCTTTTATAAGTCATTAAATTTCTACATATCAATGAATCATGAAGACTTTATAATAATAAAGAGTATTTTAGCATCTTCTCTAACACACTATCCTATATTTCATTCATAACTATTATCTTCAAAAAGTCCTAGTTTCGCACATATTTCACTAGTTTTTTATTAAAATTATTTACGTAATATTACGAAGTACCTACACGTTATTTCATATTAGTGAGTCTCATATTTAATTACAAGGTGAAACTGCAAAAAAGATATATTAATAATTACCTATGTAATTAAAGTAAAGAACTGAAAACATAACCTTACTAAGAACTTGAAATATTTAATTCAAGTTCAAGGCCACAGATATAGAAACAGGATTTTCATTACTCTGATTCAAATAAGAAATTAACGAGGCTGTTTATTTATGCACACGAAAGTATAGAATAGATATTTCACACGAAAAAATTGTTATAGTGGGAGTAAGTTTGAAACAATTGCAAGACAAAAGGTAATGAATACAGGTTTGTAGAGCCATGGTTACGAATACGAATGCCATTGTTTCTTAAATATATAATCTACTCAGCAATTTATTCAATGAAATTAAAATATGAGGATAGGAAATTGCGATTTTTTTTTACTGATAGTAAATAGGAGCATTTCAGCCCTTGGCCACTAACGCGCCGGTAAATTAAGCATTATACAGTCTGTTAGCGAATGCTTTATCCAAAAATCCAAAACTGTTCTACAATGAAAAATGTAATAATAAATTTCTCAGCTATTTTTCGCCTTCTAGAGGTAAGGTAAATAAAACAAAAAACCTTTGGTTTAAACACACATCTAATTTATTTACTAGGACGTTTCGGGAATTGTACAATTCCCATCTTCAGCATACATGGTTCATAAAAATTGGTAGGTACTATAAGAACAAGCTAAAATCTTATAAGCACACACACCTTTTTAAAAAATGAAGCAACTTACCAAGATATAAAAATCTGATGTGGCCAACACAATACCTCCCGCCATTTACCTATGGGGTCTCGTTGATGCGTGCCTGATGTCTGGTCGCGAATCTGGGGAATCCGATTCGATCCCGATCAACGCCAAATAATTCGAATTTTAAATGGCAATCCTTGTGGTAAACGTCCGCACAATAAAATATGTCATCATCATTACCGAAATGTGTTTATAAATCAGATTAGCACACCCAGCAATGGATAATATGCCGTGATAATATATTTATTTGTTTCTTTATTTAAATACATACCTACATATTTAATAATGCTAGAAATTATGTATTTTAAGTTCCTTACCATAAAACTATTGTTGACAGTGACATTTATCTGTCAGTTACATACATTTGAGCTGAACTATGTAACTACGGAGATGTGTTTAAAGCATAAGCTCCAAGATATAATTTTTATATTACTTTATAAATTTATCCATAAAATATATAGAAAAAGTATTAAAGCAAACATAATTTTTATAATAACAAATTGAGAAAAAATACATTTGAAGGTATTTTTTGAAGAAAAACTATCTTGAGCTTCAAGTAAACTGCCATTTCCGGTTATCCGATTGCCACCAAAACCTAATGTCTTCTTTCCATATTAGAATAAGGTAGAAATACATGGTTTTAAAACTTTCTGAATGATAGTATTTGAGTTAGAGCGTAAAAATTGGATTCTAGGGACCTTAAAACGTGGTCATTTACCAAAATCTCAATATGCGATGTTTAGCACGATCCCTGTACCTCCCTTACCAAGGGTAGCGGGAGGTAAAAAACATTTAAATTTAAAATATATTGTTGATGCATATATAACATCCCCGAGGGGTGCAAAAATATCATCCCCCTTGCTTCATTTTCTTAAAAAGGTGTCTGTGCTTATAATATTTTTGCTTGTTCTTATAGTACCGATTTTTTGTGAACCATGTATGCCGAAGATGGGAATTGTACAATTCCCGAAACGTCCCAGTAAATAAATTAGATGTGTGTTTAAAGTTTAAACCAAAGGTTTTTTGTCATATTTACCTTACCTCTAAAAGGCGGACAAAAGAAATCTTAATTTAACAATATTATTATAATAATATTAATAAAGGATTCCGTAATATAATTACATGTAAGTGAAAAATAAATGAGATTTTTAAATTTAGAAGTTCTATTTGTTAAGATCATTGTTATAGATATGGCCATATAAATCCTGGCGTAGGTAAAATATAAAACCAAATATAGAATTATTTTTAGGTATTACTAAAATATTTTACCTGATTCGCCGACATATCGTAAGTCTTGAAAATGTATTCAAACAAAATGTATATGATTATTAGTAATAAAAGAAATACAAATGTGTTATTAGTCCTAAAAAACATTGACACTCTTAAGTTTAAATTACTATAAAATAAACAAATTTGACTGTGTTTCACATTACTTTTGCTGTTAATATACTAATATAACCATATGTGTTGAAAATGTGTTACATTGGTTAATGTCAAAACCATCACATTTTACAAAAGTAGAGTTTCAGTGGAACTTTTTTGTATCCGAGTTGCTGATTTCTTGTGTAAATCCTCTAGAAGATAAGTTCATAGATATGTTGTAATAAATCGTTAATTTTACTTTTTTAAAATTTTACTGTTGATAATGGATTTAATAGTAAGTGAACATAAGATTATATAAAATATTAGTGATTTTAGTTCATGTTGCAGCATTATGTGGGGTGTCAAATACGGATACACATTTTGGCATTTTTATATTGGTTGACACCCACTGACATTTAAAAATATATATATTATAGTACTTCTGTTGTTAAGTTTTTCATAAATGCAGCTACATGTATATTTTACCCAAATTCCTACATATTTTTCGAGTTAGAAGAGAAAGAAAAGAAATAAAACCAGTGAATTGTAAATTCCGAAATTATGTGGCCAATTTTATTTCATTCGTATGTTTTTACATACGCACATAGTTTATATAGTGGAAAATAGCTAATAGAACTAATATTTACAATTAATAAAACTACTATTATCCAATATGTGCTGTAAAACTGTCCCTAATAAAAAACAAAACTGTGAACATAACCTAACAACTACTAACTAAAGTATTTAAAAATAATAATTATTCTACCGATACAATTAATAAAACAGAATACTTTACCTAAAATAATAATAAACACTGAGAGAAAAGTCAAAATACAAGAAGAATCAAAGAAAAACTATTGACAGCAATGATACGCTCACGGACGTTACACGTTACACAAATGTGCTGCCTTGTTGAACGTTTGACGTTGGTGTACAACGCCATCTCGACGTAATGAAATACGACATATTTTGTGTCTACTACTGGTATATTTATGTGTCAACTACTAAAATTTGATAACTGACAAATGTTAACTACTAATGCATTTTATTATCTTATTTTGATATTTTTTTTAATAGGATAATTAATTTTAATTGTTATTTTTAGAGGCATATTACTTCCTAAAACGTCAATGAATCTTGTATTTTTGCTAAACATTAAACCATGTGTTTAAACAATAATATTACACAGTTTTATTTCTTAAAGTGTCAACAACCTATGCTTCTACCTTAAATGTTCTAATAATTATTAATTTAAATAATAAATGAATATATTATTATGAATTTATGCAAATTTATACAATTATGTATGTTGAAATAGCAACATTAAAATTATATTCTTGAAAACAGATAATTTTGTAATATAGCACAAAGAAAGTATTGCTTTTATATATTCATATTACTAATAACACTCTTAATTTGCAGTTTCTAATGTTGTAAATAAATGTTAATTTATATTTGACAACAATTTAATAAGCGAATAATAATTACGTACCATACTACTCATTTTATATAAGATTTCGTTCTTTACTTTGTTCCTTTTATGATAATCTAGAAATAATTTTATTAATTTAATTTTCTCGCTAAATTAGAATTTAAATGCAGCCGTATGGGCATTAAAATTACAGTGATTTGCAACGCAATATCAGCGATGACATCTGAGAACGTAAAAACGTGGAATAAAGACGTGTTTCGGAATATACGGCAATACTGTTTACTGAATTCCAACTGGCTGTAATACATTTGCCGCGAGAAAAATTCTTAACTGTCGGAGTGACCCGTTTTCGTCTTCAATAGCTTTCAGTCCATAGGTTACTCTCGACAGGCGGTTGTCGGCAGCTGCCTATTAGCAACAATTCACGGACTGAAAAAAATCTCATAAAATAATAAAATCATTCAAGCATTCAGTACAGTTTTATTTGTACGTAAGGTAATTATTCATAGAAAAATTATAATAAATTAACTAAAAACCTAACAAAAGCAGCTACAAAATTTTCATAACAATAAATATTTTCGTTTTAGTACTTACAATGTAATATGAATTATACTTATTAAATGAGCACATGTCACTGGCTAGAAATACTGTTTGTGAGATTTCACTTAGAGGCACAAAAGTCTTTATTGAGTTTTCTCTGCTGTTAATTGCGTACCATTATTATTCTTCAACTCTCCGTATACATAACTAGAATGAGGCGTTTTGAATGATACGAAACTACCATACTGCTGACCATTTCGGACATCTTCATCGCTTGATATACTTTGAGATGTTGAAACTTGACTTTGAGATTGTGGTTGATTTTCATTATTACTGTTGAAGTATAAAGCTATTTCATTGTTGTCTATTAGTGGTATAGTCTGGTCTGATTCAGAAACAGGACTAACTGATGTTGGTTCTACTGATTTGGGAGTAGAACTCGTTTGCTGTTGCTCTGGAGAAACAACAACCTGTCTATTGACCGAATGTTGTGCTTCTCCATCAGGAATTGGAACAATATGTTGTTGTTGATAGGAAACAGCTTGATTAGAAGAACCATGTTGTAGATCGCCATATCCTTGGAAGCTCTGTTGTTGAGGCTGGGGAGGTAGTTGACGTTGTTGTTCAGGTTGTTCAATTGCCGAAAGAATTGATTGTAACAAACCTTCTGATAATACTTGATCATGAGGAATGTTTTCTCCGGGTTGACCATTCAAACCATCGGCAGACTGAATCTGAAGAGTGTAACTTCCTAAATTTCCTTGAATAGGAATGTTTTGTACTGAATGTGGTACAGGTAGTTCTTGAGATTGCTGGAATTCAGCATCTTTTCCTATATATTCCTGGCCCAATGATTTTCCTTGAATATCCACTGTATTACTTTGAACATCAGCTTGAATTGACACAGGAGGTGGTAAAGAATGAATTCCTTGCAAGTCCGAATTGAAATTGAATGTAGGTATTTGATAGTTTGATTGACTTCCAATATTGGTATTTAAAGAAGATATAGACGCAGCGTAACTTGATGCAGATCCTGATGGAATTCCATACGAAGTTAAATGTTGAGACTTCTGAGAACAATCATGGCCAGGTAATGGCAAAGTTGTCTGTAAAGTTATTTGAGGTACTTGATACGTAGCAGCGAAAGAAGTTCCAAATCCTTGCTTCGAAAAGTCAAAATTTTGGTCGAAACCTGCTGTTAAAGCTTGAGGCTGTAACGGGATGCCATAGGAGGAATCAACAATTCCTAAAGGTGCTGTGTAACTGGTTAAAGCACCACCGTGATCTCCTCCAAAGTTTAGAGAGCCTCCTCCAAAATCTCCTATGTTAGATGCACCATGACTATGCACCTGAGAGAAAGAAGTTGTTGACCCTGGATTGGGCAAACTGTATAAGTTTGTAGGAGGAGGTATACCGCCTCCAACATCTTTAGCTCTAGAGAGATCTGGAACTGGTGGAGGAATATACGCTTGACCTTGGAAATTAGATTCACTGTGTTCTATTCCATGAGCATCTTTATGGGCTACTGATGCTCCAATAGATTGGATTAGACCGTGAGGTACAGGTTCCCTAAACACAACTGGAGCTTTTGGCGGATTGATTTCCAAAGCATTTAATTTTGTAGGAGGTCCATATGATCCACTTGGCAATCCAATAGTTGTAGGTGGCGACAAAATTGGTGCACCATATTGTCCACCAGGTGGCACGCCATAAATACCACTAGGAGGAATCAAACCGAAACCACTTGATCCGAAAGACTTGAAGGATTCTTTGCTTTGAGTTAAAGCTGCCGCGTAAGGGCCATCAGGGGCAAAAGAATCCGCGGGAGGTGCTCCATAGGAATCTAAAGGAATTGCGTTACCGCCTCCGCCTCCTCCTCCACCAGATGGGAAGATTTCATATCCAATACTTTTAATCACAGACAATGAATTATCTTGACCTCCAAAGATGTTTCCAAAAGACCCGCCTGATGACACGTGATTGTTTTCATGACCATGACCGTGACCATGATCATGATCATGACCATGACCGTGACCATGATCATGGCTATGAACGTGACCATGATTATGACCTAACGAAACATGATCATTTCCAGATGAACTTACAACTCCACCAGATCCAGTAACTGTATTCAAAGGTGCCCCATAGGAATCACTAGGTGCTTGAACACTATGCGAACTTACTCCTCCGCTTCCATGAGCAAACGATGAAGCATAAGTCAAGGACAAATCATTTTGAGGTGGTGCAAGGGCCAATCCACCAGCATGTGCGTCTTGCTGAGGTGCGCCATATAAATTGGAAGGGGGATGAGACACCAACCCAAGAATTGGTTGCCATCCGTCGTATTTTATATCAGGAGGTGTAGGTGGTGCAGGTGCCCCTGGATGTGGTGGTCCATGAGGAATTGGTTCGGGGGGTCCATATACTGCAACTGGTTGAATCGGAGGTGGTGGATTATGAAGAATCTCTTTAGGTGGTCCATATATCTGTTTCGGCGGGTTGAATACTGGAGGTGGTCCATATTGCGGCAAAAGGCCCGTCGAATGCAGTGGTCCATGTTGCGGCAAAAGGCTCGTCGAATGCAGTGGTCCATGTTGCGGCAAAAGTGGCACCGAATGCGGTGGTCCATACTGCTGCAAAAGTGGCGCTGGATGCGGTGGTCCATATTGTGGCAAAAGTGGAACCGGATGCGGTGGTCCATATTCCGGCAAAATTGAAGCCGAATGCGGTGGTCCATATGTCGCCAAAGATCCTCCAAACGCCCCTGTTAGTTTTATTGGACCATGTGCTGGTTTAGGAGTGAACAACGGTTTTGGATGACCGAAGTTTACTTTCAATGGCGGTATTCCGAAGAATGGTTTGTTGAATTTAGGCGGTCCATAATGTGGTTTTGGTGGTGGTCCATATTGTGGTTTTGGAATAAAAGCTGGAGGTGGCGGTCCATATCCAGGTTTAGGAATTTTGAATGAGTGACCGAAGGATGATGTAAATAATGGTTTGTGGAACTGAGCCTTGTGATGACTAGGAGGATGTAGTTTTAATGGGGGTCCATATATAGGTTTAGGTGGCCCATAATTTGATCCCAAATTGAAAGATGGCAATGAAGGTATGGCGGGTAAAGGGGGTGGTATATCTGGAGGCGGAGCAGGATAAATTATATTTTTAGTTGGACCATCAGGAACACCATAAACTGGCACAGGGAGCCCTGGATTACTTGGTTGAGGTGGTCCATACGTATCAAAAGGTACTCCGTATGAATTTCCGGGAATTGGAACACCATATGAATCACTCAATCCGGCAGCTGGTATTTCTCTCCTATTTGTCTCATTTTCGCTGCTTGCCGTCGCCGAGTCCGACGCCTGCGACGCTGGTTGATTATTACTGCTACTAGCTTCAATTTGTTTGCCATTGTTTACAACAGCAGACGCCGACCGGTTGAATAGAAACACGCACAGCAGTGCAACAGTCACCTGGAACATAATTAAAAACAAATTATGAATTAATTATTATTACAGATATTGACACATTACTACTCATGTACCTTATGATATACAAGAGAATATGTAATTGTACACCAACGAACGAATAACAGAGATTAAATAAATTTGTGAAATAAGCCGGTGAAAGATAAGTATGCAGATCGCAGCTGAGCCATGACTGATGGGCAAGTTGTCATGTTTGAGCGTAACACGTGTGTGAAATAAAGAACTAAACTACTGAAATATTCACAACCACTTGAATTATAAAACGTTCAGAATTTGTATAAAGCAATTTTAATCCAACAGTATTGTAATTTTATTTCGTGTTCCGCAGCTCTGCACTCACATTGATAAAACTTTCATTCAAATTTATTTTGAACTATAACTATTTTATTGCTTCTTGTGGCTGCTGTACGAAAACTCATTTAATAACAAATACAAACTTTTACATTATGGTATAAACATAATTTATTTACTTTATTTCACAAATAAATATGAAATATAAAATTTTAATTAGTATTTCGCAAACTTTTATTTCGCGCCTATAACTACAAATCATTTTAATACCAGTATTAATATGTTCCTACATATTGCACATATTTTATTTATAGTGTAAAGAAGATTTTAAGACATGCTTTTAAATGTTTACTGTAGCCTTGATCCTAAAATTTGGTATCTAATTTTGGATCCTCTTACTTTCAACCGTTACGAAAAAATACATAATATTTAATGAGAATAGAAATCCCAAAATTGCCTTTGGTGCAGTAATTATTAATAGTACTTAGTACCTACATATTTTTATTAATAATACCGGTTAAATAATTTTGAATAAGTACATATATATTTTTAAACAACACTGTAATATACAGTGTGTTTAAAAAATATTACAAAAAATAAAGGGTACCTATACAGGGTGGTTTTGAACTTGTCATAAATTTAAGGGTAAGTAGTATGACATGTGTAGATTACAAAACAGAAAGAATTTTTTAAAAATTCGAAAAAAGAAAATTCGACTTTTCTTAAGGAAACTTTTTTTACTGCTGTTTTAATTAATATTTCATTAAAAATATGGTTATCAAAAATACATTCAAAATTAGTTGTATACGATATTCTTAATAATTAAATTAAATAGCATTTTTAAGGAAAATAATGTAAATGCGTTGCCAGTGGTCGTGGTACCAAAAATGTTACTTTCATGAAAACTACCCTTAAATCTGCGAATTTTTAAAAAATTCTTTCTGTTTCGTAATCTACACATGTCATACTAATTACCCTTAAATTTATAACATTAAGTTCAACACCACCCTATATATTATTTGATGTACTAATTTAATTGTAAACCGAAACAATTTTTAAAAATTCGCAAAATTAAGGCCATGGTTCTTGATGTGAACATTTTTAGTATCACTGGCAGACACGAAATTTTTAATAAAAAATAATGAGTCGGCCAGTAGCACTAAAAATGTACACTTCAAAAATCATGCCCTTAATTTTGCGAATTTCGAAAAAAAATACGTCTGATAAACGCCCGCACTATACGAATGTATTATCATTATTGATATCTGCGTGCAAAGCAGACTGGCACACCCAGCAATGGGTAATATGTCTTGATGATATTTTTTTTAAATATTTTTGAAAAGCCTGTATTTTTAGCATCATTACCGAAATCTATAAAAACCAAGATTGCAATATTTAGAAAAGACAAAAAGCCGTAGTAATAAAATTATTATTTAAGTTATTATATTTAGTAAATTATGTAAATATTATTTACATTTTTCAATAAAGGTCTATACTTATATTTTTCCTTCATTGAATTGTAATCCTTATAAGTAATTTACAATAAAAAAATATTTGTAACAAATTTCAAATAAATACATTTTACTAAACGTATTTTAAAAACAATATTTTGTATCAAATTTAATATTTAACAATTTCATAAACATAAAAATACTACAACATTATTTAGATCCAAATATCAGTGACCACTAAACATTTTTCACATTAATATTATATATTTTATTATATTTTAAAAGCCCTACAATATAAAAAAAATATTCTATTCATTTTATATTTTATTACAATTTTATCTTCAATTACTTATCCATATATTTTTTTTCAAATTTTAACCAAAATACCAAATATAAGTGGTGTATTTTTTAAGTCTAAATTTTATATAATACCAAATGATATTATAAATTTGAATATGTATTTTTTTCTTACCTGCTGCAAACGCATGTTCAATCCAATGTTTTCAATCACTCACTGCACTTAACCTCAAACAAATCAACACATGTAACCACACCGACTATCCATATCGCGTAAGTCCTTTGGCAATGGCACGTTGAGTGGTGAAGACGAATGTTATATAGAGTATTATAAGCGTGAGGAGCTTTCCTACATACCCCACTCAACCCAAACATCTTCTCGGTAGGAGAAAGTAGGCTATGAATGAAGAGAAGAGCGCGACGCAAGAGGAATAACACCTTACGATGAAGGTGGGATGTGCGATACCTACACATAGATATATATGATGATGATGATGACGATGATGATGATGATGATGCCTGAAGAGATTGCATAGATGGATAAAACTGAATGTAGGATTAGGAAAAGTGTTATATGAAGACCATTATTTTTTATTTATTAATTCAATATTTGCTTCACGATAAATAAATAAATAAACAAAAATAAATATATCATCACGGCATATTACCCACTGCTAGGTGTGCCAATCTGCTTTGTACACAGATATCGGTAATGATGAAATATTTGTACCTTGCGGGTGCTTACCTCACGGGCACTCATTGCTGGCGTGGAGAGTGCAACCACAGGGGTCAAAGGAATTAGCAACTAATACATTACATCAGCGTTTCCCAAACTGTGGTCTGCGACCCTTTAATGGTTCTCAAGAAAATAATAGCCGTCCGCAGGCCGCATAAAATACAAGTACCTACTTGAGAAATTAACGAACATATTGAAAATTTATATAAAAGAAACATTCTCTTATAAACTGAATAAACAACGAAGTACGATGGAACTATATCATTATTGTGAATAGAATGTTTTGAAGAAGAAATATGGTGACATCAGTTTGTCCTGAGTTCACATTTCTACCGCTATCATTTGAACAGCTTTTGGCAAAAACAATCATATTCCTAATATTCTAAAAATGATTTACTTACAGCGACATCTACTTTCAAGGATCCCAAACTGTTTCTGGTAAAAAATATCTTAGTCAAAAGGTATTAACATTTTAAAGTTTGAATGTTTCTATGGGGTCTCGTGGCCGTGTGCCTGAGTGTCTGGTCGCGAATCTGGGGACCCGGGTTCGATCCCGACCGACGCCAAAAATTACATCGAATTTTAATGGCACAAAATTGACCCCTGTGGTGCACCCTCCACGCCAGCTATGGGTGCCCGTTAAGCGCCCGCACGGTACAAATATTCCATCATTACCGATATCTGTACAAATCAGATTGGCACACCCAACAATGGGTAATAGGCCGTGATGAAGTATTTATTTATTTATGTTTCTATAAAAGCATCTTATAAAATTAACTAATCATAATCCCAGTTCTTTCCCTTGTTTGTTAAGAGTTGTTAGACTTCTGGCATGGTTTACATGTTAAGTAGTCTTAACTACTCTGCTTAAATTTGTACTACTGATGATGAGAACTTAGTTCTCGAAATACGGATATAGCTTATTTTATTATTTAAGGTTAAGGGGCAATTGTATTAGTTTTAGTTATAATTTAATCTTAGACTCCTATTATTATAATTATGTAATTGCTCATCAATATTTCTGTTTCTATTACTTAATATCAAGTAAATAATTTTCTAATACTTAAACATGATCTTGAGTTACAGAAATCTTGAAAAGTTAAGAATTTTTAATAATTTATTTCTCATGAGATAGAAATAATAAATTTTAGAAAAAATACAGCTCGCTAAAAGAGCTAAAAATCGCATATCCAGATTTTAATGAATAAGCACGTTTTAAGGTCCCTTCAATCCGATTTTAACATTTTTACGATGATGTCTGTGTGTGTGTGTGTGTGTGTGTGTGTGTGTGTGTGTGTGTGTGTGTATGTGTATGTGACGTTGGAAGGACGATTACTCAAAAACTATAAGACTTAATATTTGTTTAATGACATATTTCCCAATTGGACATTAATGGGAAGTGCTGAAAAGGTTTTGGTAACAATTGGACAAGTAGCAGATTCTTGAAAAAAATCTTCTAAATATTATTTATTGATAATTTTTCTTTAAAGAAAATTAAATTCTCAATCTGACACATTTAATTTTTTTATTATATCTCGTATAGGTTTGTAGATATAGTATATAATAATATAGAATAATCTGTTGTAATAAATCTCGTTGCCCAAAAATCAGTTCAGATATTTAACTGTTTGTAATTGACAGATAAATGCAAAATGTTAGTGTCAAAAATCAGATTTTTCTGGGAGGTACAAGTACATTTAATATATATTATTGTATTATTAACTAAACATGTATTTAAATTATAGGTATGTTAATATTACATGTAGCCTTAAGAAATACCGCTAATACTGTCAATGAATTTGAAGAATTTTGAACATATTAGAATAGTAGGACAAAATTTCTCATAGAACGAAAGAAGAAATACAATTTCACTTACTTGTGTGTTCAAGAATAAAATGAAAATGGCGAGAGGTATTGTGCTGGCCACAACAGATTTTTTTTTTTTAGTATTCATATATACAAAAATTAATTTTAGTATAATATTTCAGATTTGCCGTTCCATAGTGCCCTCCTTTTAAAAGTGCTAAAATATTCTGGTTATTATTATTTTTTTACTATTATTCATATATACTTGGTCTCTCTACCTTTTTCCAAATATGATGGTTTTAGTATTTAATCACATGCATATTTAATTTTTTATAGTCCTTAGGGCAAGTCTGGACAGGAAGTCGATCGAAACAATATGGGTTAGACCGTTAGACCACCGAAGTTTTGGTCGAAACTATTATTAGTTTGCGTGGCAATTATTTTTAACAATATTATTATTTGGGTGGACCGCGAGCATAAGAAAAAAATGTTGTGGCCAGCACAATACCTCTCGCCACTTCCTTTTTTGGTTACATAAATACAGTATGTTCAAATAAAAACCTAACTCGGAGTAGGCTATAAATAGAGAAACGTATGTCTGATCTTGAGTAATCGTCCTTCCAACATTCCACATACATACACACATACATCCACACACATACATCCACACACATACATCCACACACACACACACACACACACACACACACACAAATCAGTTGAGATATTTAACTGTTTGTAATTGACAGATAAATGGAGTAGGCTATAAACAGAGAAACGTATGTCTGATCTTGAGTAATCGTCCTTCCAACATCCCACATACATACACACATACATCCACACACACACACACACGCACGCACGATTGTAGTGCGATGAAAGTAAAATGACTTAAAATAAATTAGACTTTTGACGTATTTTTAGTTTTAATAATTGTGTAATCCATTTTTGACACATTATTAGAGACATGCCAATATTTTTATAATTTATATACATACTTGTTGATGTTCGTTGTTTTCAATCAATGAAATAATTTTGTTTTCTTGGTGTCATGTTAGTCAACGTCCGATACATTAATTTTTGCAAAATATAACACGCATTCGCACTTAGACTGTTGATATATCCTATATGTAAATCCGGAACAATATCACTTCCTATTAATAATAATACATCAGCATGACATCTACTTATACATATATTCAATATTAAGTATTATAGTTCTGTTCGTAATCAAGTCTCAGTAGGCGATGGAACCAGCAGACATCTCAAGAGCATTCACATACTTATAGAAAGTGAAGAATGTATCACATGGGAAATTTGTGACTAATAAATAGGAAGTAAAACAAGAGGATTCGAATTCGAAATGCCCATTTCATAATGTGTCATCCTAATAAAATAATTATACTGTTTGATTTTACTTTGTGTAATACGAGTATACGGGGTGTAACAGCTAAACGAAATACCTCAAATATTTTTTATATTATTAAAGATACAATAAAATACTAACAAACTTATAGAAGACAAAGGTGGACATCCGATTTGAGAAGAAAATATTTTTTTTAACCAGTGGTTCTCAAGTTATAATACAAAGTTATATTTTTTTAAATAGGATGATATATATTTTTTAGGCCCATTAAATAGAGTATTTTTTCTGAATTCAACCATGTGATTATTTGATATGCTTACATAACAAAAATATTGAGAAAAATTCAATTAAAATTTAAATAAATTTGAATTTTATAGTCATTTTTCAAGTAGGCTATGTATGAAAAACAATTGAACTTAAATTAAAATGAAACAAATATTTGTTAATAATGTTATAAACAGTGTTCTTTTTAATTTCTATCCTAAATAATTTAAAATGACAAATAGCAGTTTTTATTTTTCATACATAGCCTACTGAAAAGGAAATTTATTTAAATTTCAATTGAATTTTTCTCGATATTTTTGTTATGTAAGAATATAAAATAGTCACATGGTTGAATTCAGAAAAAAAAAAAATTTTAAACCAGTGGTTCTCAAGTTACAATACAAAGTTACATATTTTTAAATGGGATGATACATATTTTTTAAGCCCATTCGATATAGTATTTTTTTCTGAATTCAACCATGTGGCTATTTTATATCCTTACATCCTCAACTGAAATTAAAATAAATTTGATTTTTATAGTCAGTATTTCAGTAGGCTATGTATGAAAAATAAAATATGCTATTTGTCATTTTAAATCATTTGGGATAGAAATTAAAAAGAACACTGTTTATAACATTATTAACAAATTTGTTTCATTTTAATTTAAGTTCAACTGTTTTTCATACATAGCCTACTGAAAAATGACTATAAAATTCAGATTTATTTAAGTTTTAATTGAATTTTTCTCAATATTTTTGTTATGTAAGCATATAAAATAATTACATAGTCGAATTCAGAAAAAAATACTCTATTTAATGGGCCTAAAAAATATATATCATCCATTTAAAAAAATATAACTTTGTATTGTAACTTGGGAACCACTGGTTAAAAAAAGAATTTCTTAACAAAGTGGATGTCCCCCTTTGTCTTGTATAAGTTTGTCTTATAGTTCTATAAAGAACTATACAATAATGTATCTTATTTAATATTCATTATAGATTTCTCAATTTCTCTTTGTAATCTACTGACTAACAAATGCATTAGCCCAACTAACCATTTATAGGGTTACAATAAATTTACAAATTATAAAACCTATTCAGATGGTGAGAAATTTCTACAAAATTCTTTCGGATACAATACCTAATAGAATTAAAGTTGTTGAATGAAGGCATTGAAACCCAATATTAAATGGGTGAATACTTGAATAACATATTCGGTTTTTGTAAGTTTAAAATCTATATTTTAAATTAGGCAAAAAAAAAATTCTCACCATTTGCGTTGTAAAATTTGTTGAACTGGCCAAACTATTATGAGCCTGGGTCGTATGTTTTATCCGAAATTTGCTATTTTTCCCTTTTTATCTGAGTATGTATTTCTTTTCATCTGTTTCTATTGCTTCTCTCATACTCCGTTGAATTCACGCTTATGTATTTCAGTACCTAGCCATTTCTTTCATACAATTTTAACCGTATATGTTCCCATTCATTTCTCTAGATTTCTTTGATCTTTTAATATACTTTGCCAGCAATCGTAGAATAGTTCTTTCTAAGATGTCGTTTTGCAGCACACTTTATTAATTACTTATACGTTTTCAACTCAAACTCATTCCAAATATAGGTAATCTAATAATAATAATTTTTATTTGCATTAAATTGTAAAATTTAAAACACAACCAAAGGAATCTAATATACAAAAGTTGCAGAGGTGAAGTTTATGCGTTAAATTACGTTTAAATTAGGATTACTCAACACGTCAACTATACCCGGGCCCTAAAATGAACGTCATTATAAACAGAAATTAGGAAATAGTAATTAAATTTTAATATCAATTAGTTTTCTTTAAAAATTATTAACTCTAAATCCTTTCAATAGGTCAAAAGTCTCAATCGTTTATTTATAAAGCTAATAAAAGTCAATATTAATCAATCAATTGATTAATAGAATTTTATAATGACTGGAAATGCGAAGGAAACAAAACTAAAATTATAGCTTTATTAAAACGCTGAACATCAACAGCATGACATTTTATACACTACCACTTTCATACATCAATTTGTGTTCGAACAAATCAGATTCTGATTGTCAATTATGCAGCTCGTGTCTTCCTTTGTCACGTAACAATAGATTATGGTTTTTTGTTCTCCGAGTACTTTAATGTAATGTACGAATATACTAATTTGTCTATGTTAGTGGGTATGATAAATTGACAATTGTGTTTATAATAGTTGGGAAATCTGTCATAATGTATGACATTGTGTTTCTTATGCGCTTGAATACCGTTTCTATTGTACATGGACAGATTTTTTATGAGATAAATGTGTCGATGATAGAATAAATGATGAGGATAAGTAAGATTTGAATATAAATCACCTTTGATTAATTATCTACCGCAATAAACAGATTATAAACTAAGCATTATTATTTTTTTCCCCGAATTTCTCTTATATTACTGGTATTAGACTGTTAATTTTTCCAGAGAAATCCTAAATCTCACTCGCCTTAATTTCAATCTTTTTAGTTAATACGAAGGTTGTCTAAAAATTAAATATAGGCTAGCAAAAATAAAAATAAAAATCCATCATTCCACTTTTTATTTTTTCTTATCTTCGTTTATTTTTCTGCCAGCTGCTTATTTAAATGAAAGAGGAGAAGAAAATCAGATGGTGTAAGATCGGGACTGTGTAACGGAAGCCCCTCCAAAATCATCCAGTAAAATTTTGCTGACTTGCGTTGAGTTAGGCTCTGAGGACAGATTTTATCGTGTACTAGACACACACCGCGAATCAACATTCCCTGCCTTCTGTTCTAGATCGCCCTTCGAAGTTCTTTAAGGTTTTACTGTAGTGATTCTTATTCATAGTCGACTTATGCAAAAAACGAATAACCGAGCGGATCTCACACCTGATGAGAGAGTGAAGAGTATGCTCTTTCCAAGACAACAGGATCCGAAAATTTTAAATTTTCGGACGGTCCTACTACAGGATGTAACAGCTAAACGAGCTACCTCAAATAATTCCTATATTATTAAAGATACAATCTTATAGAAGACCAACGGGGAAGATTAGAAAATATTTTTTTTAAACCAGTGGTTCTCAAATTACAATACAATGTAATATTTTTTTGAATGGGATGATATATATTTTTTAAACTCATTCGATAGAGTATTTTTTTCTGAATTCAACTATGCCATCATTTTATATCTTTACATAACAAAAATATTGAGAAATATTCAATTGTAATTTAAAGAAATTTAATTTTTATAGTTATTTTTCAGAGTAGGCTATGTAAGAAAAACAAAAAATGATACCTGTCAATTTGATTTATTTAGGATAAAAATCAAATAAAACACTGTTTATAACGTTATTAACAAATATTTGTTTCATTTTATTTTAAACTCAATTGTTTTTCATACATAGCCTACTGAAAAATAATTTCAATTGAATATTTCTCAATATTTTTGTTAAGTAAGAATACAAAATAATTACATAGTTGAATTCAGAAAAAAATACTCTATCAAATAGGCCTAAATATATATATATATATATATATATATATATATATATATATATATATATATATATATATATATATAACTTTGTATTGTAATTTGAGAACCACTGGTTAAAAAAATATTTTCTTCCTTAATCGGACGTGCCCCTTGGTCTGCTATAAGATTATTTGAGGTAGCCATTTGATATAGTAATAGCAGCAAATTCTAATTAAAATATTTATACACATAAAATTAACAAAACTCAAGACAGCGTTTGAACTGCTGTGAAATAGTACAAAACAAATTTGGCATATTGTTGTCGTTATACAAGTGCGACAATCTTATAATAAGAGAATTTAGGATAGAATTTGTGCGATACTGAGAGCAAATAAAGAAGTTGTTTGTTTTTTAAGTAAAAATTACTTTTAAACAAATTTTTATTCTTGTACTTTTGCTCAAAAATGTACAGGAGAACCAATATCCGCACATTTTTAAAATCCTATATTAAACTTCTATGTTCCGCGTTTCAATACGCAGCCTGTATCCTGTATTTATTTATTTATTATTTTCTTTGGAATATATTTTTATAAATACAAAATAATAATTATAAAAACTGCAAATATATATTTATTTTTGTATTTTACATTTAAATAAATAAATATTTCTATATTTTTTGCAACTAAAAAAGTACATATTTTTTTAAATATGTTGACTTTATGTATCCATATACTATTGTTATTAATTCAGCTATTTTGTTTATTTACTCAGTCTGCATATTGCATACATAAGATACACATTTCAAAAATATTTTACATTAACATGCAGAACAAATGTTTATATAGCTTTATATTTATTTACTTTTGTTTATAAATATTAAACACACAAAAGGTATTTTATATTCAAATAAACTTTGTGTACAGGAATAAATAATTTGATATTTTTATAATAAGATATATGGCTATATTTATTTATTTTTCAAAGAAACATAGACATATCTTCATCAATGTATTCCCTCATTAAGCACCCACTTCTAAAACGTGCACTCTTCAAGAAATATTCACTCAAATATGTCCATCTTCATCCGTAATGAGTTACGAGAAGGCATGCATATGATAAACAAATTGTAAGAATCTTCTGATATTGTGACAGCGGAAGGTCGTTTAGGCCGTAAAAGCGACCGCGAGGTATTCAGACTTTAGCTTTCTCTCACCAAGTCAAAAAGTAGGCTGTTTTCCGTCATGTCTCAGAAAAATGTCTGCCTTGTAATACGCAATTACCAGCTCTTCGATCACCTAAAGTAAATTAAGGGGAATGGTTTTGCTTTACAGAAAGTTAGGTTAGGTTACTGGATAAGTAAAAGCAATTTAATAGGTGAGAGCATACTGAGTAGTATACTCCTACTGAGTATATAATTTACCTAATCACTTCTTTTACTCATTTTGATTATGTTTATTATAAATTTCCTATTATAATTACTTCCTCAAATATTTTCCCATTGTGGGTGAAACAGTCGCTCCGGGCCTTCAATTTTTGAGAGCTCTATTTTAAAACTTTTAATAATAGTCGGTTTATATTTTCAACAAACATATAAAACCTACGCAAATAGTAATAAATTTTTAAAAATTTCTTCCCATTAGTTTAAAATATAGATTTTAAACGTACAAAAATTACATATGTTATTCAAGTTTTCCATCATTTAATATTGCATTACATTATCGCCTATATAATAATAATAATAACAATAATACTTTATTACCCAACAGTGAACCAATTAAACAACATAAAAAAATTATATATATATATATATATATATATATATATATATATATATATATATATAATTTTTATTCATATTATATTCATATTATTCAAATGTGAGTAAATTGACTAAGGACGGAGCTGCACCTAAAGCACTTATTTTATTATTAGTAATAGCAGCTTTAATTCTATTAGGTATTGTATTCTTCTGTTAGGGTATTATATTATATATGTCTTGGAAGGTAGGTTATACAGTATAACGCACTGCATTTTTACGAAATTTTTCATATTGTGCCAGGAGAAAAATAAAATAAATCTAGACTAGAATATATCCATTTAAATGCTGGTCGAACTGGTATATAACTCCTCATTTGGTATACAGTTTTTGTTAGTTTTAATTCTATATTTAAAGTATTCCAAAGAATTTGTAGCAATTCCTTACCATTTGTTTAGATTTGTATACATATGGTTAATTTACAGTTGTAGTACTGTCCTGGTACAAGGTTCGGTGTTCTTGATATCAGCCTTTTAAAAAGTAGTAATTATTATACAATAGATAGGTAGCAATAAATAAATTCAAAACATTTGTGTTATTTTCACGCAAAATTTACACGATTTTTTTTTGTTTTTTTTTTAATTTGCCGTACATTTACGTTAGGTATAATATCTAATTGTGGGTTGCGTTCAAAGATGTTTGACCTTGAACCGAAAAAGAATATTTTTTTCAATATTTGGCCTCACCTCGAATTCACGCGCCGCACTAAACTATAATTTACCTTGTCATCTTCAATTAAAATCTCTGAAAAATTTAAATTTTGTTACGTAAAATTATTATATTTTCTAGTAATCTCCATGGCATTTTTCATCATGAGAAATTATAAATTCCAAACTGATATCTAGCGTTTGAGTATGTCGCAACGTATGACGTATTCGTTAGTGCGTTTACTTATGCATAAGAAAAGTGAGCTGAAATGTAATTATTATGATGAAATATTGACGTAGAATTATTTATTAATGGTATCAAGTTGAATGCGCCATCATAGTTTTTCACTAGACGACATATTAGCATATCTATCATCTGCTCTACTAAAATATATCGTAAAGTCTTCTACTTCATTAAACATTTATGTATTTACAAGATAAATAATTCAACATTTTAAAAGCATTCTTATCATCTTTTCTGTATAAAAATTCATAATTTTGTCGTAAAAAGCTAATTACTTCTTCCGAATTAATATTTTCACGGACATATAGCGTCATGATAATTTTTTTAATAAAATGAGAAAAATCTCTTACCTATTGATTTTTACATCTGCTTCGTCATACTCACTTTTATTTATTTCTCCCCAATAAATTAATAATTCATGTTTTATTCATATTTACAATAAAATAATATAGACATGTTATACAGAGTGTTTATTAAACATACGGCAAAAATTCAAGGGGTAATTCCCTGGACTATTCTAAGAATATTTTGTCCTTTGATGATTTTTGAAAAGTCGTTTTGTTTCGAAGATATAGGGCGAAAAAAAATTTCGACAATAACAACATATAAAACCAAAAATTACATGTAAAGTTTGTTAATCTACAAAAACTGTTGAAAATGAATACCTCCAACTACGATGCAAGAATCCAATCTTCTTCTCTTTCAAAAACACCAGGGTCGTTTCTTATGGAGTTACACCCAGCAATTATCCGATGTCTTAAATCTTCCAAATTTACCAATGGAGTAGAATAAACTAATGACTTTAGAAAGGAAAAAATCTATGGGGTTTAAGTCCGGGGATCGAGCAGGCTATGAGTGAGCCAAACGTCAATCAGTCTCAACAAATTTGACACATACCTTGCCTGCTGTTACTGGATTAATAATTTGAAAAACATCAAAATTGGTTTGTCGATTTTTTTTTCGCCCTGTATCTTCGAAACAAAGCGGCTTTTCTAAAATCATCTTAGAATGGTCCAGGGAATAACCCCTTCAATTTTTGCCGTATGTTAAATAAACACCCTGTATATCATTGAACAGCTTATAAAATAAGAAAAAATCTAATGTGGCCAACACAATACCTCCCGTTTATTTTAATTTTTATTCATGTAAATACTTAAAATTAATAATAATAAATTCACTGTATTACTGAAAAACTTAATATTACCCAATAAAACCTAAATATGCAAATAATTTTAAAGTCCAAAAATAACACTAGGCCAGTTTTTTTCCAAAAAAAACCTTGGTTTTTGCCAAGCTTGCAAAATTATCTTCTCAATTAAAAATTACTAATTACTGTCTTCTCTTTTACCACGTTTTCAACTTTATTTTAGTTCGGCTCTGCCCACAATGCCTAGCGTGCGAAACAAAAATGGTTAACGAACTCATTATTTTATAACAGTTCTCATTTGGATCAATTGCAAATTTGGTGATTACGCTTTTCTACAGATGCTTCACTAGTAGAGCATGATGTTCAGTAACAGTTAAAGATGAATTTATTTTGGTAATGTCTAATTAAATTATAAGCTATGTAACGCTAGAAAATATTACAATTATTTAAATTTTTCTATTTACACTCATAGGAAAAACCACTAAATGGTTCCTATTCACGGCCATTAATTTTTGGCACAAGTAACTGCACACACTGTGCAAAACTAACAATTATAGTAAGTATGCAATTATTACTCATGTTAAAATGAATAAATTTTAATTATACTCGTATGTTATCAAGCAACATGAATACAACATTAAATGTCTTTAATGATTATGAAAATATCAACATATTAATTTACAGATTTCTAATATCAGACGTACTATACTGCTGAATAATGTTTATTAAACTATATGCATATAATTTGGATTCAACAACTATTAAAATAATATAACTTTTTGATTATAGTTTACACTACGCAGTGAAAAGTATATTTTCATTTATGTTCATTTATTTTAGCTAGAAAAAAAATCAATAATTATTAAATTTCTAGAGTTAAAAAATAAAAACAATAAACCTCTAATGGGTCACTTTTAAACTAATTAGACCAATTTATTATTTCTTATACAGGGTGGCGCAAAATGAACGCTGTGGTTTGAATTTTGTATAACTTTTTTATTTAAGCGATAAATATTTTTGATTTACGCCCAATATTTCATGTTCCTAACAACTGTTTGGTAAACCAATTTATTACATAGATTTATTAGGAAGATGACAAACTTCGGTATATTTCATTGTAAAGTTGCTAGGCAAATTATTAATAGAAACCTGTTTAGAATCTAGTTATAAAAAAATAAAATAAATTAAAATACATGACACTGACATTTTTGTGACAAATATAAATAAGATATGTGTGTTTTTAAAAGTCAAATGAGGACAAGAAAAGAACTACAATTTTTTCCACGGCTGAAGTTCGATTATTCACCGATATTAACTAGATCGCCCCCATCACCTAAAATTATTTCATTTCGTTTATTTAAATACTTACCTATATTCATTGCTGGCGTGGAGAGTGCACCACAGGGGTCAATTTTGTGCCATTTAAAATTCCAAAATATTTAGCGTCGGTCGGGAGGTGACGCCTGGTAAACACCCGCACGGTACAAATATGTCATTATTATTACCGACATTTGTGTACAAAGCAGATTGGCTCACCCAACAATGGGTAATATGCCGTGATATATATTTTTATTATCTTACCTATATATTTACATATTTATTTATGCTGGAAACTGTATTAAGGTCCTTTCCATATAATTATTGTTCCATTTACTATTTTCTTTTTAAAACGTTACTATTATTATTTGAAATGATTAGTTTTTTGATCTGTCAGTTACAAACATTTGAGATCTGAACTGTGTAACCATGTGTGTGAGTTGTGTTTAAAGCGTAGGCTCCGGGATTAAAATATAGATAATTTTATAAATTTATCCATAAAATATATACAAAAAGTATTAATGCAAGCCTGTAGAAAAATTCAAAAACTCTAATATTTATAATAAAATATATAAATCTCGAAAAAATAATATTTAAAGGTATTTTTCGAAGAAAAACTATTTTGAGCTTCCAGTAAAGTGCCATTTCTGATCACCTATCTGATTTACACCAAATTCTAATGGCTTCTTTCCATGTAAGAATAAGGTAGAAATACAAGGTTAGTATTTGAGTAAAGAGAATCCACACATACACACCGACATCATCGTGAAAATATTAAAAATGGATTCTATGGACCTTAACACGTTCTCATTTACCAAAATCTCGATATGCGGTTTTTAGCACGATCTCTATACTTCCCTTACCAAGGGCAGCGGCAGGTAAAAATTGAAATAAAAAAGTTATATGGAATTCAAACCACAACGTTCATTTTGCGCCAGATATCTGTTGGACATGTTATCCTGGACAGCTGTATATTTACTATAAAATTTGTCATACTTTCCTTCGAATATGTCTATTAATTTTTAAAAAATATTATTTTATTATTATAATTAATACTTTAACAGGAAATTACTGTTTAACTACAGGTTTTATATTTTGTTGTAACTTTTATTACTTTTTTTGCAACAATTTTACAGTTGATCATATTAGCAAGAAAATAATATCTATGTAGTATATGCTATTAAAAGCTACAAAAGTTTATTGGCACTTAACACTTTTATATTATTTAAGATCGTACTATACATGGTGTATCAAGATAATGGAACAGTGCTATTTATTATGATCTCAGAATTAAGTTCTCTAGCGAATAGCGAATACCTATACAAATATAAAATAAATGTTCTTATTTAATATAAGAAAGTAAAGTCCTGTATTTTGAGAATCACTGGTATAAATATTATTTTGCTGAAATCACCAATTTTCTAATTTAAAATGGTCCGTACTTCCTTAAATAAAAAAGTAACCAATAGTGCGTGGGCTTATTGGTTATTTATCCTTTATATAGGACTATTGGCCTGTGTTACGAGTACCCTTTAATAACAAAAGCGCTTTTATGGAGCGCGCTTTTACATTATATTCTTATGTATACAGGTGTTTCCTTTAAAACAACCAGCGCTTTTTTGGGCGAACTAATGATTTTAGAGAAAAATGTTATATACAAAAAATTACCAGGAAAAAGGGCTTAATTTATGAGGAATAATAAATAAAAATTCAACCAGTGGTTGATTATATTTTTTTAAATGGCAACCTATATAATTTTTTTGTCCATTAGATAGAGGATTTTTTTCTGATTTCAACGATATAAATATGATATGGGGTTGTATAACAATTATTTCGAGAAAAATGATATTAAAAATCAGAAATAATTCTACAATATTGAAGTAGGCTATGCAATAAACATATGCAAACAAATGATACAGGTGACAGATAGTTTTGTTACTTATGAATTTCTTAGTAAAACAAGTTATTTTAGATATAAGAAAATAATATACTATCGTAACCTAGGCAATAGTCGTATTAATAGTTGTTTATTGCATAGCCTACTTCAATATTGTAAAATGATTTCTGATTTTTAATATCATTTTTCTCGAAATAATTGTTATACAACCCCATATCATATTTATATCGTTGAAATCAGAAAAAAAATCTCTATCTAATGGACAAAAATTTATATAGGTTGTCATTTAAAAAAATATAATTTTATTCTACCGTTTGAAAACCACTAGTTGAATTTTTTATTTATTATTTCTCATAAATTAAGCCCTTTTTCCTGGTAATTTTTTGTATATAACATTTTTCTCTAAAGTCATTAGTTCGCCCAAAAAAGCGCTGGTTGTTTTAAAGGAAACACCCTGTATATATATACAGTCACGAACATCAATCAATCTTTTCCTTAAGTATACACTAAATAATAACAAAGCGTTTCGAATTTGCTATTAATTTTCGTTCAATGAAGTTAGCAAATCAGCGTGCTACGCTAGCGAATTGTATACGACGTCATAAGTGACGTCATATTTAATGCTTTGCTAGCGAAAAGTGCTAGCACCGATTATTTCGCTAGCTTGATCTGCTAAGTGCTGCTAGGATACCAAATTTAAAATGGAATCAAAAATGAGTTTTATAAATCACGTTTTAAATGAAGACGCTAGCTATATATTGTCGAAAAATAACAATTATATTTTATATTGACATTACAAGCAGATATGTTTTGACATTTGTGGTTATGTTGAAGTAAATGTAATTTTTTTGTAAAATTTTTAGATGGAGAATTAATTTTCTGTTATTCCCAAAACAGTTTTTAATTCCATGTTGAATGAAGCATTTAAAAATTCACAAAGTAATATCTTAGTCAAATATTTGAATGTATATTCGCACCAGTTGCCGTTCAGTAAACGTTTTGCTAACTTTATTTTGCTACTTCGTTAGCGCTAGCTTGCTAACTTCATTGAACGCCAGTGTTGCCAACTTAGTAGAATTTCTACTAAATCTGGTAAATGAGGTAGCGATTTAGTGACTAAATTTTGAATCTGGTAGTTAGTGGAAAATCTAGTAGATTAGATAGATTTTTTAGTAAATTTCTGGTTTTTATTTAAATTTGAACTGTTTGTAGCAAAATATATAACAGCTGTTCACATTAATTTGAACTTGTATTTCCTCATGCTTCTCCCTAGCGGTCACTAGCAAAATTAATGACAGACTGGCAGGCTGGCACCTACTTTACCATCTTTTTCCTCGTAACTAGGGGAGGGGAATACCATGAACATAGCTATTAGTTTTTAGCTAATAATGAAAGTGTTTTCTCTGATGAGATGACACGACATTCGATGGTTGCATTGCAACTAAATACTAGATACAAACTTGTTGCACATTTACGTTGTTAAAACTGAAGAATTTATTTTCTTTAAAAGAAAACGAAAAAATATCACCTGTCAGTAGTCAGTTATCAAATAAAATCTGCAGAATTAAGTGATGTTTAGTGATTTAACCATGTTTTGTTGTAATTTTTAATACTCAGGTTTTGTACATTTTTACAGAAAAAAATATTTATTATTGACAAGGTTTGGTTACACGAATTGAAATTATTTATTTAATGCATGTAACAGTCGGCTCTCAAAGCGCCATAGCGTCATTTACTATTTTCTTACTGATTGTTTATTGTCAATAAACGATTTGTAATATTTCGAACTTTTAATTACATCCCCCCGCCATTTAGTAGAATTTGTTTAACGCTTTAGTAGAAAACAAATCTTCATTGTTGGCAACACTGTTGAACGCACCTAAATATCACGACATTAATAACGAAGACGAAGTGCGTGCGCATTCGCGCCTGCGTATTCGCGCATGCGCATTCTCGGCTGCGCATTCGCGCCTGCGCATTGCCGCATGGAAATCCCCAAACATCCACAGAAATCCACGGACATCCACAGAAATCTACGGACATCCATAGATATCCATAAACATGTGTGTACACCGAAATCCACAGTTGTTTACCCCTCGCATGTCCTATTCCATTGTGTATACGACAGTGAAGCAATTTGAAGGAGATTGTTGGTCTACTCGAGTATTTTCGTGCGCTGCCGAAGTTAATCGAATAGATCTTGTTCTACCATCTAGTATTTTGTCCTTGTCTATCAATGTTTACGATTTTGTGCAATTGTGGTTAGGTTTGTTGACATTAAGTTTTAAGTGCCTTCTTTTCGGAACCGCTTTAATATGCTGAAATATTGCTCTTATAAACATTGTATCAACAATACAAATGACAACATATATAGTTTCCACAGGTAAGGCGACAAGTAATAAAGTATGTAATAATTTACGTCTGACACGGTCTTAATTTTTTTAACAAATTTGGTAATCAATTTTCTTAGCTAAATTTTGTGATCATGTAAAACAGGTTTATAGTGAAACTTGTGGTTGAATAGAAAATCCTGCCAGAACTCAAAACATTCGTTTTCAATGAAACCAAATTTTTACCAAAAATGATAATAATTTATGATCGTGTCACATGGGCTTTATACAGTGTAGTTTTTATATTATGTATGAGAAACTTTTGATTAAATTGTGTATATGTGTATGGTGTGTACATACGTAATGCTGAGATATGTTTAATTAAATTATATTTTTGTATATCGATATATCTTATTTTTAAATGTTATGGGGTCCGTGGCCGTGTGCCTGAGTGTCTGGTCGCGAATCTGGGGACCCGGGTTCGATTCCTACCGACGCCAAAAATTACATCGAATTTTAATGGCACAAAATTGACCCCTGTGGTGCACCCTCCACGCCAGCTATGAGTGCCCGTGAGGTGACGCCTGGAAAGCGCCCGCACGGTACAAATATTACATCATTACCGATAGTTGAGCCATGGTATTAACGGCGTATTAGTTAATACCGGACTAAAGTAGTACGAACTTTGCCTATGAATATCGAATGTTTAGTTTAGGATTACTAAAGGCGCGTATTCACTAGAACATTTTGCCCCGAATGAGCGTCACATGAGCGGAGATTTGAATAGTGAGGACGGCGGGCTGAGCGTGAGCTGACCGTGCGAAGAGTAGCTCGGCCTGATCCGCATGGTGTCGGTACATCAAAGTGAGCACGTGTGCGTTTCGCGCTCAATGTGGACGTATTTTTGTAAGTAGTTGTTGTGTTCGGGTTCAAAATGGAGTGGGTACAGGAAGACATCATAAAATTGATCGAATTGTATCGTGAATTGAGTTTAATAAAAATAAAAATCTGTTGAGGACATCCTGGCGAAATTTTGAAATTGATTTGGTTCAGCATTTAAATCGTTTAGAAATATTTGATTGCTTCTGCTAAGGTATATTTTCTTCATCCACCAACGTTTATTTTTTTTTTTCTTATTTAATAATGTATGTAGTACAATAAAACTGGCACTAACTATTGCAATACTTTTATTCTCCATATATATTCTATAATGTACGAACGAATCTCGTACGAACCTTTGGATCAGTGCTCATGCGGACCTCAAACGGATTTCTTGCAGTCCCGCATGAGCGGCACATGAGCCACTCGATGCTCATGCGACGCTCATTCGGGGCAAAATGCTCTAGTGAATACGCACCTTTAGATCGCCTTTGATACAGGACTATCTTCTTTACTATGAATAGGGCTGCTAGAGTTCTACAAATACACATCGGTCGTCAATTAAGTACCTACGTTAGTCAGAATTTAAACGTAAGTTTTGTATAATATGCTTTATTTTTTCTGCAGAGAGTCATGCATTTGCATTAGAGCTTTTGTAAATGTTTGTACTCTGCAAACAGTAATTCCAGTTTCATACAGAACTTACCTGTCTGGTTTCAGCACTTGAATGAATGAGATGTTTCGGGGTATGTTTGGACGGATTATATGGGGATATGGTGTGTTAAGAATAAGTGAGAACAAGAGAATTGCGAATGAATAAATGAATTTGGATAAGATGAAAGAAGTGTGTTCGTGCAAAAATGTGTACGGAGAGATGATTGCTCTGTGAATGTATGAGGGGGGACCCAAAAAAAAACGGGAATTATCTTCTCCGACTTCTCCCATTAGGTTCCTCTCCTAGACTCCATTTTTGGATCTGTTGCCTAAGCACCAATCTTAGGGAAATATTGTAATCGTGAAAAATTTCGGTTTTCAGATTTCAGCGGAAATATCCATTTTGATCATCCCTGAATCCATTTTGACTAATTTCGTCGTGACGTCTGTACGTACGTCCGTACGTATCGCGCATAACTCAAAAACGGTAAGCCGTAGAAAGTTGAAATTTTGTATTTAGGACTGCTATAACATCTAGTTGTGCACCTCCCTTTTTGGTTATTACACAATTTCCAGAAGTGGCACTTTACATGAAGCCTATAATAGATTTTAATGAAAGACTGTTTTAAAATATAATCCAAAACTTTTCAAATTTGGTACACAAGACTTATATGTCAATCAATAAAATGATTTTATTTTGATTTTAGAAATAAATGCTTCAAATAAAAGTTTAGAGTATTAATTTCTGCGTCTAGCACATCAAGTATTATTAAATTAGCCCTTTGTATAAGCGAGATATGTAAATTTAAAAATTATATACTTTTTTGTTTTTGTAATAAAGCCTGCTATGTTCATATCAAATTACGTTAAATACGTGCAATTTTATGATTCGTACAATAGCAAATATTATATTTTTATTGTGAAATTAGTCATATTCATTGTTGTAATCAAATATTTCTTTGTTGTAATCAAAATTCTCTTTAAAGACTCCCTTTATGGTCGCTATATATCTTACTGTTTTGAAGTTAAAATTAATATTCTGTAATTTATTTATTAAAAAAATATGTATAGTTTAATAATCGTACAAGGAAGTCGTGTGGTGTCCACATCAGATTTTTTTATTGTAGATTACAAAGTATATTTATTGCAACGCAATAATATGAAAAGCTTGATGATTTTCATTTGGTAGCTATTTCACTTGCAATAATTTTGAGGGCCATTAGAGGACAATTTTTCCTTCTGTAAGTTTCCTGTGTGAGAATAAAAATAATTTTGTAGGGTTTTACAAATTCTTGCATTAACAGTTGTATTGTATCGAATTAATTGCAGTAAATAATGATTTATTAATTGCACTCATTCCTTTGAGAATATATACAATAAAAAATATATCTGATAAATAATAATAATATTACACAAGAAATATTTCGATTAATTTATATTTTATCTAAACTTTTTGTTTTCCATATATTATATGTTACAGATATATCTAAATTTGTAATTCGACATATGCGTGTGGACGTGAAGAATGCAGAATCTGGGACATGTAGAAGCAGTACATTACAAATTGTAACGATGCGCCTTATAAAGGTAAGATTTTAAATAGGTCCTAAAAATAAAAAAAACATGGATAAAAAATAAATTAAGAAAGTGTGAAAAGATAATGTCAGCCACATGGATTTGAACCATGGACCATTACTTTGCCGGAGTAACGCTCTACCAACTGAGCTATGGCCAACCGATAGTTGGTAGAGCGTTACTCCGGCAAAGTAATGGTCCATGGTTCAAATCCATGTGGCTGACATTATCTTTTCACACTTTCTTAATTTATTTCGAAAATATAGACTGTTAACTCTACGTTAATTTCACATAGATAAAACTTGCGTACAATTATTTGTTTTATAACTTATTTCAAGTTTTTTCTCTAAAATAATCCATAATTGATTGACAGAGCTAAAACACTGCTAGTCAATTTCTCTTACCCTTAATCACTTGTTCATGCTACCATCCATGACTTCTAAAAACAGATTACACACAAAGAATAAATAAATTATTAATAATTAATGATGATTTTATTACTTGTACTCATTCCTTTGAGAATATATGACTACGTTTATCTCGCAGTGACATAACCCGCTTAAAAATCTAGTGACTTAAAACTAACTCTTAACTCCACTTCGTTTATATCGCATGTTTTAAAGTGACTACAGGATAATTAGCGTTTATCCACTGCTGTTAAACAAGGACAGATAGAAAATTTTGCGGATGACTTTCTATAATAATAATAACAAAACGCTCACGATCTTGAAGTAAACCTCGAAATAAACAGTTTTTAGAAGTTTTGAGTATAGTAATATATATTTTTAATAATTATTTTCAAGTTTTTAAAAAAATGTTGAGGTTAATCCATAGCCTTAACCGTTTAACTCGCAAAATTTTAACAACCCATTATTTAAGTTACTTCACTTAGCGCTAAACTAACGTGTTTATCTCGCATGTTTAACCCGCTTAATTCGAGCGGGTTAGCATTTAAGTGGATAAACTAGTAAACGTAGTCTATGAAACAAACAATATGTCTGATACATAACAATAATATTACACAATAATTATGTATTACTATTAATTTATATAGCCACCTCGGTGGTCGAGCGTGTTGAAGCAGCGTGCCTAGCAGCGCTCAAAGCGACTTCACCGCTCGGACCCTGGGGTCGTGGGTTCGATTCCCACCAGGGGCTTGGGTGTCTGTGAGTGTCTTCGAATACATTATTATATATGTATGTAATAGAAATTGTAATAATATAATAAATAAATGTATTTGAATAGGGCTATAACTGTAAAAGTTGAAAATCCGACAAAATATTATTATATTATTATTATTAATTTATATATGTATTGTCAAAAAAAAAACCGTTTTTTATATGTTACAGATCTTACCAAATTTCGAAGTCGACATTCGCGTCAATAAATGCACCATCAGGAAATTTGGGAGCAGTTAGCAGTTCACTACAATAACAATAAGAGAAGATTTAAAATTTAAAAAGCAGATTATAAAAAAATACATGGTTTCTTAAAAAAGGTTCACTATCAACTCTTTAAGAAGTTATATCGGGTGTCTACTATTTCGATGGACCGTAGGAAATACAGTGGTAAAATTTTCATACAGCTCTGCCCTATTAATTTTAGAACGAAAATGTAAAAACAAAAAATGTTGAGAATTAAAAACCACGTCTATTGAGTTCAAAATTATTGAATACGTGTTTGGTTTTCAAAAAAGAGTCAAAATAAAAGTAACAAAAAATGTTAAACAATTTTGATAGATTACATATGACACAAATTTTTAAAAATGATTGATTTTATTAAATGATTTATCAGTAATCATGATACATTTACAATCTCTGAATGAAGTCAACAATTATTAAAACTTTATGGCAGATGTTATGGGTCAAATTCAAACAGTACAACTGTTTAACATTTTTATTTTGTTTCGCATGACAGCTTGCAAATAGCTAATAATTACGACTTTTTACCTCTCTTTCGAGAACGAAACGCACGTAATCAATTATTTTGGGCTTATTAGATGCAGTTTTTAAATCTGGTCATTTATATATATATATATATATATATATACATGGTGTAACACCAAAACCGACCACCGCCATTATTCTGTTTATTATTATAGTTACAAAACAATATTATAGAACAAAGTTGTAGGAGACCAAGGGAGACATCCCATTAGAGAATAAAATATTTTTTTAAACCAGTGGTTCTCAAGTTACAACATAAAGTTATATTTTTTTAAAATGGGATTATACATATTTTGTATGCCTATTCGATAGCGTATTTTCTGAACTCCACCATGAGATTATTTTATATCCTTACATAACAAAAATATTGAGAAAAAGACTGAATTGAATTGAAATTTAAATAAATTTAATTTTTATAATTATTTCTCAATAGACTATGAATGAAAAACAATTGAGCTTAAATTAAAATAAAACAAATATTTGTTAAAATGTTATAAACAGTGTTCTATTAGATTTCTATCCTAAATAATTCAAATTGACAAATAGCAGGTTTTGTTTTTCATGCATAGCCTACTGAAATATGACTATAAAAATCAAAATTATTTAAATTTCAATCGCATTTTTTTCAATATTTTTATTATGTAAAGATATAAAACTAATACATGGTTGAATTCAGAAAAAAAGACGCAATCGAATAGGCATAAAAACCACTGGGTTAAAAAACTATTTTCTTCTTTAATGGGATGTCCCCCTTGGTCCCCTATAACTTTGTTCTGTAATATTTTTTGTGACTATAACAATAAAGAAAATAATGACGGTAGTCGGTTTTGGTGTTATATATATATATATATATATATATATATATATATATATATATATATATATATATATATATATATATATATATATATAGTGTGTTAATTAAAAACCTGGCCATAGGCGTTTAACATGGGAAATCAGTTTTTCCTTGCGCAAAAGTTCCCAAATTATTTTAGGCAAAAATACTTCAAATAAATGTTGTAGAGAATTAAATTCTGCATCCAGATTAGTTATAAGATTTTATTTTCGACGTTTCATAACCGAGAAAATCAATTTCAAAGTTTTTCGAAAATTGCTGATTTATAGCGATAGCCATGAAACTCAAACAAAATTACGAACAATTGTATGACATTGACACAATGAATTAGAATTTAACTTTTTTAGAATACATAGCTGTCAACATATACAAAATAAAATAAAAATGAAAACAAGAATAATGTATTTATTTAAAAAGAAAAACAGAAAACTAGAATGAATATAATTTTATATTAAATGTTCAAATAACCCTCCATTTTGCGCTAAGCAATACCCAAGTCTATTATAAAAGCCATGTCGAACATTATGCAGCTGTCTGGCATTTATTTTTCTACATTCATTGGAAATTACAGCTTTAAGTTTTTGTAATAAGATTCTATTGTGGTTTTACTTGGAATTTGTCGATGTGACCACATTACACTTATTAAATCACGTATTTTTCTATAGCTTTGTCCACAGTAACACCATTTTATAATCTGAAGCTTTTCTTCATGAGAAAACTGTTCCATACTTCCAAAAAAATATGTTACTGAACGAAAATCACAAAACACAAACTTTCTTTGACAGTTAAGATGTCATACAATTGTTTGTAATTTTGTTTGACTTCCATGGCTATCGCTATAAATCAGCAATTTTCGATAAACTTTGAAATTGATTTTCTCGGTTATGAAACATCGAAAATAAAATCTTATTACTAATCTGGATGCAGAATTTAATTCTCTACAACATTTATTTGAAGTATTTTTGTCTAAAATAATTTGGGAACTTTTGCGCAAGGAAAAACTGATTTCCCATGTTAAACGCCTATGGCCAGGTTTTTAATTAACACACTGTATATATATATATATATATATATATATATATATATATATATATATATATATATATATATATATATATATATATATACATAAGAATATAATGTAAAAGCGCGCTCCATAAAAGCGCTTTTGTTATTAAAGGGTACCCGTAACACAGGCCAATAGTCCTGTATAAAGAAGTATTTAAAGAAGTACGGACCATTTTAAATTAGAAAATTGGTGATTTCAACAAAATAATATTTATACCAGTGATTCTCAAAATACAGGACTTTACTTTCTTATATTAAATAAGAACATTTATTTTATATTTGTATAGGTATTCGCTATTCGCTAGAGAACTTAATTCTGAGATCAATGAAGTAATATTTTCATACCCACACGTAACATTTTTTTGAAAAAAATGTATCTAAAATTTTATACCCTATCAAACACTTTAACATATTACATTACATTTCATTATATTGTATATTATATATTTGAAAACACAAACATCCAAGTCCCCGGTGGGAATCAAACCCACGACCCCAGGATCCGATCGATGAAGGTCACTTTGAGAGCTGCATTATCACGCTCAGCCACCGAGTCGACCATTACCATACGTATATTTAAAATGATTGACAACAATGTATTATTAGGGAGTTTTCAGTCATCAAACTGTCATCTGTCAATTTCAGACATTCTTTTTATATCGAAAGGGTATTGTCAATATTTTAATTTAACTGTATAATTTAATGTTTTTTATTATTACCTTACTTGTTCTGATTTTATTTTAATGCTGCCCAAGTCCAACTCGCCAAGTTATATTTAATATTTCCAACTACACTTTATTAAATTTTGATAGAACTCACACAGATATTTGAAAGTTTTGGACAGCATTTATTCCAAGAAATAATATCGAACATGTATGGATATTGTAAAGTCGCCAGGTATATAACCCGTCGCCAAAGCCAGCGAAAGCGGTCTGTAATATAGAACTAACTAGTAAAGAAGTCTGATATAAATAAGCGTCGTGAATAGTTGGTGATATAAACAAACAGTCGACAAGAAGTGACATAGATAAATGTAATTAGTGACGTAAAGAGTAGTGTTAATTGTTTAAATAAATAATCTTAGTGTTTAAGTGTCTTATAATATTCTTAGTCTTTAAATTAGTGTTAGTATTTGTTTATCATAGTGTTAGTTAAATTTATTATCTTTTTAATATTTATTTATCGTTTAGTAAACGTATTCTTTTAATTAATAATATTTCTGTTATTTGTACACAAATAAAAAAATAAATAAATATTTCATCACGGCATATTACCCATTGCTGGGTGTGCCAATCTGCTTCGTACACTTCACCCATATAAATAAAAACGTTACAATATTATGCACTATACAAAATGTAAAAGTATATTTAGGCATCAATTTCCTCAAGATATTACCGTGAACTAGCAATACTAGAAAGTATATTCACTGAGTTCATTTTACAGTGTGATTACCTAAGTTAATATTAATTTATTATCCGATGACTATATCACAATATTATTCTGATATTTTGTTTGCTTAAAATATGCATCAAACAATAATTATTAAAATACAAGACATCTTCGAGATCACTGTTAGATGTTATGTTCTGTCTGATAAAATTATTTGCGACAGTTTAAGTAATGTTGTTTGTCAAGAGTTGAGTGATTATGATTGTGTTTATTGTGTTTAGCTGTTACACTCTGTATTATTACTAGTTTTGAAATATGAAAATCCGCATTTTAAATATTTATTTTCATTAACAATTCAGTTTTTCATACTCAATGTTAGCACATATTTCCATATTCAAAATATTTTCTTTTGAATATTACATTGTATAAAAAGGAAAATGAGCGGTATATGGCGATGACTACTACTACTTAACGAATTACAGCCAACAAAAAATGTGAAACAGTGCAATCGTTTAATGCCTATTAATTATAAATATATTTAAATTTTATATCTACACCATTGTATATTTGTATAGTTTTGTCTGTAAAATCGACTTGTAATATTGCTAGATTTGTAACTATTTTAATCACATTTGGGTGATTACCCGATAAAGTTATCAAAATTATATATTCTATATCTGAGATGTTAATTGTGTGTTAATAAATACTCGAAATAGTATTTATTCTTACAAAATCAACATTTCAATACACACTTATACCTTCATCAGTGTAAGACCTTACAGATTTTTACATATAATCATATACACATAAATACATTTGTTTAACTATTCAGCTTTTCAAACAAAGTACAAAAATTCGCTCTCAAATCGACAATCGAGATTTTAATGTTTAAATTTCGCGCTTTTACAACAAAGAGACACGTGCGCCATCTGCTGATATTTATTGTATTAATAATCGGCTTCATGGATGTTGACGTTGGATTTGTTTCTTCATAGTGTAGAATGTCCCACGTGAAACCTATTGTGTTTGATTTACGGTGAGTTTTGAACATTTATTTGGCATGCATTAAAAACTATAGACGACGTAATGCCTACAACAGAAACGAATGTTATCATTTCCGTTTCTTGATATTAAATACAAGGCTTCGTGGTTTTTGTTAAGAATTATATTTAAGTGTTAATAAAATCGCAAATAATGTTGAAAATATATCTCTGGTGCGTGGGCATAAGAGTATAAATCAAATTTTGGTCAAAACACGCTAATTGTGTTACTAGGTTTAATAATTCAGTATCTTTAGTGTGATTATAACAGTATAATTAAAGCTTGCTTGCTTTGACCGTCAGGTTATGTGGTCTTTTATATCTATGACTACGTTTATCTCGCAGTGACATAACCCGCTTAAAAATCTAGTGACTTAAAACTAACTCCAATTCGTTTATATCGCATGTTTTAAAGTGACTACAGGATAATTAGCGTTTATCCACTGCTGTTAAACAAGGACAGATAGAAAATTTTGCGGATGACTTACTATAATAAAAATAACAAAACGCCCACGATCTTGAAGCAAACCTCGAAACAAACAGTGTTTAGAAGTTTTGAGTGTAGTAATATATATTTTTAAATTATTTTCATGTTTTTAAAAAGTTGAGGTTATTCCATAGCCTTAACTGTTTATCTCGCAAAATTTCAAGTAGGTTAGTTAGTTAACTCAACCCATTATTTAAGATACTTCACTTAGCGCTAAACTAACGTGTTTATCTCGCACGTTTAACCCGCTTAACTCAAGCGGGTTAGTATTTAAGTGGATAAATTAGTGCGTGATAAACGTAGTCTATGTTAAAGTGAGAAAATATTGTAGAAAGTTGAAATTGGTGAGTTTTGAACATTTATTTTGCATGCATTAAAAACTATAGACCACGTAATTCCTACAACAGAAACGAATGTGATCATTTCTGTTTCTTGATATTAAATACAAGGCTTCGTGGTTTTTGTTAAGAATTATATTTAAGTGTTAATAAAATCGCAAATAATGTTGAAAATATATCTCTAATGCGTGGGCAAAAGAGTATAAGCCAAATTTTGGTCAAAACACGCTAATTGTGTTACTAGGTTTAATAATTCAGTATCCTTAGTGTGATTATAACAGTATAATTAAAGCTTGCTTGCTTTGACCGTCAGGTTATGTGGTCTTTTAAGTCTATGTTAAAACGTATTATTCATTAGCGACCAATAGAGTATAAGTGGAGTTGTACTGTTTTACCAGAGATTTTAAAAATTGGTCCTAATAGTATATATATGTACTTATACTGTTAGAACCACTGCATTAAATTTCCAAGTGTTCATTTGTACTATTTTACATGTAGCAACATAATCTAAAAGTTTGTAAGTGGCGTCTGTGAATATTGTTTTTAAGCGTTTTCACGTGTCTTTACACATTCTCGTTCCAGTATGTCAGTTTTGTTGTACTTTGTTGGTTAATTTAGTATAAGTCATTTGGTAAATGTATGTACCTGAGATCAAAGTAGTATAAGTCACTTATTTTTTAAAAATATGTATTTTTTTTCAAAATTATGGTGTATGTTCGTTCTTCTGCCGTTTTACAAACGATAATCATTTATTATTTTATTTTTAGTCTTATCAATGATCTTACAAGACACGTTAAACATTCATACCTATCTCCTGCAAAATGTAGTTTTTGTACTTATACTCTTTTGCCCACGCAACAGAGATATTGTTTCAAACATTTCCCCAGCGATATACGAATAAAGACTTAAAGTAAGAATGAAGAGAAAATTTATGATAATTGGTTACATATGGTTTTTGCAAAATACTTCTACGGCTCTATTCTGTAACAGCGTGGTTAATTTCAAACAAAGTACAAAAATTCGCTCTCAAATCGACAATCGAGATTTTAATGTTTAAATTTCGCGCTTTTACAACAAAGGGACACGTGCGCCATCTGTTGATATTTATTGTATTAATAATCGGCTTCGTGGAGGTTAACCTTGCATTTGTTTGTTCTTTACATAATGTCCCACGTGGAAGATATGTATGTGTGTGAGAAAATATTGTAGAAAGTCAAATTGGTGAGTTTTGAACATTTATTTTGCATGCATTAAAACTATAGACGACGTAATGCCTACAACAGAAACGAATGTGATCATTTTTGTTTCTTGATATTAAATACAAGGCTTCGTGGTTTAAAGTGAGAGTGAAGAGAAAATTTATGATAATTGGTCACATGTGGTTTTTGCAAAATACTTCTACGGCTCTATTCTGTAACAGCGTGGTTAATTTTAAGCAAATAGTTAAAACCTTTGTCCAGTAAGGCAATAAAATAGAATTTACAGTGAACATTACGTTTTGTTCTTTTATGAATCAGCATACTTGATATTAACTTAACAACTTGCTATAAATTGACCAGTGTTGCCAGATTGGGCGATTTATCGCCAATTGGGCTACAAAAAACATTTGGCGACTAATGGTCGCATTCATAAGATCACACAGTTACCGCTACGCTATTTCGTCAACTGTTGGGAACTTATAAATGTACATGCTACATTCAGTCCAACCCGTCCAACTGACAGTTCAAAAAAGGCGAGGTTAGTTTACAATTATTGTCTGTTTTATATTTTTATTAGTTAGGATAATTGGAAATTAGCTTTCATTAGTTTTTAGATAATAAATATGGATACTTGTCACATGTCAAAACACATATAACCCACCTTAGTAGCCAAGTAGCATACGCTTCCAAAAAGTAGCATATTTTAAAAGCGCTACAAAACATGGCCGACCGTTCTGACAGTAGCATAAAAGTAGTGTTGAATTTGTAAGATATATCGGTAACTGTTCCACAACTGTTACGTCTTATGAATGCGACCATTTACAATCGGCTACAGGCGACTAATTTGGGCTACCAATTTTTAAAAATTCATTAATTTGGGCGATAAACGCCAAAACTGATCAAAATATATTTAAAAGCGGATTATATTCTACACTGCAACTGGTTATATAATTTTTTGCTGTGTTTAAACAATAAACGTATAATTTATTATTATTATTATAAATAAGACTTTAACTGATTGGTTGTGGTTTTATATATTTCATAATAAATACCAAAAAAGATTTATAGCTGCCGCGCATTAAGTTGAGACTGACATTGAATGCGCAGAACCTAAAATTTGTACTTGGACAGGTCGAAATGTAATAGTAATTGTAATATGATATTGTTATAACGAGATAAAGACTCCGGCCACTTCTAAAATCGGTAAAAATGGAAAGGTGATTTATTTATAAGCCAAAGTATGCGCAACTTCAGTCTCAACTTCGCACGCCAGCTAGACAAAAATATTTAAAATTGGGCGTCTTGATTGGTCTACTTTTATTTTAATGCAGGTGGCTACTTTGGGCGACTTTTAGCAGTTGTTAGAGTCGCTTCGTCTACGAATTCAACTTCCGTGGAATAGCTTGAACATGTCCAGCAACGATCACGGCATGGATTTATTTGACAAAGTAAAATACGGTGTTGCTTCCGAGGGCTTTCCTGCATCAACACCTCAAGAAAATATTCAGCCAGAGCCCCAAATTTCTATAAAATACGATGTTGCTTCCGAGGGCTTGCCTGCATCAACACCTCAAGAAAATATTGAGCCAGAGCCCCAAATTTCTATAAAATACGATGTTGCTTCCGAGGGCTTGCCTGCATCAACACCTCAAGAAAATATTGAGCCAGAGCCCCCAATTTCTATAAAATACGGTGTTGCTTCCGAGAGCTTGCCTGCATCAACAACTCAACAAAATATTGAGCCAGAGCCCCCAATTTCTATAAAATACGGTGTTGCTTCCGAGAGCTTGCCTGCATCAACACCTCAAGAAAATATTGAGCCAGAGCCCCAAATTTCTATAAAATACGATGTTGCTTCCGAGGGCTTGCCTGCATCAGCACCTCAACAAAATATTGAGCCAGAGCCCCCAATTTCTATAAAATCCGGTGTTGCTTCCGAGAGCTTGCCTGCATCAACAACTCAACAAAATATTGAGCCAAAGCCCCCAATTTCTATAAAATACGGTGTTGCTTCCGAGAGCTTGCCTGCATCAACACCTCAAGAAAATATTGAGCCAGAGCCCCAAATTTCTATAAAATACGATGTTGCTTCCGAGGGCTTGCCTGCATCAACACCTCAACAAAATATTGAGCCAGATCCCCCAATTTCTATAAAATACGGTGTTGCTTCCGAGAGCTTGCTTGCAGCAACACCTCAACAAAATATTGAGCCAGAGCCCCCAATTCCTATAAAATACGATGTTGCTTCCGAGGGCTTACCTGCATCAACACCTCAAGAAAATATTGAGCCAGAGCCACCAATTTTTATAAAATACGATGTTGCTTCCGAGGGCTTGCCTGTATCAACACCTCAACAAAATATTGAGCCAGAGCCCCAAATTTCTATAAAATACGATGTTGCTTCCGAGGGCTTGCCTGCATCAGCCCCTCAACAAAATATTGAGCCAGAGCCCCCAATTTCTATAAAATACGATGTTGCTTCCGAGGGCTTGCCTGCATCAACACCTCAACAAAATATTCAGCCAGAGCTCCAAATTTGTATAAAATACGGCGTTGCTTCCGAGGGCTTCCCTGCATCAACACCTCAACAAAATATTGAGCCAGAGCCCCCAATTCCTATAAAATACGATGTTGCTTCCGAGGGCTTGCCTGCATCAACGCCTCAACAAAATATTGAGCCAGAGCTCCAAATTTCTATAAAATACGGTGTTGCTTCCGAGGGCTTGCCTGCATCAACACCTCAACAAAATATTGAGCCAGAGCTCCAAATTTCTATAAAATACGGTGTTGCTTCCGAGGGCTTGCTTGCAGCAACACCTCAACAAAATATTGAGCCAGATCCCCCAATTCCTATAAAATACGATGTTGCTTCCGAAGGCTTACCTGCATCAACACCTCAAGAAAATATTGAGCCAGAGCCCCAAATTTCTATAAAATACGATGTTGCTTCCGAGGGCTTGCCTGCATCAACACCTCAAGAAAATATTGAGCCAGAGCCCCAAATTTCTATAAAATACGTTGTTGCTTCCGAGGGCTTGCTTGCAGCAACACCTCAACAAAATATTGAGCCAGAGCCCTCAATTCCTATAAAATACGATGTTGCTTCCGAGGGCTTACCTGCATCAACACCTCAAGAAAATATTGAGCCAGAGCCCCAAATTTCTATAAAATACGATGTTGCTTCCGAGGGCTTGCCTGCATCAACACCTCAAGAAAATATTGAGCCAGAGCCCCAAATTTCTATAAAATACGATGTTGCTTCCGAGGGCTTGCCTGCATCATCACAACAAAATATTGAGCCAGGGCCCTCAATTTCTATTTCCAGTTCTCCATTTTCTCCCGAACGTAATGAAACTTCTACATCTGAGAAAAACGACAATGAAAAGGAAAAAGTACCAGGGCAAAAAGACCAGGAGAAAAAGACAAGCCCAGAAACACCAGATATATGCACATCTCTCTCGGAATCTTCTCCTGAGAAGCCAAGAGCAAAACGAAAGATATCTAACTTGGAGATTAATAATGGTGGTGAAAAGAAAAAACGCGGAAGGCCGCCGAAAAGTAAGGTAGTAGGTGCATTACAAAAGAAAGTCCGTAAAAGCCCGAGAAGGAAGCGCAAAGATGAGGGAACATTTAACCCTGCATTAAATCTCGTAGTATCCCAGAACGTGAGCAATGATGAACTGGACAGGAAGTAAGTATATAATTATATTAGGGAATCAGAAACATGGTACATTTTACAAATTGACTCGATGTTTTCTCTTCGAATTAATTCGATCTATTGCGCATGATCGTTTTTGTTGGTGAATTTTTGATATAACGTTTTTCATACAAGTTTTTTTTTAAACTATAAACAAATTAAAAGGGGCACATTAAAATCAGGACAATTAAAAAAGGCGTCTGTACTAGAATTCATAAAGAATGTTAAGAATTGCGGGGGAGGATTGGATGGGATTAAAGATATGTCAATTATATTAAAATAATTAAATTAATAAATATGTATACCTTTAGACATAAAAATCAATAAAAATGATCATGGCTTAGAAGATCTGAATTGAATTTTGTAAATGTTGAGGATGTAGAATTCAGCTGACGTTTTGTACCATTGTCAACTGAGCCCTATATCGGGTGACACTGAAAAAAGAGCCAATCGAAATAACTTTTTTATCTCTAAATATTTTTTAATTTTCTTTATATATTTGTAAACTAGGCTTAGGGGCTCACGAATCATGTATGGTCGTAACGCTTTCGGTTTGACCAGAAGTGACAATTTGCATATTTTTATATACAGGGTGTTAAAAAAGGGTATTTTTTTTATGGAGTACAAACTAAAGTAAGTAAAAAGCTTAATCAACGTAGGTTTGATCTTCCACGAAAAATCAAAGAAAAACTGATAAAGATAGTGATCGAAAAAAATTTTGAATATCGGACCCATGCATTTTTTAATCATTTTGGTCAGTACTATATGCCCTTAAAATATTTTACCCTTTTTATACCTGTATTTGGAATATACGTAAAATTATGAATTCAACGATATGCTTGAAGTAAATTTTTATTGCAAAAGATTAAAAACAAAATAAATAATAATAATTAATTGTTTAAAATTATAAGGAATAATTAAATAAGTTTTAAAAACGTTATAGCAAATTTAATGTAATAATTGTTATCCTCTGTAAAAGAGGGTATGTCAAAAGTGGTTTCGTAGCATGATGATAAAGCTTTTGCTTCTTATGTTAAGGGTGATGGGTTCAAATCTTACCGATTTTTTTTGTTCTTCATATTCATTTAATATAATCAGACAAAATTGGTTATATTAAAATAGCAACAGGTATTGACAAACATGTGTACAAAGTTTATGAGTTTGAATGGGAAGCAAATATTCAAAATATTTTAATTTTCCATGTTAAATGCCTTTGTAACGGATTTCGAACCCCACCCGTATGTCGATTTAGATACACAAATACGTATTTGTACGTAGTATTTAACAAATTGTTAATATTACATACATTAATAATTTGACATATAGTTCATTATTTTGTTACAAGATGGCATATCGCTTAGCAATACATGCTAATACAGCTGTACATGAACGATCCGAAGTAGACCCGAGCATGTGCATATCTGAAATGCCGCCTCATCACATTCGAACATGGAGTAGGGATTTCAACTGGTTTCCCATTAGTAGTACAACTAGTACATCAGAAAAATTAAATGCTTTATATCTTTTGCAACAATAATTTGTTTTTTTTTTTTTTTTCGCTCTTGGTTATCGATCAACATTAATATTTTTTTACTTCAACTGTTTTCACAGCCTTCCATCTTGGCTTACCAAGGTTGATTCTTCATAATTTTCTCTCACGTGTTTGTAATTTATTTCTTCAATAAAAATTCACTTGAAACGTATCACTGAATTCGTAATTTTACGTACATTCCAAATATACAAAAATCTATAGGATGTCCAATTTAAAATATGAAAACCGGAAACGCTACCATCATGCCAAATACCATGAATTGTTAATCCCAAAGCCTTGTTTACAATTATATAAAAATAATGAAAAAGTAATTATAAATAAAAAGTTATTTTGAGTAGCCGGCTTTTCACTATCATCCAGTATATGAAATTTGTCTCTTATTTTTGGGAATATATATTTTAAATTTTGTTTTTCAGTGATAAATTTGTGGAGACCCAATTGAAAAATGCGAAGGAAATAATTCAGTCCACTTTATCAATTCCATGTACTAATCGATTAAAAGTGATGAATGAGTTCTGCAGTTTCTTAAAGGATTTAAAGAAAGATATTGTTAAAAAATAATTAATTTTGTTTGTGTCTTGTCTGCTAAATTTTTGTACTTGTTTGTGTCATTTTTTGTAGAATTGTCTTGTTCTTTTTTCAATATCCATTGTCAAAGATTTAATTATGTAATATAAAAACTTAAATTATTTGTATTTTTGTAATACAGCAATAAAAACATTTTAACAATATATAAATATATTTATAAAATTATAAACTAAATACAGATATTTCTACAGAAAATAGTTATTTTTGCTATGGGTGAACAAAGTTTATATTTAATGAATGAGTGTAAACTTCCCAAGCGCTGCACCTAATACATATTTTTCTACGATCGAATATTATTTTATAAAACAACTTTCTGAGTCAGAGCTGGGCAGTAATTAATTACTTTTGGTAATTAATTACTAATTAAATTACTTTCTCCCAAATTGTACTTTGTAATTAATTACTTTGTAAAAAAAAGTAATTGTACTCAATTACTTTTGAAAATTTGGGTTTTAAATATTAATTACTATTTTGAACCAACAAGTAAGGGAATCCCCGGGATTTGGGCCAAGTCTAGTTTACCTGCGTTGTGGGTGTAACAACAGGTTACAAATGCAACTTGTCATGCATGTTGGGACGTACGACGTACTTTGGACTGTTACTTAAGTTATAATTTATTATTTTTTGTTTTGATTTTACAACAATTTGTGGCATTATTCTAAAGACTTAACATATTTGTTACTAGTGTTAGGTTAGAATGAGCTCGAAAATGGCTGTTTGTGTAGCGATCATTGGGAAAGATGTAAGTGTAATGTAATTGTTTATATACCTCAAATTTTATTACCTATTTCTTAATTAAATACTTGTATATATGTACAATAAAATTCATATATTAATACATTAAATTCAAAGCAATATCAAGTGCTAAATGTATAACACATAATTAGCTCTGAGCATGTTTATCTCTTAAAAATACATTGCAGAATTCTCCGAAATACATATCATGTTTAAATTCCGAGGAAGAATTAAATTTTCAGTATATAGTTCTCTCGTCTTTAGATGTAGTTGACGAAAAATTAAACAATGCTAAAACTGGAACGGATATTAGAGAATTATATTTGGGATTGTATGGAAACACAAAATGTATCAAATTGTTGCATAAGGTATTGTTAGTGTAATATATTATCTTAACTCTTTCAATAGATATAGATACGTTACAAATACTAAAATTAAATTGATAATTGTAGTGGATTCATCGAATACTTCATTACGAGATAATGAAGTACGCACGGTAAGTTTTATTAAAATTTAATGGATTATTGTTAATTTATTCGTATGTAGAATGTTCAGAAAACTGTATTCATTATATGCAGATGTAGTATTTAATCCTTTTTACATTCCTGGTGAACCGATTATATCAAAGTAAGTACAATACAGGGTGTTTATTAAACATAGGGCAAAAATTGAAGGGATTATTCCCTGGACCACTCTAAGATGATTTTGTCCTTTGATGATTTTTGAAAAGCCGCTTTGTTTCGAAGATACAACTTTGTTCTATAATATTTTTTTGTAACTATAATAATAAAGAGAATAATGGCGGTGGTCGGTTTTGGTGTTACTTCCTGTATACAGAGCTGGGTAATACTGAAAGTAAAAATACTTAAAGTACATTGTGTACTTTAAGTACTTTACTTAAAGTACTTTTGTCAAGAGATACTTACTACTGGTACTGAAAGCAAAATTTATATGTACTTAATACTGTAAGTAAAAAAAGTATTTTAAGTACTTAAAATGTACTTTAAGTACATCGATATACTTTAAGTATTTTATCAATAAGTACATTTACTATATTTGCGACGTCACGCGTGCGCTTTGCTCGTCAATGCAAGTTGAAACATGTTTATGATATTATAGTAAACAAGAAATCGTGCGGCTGCTGCATTTTTGTGCACCCGAGATTCATGCTGTTGCTGTAAGTGTGTTAGGAAACTGATTTAAATTTTAAGTAACCTTGGTTCTTTGGTTTATTTTTAACAAATTAAATAATGACCCTCTTATTAACTTTAAATGGAATTTAAAGTTAAAAACCGCATTTAAATTCTGTGTTTTGTGTTATATTTGTATAGACGACGAAAATGATGACGTAAAATCGAGCTGTAAATACAAAAAGTCTGAAATATGGCATGCGGTTTTGTGTAAATTAACTATAGACATAGACATCATATAGGTATAATCTAAAATGATGTCTTGAAATTACCTTAAACCGCCATTTTAGATATATATATATATATATATATATATATATATATATATATATATATATATATATATATATATATATATATATATATATATATATATATTCCTGAAACAATATGAATAGATGTTTTTGTTTACCGAAATATTGACTTTAAATAAGTAAAATATAATTACTTGTACTTAGTACTTAAGTACATTGTAAAAAGTACTTTAAGTACTACTGATACTTATACTTTAAGTACATTTCTTGAAATACTTAATACTTAGTATTTCAATACTTTTTTAGAGTACTTATCCCAGCTCTGCCTGTAAATATATAATTCTTGAACTTCCTTAAGTTTTTTGTAATTTTTTATATGATATAACCCTAAACTATTAAAAATTAGAATATCTAGTTTTATAAATTCTTTTACTTTGCAAAACTATTGCATGTGACTTGAGTCTGTAATGATAGTTGGTACCACCTTAACAATTTCATAGTTATTTTGTAGTTTTGAAATGAGTGAGAATCTTAATATATATTTACATCTGCACTATGGCCTTAGTATTATGTTGGCAAAATTGAGATTGTCTGAATAACGTAGAAAATGTGTAATATACTTATTATAGCAGCAGTCGTATAACTTCAACTTCAGTGTTTTAGTTTACGAGGTTGCTAGAACCATGTGCTGACGTTTTACTGCAGATGGGTAGTTGTCTACCTGCTATATTTTCTTCTAGTGTTTTTATCGGTTCACTAAAAATTCATTTCGTCAAACCGCAAAAATGAAATTTACTAGTATTTGTACGTGTTTATTTCCAACATTTTACACCAGGTCATAAAGTATACTTCCATTTAACAATAGGATCAGTGAAAAGTTAAATTTTACTTCTTTTTATTGCACAAATAGTGCAGATGCACAGAGAAATTTTCCTGGATGTAAATTATTATTCTAAATTGTAAGATTGTCTGTGAACATAAAAGAACGATACAGTCACATCCTTCTACATCATAATGAAATTTGAATCTTTTATTTCTCAAAAAAATGAAGTTAGATAAGTACATTACACAATGGCGGCTCGTGCATTAAAACTTTGGTGAGGCAAGGTATGTATTCAAAGTCAAATGCTTTATAATTGAAAGTTACATTTTTTCAAGGTATGTGCAAATGCATATTTTTCCCCTTTCATGTACAAAAATAAATTGCCAGGTCACAGAACATTTTAGGAAATTCTTTGACAAATAAGACAGTTGATTAAATGAATTTTTGTTAATCTTTAGAATTACTTATATTGTCACTAAATTCTTTTAAACTTGAAGTCGAAGCCATTATTTGTTTTTTGTTTTCAACTAAAATTCAAATTACAAAAACACTTCGTAGGTAAACTATAAAATCAACGAAAAAAATAAAAGAACTAAATATTTACTGCAATATATATCAGTCGCAAACCAGAGCCTATTATAATAAAAATGCTAGACAAG